>JAJEKV010000049.1:3359486-3959486 GCA_021234155.1 Isoetes taiwanensis
TCGACCAGAAAGTAGGGCATGTCAGAACACTTGACTTAACCATCATCAAGTCAAAAGAATTAAGGAATATGTTCAAAAAAGGTTTGAACTTTATCCCGGATAAACCGCTGGACTTGAATGAGTTTATGAGTAATGTGGAGAAAGGGATTAGTGACCTGTTTATTGGTTTGGAAAGGACAGGGGTTAATATACACCCCTATGAAGTTACAAGTATTAAGAAGGGGCTGCTTAATTGCATAAAAGCAAAGGCCAAAGATAAAATAAAGGAATGTACAGGGTTGCATAATTCCATACAAGATTCTAAGCTCATGAAATGCTTAAGTTGGCTAAATAGGAATTTATATGTTTCCAGCGTGGACAAAGCTGCCAATGTTCCATCTTTCATATGTCCTTGGCATATCAGGGATGTGGCACGTGCAAGATTGCATGGTAAAGACTTTAGTGAGTATGCACATGACAGAGCAAAACTGCTTCAAGAGATTGACGGCAGTCTAAAACAAAAGTTTCTGTTGGATTGCCCGTATAAGGATAGGTTACCCTATCTACTAGGGTTATACAAAGCCCATAAAAGTGATTATAGATGGATCACTAACGCAAACCGTACCATCTTTACCTTACCAGCCAAAATAGTAACAAGGGGCCTGCGTGGTTTGGCTGAAGTGTTACCCAAGGCCTACAGATTGAGATTGGAAAAATTAAATGTTTTACTACCAGGGAAAGTAAATGCTTATTGGATTGTGGACTCAATCTATGAAGTCATGCTGAATATGCCGAACAAGATTCATAATGTTTTTAATGCGGATATTTCTAAGTGCTATGAAAACATCCCGCTTCTAGGGCAAGATGGGATATGCAGGGTGATTAGAGAGATAATTGGCATGGCCATTGACTACATGACAGGTCATGGGGATGAAGTAAAGCTCTGTTACAGAGTGCTTGATGATGATGTGATGTACACCTGGGACTGTAAAAAGCAAAATGGGGACTCGTGGTGTTATTTAGATAAAGAAAATTTCTGCGAGCTCAATATGTGGCTCTTGAATAACTGTTATGTTATTCAAGGAAATGGAGTTTGGAAACAGATCTGTGGCATTCCAATGGGTTTCGCTTGTTCCCCGGAATGGTGCAACCTTTATTTATCATATTTTGAGCTTAGGCACATCGAAAGACTGGCTGCCAATGGTAAATTCCAGGATATTATGAAATTTAAAGATGCCAGAAGATACATCGACGATGTGTATATACCAAATGGAGGGGATCTATCTAGGTTCTTTCAAGAAGGAAAAGATTGTGATGAATGTGAGAACATCTATAATCTGCAACTATTACAAATAAAGGATGAAACAGAGTATCAGCCATTGGATGGCAATAACGGACAGTTTGGTTATATGGGCAATTTTTTAAGTGTCACCATAGAAGTAATTAACCCCCCTACTGGGTTATATACGACTTATAAATATGATAAAAGGGACAGATTACCTTTCAAGGTTATGAAATTCATTCATGCCTCGAGTTGTCGACCATATTTGAATGCCAGTAAGGTGATAATCTCTCAGGTCTTACCACTGTTATATGTGAACACAAGCCAAGTAAGGGCTATTCAGGACCTTAATGGTCTGATACAGGAATTTGCTGACAATGGGTTTAAGGCTAAAGACTTAGCTATTAGCATTAAATTAATGCTACAAAAGAAGACTTTTCCAGGTTTGACTTATAATGTCAAGGAAATATTGAAATGGCTGGATGAGTATTTCTTTTCTTCTGAGTAGGGTTGTAGGACCCCTCCTTATAGGGGGGTCCTACCTCCTATAAATGATGGGTCCTGCATCCCGAGGGAGGGATGTGGGAGAAGAAGAAGAAGAAGAAGAAGAAGAGGGAGTTAAAAGTTTAAAACAAAAAAGATTGATATGAAAGGGCTATTGGTGAGCTCTGAGTGCAGCTCTTCCTCTGCTGTCTTAAGTTGTAACAGAACTCTGGAACATGTTATGATCTCCTCACAAAATGCCCCCTTGGGTGCCTAATGGGCCTAAAAGCATATGGTGATGTTGTCTTACTTTGTGTAGTGAAAGAAAAAAGATAAAAAGATTATACCATAAAAAGTGGGATATGGAAGGGGTTACTTGCTAACCTTGTGTGCATCTCTTCCTCTGATATCTTATGTTATGCCATATTTGTGAAACGTATTATGATCTCCTAACAAAATGCCCCAATGGTGCTTAATGGGCCTGAAAAAACATATGAGGAGGATGCCTTAATAGTTGTATTGAATGGTACTTTATAAAAAGATATATGCCGTGGTGCATAATGGTATGATGCCTTGGTGCTTAATGGGCTGAGGATATGAAGTTGTGGACCGAGGATTTAATGAATAAAAGGAATAATGGATTGGCTGGAAAGGTGATATCCGTTATCTTGATCATATTTCCCTTTTGTTGCTCAGTGGCTGCCAATTTTGACACAGTTTACAATGGCCTTACAAAGGCCTCAATGAGTTAACTGTTGTATGAGAACATACGGGTATGTTGGCCTAACATAAGAGATGGTTGAATGTGTGACCAAAAATGACATGCCTTGGTGCATAAAGGGTTGGATACAAAAAGCTTACAATGGTAAGGATGTATTTTGGGTTAAAACAATCAATAATAATAATAATAAAAAATGGGTATATTTTCCCTCACTTTAGTTTAGGTGATGCCAAACGGTGAGTTATGGCTTGAATGACCAGTGGATTTGCCTGACCATGACTTGACCTTAGATATTGCCAGGGGATTTCTCGAGCGTGCTTCCCAATTAAGAAGTTGGTGGCCTTTTCACGTAAACTCTGTGGAGTCTTAATGTTTGGGTGCTCAAGATCCCTGGATTTATTCATCTTAGAAATAATGCACAAACCATTCTTTGAGTTTTGTTGGGCGCCTCCTTTCTTAGCTCTGAAAAATATTGCAGTGGCTTGTGTGGCCCTTTCGACGCTAAACCATGCCAAAGGGGGTTTATCAGAGAGGTCCCGGGAAGAAAAGCAAAGGCCCCTATGAAGGTGGCTTACCTCGAGAAAAAAATATGAGAAAAATGGCTTCAACAAAGGCCAAATGCAAGCGGAGCTACTTCCAAAGATGCAAAAAGAGGTGCTTCAAATCGGGTTCGTCTTCTATTATTGATGTTTTTTTAAGAAAATAGACAGTAACAAGGGCGTCATTCCAAACCGTGAGGTCAAATGATGGATCAGGAATTTCGTACTGGGATTCTTTTCTAAGCTGTGCTAGCTAAAAACTGGTAAATAGTTATGAATAACAGAGTTTGGAATGGTTACGGATGTGTGCATGTTTATCCATTTGTGATGCATCCAGCCAATGGCGGCATGTTTGATCATTGGCTTCCAGTTGCTGGTTTGTTGAAAGATAGAGTTTATAGGCACGGTTCATTGGATTATGCAGATCTGAACTGCCTTAAAACAGTAGTCGTGGTCATTTCATTTAAATTCTGCTGCTTTGCTAGTCGTCTCTTTAACATATATGTGCACATAAGCATGGCTAAATGCCTAGTAATCTAATTTTTTTATGAATGGGGAGACCAAATAATCTGAATCCTACCGATTTCTTTGTTGGCTTAAAAGCGCTTATGCTTCACTCCCATAAAAGATTCATGACAGATTTCGATAATGCATGCCTTCAAGAAAAAGATTCATCGGCCTCGATAATGCATCTTTGCTATTATGAAAATGATATTTGTTGAGTATGGCTTATAAGATGTCGGGCCTGTTAGTTCTTAATGAAAATAACCTCGTGTCTTTACTGCAGGATCATATTTATGGTAAAGTGGTAAACAAAAGGTATTTGTAAAGGTTTGTGCTTGCCATTGTAAAAAAACACAATGGGGATCTCGGGGAGCATGCTAACTTTTTGATAATAAATTTCTTTGTGCTTGGGTCTTCTTTTATGTAAAGGTTTATTTCTCCGATTTAATCCCATATTTTGGCTTAAAAGAACACTTTACTCAGATTGGCCATCTTTGGATTTTTTCTTGAACTAAAAGCGAGTTTGGATGGTGCTGGTGTTCTAAGAGAACTTTAAGTGGTTATATTTGCTAATTAACTAGCCTAGTTAGCTTTGTAATTGGCAATCTAACTTTCATAAAGCTGGCCTCTTCTACTTAATAGGGTGGTTTTTGCTCTAGATTTCATCTAATTTCTGAAAATAGTAGGTGAAGGGCGAAGAGCCAGAGGGTTGTAAAGCTTACCTGACGCCCCATGTATAGTTACCATGTTCTTTGCTAACTTATGCATTGCTTGGGTGCAGGTAACCACGACTCTCTCTCCTGGTTCTATTTGCAGCTAAAGATCACTGCGGTGGTATGGTTGTTAGACACAAAACAGCCTTGACTAAGTGCAAATTATGGGTGAGATCCTTCCTACCTTGAGAAAAAAGGCTTGGAGCTGCAGATTGTAAAAGCTGTTAGGATCTATTTTACACGTCCTGTCGTATGACGTCTTTAGCCCTTGCTAATACAAGCTGGTAAGGGATAAATCCAATAGTGTTCTGATAGCATAGAACCAGCAGGGCTATGTAAGTTTGATACGGAAAAAATGGTAATATCTGATCATAAGTGAAATATTAGTTTGAAGGATCCTTTATGAAAGTTTGTGAGCACAATTCAAGACATATGTACAATATTTGCCTTTATAATGAAAATTGTGAAAGATTTTTTATTAATAAAATTCCAGGAAGTCATTCATCTGCTGATTTAAAACATAAGCTACTGTTATCATTAAAAGATATGTATTAATGAACTCAGGAACGTGGTCTTAAGAGTACCTGATGTGGCCTGGCTTTAACACCAGGGTAGATATTTTGGGACATGTGCTTACTTTGAACAAGGCATTTAATTGTTTTCTAGAAAAACATTATTTAGACTGTAGTCTTAGTAAGAACATAGAAGAAGAAGAAGAAGAAGAAGAAGAAGAAGAAGAAGAAGAAGAAGAAGAAGAAGAAGAAGAAGAAGAAGAAGAAGAAGAAGAAGAAGAAGAAGAAGAAGAAGAAGAAGAAGAAAGAAGAAGAAGAAGAAGAAAGAAGAAGAAGAAGAAGAAGAAGAAGAAGAAGAAGAAGAAGAAGAAGAAGAAGAAGAAGAAGAAGAAGAAAGGGAGATAGGAAAGAAAGATTGAATAGAATGAGAAAGTGGTGAAGAAGAAGAAGAAGAAAATGAATAGAAGATTGGAAGAACGGAAGATTAGAAGGAAGAAACCAATGATTGGAAGATCATTGGAAGAAGAAGGAGGAGGATTCAATTCATACTAATAAGAGGCTAAAATGGATTGAAGAAAACAAGGATGGAAATAAGAGGAGGATAGAAATGGGATGGATTGAAAACAATCAAGAAAAAACAAGAAGCCCTAAATCTATCAAACAACAAGCCTAATTCAAAAATAGAGTTGATTGATCCATTGAAATACCTTTGGATGCTTGCTTGAAGCTTGGAAAGGATCGCAAGGATGATCCGCGCCAAAAATCGCCACCTAAAAACGCTCCTCCGGCCGCTTAGAACCAAAAAAAACTAGGGCGGAAAAGGAAAAAGCGCTTCGTTTTCGATAAAAAAGTTACAGACGTCGTTGAACGACGTCGTGAGGTCGTTTAACGACGTCTGTCATAGTCGTTAAACGACGTCTATAACGACGTCTTTGTGTTAAACGACGTGCCCTTTAAACATCTCCTGCAAAAAATCAATTTATTAAGCATTTCAAAATCGATTTCTTAAACCAACATCTGCACACCTTTCGTATTGCCGCCAACCCTACATTAAGAACACACTGGCGGGATTCGGGCCGACACCATCCCCGAAGTCCACAATACAATAAAATTTATTAAAATTGAACCTCGAAAAGCTGGGAGAGAACTATACATAGCCATAAGGGGTAGGAACACGAATACAACAAGTCGTGGAGGCAACCTGCTTTGTTCCGATACTTACCGAGCCTGCAAACCCTTTCAACAATTCCCCGCCACAAGCAAAAGTTAATTATCCTTTCAATATCAGATTGAAAAAGTTATTTATGTTACTTTACGCAATCATGCCCCGAAGGTTCTTCGCATACAACGCATTCATAGTTTCACATTTTCGTGATTGTGTTTTGACCCGGCGACAAACCGGGATATCGTTGGCCAATATGTAGAGCCTTGCACCGCAAGTTAAAATAGGAATGTAATGAATTGAAATTTGAAATGTCAAGTGCACACACGGTTCAATCCTTACAATTGCAATTGATGGTGAATTTGACGAGAATGGGGCTCCATGTGACACATCCATTCCAAAGATTATAGTTGGCTCCACGAGACCTTTGGAAGACCACGACGAAATTCCATCGATAACATCGTATTATATCCTCCACACTCTGATTTTTAAGAAAGTAAGTCTTCGGGTTCAATGAGCAGGGAGCCATTATGGGGTACCAAGTGAGTTACCTTGGCATTAATTTTCAAAGCCACATTCGTCAAGTAATCGATCATTTATATTACACGGGGAGGAACTATACAATCGATTAACAACTCCAACGTCGACGTAAAGCAGTTTGTTAAACGGCCCGCAAAACATCTCTGCATAAGTATGCATTGCATCTTCCTTCCGTAAACTACATATAAAAGGAATCAAACCATTACACAAAGATAGAGATCGGTCTTTTCGAGGTAGAATGCATAGAATAAACTCGGTGGCCCTTTTAGTTGAGATTTTAAAGCATTGAACATCATTGAAACTCGTGAATATCGATGGGGAGGAAATCAACATGATGCTATTGGTAACAATGATCTGAGATAACAAGGAATCGGTGAGAATGATAGTTGGGGAATTGCATCAAATGGAAATGTGAGATGGGGAGGAGGCAACTTCGAGATCACTACAAGGGATAGTCGGCGTCCAACGACGCCGCTGGCGGCGTCGAAGAACGGCGGTCGTAACGTCGAACATCGGCGACATCGTTTGTTCAACGACATAACTTGTCGTTCGGCGCCGCTCAACGACGTTTCTCGGGGCTGGCGATAGCCGGATTGGCTGCGTGGCATGGTGGCGCGCCAAAATTTGGCGGGCAGGCTGCGTGCGGGGAAAAACCGCGTCCAACGCCGTTGAAACGTCGTCCAATCGGCGACGTGGCACATCCATTCCGCGTGGCTTGCCGACATGCCGGGGTTCATCGGGTTTACCGTGTTACGCCGCGTCGACATGGCGTCGTTGAGCGGCGACTAAAAATCTGGCGTGACCCGATCGTTAGACCGTAAAACCTGGCGACATGTAAATTCGGTTGGCGCGACCAAAGTGTCACCCGCGTCGACATGGCGTCGTTAAGCGGCGCTGGAATATCGGCGTAGGCGGCCGATTTTTGCGGCGTGGCGGCATCGTCCATACCTTATTTAATCACCCGGGAGCGCCATGTAAGCAACGTTGCGTCACTATTGTTTTTTTTTTTTTTTTGAAAAAAAAAAACTGAAAAAAAAAAAAAAATTTAATATCGACGTCGCTTATCGTTTGGAATGCCAAAATTACCCTATGGACTAAGTTACACGGTCGGTTTGCAAAAAAGCGACACACACTTACGCCCTACATTGCGATATTCAACGGCCACCTCCTAGGCCAATTGACTACGAGTGTGTTGGACATAAGATAGTTTGGCGCTTCTTCGAGAAGGGGGTGGCCCTTCGGCCACAAAACTTGGTCCCTAGGGCAATGTCGGCGTTCGAGTCCATTGGCGAGCGAATCACGATTCGGGAGAGGGAAAGTTGCCCGCCCCGTCGCCCTGGCCTTCCGGGGAGAGGACTTTTGGGGCAAGCCGCTTCGGGTGGTTTTAGGGTCCGTGTTCTGGCGTCCAACACCCCCTCTACGTCAAGACACGCGCGCAAGGTCCTAGTCGAATCGACAAGGATAGAGCCTCCAAACGTAAACCCTATGAGTTGCCGGGTTCTAGCGGGGGTTTGCGTTTTGGGTGCCGAAGTTTTGGTCTTTTGCACTTGGGGCGTGGCCGATCACATGCGATTGAGAACGCGAAGCAAGAGGAACGGCGGAATGGAGTTTGGACCTGTACTCCTCTCCTTGTGGCGGTTAGAAGTCAAGGCCCACTTTTGCATTAGCAAGACATTCGTAAATTCGTAATTAATGCATAATACGGACTTAAATTCTGATTTTTATCGTGAGCTTCCAAAGTCATCGCCAACATACAGGGGCCAACTTTCAAAAATTTTGGATAAGGTTTAGATCAAATAGTTTGCATTAGAACGGTCCGGGCAGCTTTGTTGTTGGGCGCCGAGCCGCACACTTGCCCAAGTCAAACAAGGCGGGGACCTTGCAAGGCCTCCTCATTAGAGGGGAGAGTCCGAACCCGAAGGAGGCGCCCCAAAAAAGCTTCCCGAGGCGACCTTTCTCGGCAAGCGCTCAGGGGGTATGCTATCTCGGTTCAGTATCCGACCGTTGAATCCTTTGTTCCGGGGAACTTTGGTCCGAGAAGGTCCAAAAAATCCAACATCCGTCCGGAGAACATATCAAACCGCCAAGCGCCCCGGGCTGGGCGACAGTAGAAACCAAAGTGTTTTGTCGTTCGGACATTGCGGAGGCTCGAAATGCCGAACCGACTTCGCCACATCGTCAGGAATGCCAAAATTACCCTAGGGACCAAGTTATACGGTCGGTTTTTGCAAAAGAAACAAACACTTACGCCCTACATTGCGGTATTGCCAGCCCACCTCCTAGGCCAATTGACTCACGAGTGTGTTGCACATGAGATAGTTTGGCTTCTTCGAGAAGGGTGGGCTTCGCCACAAAACTTGGTCCCTAGGGCAATGTCGACGTTCCGAGTCCATTGGCGAGACGAGATCACTGGTTCCGAGAGGGAAGTTGCCCGTCCGTCGCCGGGGCCCTTCGGGAAGGAATTTTGGGGCAAAAGCCGCCGGGTGGTTTTAGGGTCCGTGCTCGGCGTCAACACCCCCTCACGTCAAGACATGGCGCAAGGTCCTAGTCAAATCGACAAGGATAGAGCCTCCAAACGTAAACCCTATGAGTTGCCGGGGTTCTAGCGGGGTTTTTGCGTTTTGGGTGCGGAGTTTTGGTCTTTTGCACTTGGGACGTGGCCGATCACATGCGATTGAGAACGCGAAGCAAGGGGCTGAGCGGAATGGAGTTTGGACCTGTACTCCTCCGTTGTGGCGGTTAGAAGTCAAGGGCGCTTTTGCGTAGCAAGACATTCGTAAATTCGTAATTAATGCATAGTATGCGGACTTAAATTCTGATTTTTTGTCGGCTAGCTTCCTAAGTCATCGCCAACATCTGAGGCCAACTTTCAAAAATTTTGGATAAGGTTTAGATCAAATAGTTTGCACTAGAACGGTCAGGGCAGCTCCTTTGTTGTTGGGCAGAAAAGCGGCACACTTGCCCAAGTCAAACAAGGCCAGGACCTTGCAAGGCCTCCTCATTAGAGGGGAGAGTCCGAACCCGGGAGGCGAGCCCAAAAAGCTTCCCCGAGGCAGCCTTTCTGGCGGCTCTCGCTGGGGGTGTACGCTAAAGACCACACTCCGGATCTCGGTTCCGTATCCGACCGTTGAATCCTTTGTTCCGGGAACCTGGTCCAAGAAGGTCCAAAAATCCAACATCCGTCCGGAGAACATATCAAACGCGAAGGCCCGTCTGCGGCGACAATGTAGAAACAAAGTGTTTTGTCGTTCGGACATTTAGGAGGCTCGAAATGCCGATCCGACGACCGCCACATCGTCCGGAATGCCAAAATTACCCTAGGGACCAAGTTACACGGTCGGTTTTGTAAAAGAAAGAAACACTACGCCCTACATTGCGGTATTGGTAGACCACCTCCTAGGCCAATTGACTACGAGTGTGTTGCACATGAGATAGTTTGGCGCTTCGAGAAGGGGTGGGCTTCGGCCACAAAACTTGGTCCCTAGGGCAATGTCGACGTTCTGAGTCCATTGGCAGAGACAGATCACGGTTCCGGAGAGGGGAAGTTGCCCGTCCGTCGCCAGGGCCTTCGGGAGAGGACTTTTGGGGCAAGCTGCTTCCGGGTGGTTTTTAGGGTCCGTGCTCTGGCGTCAACACCCCCCTCACGTCAAGACATGGCGCCAAGGTCCTAGTCAAATCGACAAGGATAGAGCCTCCCGGCGTAAACCCTATGAGTTGCGGGTTCGCGGGGTTTTGCGTTTTGGGTGCCGAGTTTTAGTCTTTTGCACTTGGGGCGTGGCCGATCACATGCGATTGAGAACGCGAAGCAAGGAACCCGACGGAATGGAGTTTGGACCTGTACTCCTCCGTTGTGGCAGTTAGAAGTCAAGGGCCGCTTTTGCAGTAGCAAGACATTCGTAAATTCGTAATTAATGCATAGTACGGACTTAAATTCTGATTTTTTGTCAGCTAGCTTCCTAAGTCATCGCCAACATACAGGCCAACTTTCAAAAATTTTGGATAAGGTTTAGATCAAATAGTTTGCACTAGAACGGTCAGGGCTTTTGTTGTTGGGCAGCCCGAGCCCCAGCACACTTGCCCAAGTCAAACAAGGCCAGGACCTTGCAAGGCCTCCTCATTAGAGGGGAGAGTAGAACCCGAGGCGAGCCCCAAAAAGCTTCGAGGCAACCTTTCTGGCGGCTCATGCAGGAGTGTGCGCTAAAGACCACACTCCCGGATCGGTTTCCGTATCCGGCCGTTGAATCCTTTGTTCGGGAACCTGGTCAAGAAGGTCAAAAAATCCAACATCCGTCGGGAGAACATATCAAACCGCGAAGCGTCCTGCGGGCGACAGTGTAGAAACCAAAGTGTTTTGTCGTTCGGACATTGCGGAGGCTCCGAAATGCCGATCCGACTTCGCCACATCGTCCGGAATGCCAAAATTACCCTAGGGACCAAGTTACACGGTCAGTTTTGCAAAAGAAAGAAACACTTACGCCCTACATTGCAGTATTGTGACCACCTCCTAGGCCAATTGACTACGATGGGTGTGTTGCACATGAGATAGTTTGGCTTCTTCGGAGAAGGGGTGGGCTTCGGCCACAAAACTTGGTCCCTAGGGCAATGTCGGCGTTAAGAGTCCATTGGCGAGGAGACCGGATCACGGTTCCGGAGAGGGGAAGTTGCCCGTCCGTCGCCAGGGCCTTTGGGAGAGGACTTTTGGGGCAAGCTGCTTCCGGGTGGTTTTTAGGGTCCGTGCTCTGGCGTCAACACCCCCCCTCTACGTCAACACACGGCGCAAGGTCCTAGTCAAATCTGACAAGGATAGAGCCTCCGAAACGTAAACCCTATGAGTTGCCAGGTTCTAGCATGGTTTGCGTTTTGGGTGCCGAGTTTTGGTCTTTTGCACTTGGGGCGTGGCCGATCACATGCGATTGAAGCGAAGCAAGGGGCTGACGGAATAGAGTTTGGACTGTACTCCTCCGTTGTGGCAGTTAGAAGTCAAGGGCCGCTTTTGCAGTAGCAAGACATTCGTAAATTCGTAATTAATGCATAGTACGGACTTAAATTCTGATTTTTTGTCAGCTAGCTTCCTAAGTCATCGCCAACATACAGGCCAACTTTCAAAAATTTTGGATAAGGTTTAGATCAAATAGTTTGCACTAGAACAGTCAGGGGCTGACTGTTGTTGGGCAGCGAAATGGCACACTTGCCCAAGTCAAACAAGGCCAGGACCTTGCAAGGCCTCCTCATTAGAGGGGAGAGTCAGAACCCGGAGGCGAGCCCCAAAAAGCTTCCGAGGCAGCCTTTCTGGCGGCGCTTCCGGGGGTGTATGCGCTAAAGACCACACTCGGGATCTCGGTTCCGTATCCATTGTTGAATCCTTTGTTCCGGGAACCTGGTCCGAGAAGGTCCAAAAATCCAACATCCGTCCGGGAGAACATATCGAACCATGAAGCGTCCGAGGCGGCGATTGTAGAAACCAAAGTGTTTTGTCGTTAGGACATTGCGGAGGCTCGAAATGCCGATCCGACGCCACATCGTCAGGAATGCCAAAATTACCCTAGGGACCAAGTTACACGGTCGGTTTTGCAAAGAAACACTTACGCCCTACATTGCAGTATTCAGCAGCCACCTCCTAGGCCAATTGACTACGAGTGTGTTGCACATGAGATAGTTTGGCGCTTCTTCGAGAAGGGGTGGGCTTCTGGCCACAAAACTTGGTCCCTAGGGCAATGTCGGCGTTCGAGTCCATTGGCGAGCGAGATCCGCGGTTCGGAGAGGAGAAGTTGCCCGTCCGTCGCCAGGGCCTTTGGGAGAGGACTTTTGGGGCAAGCTGCTTCCGGGTGGTTTTTAGGGTCCATGCTCTGGCGTCAACACCCCCCCTCTACGTCAACACACGGCGCAAGGTCCTAGTCAAATCTGACAAGGATAGAGCCTCCGAAACGTAAACCCTATGAGTTGCCAGGTTCTAGCAGGGTTTGCGTTTTGGGTGCCGAGTTTTGGTCTTTTGCACTTGGGACGTGGCCGATCACATGCAGTTGAGAACGCGAAGCAAGGGGAACTGACGGAATAGAGTTTGGACCTGTACTCCTCCCGTTGTGGCAGTTAGAAGTCAAGGGCCGCTTTTGCAGTAGCAAGACATTCGTAAATTCGTAATTAATGCATAGTACGGACTTAAATTCTGATTTTTTGTCAGCTAGCTTCCTAAGTCATCGCCAACATACAGGCCAACTTTCAAAAATTTTGGATAAGGTTTAGATCAAATAGTTTGCACTAGAACGGTCGAAGGGCAGCTTTGTTGTTGGGCAGCCGGTAGCACACTTGCCCAAGTCAAACAAGGCGGGGACCTTGCAAGGCCTCCTCATTAGAGGGGAGAGTCCAGAACCCCGGGGGCGAGCCCCAAAAAGCTTCCCGAGCTGACCTTTCTGGCGGCGCTCACGGGGGTGTGCGCTAAAGACCACATTCCGGATCTCGGTTCCGTATCCGGCCCGTTGAATCCTTTGTTCCGGGAACCTGGTCGAGAAGGTCCAAAATCAACATCCGTCAGGAGAACATATCAAACCCATGAAGCGTCCCCCGCTGGCGGCGATGTAGAAACCAAAGTGTTTTGTCGTTCGGACATTGCGGAGGCTCCGAAATGCCGATCCGACTTCGCCACATCGTCCGGAATGCCAAAATTACCCTAGGGACCAAGTTACACGGTCAGTTTTGCAAAAGAAAGAAACACTTACGCCCTACATTGCGATTGTGACCACCTCCTAGGCCAATTGACTACGAGTGTATTGCACATGAGATAGTTTGGCGCTAGCCGAGAAGGGGTGGGCTTACGGCCACAAAACTTGGTCCCTAGGGCAATGTCGGCGTTACGAGTCCATTGGCGAGAGAGCGGATCACGGTTCAGGAGGAAGTTGCCCGTCCGTCGCGCGGGGCCTTTGGGAGAGGACTTTTGGGGCAAGCTGCTTCGGGTGGTTTTAGGGTCCGTGCTCTGGCGTCAACACCCCCTCGTCAACACACGGCGCAAGGTCCTAGTCAAATCGACAAGGATAGAGCCTCCCGAAAGCGTAAACCCTATGAGTTGCGGGTTCTAGCGGGGTTTGCGTTTTGGGTCCGAGTTTTGGTCTTTTGCACTTGGGGCGTGGCCGATCACATACGATTGAGAGCGAAGCAAGAGGCCGGCGGAATAGAGTTTGGACTGTACTCCTCCCGTTGTGGCGGTTAGAAGTCAAGGGCGCTTTTGCGGTAGCAAGACATTCGTAAATTCGTAATTAATGCATAAGTACGGACTTAAATTCTGATTTTTTTGTCAGCTAGCTTCCTAAGTCATCGCCAACATCTGAGGCCAACTTTCAAAATTTTTGGATAAGGTTTAGATCAAATAGTTTGCACTAGAACAGTCAGGGCAGCTTTGTTGTTGGGCAGCCGGTAGCTGGCACACTTGCCCAAGTCAAACAAGGCGGGGACCTTGCAAGGCCTCCTCATTAGAGGAGAGTCCAGAACCCCGGGGAGGCGAGCCCCAAAAAGCTTCCCGCTGACCTTTCTGGCGGCGCCGGGGGTGTACGCTAAAGACCACACTCGGGATCTCGGTTCCTCGTATCCGGCCCGTTGAATCCTTTGTTCGGGAACCTGGTCCGAGAAGGTCCAAAAAAATCCAACATCCGTCAGAGAACATATCAAACGCTGAAGCGTCTGCGGCGGCGATTAGAAACCAAAGTGTTTTGTCGTTAGGACATTGCGGAGGCTCGAAATGCCGATCCGACTTCGCCACATCGTCAGGAATGCCAAAATTACCCTAGGGACCAAGTTACGGTCAGTTTTGCAAAAGAAACAAACACTTCACGCCCTACATTGCGGTATTCGTGACCACCTCTAGGCCAATTGACTACGAGTGTGTTGCACATGAGATAGTTTGGCTTCTTCGAGAGGGGTGGGCTTACGGCCACAAAACTTGGTCCCTAGGGCAATGTCGGCGTTCGAGTCCATTGGCGGAGGCGGATCCGCGGTTCGGGAGAGGGGAAGTTGCCCGTCCGTCGCCGGGGCCTTTGGGAGAGGACTTTTGGGGCAAAGCTGCTTAGGGTGGTTTTAGGGTCCGTGCTCTGGCGTCAACACCCCCCTACGTCAAGACCGCAAGCAAGGTCCTAGTCAAATCGACAAGGATAGAGCCTCCGAAAGCGTAAACCCTATGAGTTGCCGGGTTCTAGCGGGGGTTTGCGTTTTGGGTGCCGAAGTTTTGGTCTTTTGCACTTGGGACGTGGCGATCACATGCAGTTGAGAACGCGAAGCAAGGGAAGGACGGAATGGAGTTTGGACCTGTACTCCTCCCGTTGTGGCGGTTAGAAGTCAAGGGCGCTTTTGCGGTAACAAGACATTCGTAAATTCGTAATTAATGCATATCACGGACTTAAATTCTGATTTTTTTGTCGGCTAGCTTCCTAAGTCATCGCCAACATCTGAGGCCAACTTTCAAAAATTTTGGATAAGGTTTAGATCAAATAGTTTGCACTAGAACAGTCCGGGCAGCTGTTGTTGTTGGGCAGCCGAGCAGCACACTTGCCCAAGTCAAACAAGGCGGGGACCTTGCAAGGCCTCCTCATTAGAGGGGAGAGTCAGAACCCGGGAGGCGACCCCAAAAAAGCTTCCGAGGCTGACCTTTCTGGCGCGGCTCATGAGGGGGTGTGCGCTAAAGACCACACTCCGGGATCTCGGTTCCCGTATCCGGCCCGTTGAATCCTTTGTTCCGGGAACACGGTCGAGAAGGTCAAAAATCCAACATCCGTCCGGGAGAACATATCAAACGCTGGCGTCTGCGGCGGCGATTGTAGAAACCAAAGTGTTTTGTCGTTCGGACATTGCGGAGGCTCGAAATGCCGATCCGACTTCGCCACATCGTCAGGAATGCCAAAATTACCCTAGGGACCAAGTTACCGCGGTCGGTTTTGCAAAGAAAAAAACACTTCGCCCTACATTGCGGTATTGGCAGCACCACCTCCTAGGCCAATTGACTACGGTGTGTTGCACATGAGATAGTTTGGGCTTCTTCGAGAAAGGGGTGGGCCGGCCACAAAACTTGGTCCCTAGGGCAATGTCGGCGTTACGAGTCCATTGGCGAGAGGCGGATCCGCGGTTCGAGAGAGGGGAAGTTGCCCGTCGTCGCGGGGCCTTTGGGAGAGGACTTTTGGGGCAAAAGCTGCTTCCGGGTGGTTTTAGGGTCCGTGCTGCGGCGTCAACACCCCCTCACGTCAAGACCCTGGCAAGGTCCTAGTCAAATCGACAAGCATAGAGCCTCACGGCGTAAACCCTATGAGTTGCGGGTTCTAGCGGGGTTTGCGTTTTGGGTGCGAAGTTTTGGTCTTTTGCACTTGGGGCGTGGCCGATCACATGCGATTGAAGCGAAGCAAGGAGGCCCGGCGAAATGGAGTTTGGACTGTACTCCTCCCGTTGTGGCGGTTAGAAGTCAAGGCCCGCTTTTGCATTAGCAAGACATTAAGTAAATTAAGTAATTAATGCATAGTACGGACTTAAATTCTGAGGTTTTTTTGTCGGCTAGCATCCTAAGTCATCGCCAACATCTGAGGGCATGTTGAGATAAACTACATCTTAAGCATGTTGGTAGGGTATTAGTTCTCATAGCGAGGGGACAAAATTAAAAAAAATATATATATATGTAAAATAAATTAAAACGAACCGTAGCTATTGGTAAGGTATTAGTTATCGTAGCGGGTAAAAGGTATTACTAGTTATCATCATGTATTATATACCTCATAGCTCAGCGGATGTACCACAAAACATTGAACATTTTCATGGTGGTATATTTCATAACTTTAACGGGTGTAGCAAGTCAAATAAACCCCTATCCATGTTAAATAAACCCATGTATCAAGTGTACATGCATTCTATACTATTTAAAAGATTTTTTTTTTTTTTTTTTTTTTTTTTTTTGGCCGTCGTAAAAAAAAAAAGCGTTAAAGCGTCGTTCAGCGGCGTTTTTTGTCGGCGTTAACGGCGTCCGCGGCGTCGTTAAGCGGCGTTGATTTGTGATTTAAATCGAAAGCGGTGGCAATCCAGCGCTTATTTTCGAGCAAGCAAAGCTTATGGAGGGGCGTTTTTTGAGGCGATTTTTCGGTAGCGGATCTACTTTGGGGTCTATTCTAAGTGTAAGACAAGCTTCATAAGGTATGTGCACGGATCAACCAACTCGTTTTTTGAATCTAAACTTGTTTTTGGGTAGATTTAGGGCTTTTTGTATTTGTTGTTTGTTCTTCCTTCAACCTTCATTCTTCTTCTTCCATTCTTGCATCCTTCTTCCATACATATTCTTCCATTCCTTTGTCATCTTCTTCTTGATTCTTCCTCCTCTTATACTACTTCTTCCTCCTCTTATTCAAATTCTTACTCTTAATCCTCCTCTTGCGCTTCATCTTCTTCATTATTCTTCCTCCCCATTTTCGGGTTCCTCCTCTTCTTCTTAGCCTTTTCTTCTTGAATTCTTCCATTCTTCTTCTAATTTTTTTCCCATCTAAAGAAGGCGTCGTTAAAAAGGCGAGACCCTTCTTCTTTCAAAATTTTTCCTTATTAGTTGTTTTATACTATTTCTTTCTAATCATTGAATTTTTTTGTTTTGCATGTACCTCCTAGCAAAATGTGTTGTTCTTGCAAAACAAGTTGGCACCTCTTCAGGTAAGGATTTAATTTTTTTCAATACGCTAATAAAATACTAATGCTTTATTTAGGTTAAATTGTTATCCAAGAAGGGGCGTCATTGAAACCACCCTCCCCATTGATTTTCCATATTTTGTTTTCCTTTAAGTTGTTTATTTATACTAATATTTTACTAATCATTGAATTTATTGTTTTGCATGTACACTCCTAGCAAATCGTTGTTTGTGCAAAACAACTTTGCTCCCTTGTACCCGGTAAGCATTTAATTTTCAATATGCTTAATGTATTGATTAATGTATTTAGCTTAATTTATTGATTAATGTATTTAGCTAAAAAATTGGGGCTTCATTTATTTTTGTATTTTTTTAATATATTTAAGCGACATCATTTAATGGCGTTAAAATCTTATATTTCTTTATTGGTTAAATTCATTTTATAGGCTTTAAATTAAATGTATTAACTTCATTCATAATAAATGTATTATTATTATTTTTCAATTTATAAAAAAAAAAAAATAAAAAAAAAATAAAAAAAAAAAATTAAAAAAATTTAAAAAAAAAAAAATTTTTTTTTAATACCCGTAAACAACGTCGTTGTCGACAACGGTTGGCTGCTGGCGGCCGCCATGGCCGCCGGCGGCGTACGTGGTACGCCCGCGATGTGCGTGGCGTCGTTAAGCGGCGTCAAACCGTTTTGCCGCGTCGACAACCTTCATGCGGCGCCCGCCGTGGCCGCCCGGCGCGTGGCGTGCGTATGCGTGGCGTCGTTGAAACGGCGTCGCGTCGTCGCTTTAAGGCGGCAGCCGATTCGCGGCGATATAGCGTATAGCGTAGCGTCCCGTCGTAAAGCGGCGTGCGGGGCGTCGTTATAGGCGTCGTTCATCGACTTTTTGGCGTCGTTGATCGACGTTCAAACGACGTCTGGACGTCGTAATAGACGTCGTAACAGGGCAATTTTTTTGTAGTGGATGCCAATGATTCTTGGGGTATTGCTTCCAATGAAACTAACACATCGGGGCGGATAATAATGGAGCACTAGTTGGCAATGATTACTTATGTATTTTATCTATCCTTCTTTATCTATCCACTTAGATTTCTCTCCATCCTTGTTTATCTATCCACTTTAATAAACCAGACTTGTGCACCATTGAGCTTCACTTGCATACTTTCATACTAAATCAAGCTTGCCAATCACTTGATCATGGTATGGTAGCGGTGCAAACATATGGCTCACCGGGGTTGCTCTTACGCATACAATCTACACAAGGCATGCCCGACTACAGTCCATGCAAATTTGCAAGAAGAGCTTCTTTGATTTGCCATATTCTCTCGTGCATGATCACATACAACTTCATATATGGTTGCGGCCTCTTCATAGATTCTTGCTAAGGGTTTTGGACCACGGCTTGAGGGGTTCAGCGGCGTCTCACCTTGAATTTCGAGTTCCCGGGGCCTTGGGGGAGAGGAAATTTGGGGCAAGCGACCTCGGAGGGATTTTAGGGTCAGCTCTCGGCGTCAACACCCTAACTCCACTTCAAGACGGCGCAAGGTCCGGCGAATCGACAAGAGAGGGCCTCGGCGTAAACCACGTGGGTTGCGGGCTCTAGAAGGGTTTACGTTTTGGGGGCGAGGTCTGTCATTTGCGCAGGACTGGCCGAAGCGGCCAGTAGAGAATACGGAACAAGGGGCCCGGCGGGGCGGAGTTTGGGCCTTTCCTCCTCCGATGTGGCAAAGTAGAACTTCGGGCGCTTTGCGATGGCAAGACATGCGTAAATTCGCAATTAATGCATTGCGAAAATAAATTCGGTTTTTGCGGGCGGGATCCCTAATTCATCTCCGGCCTGCGGCCCAATTTTGAATTTTTAGGAGAAGGTCTAGGTCAAAGGGTTAGCATTAGAGCGGTCGGGGCAGCGGATTGCGGGGCAACCGGCTGGCACCCTTCCCCAAGTCAAGCGAGGCGGGGACCTTGCGGGGATCCCTCACAAGAGGGGGGAGAGTCCAGGACCCAGGAGGCGGGATCCAAAAAGTCCCGAGGCAGACCCTTCTGGCGGCTCCCCGGGGCTGCGCTAATGACCACCCTCCGGGCCGGTTCCCCTATCCGGCCGTTGGATCCTCCGTTCAGGGGGGCCCCTCTTAGGGAAGGTCTAAAAGATTCCAGTCGGTCAGGAGAACTTGTCAAACCATGGCGTCGATGTCGGCCTTGTAGAAAGCCGCATTGTTTTGTCGTTGAGACGCAGGGATGCTCAGGAATGGCAAATAGACCCTGCCAAATCGTCGGGAATGGCGAAATTACCCTAGGGAGCAAGTTACGGTCGGTTTTCGCGAAGAAGGAAACACTCCGCCCTCCCACGACGGTATCCGCATGCACATCCTAGGCCAATTGACTCACGAGTGTGATGGAAGTGAGCTACTTTGGCGCTTCTTGGAGTTAGGGTGGTCTTCGGCCCGCGGAACTTGGTCCCGGGGCAATGTCGGCGTTCGAGTCCATTGGCGAGAGTCGGTCAGCGATTGGGAGGCGGCGGAGGTCGCCGTCCGTCCCAGGGCCTTGGGGAGAGAAATTTGGGGCAAAGCAGCCTCAGGAGGATTTTAGGGTCAGCTCTGGCGTCAACACCCCAACTCCACTTCAAGACCGCGGCGCAAAGGTCGGTAGAATCGACAAGGAGGGCCTCAAGCGTAAACCACGTGGGTTGCGGGCTCTAGAAGGGTTTACGTTTTGGGGGCGAGTCTGATCTTCAGCCCGCGGAACTTGATCCCGAGGGGGCAATGTCGGCATTTTGAGTCCATTGGCTGAGCCAAATCGCGATTCGGTGAGGGAGGTTGCGTCCTTCCCAGGGCCTTGGGGAGAGGAAAGTGGGGACAAGCGGCTTCGGAGGAGGATTTTAGTGTCAGCGCTCTGGCGTCAACACCCCAACTCCACTTCAAGACATGGCACAAAGTCGGCGAATCGACAAGGAGAGGGCCTCAAAGCGTAAACCACGTGGGTTGCGGGGCTCTAGAAGGGTTTACGTTTTGGGGGGCGAGTCTGAGTCTTCGGCCGCGGAACTTGATCCCGGGGCAATGTCGGCATTCCCCGAGTCCATTGGCGAGCCAAATGCGGTTCAGTGAGGGAGGTTGCCCGTCCTTCCCGGGGGCCTTGGGGAGAGGAAATTGGGGCAAGCGGCTTCGGGAGGATTTTAGTGTCCGGCGCTGGCGTCAACACCCAACTCCACTTCAAGACATGGCGCCAAAGTCGGCGAATCGACAAGGAGAGGGCCTCAAAGCGTAAACCACGTGGGTTGCGGGCTCTAGAAGGGTTTACGTTTTGGGGCGAGTCCTGGTCTTTTGCCCGCGGAACTTGGTTTCGAGCAATGTCAGCGTTCAGGAGTCCATTGGCGAGCCAAATCGTGGTTCGGAGAGGGAGGTTGCCCGTTCTTCCCAGGGGGCCTTAGGGAGAGGAAATTTGGGGAAAGCGACCTCGGGAGGGATTTTAGGGTCCGCGCTCTGGCGTCAACACCCCAACTCCACTTCAAGACATGTCGCTAGGTCGGCCGAATCGACAAGGGAGGGCCTCCAAAGCGTAAACCACGTGAGTTGCCGGGCTCTAGAAGGGTTTACGTTTTGGGGCCGAGAATCCTAATCTGTTCCCGATTAGAACGTGGTAGAAGGCTGCGGCCCAGAACGCATAGCAAGGGGGGGCCCGGCGGAGCGGAGTTTGGACCTGTCCTTCTCCCGATGTGGCAATTAGAAGTCGGAGCTTTTGCGGTGGCAACACGATTAAATTCATAATTAATGCATTGCGAAAATAAATTCTGATTTTTTGCCGGTGGATCCTAATTCATCTCCGGCCCACACGGCCCAATTTTGAATTTTTGGAGAAGGTCTAGGTCAAAGGGTTAGCATTAGAACCGTCGGGGCAGCCGTTTTGAGGCAACCGAGCTGATTTGGAAGATTTGGAAGATGCGGTTGACTTCAAGCCACAAAGAAACATAAATTTAGTGGCTGCTTCTATCGGTCGGGTTGGAGAAAAATCCAAGCCGATTTGTCCATCTAAACTTCTAAGAATGTGCATTTGAAAGATTTAGAACATGGAAGTGTCCCATTTGTAAGAGCTACGGGGAGAGTCCAAACCACAAATAATCTCGATTTGGTTCTCGGTCGCGAGAAACCTCAGCTCGAAATGGCAAATCCCGAGTGAAGAAGGCGATATCCAACGGAAGAATGCAAAATATCTTCAAGAATCCTTCGGATCATGTTCATGCATATGTATCAATGCTAGATTGTACCCAAGAGAAAATATAACAAGCGTACAAAACATAGGTTTATTGAACAAAAGATCACTTGAACAATTGACATACTCCTCGAGCTTGGCTTATGGTTTCTATCGTGAAGTCCTCCACTTGTCCATCCCCTTTGAACCATAGCTCCATGTCAAGTATGTGCGGCGTCGACCATGCATATGTCGGCGCTAGTATCATGTTAATCTTTGTTTTTCTGTGGTGCTTCCAAACCACGACCATCTTTTCAGAAGCACCCTCATCATGCTAGGCTGACTCTTTGGTTCCTAGCAATTTGGTGGATGCCTTCTCACCAATCACATACTTCTTTAACACTTTCATCAGATGGATCGTTGTTTCATAGTCCTCATCTTGAGTGGAGGAGGGGGTTCACGGAGGATTCCCTTCCTTCTCATGCCCTCGGCGGCTCCTACACCAAGCTATAGATTAGAAAATAGATAAAATACAATAAAGTGTATAAACTCTGAGTGTAGCCTTACTTGTGAAGGCGGGTTCCATATCTCTACGCTCTTGAATCCTCATCTCCTCACGAATCTGGTTCAAGCGTCGAAGCATACCTTCCATGGCCATGTATCCCAAAAGCAATAAAGAAAAAACTCTCACAATAAGCGCAATGAAAAACTAGGATCAGAGGATGGATTCGCAATACTCAAATCATAAAAGAAATGGGAAAAATGAAAGCCCGGCCCGATGACTTTTAAAAACGAGCGTCGTTTTAAGGCGTATAGGCGTCGTTTAACGGCGTTTAAAGGTCGTTTAACGGCGTCTATAACGGCGTTCTCGGCTATAACGGCGTCGTCTGAAATTTGTTTTTGTTTTAGGTATCTTTGAGATGCCATATATATTGCCCTATTAGTCCTCCGGCTTCTCCGCCGCCCTCCGTCCTCTGCTCCTGCGCCCTCCGGCTTCCTCCTCCTCCTCCCGTCCGGAGCTCCTCACCTACATACGCCATGGCGCTTCTCGATGCATGCGGCTTGATGCCGCACCAGAGGCCGTGCGGTGGCTCTTTGGAGCACGGAAGCGCCTCGGTCGAGTGGCTAGAGGCGAACCTAACCCAAGAAAGGCGGAGTTCAAGCAAGCCATGACAAAGCTGCGTGATAGGGGGCAAAGAAAGACCTCGCTTCGCATTCTTGGGGAGGCGGAACCTTCCCTCAATCTGAGGCTCGAGTGCACGAAGAAATGCATGGTGAGCTCGTTGTGCTTGGCCCGGTATGCTAGAGGATAGGGGCCTTTGGGAAGGGAAACATTTCTTTGAAGCCCTACTTTCAAAAAGTTGCACCAGACCAACCCGGGGCATCGCGGGAAGTGCTCATTACATGAATTCCTTGGGGAAGCAGACACACCCTTGTGGGAGGGCTTGGATTCCATGCCGGGGAGGCTTGTTACGGCGGGGTGGAGGAAATCACCGTCGAGCACCTTCGAGCTGCGAGTGGATCCTGCTTGGATGCTGATATATACCACTAGATGTGCCTTTGGCATCCACTTTGTTTTGTGTATTTGAATTGTGTATGGGTTTTTATATGAATTTTGTATTTTGAAGGGAATACATATATGATTTTTGTATATGAATCTTGCATTTTGAAGGGAATCTTCACATTTTATGATTAATTAAACATAAAGCGTGTACTCAAGCTGTATGTAGAACTGCCGATCGATGCGGCTTGCAAGCCATCGGTCTATACTAGGATGCCAATTAACTTGGCATAAATGTCTATGATAACCGAAGTTGCAATACTAATGTTGCCTAATATGGTTTGTAGTATACACAAATTAAGCATGCCAAAGTATTTTTCTTATTCATATGTGGGAAGAAAATATAATAATCATAATAAAGTAATGAAGGTTCAATCGATGGTAGTCTTCTATCATGACAATAGTCTGCCCCTCCCAACCCCCAACCTCCCTATTAGACCGCCATCTCTTCTTCACCTTCAAATATCGGGCGGGGGCGAGCCTTACATGGAAACTCTGAACCACCACCGATCTTGCAAAGGATGCGGAGCGAAGGTGACCTACAAAACCTCTATTACATTAGTTCCTTTGTTAATGACATATATAAATTTTATTGCATCCAAGTAAACATACTTGTTCACATTGCTCAACCCTCGCGGTGTGTCTTGACCCGCGACCGAAGCGAGTTGAATCTAGTGAATCTGAGGGCCACTTTCGGATCTTTGCGTATCGTGGCATGAGCACCAGTACACACAAGATCAAACCATTCGGCATCAAACAACATTGTTTTGAATGCACTACCGACATCAACCTCCATGATAGTCTTTATAGTACCAATCCATTCCAACATTGCCTCGATTGGGTTTGGGTCTGCACTACCAGTCGGCAAACTGTACTAAACTTTGCTGATATACCACAATCATAAGTGCGTTTGCCATGATCCACACTTTGTCGTCGAAAGTGAGCACCAGAAGACCATATTGATGCATATGAATTATACTACAAAGTAAAGGAACAAATGTTCAAAATAGCGAAGCGAAACTTCGTGAATTATATGCTATTAAGTTGCACTTACAAATAGTGACACGCCTTTAGCATATGCAAATTCTTCGCTAGAAACATGTTCGCCCGCGTTGCCTTGCCATCTCTAGTTGTTCGAGCAGCCATTTATTGTTTATCTCACTTGGCAGGACCCCTAGATGATCTGGAAGTGGTTGTTTGCGATTCTTTTGTCGATAGCGTCTTCTCTCCTCATCTCTCTTTATTTTTTCTTCCTCGTATTTTTTTATCCATTTCTCCATGGGAGTGGAGTTGTAGATGAGAAACTTATTGACTTTTGACTGTTCTTCTAGTGTGAACAATTTCTTACGTGGTCTTCCGCCGGGAACTTCTCCAATTATAGTTGGAGTGTCTTCATCGGTCCATAATCGTGGAGCATTGGGGTGTAGATCGGCCAAGAACTCGGTGACATAGAATAATGACTCTCGTGCTAACCAACCCTCGGCCATGCAACCCTCTGGCCTTGCCTTCTGACGTACGAAGTCCTTGAGGACCTTTAAAAGCGTTCTATAAAAAACATCCATCTAGGATTTGTTGTGCCTGCAAGCTCTACTCCGTCCACTAAATGCACTAGTAAGTGAGTTTGTATGTCGAGAAAACTTGTTGGGAATTCTTTCTCTAGCATACAACATGCCTCAACGACCTTAGTTCGCATGTCCGCAATTTCATTTGTCGGTATCTCCTTCCTTGTAATCCATCTAAATATCATTTAAGAAAGAAAAAAGTTAAGTGAGAGTTCAGCATCGAGTATTTTTCTAAATCCGTGCGAACACGGAAAACTCGATGGGAGACATATTGCATGTAGTGGACCGTCGTGAGGCGACCCTCGAGAACAATAGGCATAACAAACTGCAACATCTTATGCCAATCATGAGATTTCAACCCAGTTAACTCCCCTCCGTTAGAGAAACAATTACATAGCGAATGCATATATCTGTCGAGTCTTTATTGCCTTGATCGCTTCTCGAGCGGGTTTCATACATTTTCTAGGTGCGATCCAATCCACTTGTGGCCTTATTCCTTCTTCGATATTTAACCATGCTTTAGATTTTGATCCAGCTTCTTGTAGATCTTCTCGTCTTTGCATGTCTGTGTCCTTACGTCCGGTGACATGCTTCCAAATAGGCGCCGAAACATTTTTTAAAGATGTGCATGGGATCAAGAAGATGATGGATCTTCAATTATCCAATAGGGTAGAAGGAAGAAGGATGCTTTCCACTTCATTCCCTTAACCTTATTTCCTTCAGGCGGCATCCCACATGTTACCCCAATCTCTCATTGTCAACCTTTTGGGAGGCTCTTGAAGGCAATGTTTTTTCTCTTGGACCTACGTGTCGAAGTCGATTTTTCCATTGGCGGATATCTCTTGAAGTTTGCATAGACATTTTTGTGCAATCTTGGTTGACCGTGAGAGTTCAACTATTTCAAACCCACACAAGTGACATGCCGCATATCCCGGACACTTGGAGTCGAGAGAGTTCATACAAACCAGGCCAATCGCTCGTTGTCCACATTAAGATTGCTCTCAAGGTAAATCTTCGTTCAGCACGAAGTTCTCTTGAGACATCGTAAACTTCAATACCTTCACTCCACAATGTCAAAAGCTCATCAATAACTATTTTCCGGATATGGATCTAGACTTTTCCGGCTTCTTCGGTCCTGGAACTAATAGTACTACCATTAAATGGCTAGTCTTCATGAGTAACCACGGTGGTAAATTATAGTTGATCAACACTACTGGCCAAGTTGACCACGCGGCTGATTGACGTCCATAAGGATTAACACCATCCGTTGCCAACCCTAATCGAGATTTCGTGGCTCTCTTCCAAATTCGGCCATGTTTCATCAATATGCTTCCATTGCTTGCGGTCACTAACCACGCGGAGTACATTGTCACTTTCGGCGCGTGGCGGCACACCAACCCATGAGCGAAGCTAGAGATTCACATCGAAACAATAGCCTTATGCGAGGGATCAATGGAAAGTAGCGAACCACCTTCATCGGGACGGTCTTTCCCTTGGCATCTGCATTGTACCTAGAGGCACCACATTTAGGGCATGTTTACGTGTTCTTGTAGATGTCATCGGATAATATACCATGCAATCATTTGGACAAAGCGTGAATCTTATGGTAGCCTAAACCGATGGCGCCAATATATTTTTATTTCAGTGCGACTTTTGGGCATAGTGTTCCCTTGTGGGAGTATTTTCTCTTGCAATAACCTGTATAAAACAGACCTTTACGTATACATTCAACTACAAATTCAATAAGTCAAGTGATTGCAATTGTACTTACTCTAACAAAGCCGTAACACTGGCATTGCTCCATTTGAATTTGGCTTGAAGGTTTAATATCAATAAAGATGTCGTCAATCTAGATATGCTTGCACCTGGATATAATGCTTTATGCGCCTCCTCCAATAAAACGTGATCTTCATGACCATCGTTAGGAGTATTTATATAGAAGAAGAAAAATGGTGCATTCCGACAAAAATTATATGAGTAATTTGAGTACATCATCAAAGGACCTCCGGTATTGGTCTACCGTATTCATATTCAATGAACAATTCATCACCAATACACAAAGTTTTTATAGCATAAACCATGATATATCTCCCGTCAATTTTATGGCTAAAAAAATCTTCTTGGTCTTTGTTTGCCTCGACAAATTCACAATTGGTAGCTTCAGGATTCTCGATAGAGCTATTAATAAAAGCAGCAAGGTTTCCATGCAACTGAGGACGACCATCAATATATGTGAAGCTTGCGTAGTCACTGGGCTTGGATATTGTTCGTGCATTTGAATTTAGGCCATAGATGAGCATGCGCCATGATGCTTACTCAATTTATGCCAAGTGTCCGAGGTTATATTCGGGACCTACATATGGCATTAAAGGAACGGATCGTTACCATCTTTGACTTTCACACTAGTCATAATATATAATCGAGGGCCCAGCACCGGGGACCGACTATTTTTAATCATGTCGCCTACCCCAATATGTAAATTGCTCCCCATAAATAATTGGCTTGCCTCTAGGCCATGCATTGAATTTCTTCACGATCTTTATACGTAAAAAATTTTGGACCAAATGGACTAGTGAAGGTGGAAGATTATTTTTTCTTGACATGATCTAGTACATTCCAATTTTGATGAACATTGTCATTCCCTCCAATCTTGGCAGCGGCCATTGCACGACGAGTTCTATCACGTAATGGGATACTCTTTGAGGAAGTTGATGGCTTTCTTTTTGTAGGGTTTTCTATGAACGCATTCATAGTATCAACATCATCTACTTCCAATGACAACATAACCCCAAAATCTATATACTGCTTCGAGCTCACTTCATTCTCAATTTCTTCCTAACAAAATACAAGCAAACTAAGTTAAGACATCGATTCAAGTACATGAGAGTAGTTGATTATCGTTCATAAGATTCGTGTATTATACCTCGTTGGAATACCCCACATGTGCGTCCGAGAGCACTGGATTTGTCGGGCATTCACCATATTTCTCAACATGGTCGAGGACAGTCTTTCTCATCCGTTTTATTTGTCCTTTGCACATCGAACAATTGCAATATAACCGCTCTGTCAACAAGTACAACGCAAAAAAAAAAAAAAAAAAGTAACATCAAGATATAAAGTTAACTAATCATTCGAAACATGTTTATGGTACATACATCGGGTGACATTCATTTCATGCACACCACCCGACCTCTAGGAAGACTAGGTCCCTTTGGGTCTAATTGGACTATTTGTGGCAATTGTTGGGGTAACATTCTTGCGCAAGTCGCCATGTAACTTTCTCAAAGCTTTCTGTCTCACTTTACGTTCAAATTCCTTCTGACGTTCGTCCATGTTGTTTTTCTAGTAAACAATAAAAATATTAATAAAAAACCATGTAATAATATAATAATTATAAATATCCATGTTTTTTTCATGATTTTATCAAATGTTTATTCTTAAGATTGATTCATACAAGCGTTTATGATATTTAGAAAGCATTTGATTGAAGGGTGCACTGAACCCGATACATCTAGTCCTCTCCATTTGAAATGGAGTCGACCAGTACCTTATATTCACGCAACCTTTCAAATCTTTTGTAATCTATGAAGATTGAAACTTCTGTTCTGAGGTGCATAAACCCGATACATTTAGTCTTCTCCATTCGGGATGGAACCGACCAGTACCTTGATCATGCATCCCTCAAGTTTTTAACATACTTTCAAGATTCAATCTTCTAATCTATTAGCATTTGGAGGTGTTTAACTCTAACACAAAGATTAAAAGCCAGAGATCTTACCTTATGAAGACCCCAGGCGCAAAAAAATCCGAAACAAAGCGAGTGAAAATAACAAGTAAATAACCCGGCGGCCGGGTTCCGCCATATTTGGCGTCGTTTATCGGCGTCGGTGGCGTCGTTTAACGACGTAAGCCGACGTCGTCCGACACCTAGGCATGCCACATCGAACTGCGCCGTCGATGCCCCTCATATGCCACGCCGGATGATCATGGCGTCGTTTAACGGCGTCAAATGATCATAACGTCGTTAAACGACCAAGCGTGATTGTTTAACATAACGAGAAACAACATACAATACAAATAACACAAATAAATAAAAAAAATTGATTGTTCCCATTCATAAAATAAGCTTATACAGCGACAACACAAATAGATAAAAAAACTTATTGTTTCCATTCATAAAAAGCTTATACATTACTTATGTCCATCCCGAGGGCGTGGCGGTTTGATGCAACCATTTGCATCATTATACGCACCATTAATGTCGTTTTTTCTCTTTGTTTGGCTCGGTGAGCCATTCTACCGATCGTTCCGCATGGAGCGCCCGGATGTTAGTGCAATCGAAGCTCCTTTTCACTCATCTTTGCCACGATGGTGAAGGGAGGGTTCTCGGCCGGGAGAAGCGGGGGTTGCCTGGAGTTGTCTTCCTTGGAGGAGGAGGATTCTTGCTAGAAGGAACATATCGCCGCGAAGGTGGTCTTCAACTTGGGACCATTATAGCAAGATAGGGAAGAACACTCAAAAAATAAGAATAACGGCGACTCTTGATGGATCCACTTATAACGTGGATGTAGGGTTAGGGTTAGGGTTAGGGTTTTATTTGGCAAAAAAAAAAAAAATCCTGCGTGTCACGTCGTTAAGCGGCGTTTAAGGACTGGCGATGTCTTGACGCAGCGGCGAGCCCGGCTTTGGCACCCGGCACCATACCCACGCAGCGAGGCGTGACCGCGTCGGCGTTATTACCGCGTCGTTCAACGGCGGCGCGGCTGGGCGTCTTGATTTCCTTGCTACCCGGCAGCATTTGCCCATTTCCACGCATGGCCGGTAGCGGCGGTATTTCTCGTGAAGCGTCGTTGAGCGGCGTTTAGGCTGGCGTGTTTGACGAAGGCCTGCCGGCTTGGCGGCGGTACCCATACCCGCACGCGAAAATCAAACCGCGTCAGCCACGATGGCCGTCGTTGAGCGGCGTCGAAGCGGCGTTGTCGTCGTTGAGCGGCGATGTGGTCGATCAGCGGCGGCGATCGGCGTTCATCGGCGGCCTCGGCGTCGTTGGACGTCGACGATCCCTTGTAGTGCATCCGTTACACCATGTATAGCCCTTATCTCCATCTACTTCCATGAAGCCTATATCTTCTAACATTTTGCACCACTGTACTTTCTCAAACCCATGCACAATTGCGGATGATACCCCTTGTCTATCCTGTTTTGCCTCCACCATATTGAAATCTCCTACCATTAGCCAAGCTACCTTGTTCCCGAAACCTTTTAATTTGTGCCTAAGAGTGGCCCATAGGGCTCCTCTGCCTCTTAAATGCATGTTTATCCTTTTTTCGCTCTGGGTTCTTCTGCAGAAGGCCGAATTCTGATAGGCCACCATAGCCAAGGCAAGCAGAGCTTGTATACACACTGGAATGGATCATCCCCAACCTGCGAGGTAGTCATGGTTTTCTTAAGCGGCTTTCTTTCTTATCATCCTCATATTTTGGCATGCGAGGAGAGCGGATTGAATCCTTCTTGCATTGCGGTGTCTTGGCTATGGCGGGCGGCAAAGGCGGTCTGGGGCCTCGGGGAACAGGAGCATCATTTTCTCTTTTCTTTTCTTCTTGCAAAAAGCGGTCAGGGGAAAAACATCGTTAACATTAGAATGCATGGCTTGTTGCCCGCATTAAGCGTCCTTATCGGACATAATAGATTATATATGTGTAGATAATGATATATAAGCTAAGATACATCATGTCCCCAAAGCAGGATGAGGAGAGAATTATAACCCGATATTGTGTACTCTAGAGAATATCATCTCTTCTTCCCCACCATGTGGGTACTATAAGGGGATCGCCTATCTTCACGGATAGTGGGCACTCTGACGAGTGAATTAACTCCCTTTTCACATCTGGAACCACCAAAACATTTAGCTCTGGATAGCTAGTTGACTTACCATTGCACTATTGACATCAGTTGCATCTGTATAATCCCTATTGAACCAGTGACACCTGAAGAAGGAATAGAACCCTTCCAGTTTCCCTAGCCTATCCAGCTCTCTGTTATATCTTTTATCTTCTTATCGTTATACGAAGATAAGTTCAATTGTCAAAACCAGGCAATGAGAAGAGAGAGAATATAAGACAAATTGAATGAAAGGCCACATCAGGCATCTCCACTAAGCACCAAAATCACAATACAATGTTGAAAATAGAGGCAGAAGAAACTAAGGTTCGATGGAATGGGAGGAGGAAGCCAACAGGTGTTCCACGGACCTAGGATTAGTACGACACAAATTTAAAGCACGAGAAACCAATAGTTGTTGCTGGAGAGACGGGCAAACATAGCCATCTCTGGCTGAATCAAAGCGCCAATGCCCATGAGCTTTGAAGATTTTGTCTAGAATGTTGAAAGCAACTGTTGAAGTTGCACCCCCTCTTCTAGCCGAGTGGGTGCCAAAGGCTCTCGTATCCTCTCCAATGGTAGAAAGGCAATGTCTCAGGACCTCAAAGTGGTGTAAGACACAAGTTTTCTCCTTAAAAACACCCTCGACGTGTAATATGAATGCCTCTAATCAAGTGGCCACCCCGAGGGCCATCCACACGAACAAAATCACCCAAATGCAACAACCTCTCCAATAGGGCTACAGGGCAACACGGACCAGAAAGGCGGGCAATAGTGACCCAAGCTCTACTTAGCTTAGGTGGCCTGATCTTGATGCATCTCCCGAGCAAGTTGTCACAAAATTCTCTGATATCTGACTCCACATCAAAGACTTCCATCCTGTAGTGGAATCGCTACAGCGTGTCATTTGCTTATTTGTAGCCCTCCGGATTTGCTCCCACAGAAACTGTCGGACTACTGGAACCTAGGCCTGATATTAGATTGCATAGGGGATTTAGGTCTTGAAGGATTTGTGGGGTATATGTAGTACATGGTTTTGTGTACTTGATTAAGAAATTAATATTAAATATAGAGAAAACAATGTTTGGATAACCTAAATAGGCACAACATAAAAAAAGGTACCACGAAGAAACATTCCTCCTTGCACAAGGCAGCAGAAATGTTAGCGGTGACCCACGATTCTTAGTGATAAAATTCTTGTAGAACCAATTGTGGTTCTCTTACAATTATGGTTGGCACAAGTTTACATACGAAGAGTTGTTGTTTGCCAGTTTATGCACTAATGGCTATAGCTTTATGCACTAATGGCTATAGCGTTGCTACTCTTTACACGCTAATGGTTGTTACTTGCCAGTTTATGCACTAATGGCTATCGGTCAATCACTTGTTAATCGAACATGGTTCAAAAATTTGGCTTTGTTACTTGCGGTTTATGCGATGGCTATTGGTCAATCACTTGTTAATCTAAAAATGGTTCAAGGCTGCTGTTATTTGCAGTTTATCCACTAATGGCTATTTGGTGATGATGGTCACTTGCTAAAAACATGGTTCATAGGCTTCCCATGGCTTGACCATGGGACTGATAAGGCCCTTTTTCCCGCAGCGAGTCTTATTTTATGGTTGTCTTATTCTTATAAGACATCCTTTTGGGTTCCACGTCACCTATACGACATGTCTTAAAAAATGGTTTTCCACTACTTTAATATAAGACATGTCTTATTCACATAAGACATGTCTTATAATGACATTTTCCACTATGCAAAATATAGAGCAAGATATTCACACTAAAAATCTGTTGGCTTCAAGAACGAACCAAAATCCTTACGAAGCATCGATTTTCGACCGATTTTCGACTGCTTTTGGGCTTGAATCCAACTTTGTTTTGGGCTTGAATCCGACTTTGTTTGTGAGGTTCGTTTTCATTTCAATCGAAAAATTTACGGGTTTTTTTGCATTCTGAGAAAAATTTGCATTACGAAGCTTAAATTTCCGGTGCCCTTCTCTCCTAAAATAAACCATTGTGTGATAGGTATGGCTGTGGGCATAAACTCGGCCCCGTGAGAACTACGAGCGAGGGCATCCGAAGCTCCATATGCCCGAAGATCCTAAGACTCAACCAAAAGCTCCCTACATTCAAAGAGCACTTCTATTTCTGCGCCGCAACAACCATCCGCCATTGCCGGGCTTACGCAATCGGATTTTGGAGTTGGCGAACTTGAACGGTGATTGGTTCAAGAATGCTATCTTATTTTGTGGCGGGGGAAATCCCCCGGAAGAAAATGAGACAGCAACATTGTACTAAAAATTGCGGTGGAAAAACTGTAATGTCTTAAATGCTGACTTGGACCAACCAAATCAAATAAAAAATAAGACACTCTGGTCGTGGAAAAAGGGAGGCTAGGCACAACTGTCCAAAGAAAAGCACACCAAGACATAGAAAATGTATAAATGCCTCACAACATGGAATTCTTTTGTTCATTGAAAAGTTCAAAAACTTGGAAAATTCACCTGCATTGCAACAGGGAAAAAGAAATAATAGGTTTCTCTTTTATCTACAGTGGTCCGTTTCGTATATACACTCTTATAAGTAGGACATGGCAGAAATTATGGATAAGCGCATGTACTAGTCGATGGATCCCATAAGGCAGGCAAGAGAAATGATCTGCCTCCTACACCATAAGCATTGAAACTGGCACCGCTCTTTTTATCCACCAACAAATCTCCAGGATAACCAGAGTAAGATCCCTTTCCAAATATGCCTGTGCAAGCTGTGGCAGCTTCTAATGGGGCCTTAGCATCTCCTTGATAATACCCATTGGTGAATGGATTTGTGGCAGTCCCAGCAACTATGGTAGCAATGTTTATGATCATTCCGTCGATACCCACATCTCCATTTGGTGCAATTAGTGGCTTTGTATCAGGCCCAAAATAATTCTTGGCACTAACAAATGGCCAGGCGCATTTGCCAGGACACTGGGTAGCAGAGTTTCCAACCCAAGCATATGGAATTGCTTGTTTTTTGCCCCTTCTTATTGAAGCATGTGAAGCACATGTTTGCACACAGAAACCCTCCACATATACATCATCAGAAGTGAGGAGTAGATAGAGAGCATTGGATCCTCCAGCAAAGGGCTTAGAACTGGATGCCTTCTTTACCAGATTTTGCATATCCAACTTCTTCAGATTTTTACCAAGCGAATATGAATCAGATGATTCTGCTCCCAATTTCACAGATTCTAAAACAGATTCTCCAGCAGTGTTCTTGTATCCAGCAGTCTTCTTCCACCACGAGCTGACAGAGGGCAACTTCTCATCTGCTGAGTTGAAAGAACTAAGAAAATCCTTGACAATGGCTCTTTGTGCAGGGGTGAAGGAGCCATACCATATGAGATAAACATTAAGAGCTCCTTTTCCAGACAAAAGAGGACCTTTATGGTAGTTAAGAACCACAGAAGGCTGCTGGACAAGCTCTGAGAGATGGCGATGATGAGAGAGCCTGGCTTCGGAGGAAAAAAAAGAGGCACAAAACAGGGCTACAAACAACAAGGCCATTTTGCAACCAAAAAAGTCCAGAGAGGAAAAACCTGTTGCGAAATGCAGTGATAGTTAGACTGGCGCGTACCTTGGATAGAAGGTAAAGAAATGGAGGTCCGTTTTATAGGAGGATTTCCATAGCGTCCCTCCATCGGAGAAGAAACGTTTGCCCTAAAAGATACAGCTGGGTAAACGAAGGTCTATCAAATAATAACAACAGCTGCCCCATGACTCCTTCAATTGCACTTGCCTTTGTTCCTTCCTTTTACCACTTTATTTTTTACAAGTATTTGTCGCGGCAGCCTTCGCTGCCGCTACATTGTCTTTTAATTTGTATCTTGAGAAGTTATACGGAATATGATATTTGACAATAAGAAAAGAAAATATGCCTTACATTCTACAATGAAGGTAATATGAAAGGGTATATACAATAATATGGAATGGCATATACAATATAAAGTGACTCTTATCTTCAAATTTATGCAAAATATTTCAATTTTACATAGAATAAAAGTTAGAATAATGTATTACAACCACCCTCAACTACATAATATACATTTGCATCTCCATGAGTAAAAGCAAGCTGTTTTACGGTTTCACTTCATTTAGAAATTCATCTCCATACCAAGAACCTTTTCATAATATTTGTCCCCTTGGACTTTATTGGCACTTCTTCAGTCATGTGATTTTGATAAAGTGAGATTAGCTAAAAAATTATTCTCGGTGCAGTATGGTTAAGTTTGATTGAGTGGCACAATTCGGTGAATGGAGTAAAGCTAAGCGAATAAAGTAAAATTCATGTTAAGATCAAATCGTGATACACCTACGAATGTTGCTACTCTTTAATGCTCTAAACAGGATTAAAAACATGATTAAAATCAGTAATGCAGGTTCTGTAGATGACTAGCAACTCCCATCTGTGTAGCCCACAGCATAATCATACCCTTGCAAAACAACTCTCTCACATATCTTTGGGACGCATTATAAAGGTAGCATAAAAAACCACCATCTGTAATTTGATGAACTAGTAAGCATCGGTTCTACAGTATTCCCATGTGAAGCAATAGAATAGAATAGAATATGATTTTATCGTCCACGGAGACCAACTGGCCTATGGGACCCAAGTACAAAGAGAGAGAGCAGCAGGCGTATTACTACCAGGATTAAAAAACCCAGCCAGAAGGGTTTGAGGAGGAAAAACCTTAGTAGCAATAAGGATGGACATCTTGCCTGAGTTATATACATAATCACAAATGCGGTGAGGTTAATGTCGGACGAGGGGGCATAAGCGAGTCAGTATCCATTACCTCCAGGAGGTCTGATCCCAACAAAGCCTACAGAGGCCGTGCTCAGTAGCTCATGCAAGGCCCGATGGGGCACAACTAGCCGAGCATCACGAGAGCAGGATATGCTCAAATGCCGGACAGGCACGGAGGGCGTGACTTTCATCCTCAATGGCACCACGTTGGCCGACAGCGGCGGACTCTGTCCTCACGCGGCTCGAATCCATCTCCCCTGTCTCAATGCGTAGGTGGTGTGCACATGTGCGAATGGAAGCAATCACCCTGGCGGCTTTTTCATGGGTAGATGGGTGCGCGGGTAGTGGTGTGGGCCCCTCGTGAGCATGGGATTAACTGTTTGTCGATAATTTGCCACCTTGACATGTGACGGGGCCCTGCATCCCAAAGCTTGGCCATGAAGCAAGCATCAAATCTTGCTTCAAAGGCGTAGCGTTCCTTTGGTGTATGCAGCGGTCCACATCGTGTGGTGCTGCACATTCCATAGTGAGAACCACTTTGGGCTTGCTTGTCTTTCCGGCCCGGGCTTTGAGTCATTGCCGGGCCCATCGCCCTTTGCCAAAGCAAGGTTGGGCGGCCGGGCTTCATCCATAGCCACCACCTTACGGAAGTAAATAATGTGGCGTTCAGTAGCGACCCTCGTAATGGAAGGAAGCTTTGTCTCTTGGAGCAAGATCGATATGGGGATAGTGGATTTCACTCCCGGTGCGGGCCAAGAAAGCTTTACGTACTGCTCTAGATCGTTCCAAGTGGTGAGGGATATCAGCGGCCCCACATACGCCCCATAGAGGAGGACCCGGTTCAACCAAGGCCACGAACAAGTGTGCTGGTGACCCCATGCATCTGACTACGCCTTGTATTTGTTGTTTTGCATTGCATCTGGGGCTTTCCGACTGCGGTGACCGTAACGATGGATGCATCGGTGTGTGGTAGTAGAAAACTCAATGCCCAAATACTTATAAGGCGAGAGCCACCTCCACTACGCCTCACGGTAAGTGAATGAGGGAAGGCGTGGTCTTGAGAGATGATGGGACTAGCAACACCCTTGTCTTGGCCAAGTTAACTCTCATGTCGGTGAATTGGCGAGAAAGTGTCCAAAGCATCCGGTGGCGTTGCATGTCCTGCGGGGTATATCGCGGCGAGGCCAACATCATCGGCATATATGAGTTGCAAAGCGGTGCATACATATATACTGTAAATGTTGTGGGGCCGGATTTCAAAGGCGAGATGGGTCCATATGTTTTTACGTAAAGCTACCAAAAATACATTTTTTTACGAAATGAAAGAGATTTCACTACAAAATATGAAGAACTAAGTTTTCATATACTTTCGGGTAGAATCGCCCGATCGGTTGTTATCTTTGGAGAGCCAACCACCGTGGTTGCATCGGAAAAACCACCAACCGTCGTTGTATCGGAAAAAGCAACGTCTACTAACTTATAAAAGCAAGACAAATTGTTGAGTTGACCAGTATCTTTGAGCTTGGCGGATCTGCGGCGGTGATGCAGATCTCGCCACGGCCGAGCATCGGTCGGTGGATACATAGACTCTTGGATCACGAGAAGGAGAGTGTTGTGCCAAATCACGAGAATATTGAGTCTATTGCCTTATATTTTTCTTGGAGTTTCTTGAGCTTTTCGGTTGTTCTATTCTTCGGGGTTGCTACTTTTTGCTTTTCATAAGTGCCAATTGGATCCGTTGTTCTTGGGTATGCCTTTCGGGTTAGATTAAGTCATTGTTGTTAAGATTTGGAGGCATTTGGAAATTTGTTCTTGGTTTTAAGGAAGCAATACTGACTTGGGGAGGGCAACTTTGGGGAGGGGGGCAACCCGATGTGCTAAAGACATGGTGAGCTATTAGTTATCAGCCGGACATAGGGTTTTGGAAGGAAATAGCTTCGCAAATCTGCAAGTGCGGCATGAATTTCCTCCTTTTCAATTTCGCCCGGACCAATCCAACTATTTATCACGAGCCACGGGGTGCATTCCGATTCGCAGAAGCGTCCAATTCGCCAAAGCCGGAAGATTTTGGCCGAATTACTTCACTTAGAGATAACCCACATCTACTTTTTCAAAGCCTGGTTGATGTTAAATCAAACAAGCGGGCAATGGATTGTTTATCTCGAGAAGACAATGGGTTCTGATTCTTATTTGACAAACCCATAGGAAGGATCCATTTGTGTAACACCGCTGGCAGAAAGGAGCTTAGCGCAGCAAATTTACGCCTGCGACAGCTAACATCTGCTCTTTATATACAGGCCGCAGAATACACTGGAAACTTCGAGAAGGTGAACGGAGCTTTTAGAACAATGTTCTGGAATATCCTACAGCGAACACGAAAGTTCTAGAAAGAGCTATCTCCTCCCAAATTTTCTTGTGTTGACACGTATTTAATTAAGATCATAATTTTCTATAAAAATACACACACGTAAGCTGCCCCCTTACCTTCCATATTAGAATTATATATTAGAGATATATCAACACGTCCATCGCACAACCTTGATTAGAGGTGAATAAAAGTGATTAGATTTAATCGTCTCGCAAATAATTGGGTGGCCTAGTTGTTTCTTTGTTACTAGTCAATCCGTCACGCATAATCCACTATATGGGCAAATCTTGGCCTTTCAGATATACAATAGATATGGCCAATTTCATTTATCTTTTTTCCTTTTTTTTACGGACAACATACAAATTTTATTACCAATCAATGGAAAGAGTGTAGTAAGCTTAAAGACAAGTTTAAAACCCAAAGAGAGAAAATGCCCCATTGTGCAAGCCTACTTGTACATCTTAGGATGTCATTTTGACTATCCTTTAATCCACCTATGACTCTCAAAAGATCGTTTCCTTCTAGCTACCACAATAAGTTAGGTAGGAAAAAAAAAAAACTTCTTTCATACGCATTTGGGAGGAAAGGAAGCTGCCTCAATGCAATCAGACATGTTAAACACAACGCATCCTAAACTCTTTTATACATTTAATGAAAACATACGAGTTAAGAAGTTAATTAACCAATAGAACTTATATGATTGAACAAATCATGTCAAGAATGTGAATAATCCATAGATATGCTTTCACTCGTAAGATCAAAAAAGAACCTTTCATCAATTTAAAATTCCAAAAAACATAAACAAGGATGCACGAGTGCTTGAATGTCTCCATTGTATTACTAGCTTGTTATTCTACTCATGTTGTTCCATTGTAGTGTTTTCGAGGCAAGGGTTTTTAATCCTAGTAGTAATGATTGTCTTAGCCCATTATATGGGTCCCATGACCTATTAGTCTCAAAAGTGGGCGTAAAAAATCTATTCTATTCTATTCTATTATTGAATGTCTCCATTGTAATACTAACTTGTTATTTTATTCATGTTGTTCCTTTCACTTTGTAGCGTTCCTCTAGAGGGAGGATGATTGCTCATCCTAGACTAGTTTATTATGTTCAACTGTTATTGAAATCTTTAAGTTATGATGCATCGTGTCATGTTTTCTAAACTTGGTTAACTTCATGTGTTTCCTTAAATAACGTATAATCTTTTCTTTTTTTTTTTTTTTCAATACTATTTTCTAGTGTTAACCAAATAAAGCACTATGTGATTTAAATGCCAACACGAAGGCCATAAAATAGAGCATTAAGAAACATGTGGGGTGTTTTTGGATGGTAGCTAGGAGGCAAGCTAAGTCTACAAAACATTAACATTTAGACAAATAATATTAAGAGATGCATGATTGAGTAATTCATGTCGGCTAACTTTAAGATATATGACTGGAAAAAATGGTTTAAATTGAAAGAATAAAGCAAACCATGTCCCCTTTGTGCTAAACATTCCTCTTTTAGATTAAAACACTACATATTACTTGATAACCAGCTGGAAAATGGTCTGCTGGCAATTCACGATACTTCCTCGATAGACAAAACCAACGAGAACTTGCTATGAAATAAAAGCTCCTTTTCTAGTTATTTAAGCAAGAAATCAAGTCGTAGGTAGGTATGCATGCCAGTGTGGGTTCTCGCTCCAGTGTGGGCAGGAGTACCCTAGCATCGCTCGTCTTGTACTTACTCTAATATTAATATTAGTTAACTTGATCTTTCAAAAAAAAAAAAAAGTTCCTTTCTGCATTTGCTACAAGATTGACTGAAGATTCATAGCTCATAATGGCATTATAGTTCCTTATTTTTGTGCCCCTTTTTTGTGCCTATGTTTTTTTTTTTTGAAGGACGTGAGACTCTTTTTATTGACAAGAACAAAGGCACAATACACAATGCACGCAGACAGAATAAAACCCTAGCGGATAGATCGACCCAACTAGGCATAAACACCCGTCTATGCATAAGAAGAACAAGTAAATATATTCCGCCAAATTATCTCTTTTTATCGCCAGACTAGAGATGAGCAACGATAAGCTTTAGTGATCTTCTGGCGAGCACAATGGAGAAGCTGCCGATCGAGATGTGTGCACCTTGGAAAATACATAAGCGTCGCCTCTGCCCGGATAGACCACAAAATCCAACTAGAAGCAAGATGAAATGCCCGCTTACGCCAAGTTCGCCAAACAGGGGGGATAAAGTGCAAGTAGGATCTCCGGCTAGTGAGAGACATAATGCTTGAAAAAGAGTGAACAACCATGCCCAAGCAAGCATAAATGATCGCACAAGAAGAAGCAGTGTTCAATAGTTTCAACACGTTGGCCACAAAGAAGGCAACGATTTGAGACTCTAGGGTTCATCTTGTGAACCAAGACATTCACTCGAACACATCTATAGAGAATTTGCCATCGCAGCTCTGACACTTTAGGGTGGAGCAATTTATCCCATGTCCACATCCAAACACTTTTCCACTGTGGTTGAGGAATCTGAAGATGCCAGTGCTGGGATGGGGAAAGAGGCTCACAATCTAAAAGCAGCCTGTACGTGAAAGAAACAAACTTTTCTGGCTTAACACGTGCATCACATATCCAAATAGGCAAATCAGCCTGTGGTTGTTGCACAATGGATGGCAAAAAATCGGCCACCCCAACCCAAATTTGCCGATCCCATCTGTATAACAGAAACCTCGTCTGAAACCTAGCAAATTCGAAGCTCTCCCATAATCGCCAACTCCCAGAGCTTTTTAACACCCCTTGTAGTGCTTAGTTACCATAAAGGCCCTCTTCTATCTAGAATGGGAACCTTCAATGTCTACCTCGTATGGTACAATTCCTTTACTTCTGCTCAAAGGGCTATTGTCAAAGCATGTGATTTTTCAATGCCTTGAAGAACTGAACTTAAAGTTTTGATAAAAATAAAAAGATATATTCATGGTCTCTTAATATATTCAGTATATTAGATCAATTGTTCAATTCAAGGTAGAGTGCTACTATATATAAAAAAGGAGGTTTGGTCATGCTCCTTGCAATCTTACCTAACATCTCCTAGCTTTGTATTTAGAGATTTTTGAATGATTCAGATCTAAAGCAAGGGTTGTCTTCGTGGACGTTAAAAAATCTATTCTATTTTATTGTACTTGTAGAATTCATGTTGAACCTAGGAGGTGGCCATCAAGGATTCGTTTTTGATGCAAATCTTTAGTTCCATAGATAATCCATAGATATGAAGATTGACAATGTGAATAATCCATAGATATACTTTCCCTCGTGAGATCGAAGAAACTTTTCATCAATTTAAAATTTCAAAAAACATAAACAAGGATGCACGAGTGCTTGAATGTCCGATTGTACTATTAATCATGATGTTCAATTGTAGCGTTCCTTTGGAGGGAGGATAGTTGCCAATCCTAGACTTCTCTAGTCTATAAAGTTCAATTTTTTAAGTTATGACGCACCTTGTCGTGTTTCCTAGACTTGGGTAACTTCATGTATTTCATTAAATAAAACATAATCTTCTCTTTGTTTTCAATACCATTTCCTATTGTTAACCAAACAAAGCATCGTGTGATTTAAATGCTAGCAGCATAAAGGCTATAGAATAGAGCATATAAAATAGAGGATTAAAGGAGATGTGAGGTGTTTTTGCATGGTAGCTAGGAGGCAAATTAAATTTACAAAGCATTAACATTTAAACTTATAATATTAGGATATGCGTGATTGAGCCATTCATGCCGTCTAGCTTTAAGACATATGACTGAAAAAAATGACTTACACTGACAAACCATGTCCCCTTTGTGCTAAACTTTGTCTTTTAATTTAAGGCACTACACACTACCCATCGATAACCAGTTGGAAAATGGTCTGCTGGCAATTTATGATACTTTATCAACAGACAAAACCAGAGAATCGTCCATGAAGACCAATCGGACATGGGACCCAACAAAGGAGCATAACAGGGTTATTACTGTCCAGATTTAAAAACCCCTTGAAATAAAAGCTCCTTTTCTAGTTATTTAAGTAAGAGATCCTATTCTCTTCTGCATTTGCTACAAGGTTGACCCAAAGATGGCATTACAATTCCTTATTTTTGTGCCCCCTTTTTGCACCTAAATTGTCCTATCAAATGCGAGGCTCTTTCATTATCGTCAACTCTCAGAGCTTGTTCAACTACCTCCTGTAGTGCTTAATTACCCTAATGGCCCTCTTCTATCTGGAATAAAATCCTTAATGTTTATCTCATATAGGTAGTATGGATCCTTTACTCCTGCTCAAAGGCCTATCGTCAAGGATTTAACGAATCAAAAAAATTCCTCTGTTAGTTCATAGTGGAAAAAGACTGCGGGCTATAAAGATGGTGCATGAAAATCTGTATTGGAATCTGTCATGGGATAGAGTCATCTGATTTAGTATACTCACTTATGACAAAAGTGAATTAAGTTCACGCTATCATGTTAAGGTACGAAGTTGCACGAAAGAGTGGGTGATACCTTATTTAATACATGCATGAGTAGGACCATTGCATAGAAGAATAGAAGATTACAGTCTAACCCTTGATATATTTTATTACGAAACTACTGCATATGCCATATAAAGTAGAGTTTTCAATTTTCAAATCAAGTACCTTTTTTTTTAAGGGTAAGAGTGTTTATATATAAATACAAGTTTATTATTATTTAGGGCCTACACATTTCCCCTAGAATTTCAAAGATTATCCCAAGGTTAGCATATATTTTCGAAGATTCTATGTATATTCTCCTAGATTCCCTTAGATTATATGAAAAATCCTTAAGATTCTCTAGGATTCCATTAAGATTCTTCCACATTATGAGAGTTTATCCCAAGATTCCTCTAGATTCCCCAAGATTCTGTGTATATTCTTCTACATTCCTTTAGATTCTATGGTCAAGATCTCACTTTCAAGATTCGACGCTGCAAATTGAGTTGACCGATTTATGTGCACCACACATCAAAGTGTGTTTATCTCTACACAAGTATATTGTTATATAGGTATCCATGAAGTTGACTATATGAAAAGCACGCACTATAAATGATATAAATATCTTTAGCCCCTTTTTGTTAAAATTCCATGAAGATCTAAATTGTCCGATAAAAATAGCCGGTAGAAATAATAAGATTCTTAAGTACAGGATCGAGATCAATTGGCAATCAAGTTCGCATGTTTTGATTTAGAATTCATTCGAACCTTTATAGCCACGCTATAAAGTACATTATAGCCTGTTTCTACCTCCAGGCTACCGAAGTTGTGAACGTTAACTTGTTCTAGCATCGTTATATTTCAAAATCATCTCAATTGGGAGTGCAACTTTAGGCTACTGAGTTAACCCCAGCATCTATGTATAATGTGCCGACACACATTTCCAGCCTACTGAAGTTGTGATTCTTTTATGTCAATTGATCCAAGTTCCAAACTTCGGTTTCTGCGTCCTCGGTCATCTTATTTTTAAAACCTTCCTAAGTATGACCATTCTTGTCAGAGCGTTCTAAATAGCAAATGAATGTTGACGTTGTAGTTGTAGATAAAACCAGTTTGTTATTGGATTAAACATCAATGTAACTTAGCACACCGCAGTATTCAATCGTGCTTTGATGATTGTTTTCTAATGCTAGTAAATTAAAAAAGCACATTAATGACTCACTGATCTTAAACACTTACACCATTTTAAATGGACTAAGCTAGAGTATGCATAACTAAGTACCTAAATAAAGCAGTATTTCAACTACTCAAGCTAGTGCCATCGATCAGCGATAGTGGTAGAGGATGGTTGGATGATGGAAGGTTGCGCAATGAGAAGGCTGTACAATGGAATGATCTACTCTGGTAGTGGACAATTACATGTTATTACACCCTTATGCATTGGTATCAACTGCTTGTGAGGCCATTGATTTAGAAACTTCTAATGATTCAGCTGACCATACCAGCTTACAAACTGAATCTTTAGATTTTAGGTTTTAATGCCATACAATATTCAACACAGCCAAAAATATACATTGGGAATGTTCAACGGGGTAGTGCCAGTTGCTGCCATTGATCGCGCATCCAAAACCTCAATGCATAGAAATTGAGAAGGGAAGTTAGAAGTAGAATGCTCCAAAGTGATCAATAACTTGGCATAAGAATCACTGATCAAAATTGTGGAGCTCCTCAAATTTATCTGGAGATAAGCACATCTGAGTGTGAGATGGAAGCAAAACTTAAGAAACACTCAAAATTCATGTGGCTTAACATTTCAAAATTCAATTCCTATCACTAGATTTCGCTGGCTTATTTTCCAGCTCAAAACTTTACCTTCTGCAATTACATCTTTTATACACATCTGAGTACATCTTGCTGGCAATCTGCAAATATAAGAAATACCCAATCTCTTGTCGTTTAACAATTCCACCTTCGTCCTACCAGTAGATTTTTGGCGGCTTATATCCCAGCTCATAACTTTCGTTTCTGTAATAAAAGGAACACCCAATCTGTTGTGGTTTGACAATTCCACCTTCTTCATACCAGAACATTTTGGTGGCCTATGCCCCAGCTCAGAAGTTTCCCCTCCGTAATAACACTGCTGGTATTTGAAAATGCAAGCACAGAACTTTCCTTCTGCAGTTATGCCTTTTACACAGATCTGAGTATAATGTTGCATAGAAGTTGAGAAGGGAAGTTAGAAGTAGAATGCTCCAAAGTGATCAATAACTTGACCTAGGAATCACTGATCAAAATTGTGGAGCTCCTCAAATTTATCTGGAGATAAGCACATCTGAGTGTGAGATGGAAGCAAAACTCAAGAAGCACTCAAAATTCATCTGCCCTAACATTTCAAAATTCAATTCCTGTCACTAGCGCTGGTTCCAGCAAAACTTTCCCTTCTGCAATTACATCTTTTATACACATCTGAATACATTTTACATCTTTTATACACATCTGAATACATTATAGCTTAGTATTACTCAGGCCCAAGTATTATTCTTAGTTAAGATCCATAGACAGCTTGCATACACTTGCTATGGCAAAGTGTAATATCAGTGAGATACCAGAGCAAATGCAACGAATGAAAGTAAAAAAGTTGAAAGAGACACAACGAATCTACTTGAAACATGCAACTCTTACCTTTGATTCTACATCAAATTTAGCAAAATTTACACCAGTTTGAAGACAAAATCCGGCAAATCGCTTCCCTTGAAGCAATGTAGGCTGTCAACAAAGTATTGGCCAAGACGAGGAAACAAATTGCAGAAGCAGCATAATTCCATGCAATCACAGCGGCAATCGTGTTAATAAGTTTAAACCTGCTACTTAACTTGGACGGATGGGGTCTTCGACAACATAGTAGAGGACGGCACTGTGGCGCTCCCTGCCTAAAACTTGCAAATTAACAATTTATTGCTTCCACAATCTGCAGCAGTAAGACATGCAGAGATTCAAAACAATCCAAGGCCCATTATTACAGTTTTTTAACGTTCCAAGCAGTTTCAAATGCCTCATATATATCCATAGAACAACAGAAATAGAGGAATAGTTTTAAAGCAAATTATTGAATAGCAAACTATAGAAGCTAAAACACTACCATGTCTGTAATGAGCTGACAAAATTGTTGTCACAATTTGGTGAAGTCAATTCGAAACATGCAAGTTAAAGAGCAAGACAGGAGACAACATGCTTACATGTGATGTTCACCTAACTCTGCCATAGCCGGCCTCTAGACAATAGATAGCTCATTGCTCAAAGTGCAATCCCATATTAAAAGACCTTGGGCTTTCGGAAGAAGATGCCCAACCCACCAAAATAAGATTCTGCAGTAGAAAAGCAGATGCGTCAGTTCTTGTAGAAATAGGTACCGATTTTTTTTTTTAATTCTTGTTTTGCAAAGACATTCAAGCGCAAATATGAAATGATTCGTCCCTGAAGTTAGATTAGCTGAAGCTTGTGAATGAAATGGCCGAAATCCGCAAAGCGATTTTTAAAATGGAAGCCAAGGCCGGAAATTGAAGGCAATACATTATAACCTGCATTGTATGACTTTTTGACAGTACACTTGCATAACCTGCACAGAACATATAATATTTAGCAGGGTTGCATAAACAGAAGCTTTCTCAAAAGTCTCATTATGAAATCTTCAGATACATGCACAGTGTGTACGCCGGTATGGTCTTCCAGCACCGTAAGAGAATGGGAAAATTTCGCAAGCAACGAATTTTGCAAGCAAGGCCCTCCGCTGGTTGAGCTCTTTGCTAGATTATCAGCTGGAGAGTGAATCGTCCCTCCGTATCTTAGCCGCTGCCCAGTTGTATGTTAATATATTCCACCTCAGCAATATAGGCCACGTCATCAATGTGATGTGGCAATCCACATAAAGAGTCATGTCTGTTATGAAGAGTCGCATCTGTTCATGTAGGAGTCTATATATCAGGCTACGGTGGGAAGCCTGTTATCATCAAGTTTTCTGTTATATTCAATATATCTGCATTGTAGTTATTCCTCTGTCTCCATATTTTATCATGGTATCAGAGCCTGCATACTCTTGATCCTGGGACGCAGCTATGAAGGAGGAAGTAGGAGAGCCACCTCCATCGAAATTGAAGAAATCTAGGAAGAAGAATTCGCTGAAGAATGCCTTGAAGAAAATTAATACTGTGTCGAAGAAAAGAGTGAAGGTATTTAAATGGTTCATAACTGCATGTTTTCCCTCCTGCATTCCGGAAGAAGGGAAGGATGATGCCAAGAGCGGTTATGCCACAAAAGGGGCCCTGATGGAAGACCCACAAAATGTTGCTGCCGTTGAAGCAGAGTCTGCAAATGCGGTCAAAGAGGCTGCAGAAGAAGTAGGGATGTACAGCAAGGGAGGGACGCCTCCAGAATCTGCTGCAGACCCTAGGCAGATTGCCAAGAAGAAATTCGGTGAAGCCATGGCTCTAGTATTCTTTGCCGAAGAGGAGGACTGCGCACAGAATTCCGCTGCAGAAGAGGAAGATAAACTTCCACAGAAGGAGACGCCAGAAGCAATGGCCGTTAGGAGTGTTGCCATAAGTTTCTTTTCAAAAATGGATGCCACAGGGATTCCAGTTGGGGTCGAAATTGCAGACCCTAGTAAGCCTGCCGAAGTTGCAGAAGAAGCCGTTTTGGCTGTTGGAGATTTATTCGCTGCAGACCCATTCATGACAGAAGAGGCCGTTGTGGAAGAGGTCGATTCATTGCTGTTTACAGATGGGGCCGTGATGGCAGATGGATTAAGAGGCAAATCCACCAATGATAGGGTCGGAATTGAAGACCCACTGAGGCCCGGTGCAGAAAACCCACTGAGGCATAGAGAATTTACCCAGAATCTCTGGTTTCGCAGACCAGCAGAGGCAGATGGCCAGCAGAGGGATGCCGTTGCCCTAAATGGGAAAGTTCCAGAAGAATGGATTTCTAAGACGCCTCCAGAGTTTGATGCAGACCCGAAGCAGATGGCCAAGCAAGAATTCATTCAAAATATGGCTTCACTGAAGGAGAAGGATGCCACAAATTTTGCTGAGATCCTTGAAGCCCTAAATTATGGTCAGAAGATAGCTTATGCAGCACCCGTTGGAGATGACGCCAAGAATAGGGCCGCTGGTGGAATTGGCACAGAGGACGGGTTAGATCTCCCAAAGTTACAAATTGAGGATGATTATCCTCACAAAAGTGATGCATCTATTCGAGAGTATTATGCCCAACCCATCACAGATATCAGTTCCTGGCTAGATCTTGCTTATGGGAGTAGTATTATGGCAAGCAAACAGAATCAACGTGAAGGACGATTGACAGCCGTTGAAGACCCTGTATTGCTGAAAGATATTGCAGAAAGATTTGTTGGGGTGCAAATACGCCATAGTATTGGCGCCTTTCATCGTGCAGTAGAAGAAGCCGTTGAAGATAAGGACAATTCTTTTGGATCTGTAGCAGTTGCCAGAGATTTGGATGGGACCCATATAAGTGATAGGTAAATAGTTGAATGTGTACAGATCAAGGGAGGGACTACAATTCCAGTTGAAGATACAAGAGATGAGAAGAAAATTTTACAAGTCCTTCAGATTCACCAGGTATCATGCTTGAAAATAATTGAAATGGCTGCTCTAATTATGCTAATGTTTATGGGGGAGCATTCCAAAGAAATTATTGAGCAATTATTGAAGATTAAGGGGGAGAATCGGATAAGTTATAATCTTCAACAATTATGTTATGAAAGAGAAGCAGTGGAACACTCTCCAAGATCTCAATTGTTGGAGATCTTATTTCATAAAAGGAACTTGAAGAGTGTACAGCTTCAACAGAATGCTCAAGCAGCTCAAGCACATTCATGTGCATGCAACTTCAAAAGGAAGATCAACAGACAAACTAACATGAGCCAAAGGTGGCTCACTTATATTCCTGGACATGATGATTTTGGTTAGCTGAGGTGCTAGTCTTGAGGGAGGGTGTTAATATATGGCAATCCTCCACCTCAGCAATATAGGCCACGTCATCAATGTGATGTGGCAATCCACATAAAGAGTCATGTCTGTTATGAAGAGTCGCATCTGTTCATGTAGGAGTCTATATATCAGGCTACGGTGGGAAGCCTATTATCATCAAGTTTTCTGTTATATTCAATATATCTGCATTGTAGTTATTCCTCTGTCTCCATATTTTATCATTGTAGACGAAATGCAAACCACAGTAGCTTATGAACAACACCTTTGCCTCAGCTCCAATTATACCCCCTGCCATAAGGACACAATTACTTCATTAACATACATCATTAGTCCGAGGTCCCAGATAATTCACATCAAACACAATGATCAAGGATAAACACAGCGATCAAATGCCTCTACCTCTAGTGCTACTGTGTTTCTCCAGACAAACATACATACAGGACGCAACACTTATCAAAGTATCAAACAACACAAAAATGAAGACAGACTAGACGAAAAACCGAATGAATATGAACGTGAAATAGACATGCAAGAGAGCAGCACCTCATCCTGTCTATGCAGCCACGGCACCACCTGTCGCCTCCATCCATTAAAGAACATCCTTTCGGCAGCCAAAAATTACTGCACGAGCCCATTCCTCCCTAGTCGTTCTAGCCTTGATCTGTTCTTTGATTCCTTTTCCCCGTAGCTCATCCATCGCGGTAAATGTCGGACGCTGACATGTTATAGCCAGCCTTAAATGGCGAAAAATCCGCTAAGTCCACAAAAACGCCGTGTAATTTTTTTTGGGCGTGGCTATAACATGTCAAACACACGGATATACCACGGATATGCCCGTGGGTATAACATGTCAGCGTCCGATATTTACTGCGCTCCCTCATCCATAGGTTAGTTTCCATTAAAGACACCATATTCCCTAGCTAGACTCATTACATGCAATAAATTCCTAACCTGTCTTTGCACCTTATTTGTAGTTTCTTGGCAATTTCGATCCCCATAACCTCCTAGATATATTTAAGCGCCGAGATTGCACCTCCCCTGTGATCCAACGGTTTAAAGATGGGGGGCATGCCCCCCATGCATGCCCATACATGCCTATACACTTAAATGTGCGGCCAAGATTCAACCTCTCGGATTCGACGGCCTAGATGAAGACCAGCGACTCATGTGTCCCACACATCAAAGTGTCTTTATATATAAAATGATATAAGCTAAGATACATCATGTCCCTAAACAGATGAGGAGAGAATTATAACCAGATATTGTGCTCTAGAGAATATCACCTCTTCTTCCCCACCATGTGGATACTATAATGGGGATCACTTGTCTTCACCAGATAGTGGGTACTACAGAGTGAATTAACTCCTTTTTCACATCTGGAACCACTAAAACATTTAGCTCTGGATAGCTAGCTGACTTACCATTGCATTATTGACATCAGTTGCATCCGTATAATCCCTATTGAATCAGTGATATCTGAAGAAGGAATAGGACCCTTCCAATTTTCCTAGCCTATCCAGCTCTCTGTTATATCTTTTATCTTTTTATCGTTATATGAAGATAAATTCAATTGTGAAAACCAGGCAAGGAGGAGAGAGAGAATATAAGACAAAATGAAAGAAGGGCCACATCAGGCATCTCCATTAAGCACCAAAATCACAATACAATGCTGAAAACAGGGGCAGAAGAAACTAAGGTTCAATGGAATGGGAGGAGGAAGCCAACAAGAGTTCCATGGACCTAGGATTAGTAGGACCCAAACTTAAAGCATGAGAAGCCAATAGTTATTGCTGGAGAGACGGGCAAACATAGCCATCTTTGGCTGAATCAAAGCGCCAACGCCCATGAGCTTTGAAGATTCTGTCTGGAATGTTGAAAGCAACTGCTGAAGTTGCACCCCCGCTTCTAGCCGAATGGGTGCTAAAGGCTCTCGCATCCTCTCCAATGGCAGAAAGGCAATGCTCAGGATCTCAAAGTGGTGTAAGACACAAGTTTTCTCCTCAGAAATTACACCTCGACGTGTAATACGAATGCCTCTAATCAAGTGGCCACCCTTAGGGCCATTCGCACGAACAAAATCACCCAAATGCAACAATCTCTTCAATAGGGCTACATGGCAATAGGGACCAAAAAGGCAGGCAATAGTGGCCCAAGCTCCCACACCTGTTTGGTCAGTCTTAGAGGAGCGGATGAAGAGGCTCGCATGGGTATCCAAGATCAAAATCTCATTTCAAAACAAGGCTAGAAGTTTTTTGTTGCGCAAAGCCACAAAAACAAGGACAATGGACGTGCATTTCATAACGTCCAGAAGAGAAGCTAAGGGATATGCAAATTGTCAAAGACCATATGTGGCAGGATATGTTGTTTCTTCTGGATCAATGGGGTGGACATATCCCGAGCAAGGCCAACTAGAGGTTGGTTGGTAGCCTTTGAAAACCCGGCAAGAAGATGATGGAAACCAATAGAAGCAATGGTGAGGTACAGACATGGGTTGATGGATTCGGAAAAGAAGTCAAAAGCATGGTCAAGAAAGGGCAAATTGTGGGAGGGGGAGAAAATCACGACCCTTCGCTCTGCACCAATTCTTAAAGAGGGACCAAGCATGCTGATAACCCCTCAAAGTGTTGTCAGACCTAGAACACATCAAGAACTTCTGGAAAGAATCCATCAACTCAAGCACCTCAACATCACCATCCAAAGCGTTCCAAAACTCTGAACAAAAAACCTCTGCACAAAACAAAAAAACTCACCTAGTTAGTATTGACGATCCGTAAAGCAATAATAGGACTCATTGGTTTGTGGCATGGCAGCTTTGAAGATGGGCTCATCGTAAGACCTCGTCTGCCCGCCAAAAAGTACAAGTGATCCACAATAGCAGAGTCCTAGTCTCCAGCATCATTATCTAACGAAGGCCACCATGGAGCTGACTCCCAATGAAAAATCACCAAAGTACAATCGGCTCGGCAGGCTTTAGCAAAGGAGAAGGCTTTAAACGTCAAAGCACGAAGGGGAAAACAATAGCTATTAGTACCATGCCAAGTCTGGGCAAAAGCATCAGATGGACAAGGGTCTCCTGGAATAGGGTGCCAACAATTAAATTTAAGAAGCAAATGGTTATTCAAGTTAGCAAAACGATCCCAGTCATGAGGGCCCCAAGCTAGGTCAATGATACGAAGAACTTCAGGTGCTAAACCGTAATTATCAAAATCCCTCGGTTTAGACAGGTAATCGGCCCACTGGTTGAGACTACGAGGGATCCATGCAGGTTTGAGGATATACTATGACGAAGACAAAGGGTGAAAATTCTGAGACACAAACAGTGGAGAGTCGGAACTTGAGATCCACTATTACTTAGAATGTTATGACAAACCGAAGGTCCAGTATCAAAGTTTATTTGCAGCCTTTGAGACTACTCCCAACGAAGAGCAAATGAAAGGAATATCAGTAGTCTCTGTAGCAGCACCAGCTAAAATCAAATCTTGGATGGCAGATTGGAAAAATGCAACATGTTGGCCTACAAGTTTGTGATTTGGTCTAGACCAAGTTGTGAAGGTGGGGCATCTAGCTAGGGAAGCTTATAACCATTAAAGATCCAATTCAACATCATGGCACTATTATAAAAGGTCTCCTAGAAAGAGAAGTGCAACTTCAAACGACTACTAAGGGAATGGATAGGGATCGCAAAGACAAGTTTCTCATCTGAACATCAGCATCACCACATAAACAATAACTTAGAACCACAGGTAATAATAAACCACCGTATGAAAAGTAAAAACTCAACAAGATATAAATCTTAGAAAATGATACCAAATGCTAGAACTAGCACAAGAAATTGAACATTTGCCTGTGAACATGAGAACAATTGAAACACAAATTTAGACCCAGTTATTATTATAGAACGCAGCATTAGCATTCGTTGCCATAGGGAGACGCAGTTACTGGGGGGGCAGGAGAAATGAAAGCTCTAGCAGGGCACTGTTCAACCATATGACCCAGCCTCTGACATACTAAATATAAACCCGACATTCCGTAAGACCGCTTCTGTCTACCCTGGCTGGAAACCCATTCAAGAGCTAATTTACAGGCTTGTCACAACCTCTTATCATAATCAGAACTAAAAGCCCCCAGTTCAAAGCATGCCACCTTCAGGCCATCCCTATCCCTTATGAGTACTACTTGTTTGCTCTCACATTCAGCAAACACATTCTCCTTCTCGTTGAGAAAATCGAATTGGCATACATTTCCCTTGAACGCTTGCATGCGCGCCTTCTTGCTCTTCCGCTCAATCTCAAGCTGCAATGCTGAAATCTTTGCATCCAACTCGCCCAACTTATCATCTCTGTGAGCAGCAAGCCTCTGTTCCATTCCCTTCGCCCAAGCCGGGGCACGAGTCTGGTCTTGAACATGTTCCTGAACCTGTTCCTCTCACGCATCCAGGATGCTATCCTCCAGCCCATAACACTCTCCCAGTGGGCACTTTCCTAATATGATAGCCGCAGCCTTGGCCGCCGCAGTCCTAGCAGTAGAGCCTCTAGGCATGATGTGAATAATGGGGAGAACTAAAAACAAATCTTGAAAACCAAAAGCAAGGAGCGTGGGAAGAAAGAAGTAATTGCTCCCTACTACTAAGGAGAAAATTATCTATCTGCTGCAATTGGTGATGTCAAGGATGAAAAAAATATGTATGCAATTGATGATGTCAACAAATGGCCACAAACAAGCCTATGTAGACTCAATTCTAAAAGAATTCTCTGCAGACTCAATTTTGATAGCAATAGGTGCAGTCGGCCACAAGAAGATTTGATTCTAAATGCAATAGGAGCAACCAACCCAAAAGCAGACTCTATTCTGTCAGCAACAAAGAAGACTCAATCCGGCCAGAAATCTGACCATAAAGAAGGCTCTGCGTAATTATACTGAATGTAACAGAATGGAAAAACTCAGGGGTTTTGAAGCAAGAAATCACCACTCAAATTTGATTTCATGCTGTCATCCTTCAAACTGAATTGCTCTTCATGCCATAAAAATTACTAAGAAGAAATTGATGGTAAAAAATTTGCACAACAATAGCAGACCGAAAATAAAAATACCACAGAAAAGGATCCCATTATAACAGAAGACAATTTTTGGAGTTGGAACTGGAGACTCCACTCACGCTGCACAGAAACGGCAATAAAAAAGGGGGCTTCATCAGGAAGCCTCAAATTCTAGAAGAAAATGGAGCGTCTGCACGCGCCGAGCGAACCAGGTTAGAAGAAACAGAAAAAGACAATTCTGGTCGAAATAACACAGCACACGGTTTAAACAAGGAGAGGCTGAAGGTAAGCATAAGAAAGGAAATCGACATAGCCTAAGGAGTATGGTGCAGAGAAGAATCACAAAAGAAAACCGTGGAGATACAGATGTGCTGATGAACAGGAGAAGATCTGGATTGGTATAAAAGCACACGAAACCAACTGCCAGGCAGACCTAACTGCCTGGCCTTTGACAATTACATACACCTTTCTGTTGAGGTGGAAAAAAGCCATCAGTGCAACTTCCAGACTGAAATAGTTTCTCAGTCTTGCTATACAGATTTCGAACCCCCCAATAGCTACATCACATCAATGCGTTCAACTCACCCAGAGCGCAACGTTAAGTAGCGAGGCATTTATGTCGTTTCTATCCAATGTTATCACCAAATAAGGCCATATTAGTTGATGCATTAATAGACCAATAATGGGGCTTACCCAATGCCAGAATTCTGCAATCAATGGACGGAAGAAAAGGTATCCCACCAACTCCTGTACTTGACATCCAAATGGCCATTTATCGTTGCCAACCATGTGTCCATTGTGAAGATACTCATTTGTGCTCAGCCCACCCTGTAGGGCCAACCATCTAAAGAATTGGATCTTCTTAGAGCAGATAGATTTCCAAGAATTGACTAGGATTTCATTTGCCATCACATTACCCAAACCAAGTCTTTCTTCTGCTTTTAAAGGAGTATCCTTGCAAAGAGATCGATAAATCCTAGGCACACTATAGTGCATGTGTCCATCAAGTAGCCATTTTTCTTGTGATCCAATGACCTCTGACACATTGCTGACTCTTAGGAGGATCTCTCCTTCCCCAGTAGAGTTCTCTATTCTTGAACTTGGTCCAGCTAATCCATCTTTCCTTCTCTCATAAGCATTGCAATTGTGTAATTCCCGATCTCTTCCATTTAATGAAGTTATGAGGATGAGGGAGAGCTAAGGGAGTCCACCTCTTTCCCAGATATTGGTGTTCCAAAAGATACTCAATCCCCCTGCTTCCCTTGGAGGGATCATAGAGGTAAATGTATGCTGCACCTCCATCCATGCTTGCAAAATTATTCTCATGATAGGAGATGTTTCAGGAGCCAACTTAAAGCTATAATACAATGCTCCTAGCTCGTCTCTAGGGAGAGAGGGCTTGTCTTGTAGCTTACCTTGCTTCAGCCAGTAGGACACGAACCTCAAAGCCGGGATGACTCATTCTGCAGGGCTCTCCAAACAAATTTAGCTACTAGAGCTTGAGCTTGTGCAAAGGGGTCTTTGCAACCCAAGCCTCTGTCCTGCTTGTCACGACATAACTCGCTCCAAGCCACCTTAGCCATACCCCCCTGATGAATTTCCGGATTATTATCTGCATTTGACTATAAACCACGATTCCATTATTTTGAAATTATTCCATCATTTTAAAATTTACAAATAGTGACAACCCCAATTTCAACAATGTGGAATTGCATGTAAATACTTTTTATTATCAGCCTTAATTCTAACATGTCTCAAATTACAAGTTAACACTTATCACAAGCCAGTATTCCATATTCAAGTAGATGTAACTCAAGTAGATAATCACAAGCCAGTATTTCACATTCAAGTAGTCTGAGTAAGATACTCGTATACTGAAAGTAAGATTACAATAAAAGCACGAATACAATAAAAATGCAGTGAAAGTAGGATTACAATGAAAGTAAGATTCACATCATAAGATACTCATGGACTCTCGTACTTTATTTTGCTTTTTCGGCTATCTTCTCTAGTGACTTCAGAACTTTATCCTTCACAGAGATTGGAATCTTCATGCACCCCTTTCTCGGATCCACCTTGCCCTTTCTGGGGTTCCATGAATCAACACGGATTTTATTTCCACCCATTGGACCAGATCACTTGCATCATACTTCCATTGCTTATTAAAACAATTTTTGTAGCGCTCTTTTTCAGTAATGACTCCTTTTCCACTTACTGGACGCCACCACTCCACACGCACCTTGTTTCTGTTAGGGTTATTAGCTTCCCTGCAAACACTCGAGATGGTATATCCTAATCAAATAGGATAAGTATCTTCATTTGATGGCCTGACGATCAAATATTGGCCATCCTTCAAATCCATCTTAGGATCATATGGAGCAAGTCCAAAATACTTGGGACGCTCTTTTCTAGGTCCAACATAGTGCTCTTCATCCTCTTCCACCTCCTCTTCAGATTCCTCTGTCATCAAGTGGATCGGCTGCTGATCAAGTTGGAATTGACCATGGTTGAGCCTCCATCGACTTTGAGGTAGCCAACCCTCTCGAAGGACGCTACTAATTGTGTTCAAACTCCCACATGACTACCACAGTCATCGGATTCGTCGATCCTATGGCCCAGATCGTATGTTGGGCCTCTGGGCACCTCTCGTTTCGCATATGTAGCATAATAACAGGGGGTTTTTTTTGTATTTCTGTACGGTTTTTGCTATGGTTTTTATATGATTTGATGGGCGTATTGCGCGAGCCATACTAATCAGTATTTCTAGAGTGCGTCGCGTATTTTATTTCTTAAAATCCATATCTTCAATGGTTTACCCCTTTTTATTTTTATTTCTATGATTTATTTAAAATTTACCCCTTCTTTTATGATTTATTTAAAACTGGTCTGCATGCAGGGCTCGAGCCCTGTTATTTTAGGGTTAGCTGAAGCCATTTAGGTTTCTCCTGGTTCTGCAGGCATAAGGCAAAGCAGCAACGATGCTGTCGAAATTCGACTATGCAGCAAGGTTTGGATTGCTGGAGCTCCTTAGAGACGACCTATCTCAGAGGTTCTTCATTGCAATTTTTTCTGTGCTTTGATCAGCATACAACGCACATGAGGATGGAAAACCTAATGGGAAAAAAATTATTATTCTCTTCAGTGCCACTTGCAGTGCCTTGAACTCGAAGGGAAGAGTATCAGGCGAGATATCCACATGATTACATAAACATTAACCTGGAGCAGATTCTCCTCATCTTTCCATGCCAGGCCTAATGTAGTTTGTTTTCAGGGTTTTATGCCTGCTTGGGTGTTGTTTGGATCTGTACTTGCATGACCATTCAATTCGACTCAACAAATCCGTCTGTAGGTTGCTTGCAAAAAATTGGCTTTTTCAGGTTCGATTCTTCCTCTGGGATTCAGTGATCAATCAAGGTTCCACGTTCAAATATTTGCAGGATTTTTTTGCCTAAAACTAGCTCAACTGGCCTGTTCTTTTTGTGGCTTCTGGAAATAAGCCCCTATTTTGCTTCTGGGCCCAATCAACCTCTTAACCTCTGTTCTTAACCTCTTCCAGCTCCAGCAATCTCAATCAGTGGCTTGAATCGTTTGTTATTTCCACATAAGAGATGCTGGGTTATCATCAATCCTTTGTAATCGTTTGTCATCAACGGATTCTGAGATCTTTGAGGTAAGATGTTTTGACCCTGAATAGCCTGGTCTTCCGGCTTTTAAGCCGCCAATTTTTCTTCTGGCATTTTCGTTCTTGTTGCAGTGTCACTTTCAAGTTTCTTGATCTTCGATCATCTCACATCGTATAAAAAGCCTGAGGTTAGAGCTTTTTTTTCTGCTTATAAGCGGCATTTCTATATTTCCAATGTTTGCAGGAACAGAAATGGATGCTTGGTGTTATTTTCATGGTTCCCTTTTACTCTGTTGAATCCGGAAGTCCTATGCAGTATCCAGTCTTGTTGGCAGTGTATTCTTATGTGCTGCAGCATCATTATTAATTTTGCCCTCCCTTAATGCAGTTAGTTTCATTGTGGAATCCAACAATTTCCTTAGCTTGTGGAATTTTGCGAGACTGCTATGAAGCATTTGCGATGTATTGTTTTATTTCGTTTCAGAAGAGCTAGAACCTCAAATACAATCCATGGTAGCTAATTTCGATGATGCAAGGGCTAGACAGAAGATCAAGGAGTTTATTGCCAACTTTTGTAGGCAAGGTAGGCTTAAAGAGGCAGTGGATTTTCTAGATGAACAAGAATTTTACAATGATGCCTCTGGTTATTCTTATTTATTGAGAAGCTGTGGCCAGGCCAAGGCTTTATCAGAGGGCAGGCGAGTTCATCTTCACATTAATAGAAGTGGTTTACGGAGTAGTCTTTTTATTAGGAACCCCGCTCATTGGATGTATGGTAAATGTGGCCGTTGGGATGACGCAACTATTATTATTTGATTTTAAATGGGGAAGCGCGGATGGTTGAACAAGCTTGGTTTTGGCAACCATAGTTCTAATGCATTGAGAGACAATATGTAGCATTATAACAGGGATAATGCCATAATGTGGTTTTTCCAAAGAAGAATTTGCAATCTTGGCAGCTCGGGGATGATTATAAATCATATCTTGTTTTTGATCCTATGAATATTCTTATTTGTGGATGCCAATGCCAGTTATGATTGCCATTTCTTTTGTATTGATGCTCCCTCTTTGTGGAATTAAATTTGTTTTACATATGCCATATGCTTTATGAATGCTTGTCATGGCAAAACACGCTTGCATTGATACCAGCACATGTTACCATATGCTAGTATGCATGACAATGTGCAGTTTACAATAGAAGGGGTATTTATTTTGTGATTGATTCTCTTGGACTAGTGGCAATGGGAACAATTTGTTTGTCTTGATGTTTTTGTGCTTTTTAGTAATTAATATTTAGGCCCATAACATTTACCTATGTTTGCGTTAGTTAGGGCCCGAAGGGCCCAATTTTTTTTTTAATATAACAATCAACAGACAACTACCATTAACATTTTTAATACAAACCATTGCATTTAACACATTTTAATTAAAATCCCCCTTAAACCCCCTTTGGTTTGGGTGCATATTCACACGGGGGTTACTCCGGGCATCGAGAGCTGTCGGATGGGCATATTTGCCCTTTATTCCTTGATCTTGACCGTACATAGCGATCCTCGTTTGTGGGGTATGCATGTACAAGTTTTTGTATACTGTATATTGAGATTTGTAAAATACTATAAGGTTTGAGAGAATGTACTTAATGGTGTTAATTTTGTACATGCATATAGTCATTTATGATTGAAGGCACCTATGATTTTGAAATATGAAATACGATTTCGCCTAAGGTTTTGAGGGAATATCGAACCTCTATACGGCTTTGCCTAAAATTTTAGAATATGAAATACGGAGGCTCGAACCTCTACCAAAATAACTCAATGTCCTAATAAGACTACTTTAATCAGTGTATCCAGTGAGCTAATGTGATTATTTTTTATCTTGAATTTATGTTTTTTTTTTTTTTATAACAACCGATTCAATTGTTTTAGGGATATATAGTCTATGGTTTCAGGATTTTGTTATTTTTACATCCATATCAAATCCCCCTGGAACCCCCCAGTTGAATTTCATTCCAATAATTTACAAGTGCTTCATTGCACGCTCTTCTCTCTGGTGCTATATGCTTATCTGCTAAGAATTTCTCCCAGTACTTTATATAATCCATTATCCCTTCCATAGTCCGTTCACAGTCTTTCACTTCTCCTAATAGTTTCATAGCTTTAGGCTCTCCCGTCGGCACCATTGGTTCACCTGCCACATCCTCTTTCCAAATCAATATATCCTTATCTTCCGGTTTCCACACAGGATCTCTAGCCCTCATCTTGTATTGCATTATTGGCTTTCCATTCTTCACCCAAAACCTAAATTGCAATGGAGCACTATGCCCAATAAGGTCTTCACAAGCATAACCCTCTATGAACTCTTTCCACTCGGGGACTTCTTGTATCAATGAACCAATTGGAGGAGGTGAAGAACACTGCTTAAATAGCTCCAAAAGCCTCGGATAGGTGGTGACGTCACTTTTCCGCAATTTGATCCTATAATGCCCAAACATTGCATCAATGTCTTCGTGAGTGTGGCCAGGCATCAAGTAACCAACATAGATCATTTCAAACACTCCAACCCATGTAAGATACGACAAGTATACAAACAAGTATCTATTTTTATTCTGGCCAGCACAATTGTCAAGTTGCAAGAGTAGCTTCTTGGATAGTCGGCGCCCCGGTATTGGGTTCACAAGAATTGAAGGTGCTGGCCCATTCATCCTTCCTATGGTCAAATCCTCTAGTTTCATGGGACCAATGTCATGCAATGGCTTACAAGAATGAACATCTCCATTAAAACCATGTTCCAAATCGCGCAAGGCTTTTGCAATGCTACCAACATGGAAGTTTGGACCATCACTCCATAATTCTAATGTAAAATGACCGTGATGCACTGCTTCCTGGCCATGAGTTATGAATCCAGCTAGTGATATTTGCAATGGGAAAGACCTTGCAACAGACTTTGGTATAGCCCTAAACTGGGGCAAACAGGTTTTTTATTGATCCATCTTGTCGTGAATGACGCATAGAAAATTCTCTGGTTCCATTGTAGACAAGCATCTCCACATCCAGTATGTTGATCGACATGACATTTGCTCCATCATGTGAATTCTCATTTCCTTCCGGACTGCTGATCTTTCCACCTCAAGCTTCGACTTCTCGAGCTTATTTAACAAATCCACGCATATATTGTGCTTTGGGAAGTTGTTATATTGCATTCTTTTGACATCTGAAAAATGCTTACTCCAGAGCTTGCTAACGGCTGATTGTAAAATCTTGTCTACACCCATTTCCTCTTGTAAAATCACTTTTTGTGTGAAATATGCAGGCAACATTCGAACTATTTTCCTGCATCCCTCTTCATCAACCGTATTTTTGTGAGGCATACTCTCAGCATGATAGTTAACAAATTCTCGAATAAACTCTGAAATTTGAGCTGCAAGCACCCTGGGGGTTGTCCTCGCCTTTTCCCGATTACCATGCCAAGCTATTTGAGCCTCCTCTCTTTTAGTTCCGCCTTAATCGCCACCATGTAGAGGCTGAAATACCTAGTATAGTTGTCACTGCATTTTCCACCAATAGAAAATCCCCTGTTCCTGACATCAGGTGACGGCCCAAATGCATGTTCTATGATATTGTAAATATAAGTTTTTCTAGCGTCATGAGTTTTCTCCTTGTAGATTGATCGGGCTTCCACAAGTTCTTTCACTGTGAATCTACCAAAGCAGTTGTTGGGGCAACCACAATCCCCCGTGACGACTTGCATAGTCTCTTTACTGCAGTTGTAAGTATCTTTCACAGTCCGCACCTTTTCCTTCCTCTTCAAGAAGTTGTAGGCCCTTCTTTCTGGTATGGATACATCCAAAGGGGTATGGAAGGAATGTCATTTTCATCCACCACCACATTATTTTCTCCAACACGCTTAATTCTTTGAAGCATCTCTTTTCCTATTATCTCAATGGAGTCCACTGGCTAGAGCAACAAGGCTGGCAACTCTAAACCACTGTTGATATTATTGCAAACATAGTAGTGTTTGTCCTTCAGCTCAACACTGAAGTTATGAAGCTGTATTGAGGAAATGGAGACTCCCACAAAGTCATCACCAATATCCTGTCTATTGTAGCAGTGCATAGAATCCCATAGTATAAGCACACCTTCACCAACAATTCCTCTATTGCATTGATGATGCAAAATCACTTTCTCATCCTTCCATGTTAATCTGGAAACTACTATTCTTCTTTCCTCATTAGCTCCAGCTGAGTTTTTAATATTTTTTGCATTTGCTTCAGGTGGCTATTCATTCTTATTTGTATTAATCTCTTCCACATCCATGTAATCAACATCATTCTTCTCTGCTCGAGGTTCTTGGTCACAGGGTTCTCCAGCAGTAGCTTCATGAGAAATCTAAAAATTAGAAGAAAGGTGAGGAAAACATAGTATTGTATGCAATAACAATAAATGAAATATTTATACAATGCCTACATCGTGCTACGCGCGACAGTGCGCGCGACATGTATGGACCATAATTTTGTAAAATACATAAGAAAGTTATATTAATTTACCAAATACAGATATGTCGTGCTGGGCGCGACTCATACAAAAGTATCCCATTTTGACACGTCACCAGATATCCCATTTCGTAGCACATTTCCAATTTTGTATTTGCTGAATCAGTACAAATATCATTTTGCCATTTCAATCTCTGCAGTTTTTTTTTCTCAATGGGTTATGAAACCGGTTTGGTGCAGTCGATGCTACTAACCTTGGTCATGTGCACGAGCGAGGCTTGGCCTTGAGCCTCACCAAAGCCCGGGACAGGGCACTCCATAGAGATATCCCGGAAGCAACACTGTTCCAGGATTTCAACAGGTTGGTGAAGAAGTTCGACCATCTCCTCCCTGTTTCTGAGGAGAGAGATGGATGTGAAAGTACTGTGCAGCAAGTGGCAGGCTTAACAGAAGCCAAGTTTAATGCGCAGATTGCAGATGTAGTCCTCCATGCAACTGCAATTATTGACATTAAATTTGTTTTGAGCCATTTCTTAGTCCTGAAACCTGAACAAAAAGACTTTTTAAAGAGTCTGAGGACCCACCATTCAGGAATGCTGGAGGCCAAAATGAACTGCCTGCCTGCTGATGGTCACAAACCTGGATCCAGATAGACTAGATTACATTATACAGAGGACAGTAATTATTGATCCTGCACCACTGCTACCAATCTTACCAGAATAGATTTATAAAGCTCCATTGTATATATTATTTGGAATAAAAAACATTTTTACTTTCACAAATTTTTTTTTTTAAGGACGAATGTCAACTGTGGTTATGTTATTTCTAGTTTTTTGTTCTTCTCGCGCTGGGCGCGAGTCTTTTCTTATCGCGCTGAGCGCGAGAGATTAGTATGTTCCATAAAATTCATTTCATAGTTAGATTTACTATACATATTACATTTAGTTAATTAACCCAAAAAACTACTATAGAGTCACTTTAAATTAAGTTCTTGCCTGGATGTAGGCGACTTTTATTCAACAAGGAAAAACCATGGCAGTTACAAAAGAAGAGGACAATTCTTTCACCAACCAGGCTCATCATGAGCAGGTGGCACAGTCACTCTCTTAACTTCATAAACACGATGCTCTGGAACCCATACAGGATAACTTCTAGCAGAGGCTATTGCAACTTCCTACAACCAAGGATCGAGTTCCAAGCCCCTCTGCTGGCATCTATAAATTTCAGAATAGTTCATGGAGCAAATGATGGAATCCATATATTCTGGAGCTGGTGGCAAAGTAGATCGACAATTGCAATTAGAACAGGATGTGATCGGATTGCGGGACATGACTAATGCGCTGCCACTGAGAGGAACTCATATTTATAGCACGAGCAATACAAGAGAGCTTGATATTATTGTGTAAACATACGAGTATGCATGTGAGTAGCACATGAAAAGGTGACACGTGAAATATGTTACAGTAGCTACAATAAAGAGCAACAGTGCTACAGTAAAATTTTCAGTACATACCTCTCTGAGTAGTGTTGTTGGCCAAGCCAAGAACCTCTCTACTGATTCTCCAAGTGTTTTTGCTTCCGCATGTGGTCTTTGTAATGGATGAGTGGCAGCAAAGCAGTCTGTCAATCTAATTCTAATATAATCAGGTCCCAAGGGCACTCCATGGCATGCTGTAGTTGGTGCCATGTTATCAACAATGCCCTTGCCAATGCATCTTTCCTGTTTTTTGCTAACAAGAAGCATGCTTCTCCAATGTAAAATTTCATTTCTCCTGCTTGATTGCTCATTTCCTCGACCTGCAAAGCTTTGATAATTAAGTTGCATAAGTCATGGCGCCTCAATCCACTCTCTTGATAGAAGAACTACTTGAGATTCGACAGCCTGATCTAGTGCTTCAGCAAGCTTCCTTCTTGGCGACATCCTAAATTCGAATTAAAACACTGTAATGAAAACACAGTTCTTGTGTTTCTCTAGGCACATTAGAGAAACACAAATTCTATGATCCAATGCGAGGCCAAGAACACAAATTAAATGGCAGGCATTTTTAGAATAGATGGTTAGTACAGGCCAATGATTGAAAAGTAGTTGGGGAAAAAGATATTCGCGGGCAGGCTAAAAGAATTTAAATTTTAAATTGCGGGCGGGATTAATTTTTTGTTTTCCTAAACGATGATAAGGGTAGTACACGGTTTCAATGGCGGGCGTCTATTCATTAATTGTTTCTAGGACCCGTGTAATACTCACATTTTCTAATGTCAATCTAATTTGAATCTCATTTTTTCATTCCTAATTTCTTCCAGAAGTTTTGCTTTGACCGCCTTCCGAAACCGACGCACTCTTCTTGAGCGATCTCTCAAGCGATCCAAATTTCTCTAGCGCTACCTGCATTCCGAGCTATCCTACTTCATTTCCGGCCTGCTTACAACAATTTCGACTCGATTTGAGCTTCTCGAGATTCACCCGAGCTTCTCGAGCTGCAACAGAGTACAATTCCAGTTTCTAGAGCTTCAAGCACTTTGATATGGCAACTAAAGGTTAGTATGTTCGAGTGCTTAATAGATGAGGAACTCTGTGACTCTATTTTTATTAGGTTTTAGAAACTTTCTGATTGTGTGCTTAACTTTATTAATAGATTTAGAAACTCTGAGACTCTTTGATTAACTCTGTCACTCTGCAACCTAGATTTGATTAGATTACTGTTACCCTGCATCTCTGCTTATTGGCTTGTCTTTGTTTGCAGCTTAGTCTTTGTTTGATTACGTGTTCAGGGTTTTCTGCTTAGTCTTAAGTGAATCTGCAATGCTCTGTGATTATAATTCCTAGAATCTTAATCTTCAATTGTAATCATCAGAGACAGGGAAGCGTACCCTTCCTTGTGCTATGATTTTCTTTTTTTATGAAGCATACTCTCTTTAATGTGTTTCTATGATTAAGCCTTCTGTGGAGTGCCGCGTCGGTCTATGGATTTCTCGCGCTTAGCGCGAGAAGTTCAGATTCTATCGCTCTTAAAAAGCGTAAGAGTAGGGTTGTCGAGGTCACAGTCGAGGTCAACCCTACCTGAGGATGGTAAGAGAGATGGAATGTCAATTCTTGCGCTACACGCGAGAAGTCACATTTCATCTATCTTACCGTCCTGGATCCTTCGACTCACGCTACGCGCGAGATGTTGGTCAAGTGGCTTACTTAACACAGAAATACTTCAGCAATGTCTAACTTGATTATTTATTTTACAGCTTCCAAGAGAGCACTAGTTACATCAACTTCTACACCATCAAAGAAACCCAGGAAGGACCCCAAGGTAGTACAAGAAGAGACTGAGGAGATAGATCGAACTTTATTTGTATTCAAGAATTCCGACCTCAAGGTATTAATAATGGCGAAGAATAAAGCGGCCGAAGAAAGAAATTGGTTCAAATCCATCTAGTTCGCATCACGCAGAATGTTTTACCATCTCGTGCTAAGGATTTCATGTGTACGCTAAAGATTCTTTCACGCCGCTAAAGGTTTCGTCAATGGCAAAAGATTTTGACTGTGACTGATTTTGGCTGTGGCTAAAGTTTTTGTTATTCTTTTGTGGATTAAGGCAGACCCTTCTACAACAAGCTTGCCTGCACAAACACAGTGTATGCTTCCCAAATTTTTCTCTGCGCATGCATTTTTGAACAAAGGAATAAAAGCAATTACGCTAGAGCTAGATCGTAGGGCAATGCAATGGATTCGACCTCCACAACATATTTATGAATCTAGGAGAGCTAATCAGGCATCGATTGTTTTGCTTCCTTTTGGCAAATTACTAGCTTCAGATTATCATGTTGCAAAGAAAAAAACAACCATAGTCGGATCTCTTCTGTAAAATAAGGAGTATTAGAAGGGGAGTTTTAGCTTGGATCATCACTTTGCAAAAGAAACACCTAAGAAGATAAGCTTTTGTGGCCAAACTGCTAGTGCTTCCGGGGCGCAAGTGTTAGAAGCCGAAGGGCCGAAGCAACAACTACCATATCCAAATAGAACAGAGCCCAAAAAAAAAAATGAATAGATAAAATGAAGAAGCGCAGAATAGGGAAAAAAAGTTTTTTTTTTACTAGCCTAGTTTGTGTCGTTTCTTTGGTTTTTATTTAATACCATTGAGTATTATTACAGACATGGCAAAGCGATAATGGAGGCCAAAGATGCTGATCCCGAAGGCACCTCTTTTGTGAAGCAAAAGAATAATAAGGCCCAGATTCCACTATGGCGGCAAGTTGAAAGCTCGATCACAACAACTAGCAGGTTCTTGGCAAGAAATCAGAGAACTACCGGAATTGGCATTCCATTACATTCCTAGGAGTTTATTCCTAGGAGTTTGTGGATTAAAGCTCTAAGCTTAGGTGGCCGGATCTTGATGCATCTCCCGAGCAAGCTCCCTTGTCACAAAATTCTCTGATATCTGACTCCACATCAAAGACTTCCATCCTGTAGTGGAATTGCTACAGCGGTGTGATTTGCTTATTTGTAGCTCTCTAGATTTGCTCCCTCAAAAACTGTCGGACTACTGGAACCTAGGCCTAATATTAGATTGCATAGGGGATTTAGATCTTGAAGGATTTGTGGGATATATGTTGTACATGTCTTGTGTACAACTTGATTAAGAAATTAATATTAAATATAGAGAAAACACCTAAATGGGCACAACACAAAGAAAAAAGTACCACAAAAAAACATTCCTCCTTGCACAAGGCAACCCGAGAAAGAGAAATGTTCGTGGCGCAAAGGCCGCCGTGATAAATTTTCTTGTACAACCAATTGTGGTTCTCTTACAATTATGGTTGGCGCAAGTTTACATACTAAGAGATGATAATGGCTATCGCGTTGCTACTCTTTACACAAGGAGTTTATTGCCAACTTTTGTAGGCAAGGTAGGCTTAAAGAGGCAGTGGATTTTCTAGATGAACAAGAATTTTACAATGATGCCTCTGGTTATTCTTATTTATTGAGAAGCTGTGGCCAGGCCAAGGCTTTATCAGAGGGCAGGCGAGTTCATCTTCACATTAATAGAAGTGGTTTACGGAGTAGTCTTTTTATTAGGAACCTGCTCATTCAGATGTATGGTAAATGTGGCCGTTGGGATGACGCAACTATTATTATTTGATTTTAAATGGGGAAGCGCGGATGGTTGAACAAGCTTGGTTTTGGCAACCATAGTTCTAATGCATTGAGAGACAATATGTAGCATTATAACAGGGATAATGCCATAATGTGGTTTTTCCAAAGAAGAATTTGCAATCTTGGCAGCTCGGGGATGATTATAAATCATATCTTGTTTTTGATCCTATGAATATTCTTATTTGTGGATGCCAATGCCAGTTATGATTGCCATTTCTTTTGTATTGATGCTCCCTCTTTGTGGAATTAAATTTGTTTTACATATGCCATATGCTTTATGAATGCTTGTCATGGCAAAACACGCTTGCATTGATACCAGCACATGTTACCATATGCTAGTATGCATGACAATGTGCAGTTTACAATAGAAGGGGGTATTTATTTTGACAGTTGATTCTCTTGGACTAGTGGCAATGGGAACAATTTGTTTGTCTTGATGTTTTTGTGCTTTTTAGTAATTAATATTTAGGCCCATAACATTTACCTATGTTTGCGTTAGTTAGGGCCCGAAGGGCCCAATTTTTTTTTTAATATAACAATCAACAGACAACTACCATTAACATTTTTAATACAAACCATTGCATTTAACACATTTTAATTAAAATCCCCCTTAAACCCCCTTTGGTTTGGGTGCATATTCACACGGGGGTTACTCCGGGCATCGAGAGCTGTCGGATGGGCATATTTGCCCTTTATTCCTTGATCTTGACCGTACATAGCGATCCTCGTTTGTGGGGTATGCATGTACAAGTTTTTGTATACTGTATATTGAGATTTGTAAAATACTATAAGGTTTGAGAGAATGTACTTAATGGTGTTAATTTTGTACATGCATATAGTCATTTATGATTGAAGGCACCTATGATTTTGAAATATGAAATACGATTTCGCCTAAGGTTTTGAGGGAATATCGAACCTCTATACGGCTTTGCCTAAAATTTTAGAATATGAAATACGGAGGCTCGAACCTCTACCAAAATAACTCAATGTCCTAATAAGACTACTTTAATCAGTGTATCCAGTGAGCTAATGTGATTATTTTTTATCTTGAATTTATGTTTTTTTTTTTTTTATAACAACCGATTCAATTGTTTTAGGGATATATAGTCTATGGTTTCAGGATTTTGTTATTTTTACATCCATATCAAATCCCCCTGGAACCCCCAGTTGAATTTCATTCCAATAATTTACAAGTGCTTCATTGCACGCTCTTCTCTCTGGTGCTATATGCTTATCTGCTAAGAATTTCTCCCAGTACTTTATATAATCCATTATCCCTTCCATAGTCCGTTCACAGTCTTTCACTTCTCCTAATAGTTTCATAGCTTTAGGCTCTCCCGTCGGCACCATTGGTTCACCTGCCACATCCTCTTTCCAAATCAATATATCCTTATCTTCCGGTTTCCACACAGGATCTCTAGCCCTCATCTTGTATTGCATTATTGGCTTTCCATTCTTCACCCAAAACCTAAATTGCAATGGAGCACTATGCCCAATAAGGTCTTCACAAGCATAACCCTCTATGAACTCTTTCCACTCGGGGACTTCTTGTATCAATGAACCAATTGGAGGAGGTGAAGAACACTGCTTAAATAGCTCCAAAAGCCTCGGATAGGTGGTGACGTCACTTTTCCGCAATTTGATCCTATAATGCCCAAACATTGCATCAATGTCTTCGTGAGTGTGGCCAGGCATCAAGTAACCAACATAGATCATTTCAAACACTCCAACCCATGTAAGATACGACAAGTATACAAACAAGTATCTATTTTTATTCTGGCCAGCACAATTGTCAAGTTGCAAGAGTAGCTTCTTGGATAGTCGGCGCCCCGGTATTGGGTTCACAAGAATTGAAGGTGCTGGCCCATTCATCCTTCCTATGGTCAAATCCTCTAGTTTCATGGGACCAATGTCATGCAATGGCTTACAAGAATGAACATCTCCATTAAAACCATGTTCCAAATCGCGCAAGGCTTTTGCAATGCTACCAACATGGAAGTTTGGACCATCACTCCATAATTCTAATGTAAAATGACCGTGATGCACTGCTTCCTGGCCATGAGTTATGAATCCAGCTAGTGATATTTGCAATGGGAAAGACCTTGCAACAGACTTTGGTATAGCCCTAAACTGGGGCAAACAGGTTTTTTATTGATCCATCTTGTCGTGAATGACGCATAGAAAATTCTCTGGTTCCATTGTAGACAAGCATCTCCACATCCAGTATGTTGATCGACATGACATTTGCTCCATCATGTGAATTCTCATTTCCTTCCGGACTGCTGATCTTTCCACCTCAAGCTTCGACTTCTCGAGCTTATTTAACAAATCCACGCATATATTGTGCTTTGGGAAGTTGTTATATTGCATTCTTTTGACATCTGAAAAATGCTTACTCCAGAGCTTGCTAACGGCTGATTGTAAAATCTTGTCTACACCCATTTCCTCTTGTAAAATCACTTTTTGTGTGAAATATGCAGGCAACATTCGAACTATTTTCCTGCATCCCTCTTCATCAACCGTATTTTTGTGAGGCATACTCTCAGCATGATAGTTAACAAATTCTCGAATAAACTCTGAGCTGCAAGCACCCTGGGGGTTGTCCTCGCCTTTTCCCGATTACCATGCCAAGCTATTTGAGCCTCCTCTCTTTTAGTTCCGCCTTAATCGCCACCATGTAGAGGCTGAAATACCTAGTATAGTTGTCACTGCATTTTCCACCAATAGAAAATCCCCTGTTCCTGACATCAGGTGACGGCCCAAATGCATGTTCTATGATATTGTAAATATAAGTTTTTCTAGCGTCATGAGTTTTCTCCTTGTAGATTGATCGGGCTTCCACAAGTTCTTTCACTGTGAATCTACCAAAGCAGTTGTTGGGGCAACCACAATCCCCCGTGACGACTTGCATAGTCTCTTTACTGCAGTTGTAAGTATCTTTCACAGTCCGCACCTTTTCCTTCCTCTTCAAGAAGTTGTAGGCCCTTCTTTCTGGTATGGATACATCCAAAGGGGTATGGAAGGAATGTCATTTTCATCCACCACCACATTATTTTCTCCAACACGCTTAATTCTTTGAAGCATCTCTTTTCCTATTATCTCAATGGAGTCCACTGGCTAGAGCAACAAGGCTGGCAACTCTAAACCACTGTTGATATTATTGCAAACATAGTAGTGTTTGTCCTTCAGCTCAACACTGAAGTTATGAAGCTGTATTGAGGAAATGGAGACTCCCACAAAGTCATCACCAATATCCTGTCTATTGTAGCAGTGCATAGAATCCCATAGTATAAGCACACCTTCACCAACAATTCCTCTATTGCATTGATGATGCAAAATCACTTTCTCATCCTTCCATGTTAATCTGGAAACTACTATTCTTCTTTCCTCATTAGCTCCAGCTGAGTTTTTAATATTTTTTGCATTTGCTTCAGGTGGCTATTCATTCTTATTTGTATTAATCTCTTCCACATCCATGTAATCAACATCATTCTTCTCTGCTCGAGGTTCTTGGTCACAGGGTTCTCCAGCAGTAGCTTCATGAGAAATCTAAAAATTAGAAGAAAGGTGAGGAAAACATAGTATTGTATGCAATAACAATAAATGAAATATTTATACAATGCCTACATCGTACTTGCTACGCGCGACAGTGCGCGTGACATGTATGGACCATAATTTTGTAAAATACATAAGAAAGTTATATTAATTTACCAAATACAGATATGTCGTGCTGGGCGCGACTCATACAAAAGTATCCCATTTTGACACGTCACCAGATATCCCATTTCGTAGCACATTTCCAATTTTGTATTTGCTGAATCAGTACAAATATCATTTTGCCATTTCAATCTCTGCAGTTTTTTTTTCTCAATGGGTTATGAAACCGGTTTGGTGCAGTCGATGCTACTAACCTTGGTCATGTGCACGAGCGAGGCTTGGCCTTGAGCCTCACCAAAGCCCGGGACAGGGCACTCCATAGAGATATCCCGGAAGCAACACTGTTCCAGGATTTCAACAGGTTGGTGAAGAAGTTCGACCATTTCCTCCCTGTTTCTGAGGAGAGAGATGGATGTGAAAGTACTGTGCAGCAAGTGGCAGGCTTAACAGAAGCCAAGTTTAATGCGCAGATTGCAGATGTAGTCCTCCATGCAACTGCAATTATTGACATTAAATTTGTTTTGAGCCATTTCTTAGTCCTGAAACCTGAACAAAAAGACTTTTTAAAGAGTCTGAGGACCCACCATTCAGGAATGCTGGAGGCCAAAATGAACTGCCTGCTGATGGTCACAAACCTGGATCCAGATAGACTAGATTACATTATACAGAGGACAGTAATTATTGATCCTGCACCACTGCTACCAATCTTACCAGAATAGATTTATAAAGCTCCATTGTATATATTATTTGGAATAAAAAACATTTTTACTTTCACAAATTTTTTTTTTTAAGGACGAATGTCAACTGTGGTTATGTTATTTCTAGTTTTTTGTTCTTCTCGCGCTGGGCGCGAGTCTTTTCTTATCGCGCTGAGCGCGAGAGATTAGTATGTTCCATAAAATTCATTTCATAGTTAGATTTACTATACATATTACATTTAGTTAATTAACCCAAAAAACTACTATAGAGTCACTTTAAATTAAGTTCTTGCCTGGATGTAGGCGACTTTTATTCAACAAGGAAAAACCATGGCAGTTACAAAAGAAGAGGACAATTCTTTCACCAACCAGGCTCATCATGAGCAGGTGGCACAGTCACTCTCTTAACTTCATAAACACGATGCTCTGGAACCCATACAGGATAACTTCTAGCAGAGGCTATTGCAACTTCCTACAACCAAGGATCGAGTTCCAAGCCCCTCTGCTGGCATCTATAAATTTCAGAATAGTTCATGGAGCAAATGATGGAATCCATATATTCTGGAGCTGGTGGCAAAGTAGATCGACAATTGCAATTAGAACAGGATGTGATCGGATTGCGGGACATGACTAATGCGTTGCCACTGAGAGGAACTCATATTTATAGCACGAGCAATACAGTAGCAGTATTATTGTGTAAACATACGAGTATGCATGTGAGTAGCACATGAAAAGGTGACACGTGAAATATGTTACAGTAGCTACAATAAAGAGCAACAGTGCTACAGTAAAATTTTCAGTACATACCTCTCTGAGTAGTGTTGTTGGCCAAGCCAAGAACCTCTCTACTGATTCTCCAAGTGTTTTTGCTTCCGCATGTGGTCTTTGTAATGGATGAGTGGCAGCAAAGCAGTCTGTCAATCTAATTCTAATATAATCAGGTCCCAAGGGCACTCCATGGCATGCTGTAGTTGGTGCCATGTTATCAACAATGCCCTTGCCAATGCATCTTTCCTGTTTTTTGCTAACAAGAAGCATGCTTCTCCAATGTAAAATTTCATTTCTCCTGCTTGATTGCTCATTTCCTCGACCTGCAAAGCTTTGATAATTAAGTTGCATAAGTCATGGTGCCTCAATCCACTCTCTTGATAGAAGAACTACTTGAGATTCGACAGCCTGATCTAGTGCTTCAGCAAGCTTCCTTCTTGGCGACATCCTAAATTCGAATTAAAACACTGTAATGAAAACACAGTTCTTGTGTTTCTCTAGGCACATTAGAGAAACACAAATTCTATGATCCAATGCGAGGCCAAGAACACAAATTAAATGGCAGGCATTTTTAGAATAGATGGTTAGTACAGGCCAATGATTGAAAAGTAGTTGGGAAAAAAAAAGATATTCACAAGGCTAGGCTAAAAAGAATTTAAATTTTAAATTGCGGGCGGGATTAATTTTTTGTTTTCCTAAACGATGATAAGGGTAGTACACGGTTTCAATGGCGGGCGTCTATTCATTAATTGTTTCTAGGACCCGTGTAATACTCACATTTTCTAATGTCAATCTAATTTGAATCTCATTTTTTCATTCCTAATTTCTTCCAGAAGTTTTGCTTTGACCGCCTCCAAAACCGACGACTCTTCTTGAGCGATCTCTCAAAGCGATCCAAATTTCTCTAGCGCTACCGCATTAGAGCTATCCTACTTCATTTCCGGCCTGCTTACAACAATTTCGACTCGATTTGAGCTTCTCGAGATTCACCCGAGCTTCTCGAGCTGCAACAGAGTACAATTCCAGTTTCTAGAGCTTCAAGCACTTTGATATGGCAACTAAAGGTTAGTATGTTCGAGTGCTTAATAGATGAGGAACTCTGTGACTCTATTTTTATTAGGTTTTAGAAACTTTCTGATTGTGTGCTTAACTTTATTAATAGATTTAGAAACTCTGAGACTCTTTGATTAACTCTGTCACTCTGCAACCTAGATTTGATTAGATTACTGTTACCCTGCATCTCTGCTTATTGGCTTGTCTTTGTTTGCAGCTTAGTCTTTGTTTGATTACGTGTTCAGGGTTTTCTGCTTAGTCTTAAGTGAATCTGCAATGCTCTGTGATTATAATTCCTAGAATCTTAATCTTCAATTGTAATCATCAGAGACAGGGAAGCGTACCCTTCCTTGTGCTATGATTTTCTTTTTTTATGAAGCATACTCTCTTTAATGTGTTTCTATGATTAAGCCTTCTGTGGAGTGCCGCGTCGGTCTATGGATTTCTTAGCGGCGAGAAGTTCAGATTCTATCGCTCTTAAAAAGCGTAAGAGTAGGGTTGTCGAGGTCACAGTCGAGGTCAACCCTACCTGAGGATGGTAAGAGAGATGGAATGTCAATTCTTGCGCTACACGCGAGAAGTCACATTTCATCTATCTTACCGTCCTGGATCCTTCGACTCACGCTACGCGCGAGATGTTGGTCAAGTGGCTTACTTAACACAGAAATACTTCAGCAATGTCTAACTTGATTATTTATTTTACAGCTTCCAAGAGAGCACTAGTTACATCAACTTCTACACCATCAAAGAAACCGTGAAGGACCCCAAGGTAGTACAAGAAGAGACCGAGGAGATAGATCGAACTTTATTTGTATTCAAGAATTCCGACCTCAAGGTATTAATAATGGCGAAGAATAAAGCGGCCGAAGAAAGAAATTGGTTCAAATCCATCTAGTTCGCATCACGCAGAATGTTTTACCATCTCGTGCTAAGGATTTCATGTGTACGCTAAAGATTCTTTCACGCCGCTAAAGGTTTCGTCAATGGCAAAAGATTTTGATCGGTGGATCGATTTTGGTCGTGGCTAAAGTTTTTGTTATTCTTTTGTGGATTAAGGCAGACCCTTCTACAACAAGCTTGCCTGCACAAACACAGTGTATGCTTCCCAAATTTTTCTCTGCGCATGCATTTTTGAACAAAGGAATAAAAGCAATTACGCTAGAGCTAGATCGTAGGGCAATGCAATGGATTCGACCTCCACAACATATTTATGAATCTAGGAGAGCTAATCAGGCATCGATTGTTTTGCTTCCTTTTGGCAAATTACTAGCTTCAGATTATCATGTTGCAAAGAAAAAAACAACCATAGTCGGATCTCTTCTGTAAAATAAGGAGTATTAGAAGGGGAGTTTTAGCTTGGATCATCACTTTGCAAAAGAAACACCTAAGAAGATAAGCTTTTGTGGCCAAACTGCTAGTGCTTCCGGGGCGCAAGTGTTAGAAGCCGAAGGGCCGAAGCAACAACTACCATATCCAAATAGAACAGAGCCCAAAAAAAAAAATGAATAGATAAAATGAAGAAGCGCAGAATAGGGAAAAAAAGTTTTTTTTTTACTAGCCTAGTTTGTGTCGTTTCTTTGGTTTTTATTTAATACCATTGAGTATTATTACAGACATGGCAAAGCGATAATGGAGGCCAAAGATGCTGATCCCGAAGGCACCTCTTTTGTGAAGCAAAAGAATAATAAGGCCCAGATTCCACTATGGCGGCAAGTTGAAAGCTCGATCACAACAACTAGCAGGTTCTTGGCAAGAAATCAGAGAACTACCGGAATTGGCATTCCATTACATTCCTAGGAGTTTATTCCTAGGAGTTTGTGGATTAAAGCTCTAAGCTTAGGTGGCCGGATCTTGATGCATCTCCCGAGCAAGCTCCCTTGTCACAAAATTCTCTGATATCTGACTCCACATCAAAGACTTCCATCCTGTAGTGGAATTGCTACAGCGGTGTGATTTGCTTATTTGTAGCTCTCTAGATTTGCTCCCTCAAAAACTGTCGGACTACTGGAACCTAGGCCTAATATTAGATTGCATAGGGGATTTAGATCTTGAAGGATTTGTGGGATATATGTTGTACATGTCTTGTGTACAACTTGATTAAGAAATTAATATTAAATATAGAGAAAACACCTAAATGGGCACAACACAAAGAAAAAAGTACCACAAAAAAACATTCCTCCTTGCACAAGGCAACCCGAGAAAGAGAAATGTTCGTGGCGCAAAGGCCGCCGTGATAAATTTTCTTGTACAACCAATTGTGGTTCTCTTACAATTATGGTTGGCGCAAGTTTACATACTAAGAGATGATAATGGCTATCGCGTTGCTACTCTTTACACGGCTATTACTTGCCAGTTTATGCTCTAATGGTGCACTAATGGCTATCGCGTTGCTACTCTTTACACGGCTAACGGTTGTTACTTGCCAGTTTATGCACTAATGGCTATCTGGTCAATCACTTGTTAATCAGAACATGGTTCAAGGCTGCTGTTACTTGCAGTTTATGCCCTGATGGCTATTGGTCAATTACTTGTTAATCTAAAAATGGTTCAGGCTGCTGTTACTTGCAGTTTATGCACTAACGGCTATTTGGTGATGATGGTCACTTGCTAAAAACATGGTTCATAGGCTTCCCATGGCTTGACCATGGGACTGATAAGTCTAGTTCATTGGGAGGCTAGGCACAACTGGCCAAAGAAAAACACACCAAGACATAGAAAATGTATAAATGCCTCACAACATGGAATTCTTTTGTTCATTGACAAGTTCAAAAACATGGAAAATTCACCTGCATTGCAACAGGGAAAAAGAAGTAATAGGTTTCTCTTTTATCTACAGTGGTCCGTTTCGTATATACACTCTTATGGGACATGGCAGAAATTATGGATAAGCGCATGTACTAGTCGATGGATCCCATAAGGCAGGCAAGAGAAATGATCTGCCTCCTACACCATAAGCATTGAAACTGGCACCGCTCTTTTTATCCACCAACAAATCTCCAGGATAACCAGAGTAAGATCCCTTTCCAAATATGCCTGTGCAAGCTGTGGCAGCTTCTAATGGGGCCTTAGCATCTCCTTGATAATACCCATTGGTGAAAGGATTTGTGGCAGTCCCAGCAACTATGGTAGCAATGTTTATGATCATTCCGTCGATACCCACATCTCCATTTGGTGCAATTAGTGGCTTTGTATCAGGCCCAAAATAATTCTTGGCACTAGCAAATGGCCAGGCGCATTTGCCAGGACACTGGGTAGCAGAGTTTCCAACCCAAGCATATGGAATTGCTTGTTTTTTGCCCCTTCTTATTGAAGCATGTGAAGCACATGTTTGCACACAGAAACCCTCCACATATACATCATCAGAAGTGAGGAGTAGATAGAGAGCATTGGATCCTCCAGCGAAGGGCTTAGAACTGGATGCCTTCTTTACCAGATTTTGCATATCCAACTTCTTCAGATTTTTACCAAGCGAATATGAATCAGATGATTCTGCTCCCAATTTCACAGATTCTAAAACAGATTCTCCAGCAGTGTTCTTGTATCCAGCAGTCCTCTTCCACCACGAGCTGACAGAGGGCGACTTCTCATCTGCTGAGTTGAAAGAACTAAGAAAATCCTTGACAATGGCTCTTTGTGCAGGGGTGAAGGAGCCATACCATATGAGATAAACATTAAGAGCTCCTTTTCCAGACAAAAGAGGACCTTTATGGTAGTTAAGAACCACAGAAGGCTGCTGGACAAGCTCTGAGAGATGGCGATGATGAGAGAGCCTGGCTTCGGAGGAAAAAATAGAGGCACAAAACAGGGCTACAAACAACAAGGCCATTTTGCAACCAAAAAAGTCCAGAGAGGAAAAACCTGTTGCGAAATGCAGTGATAGTTAGACTGTGGCGTACCTTGGATAGAAGGTAAAGAAATGGAGGTCCGTTTTATAGGAGGATCTCCATAGCGTCCCTCCATCGGAGAAGAAACGTTTGCCCTAAAAGATACAGCTGGGTAAACGCCATGACTCCTTCAATTGCACTTGCCTTTGTTCCTTCCTTTTACCACTTTATTTTTTATATATCAACACGTCCATCGCACAGCCTTGATTAGAGGTGAATAAAAGTGATTAGATCGTCTCGCAAATAATTGGGTGGCCTCGTCACAATCTTTTTCTGGATTTTGCATAATCCACTATATGGACAAATCTTGGCCTTTCGGATATACAACAGATATGTGCAATTTATTTATCTTTTTTCCTTCCTTTTTTTTAAGGACGGCATACAGATTTTATTACCAATCAATGGAAAGAGTGTAGTAAGCCGAAAGACAAGTTTAAAACCCAAAGAGAGAAAATGCCCCATTGTGCAAGCCTACTTGTACATCTTAGCATGTCATTTTTACTATCCTTTAATCCACCTATGACTGTCAAAAGATCATTTCCTTCTAGCTGCCACAATAAGTTAGGTAGGAAAAAAAAAAAACTTCCTAAAGTCCTACATATATACTTTCATACGCACTTTGGAGGAAAGGAAGCTGCCTCGATGCAATCAGACATGTTAAACACAACGCATCCTAAACTCTTTTATACATTTAATGAAAACATACGACTTAAGATGTTAATTAACCAATAGAACTTATATGATTGAACAAATCATGTCAAGAATGTGAATAATCCATAGATATGCTTTCACCGTAAGATCGAAGAAACCTTTCACAATTTAAAATTCCAAAAAAAAGATAAACAAGGATGCACGAGTGCTTGACTGTCTCCATTGTATTACTAGCTTGTTAATCTACTCATGTTGTTCCATTGTAGTGTTTCTCTTGAATGTCTCCATTGTAATACTAACTTGTTATTTTATTCATGTTGTTCCTTTGTAGCGTTCCTCTGGAGGGAGGATGACTGCTAATCCTAGACTAGTTTATTATGTTCAACTGTTATTGAAATCTTTAAGTTGTGATGCATCGTGTCATGTTTCCTAGACTTGGTTAACTTCATGTGTTTCCTTAAATAACATATAATCTTTTCTTTCTTTTCTCAATACTATTTTCTAGTGTTAACCAAACAAAGCACTATGTGATTTAAATGCCAGCACGAAGGCCATAAAATAGAGCATTAAGGAACATGTGGGGTATTTTTGGATGGTAGCTAGGAGGCAAGCTAAGTCTACGAAACATTAACATTTAAACATATAATATTAATAGATGCATGATTGAGCAGTTCATGCCGGCTAACTTTAAGAGGAAAAAATGATTTAAATTAACAGAACACAGCAAACCATGTCCCCTTCGTCGTAAACATTCCTCTTTTAGAGTAAAACACTACATATTACTTTGTAACCAGCTGGAAAATTGTCTGCTGGCAATTCACAATACTTCCTCGACAGACAAAACCAAAGAGAACTTGCTATGAAATGGAAGCTCCTTTTCTAGTTATTTAAGCAAGAAATCGAGTTCCTTTATTGACCAAAGGTTCATAGCTCATAAGTTTCTTATTTTTGTGTCCTTTTTTTGCACCTATGTTGTCCTAGCAAATTCGAAGCTCTCCCATAATCGCCAACTCCTGGAGCTTTTTAACAACCCCTTGTAGTGCTTAGTTACCATAAAGGCCCTCTTCTATCTGGAATGGGAACCCTTAATGTTCACCTCATATGGTACAGTTCCTTTACTTCTGCTCAAAGGGCTATTGTCAAGGCATGTGATTTTTCAATGCCTTGAAGAACTGAACTTAAAGTTTTGATAAAAATAAAAATATATATTCATGGTCTCGTCTTGATATATTAGTATATTAGATGAATTCAAGATAGAGTGCTACTATATATAACAAAGGAGGTTTGGTCATTACTTCTTGCAATCTTACCCAACATCTCCTAGCCTGCATTTATAGATTTTTGAATGATTCAAATCTAATGCAAGGCTTGTCTTCGTGGACGTTAAAAAATCTATTCTATTTTATTGCACTTGCGTCCATCAAGGATTCATTTTTGATGCAAATCTTTACATGGTAGTTCCATAGATAATCCCTAGATATGAAGATTGACAATGTGAATAAGCCATGAATATGCTTTCACTCGTAAGATCGAAAAAACCTTTCATCAATTTAAAATTTCTAAAAGGCATAAAAAAGGATGCACGAGTGCTTGAATGTCGGGATTGTACTACTAGCTTGTTATTCAGCTTATATTATTCCATTGTAGTGTTTCTCTTGGATGTCTCCATTTTAACACTTAATTTATTATTTTAATCATGTCGTTCAATTGTAGCGTTCCCCTGGAGGAAGATAGTTGCCAATCCTAGACTTCTCTAATTTATAGAGTTCCATTTTTTAAGTTATGACGCATCTTGTCATGTTTCCTAGACTTGGGTAACTTCATGTATTTCATTAAATAAAGCATAATCTTCTCTTTGTTTTCAAATACTATTTCCTATTGTTAACCAAACAAAGCATCATGTGATTTAAATGCTAGCAGCATAAAGGCTATAAAGTAGAGCATATAAAATAGAGGATTAAAGGAGATGTGAGGTGTTTTTGCATGGTAGCTAGGAGGCAAATTAAATTTACAAAGCATTAGCATTTAAACTTATAATATTAGGAGATGCATGATTGAGCAATTCATGTCGGCTAACTTTAAGACATATGACTTAAAAAAAATGACTTAACACTGACAAACCATATCCCTTTTATGCTAAACTTTGTCTTTTAATTTAAGGCAACACACTACCTGTTGATAACCAGTTGGAGAATGGTCTGTTGGCAATTCATGATACTTTATCGACAGAGAAAACTAGAGAATTGAATTGATTTTTTATCGTCCACGAAGACCAATCGGACATGGGATCCAACAAAGGAGCATAACAAATTTGTTACTGTCCGAATTTAAAAACCCCTTGATTTTCTAGTTATTTAAGTAAGAGATCCTATTCTCTTCTGCATTTGCTACAAGGTTGACCCAAATATGGCATTACAATTGCTTATTTTTGTGTCCCTTTTTTGCACCTAAATTGTTCTATCAAATGCGAGGCTCTTTCATTTCGTCAACTCTCAGAGCTTGTGCAACTACCTCCTGTAGTGCTTAGTTACCCTAATGGCCCCCTTCCGTGGACGATAAAATCATATTCTATTCTATTCTATTCTATTCTATCTGGAATACAATTCTTAATGTTTATTTCAGGAGTGATGGCTCCTTTACTTCTGCTCAAAGGCCTATCGTCAAGGATTTAACGAATCAAAAAAATTCCTCTGTTAGTTCATAGTGGAAAAAGACTGCGGGCTATAAAGATGGTGCATGAAAATCTGTATTGGTATCTGTCATGGGATAGAGTCATCTGATTTAGTATACTCGCTTATGATAAAAGTGAATTAAGTTCACGCTAATTCTCTGTCATCCTAAGCTATGAAGTTGCACGAAAGAGTGGATGATACCTTGTTTAATACATGCATGAGGACCATTGCATAGAAGAATAGAATATTACAATTTAACCCCTAATACATTTTATTACGAAACTACATCGTCAATGGTATATGATGCATATGCCATATAAAGTAGGGTTTTCAATTTTCAAATCAATTACTGTCTTTTTTTAGGGTAAGAGTGCATATGTATAAATATATAAGCTAAAGATACATCATGTCCCCAAACAGATGAGGAGAGAATTATAACCAGATATTGTGTACTCTATAGAATATCACCTCTTCTTCCCCACCATGTGGGTACTATAAGGGGGATCACCTGTCTTCACCAGATAATGGGTACTTTAGAGTGAATTAACTCCTTTTCCACATCTGGAACAACCAAAACATTTAGCTCTGGATAGCTAGCTGACTTACCATTGCACTATCGACATCAGTTGCATCTGTATAATCCCTATTGAACTAGTGAAACCTGAAGAAGGAATAGAACCCTTCCAGTTTTCCTAGCCTGTCCAGCTCTCTGTTATATCTTTTATCTTCTTATCGTTATACGAAGCAAGGAGAAGAGAGAGAATATAAGACAAACTGAAAGAAAGGCCACATCAAGCATCTCCACTAAGCACCAAAATCATAGTACAATGCTGAAAACAGAGGCGGAAGAAACTAAGGTTCAATGGAATGGGAGGAGGAAGCCAACAGGAGTTCCATGGATCTAGGATTAGTAGGACCCAAACCTAAAGCACGAGAAACCAATAGTTGTTGCTGAAGAGACGGGCAAATATAGCCATCTTTGGCTGAATCAAAGCACCAACTCCCATGAGCTTTGAAGATTCTGTCTAGAATGTTGAAAGCAGCTGTTGAAGTTGCACCCCCTCTTCTAGCCGAGTGGGTGCCAAAGGATCTCCCATCCTCTTCAATGGTAGAAAGGCAATGCTCAGGACCTCAAAGTGGTGTAAAACATAGGTTTTCTCCTCAAAAAACACCCTCGACGTGTAATATGAATGACTCTAATCAAGTAGCCATCCCAAGGGCAATCCACACGAACAAAATCACCCAAATGCAACAACCTCTCCAATCGGGCTACAGGGCAGACAATAGTGATCTAAGCTCCCACACCCGTTTGATCAGTCTTTGAGGAGCGGATGAAGAGGCTCGCATGGGTATCCAAGATCAAAATCTCATTCCAAAACAAGGCTAGAATTTTTTTGTTGCGCAGGAAAGCCACAAAAGCGAGGACAATGGACCTGCATTTCATAACGTCTAGAAGAGAAGCTGAGGGATATGAAAATTTGTCAAAGAGTTTACGAACCATATGCGGCAGGATAGGTTCTTTTTTCTGGATCAATGGGGTGGACAACCTTCTCGGAATATCCCGAGCAAAGCCAACTAGAGGGTGGTCGGTAGGCTTTGAAAACCTGGCAAGAAGATGATGGAAAACAATAGAAGCAATCATAGTACAGACACGGGTTGATGGATTTGGAAAAGAAGTCAAAAGCATGGTCAAGAAAAGGCAAATTGTGGGAGGACTTGCGAGGAGAAAATCACGACCCTTAGCTCTGCACCAATTCTTAAAGAGGGACCAAGCACGCTAATAACCCCTCAAAGTGCTGTCAGACCTAGAACACATCAATAACTTCTGGAAAGCATCCTCCAACTCAAGCACCTCAACGTCACCATCCAAAGCGTTCCAAAACTCTGAACAAAAAACCTCTGCACAAAACAAGAAAACTTTGCTTTATGTGCATACGACTTATTTGCATTTGTCACTTCATTGCGTTTTTGTGACATGGATTTTATATTGGATATATCCTCTTTGGTTCTCATTTCTCTGGATATGACGTCTTTGTGTTTGACACTCCATTGCATTTTTTACTACAGACATGATCTATGGATACCATCCTTGTCGTTGACGTTTTTTACCTTATCCAGATTTTTCATTTTTTGGATCCTTTGTTCTCGCTAGCCACACTTTGTCATATCGTCAATCTCAAGAATTCCGCTCTAACCTTGGCACTCTCGCCATAGACCGATTGGTCTCCGTGGACGATAAAAATACCTTCCTTCCTTCCTTCCTTCCTTCCTTCCTTCCTTCCTTCATCTCCCCTATATCATTGACCATAACCTTACCTTCACCGTGCACCCTATGGTTATTTCTTGTTGCATTTGTTCCCAGGCCCAAGATTCATCCTTTCTCATAATTTTGCCTAAGCTTAAATTATGTTACGTTGTTGCCCTTTTTCCAAGAAATTACTCTACAATCTGTCATTATATTAGTGCTTGTCATTCATTCTGTAACATTAATGCTTAGAAAAGTTTCTTTTCATATACTTCGTCATTACCTTACCGTCTCCTTCGACCTTGATTCTGACCCTATCATCTTATCTTCGTCTTACACCCACATGGTATGCACTCTGCTCGTCGCAACAGCGCCTCAGTAGGAGCGGCCCATGGAGTTTCGCATGCTGGTGCTCATGCTTTAGGCGGACGAAAGTCGTCGTCTTCTCACACTTGCTCTGTCATTTGGACTCTTGTCTTGATGTTTCTCGTCAGCTTGGCTTATATAAAGGAAGTTCTCTGGTTGTCGGCCGATTTTTGTGTTCTTTGTGAGTCCCTTACCAGAATAGGCATTGATCCGAGCCATCGGATCCGCATTCTGGAAAGGGGCGAGCCGCTATATATGTACTATTCATTCTTGTGGTTGGTTATCGACGTCTTCTCACAACAGCATCTCTTCCTTGCCCATTGCTTCCCTCCCTACCCACCCTTTTATATAGTTTTGAGTTTGTTTCATGTTCATGTTTATTTCCTTTTTGATATTACCTCCATTATCCTCCATTCATTGGGTGTTGCTATAGTGATTATTGTCTTCTATTTTTTATAAGTTGTTGTTCAGTACTAACCACCCATTGGGTGATGCTTTTTTCTACCCGATGGCTGATGCAAATTATTTTCCACCCACTGGGTGATGCTATCTATATTTTTCTACCCCTTGGGTGATGCTAGATGATTTTCACCTATTGATGATGCTATTTTTCTTTTTCCACCTCTTGGTGATGTTTTCTATTTCTATATAAGTTTGTTTATGGTTCCTAATGTCTAATGGGTGTTTTTGCTTTCTGGGGACTATTTTCTTAGGGGTGCTCGCCTACCATGGTTGTACCTATTTTATTAACGTTTAACGGGTACTTTCTAGGCATTTGTCCTTTTTTTTAGGCTTCACACATTCTATAGCGTTAATACGCGTTTTGGCTGGCTTCACCAATTTTCTACCTTGCTCTTCAGAGCATCCTCGAGGCCGTTGGCGACCATTTCTCATTAGGGAAAACCCGAAAGGGCGGGGTTTTTTATCCCGATGAGAAGTTGTCGCCATTGTCCTCTCTCTTGCCTTTGCATATTTTCTTATTTCATTTATGGGGTAGCTAGACACTGTTCATACTAGCCCCCCATTCAGATTTTCCCACACATTGTATGCTGTGATGAATGACAAGCCTATCTATCTATGCCGGTTTTTGTGTTCTTTGCGAGTCCCTTACCAGGCTAATAATAAGGGACCAAAAATTAGTGTGATCGATCCTCGTCCGCCATAGCCAGCCATGGACAAAGAAATCGAAGAAATGGAGTTTTTGGGGGTTTTCAGGTTGATAAAAGAAGCACTGCATATGCTTGCCCGCCATGCCAAGCTTCTTTTTTCCATCACAATTCTCCTTCTTTTCCCCTTGGTCTTGGTCGAGCTCTGCCATTCTTTTTTCACAAATCCGATCATTAACAGAATACTGGTCGATCAATTCCTTATCGGCGCAGAAGAAAGGGTCGGAGATGTCGTTGATGCTTCGAAAACACAGAAAGATCTCCGCCTGGAATGGATCAAACTCTTGGTATTTTTTTTAGGGTATCTTCTTTTCCTCCTTGCGTTTTCTTTGTTGTCTATTTCTGCCTTGGTGTATACTGTGGCGTCCATATATGTGGAAAAAGAGGTCGGATTCAAGAAGACCCTAAAAGCAATTCCTCGCATCTGGTGGCGCCTTTTGCTTACTCTGTTTTGGGGTTTCATCATAATCTTTGCCTTTGATTTTCTGCTGATCCTAAGTGCAGTCTTCATAAACCTGCTTGCTCTTATCAAAATTTCTCCTGCTGTTTCCACGGGTTTTTTTGTTCTGGTTTACTTTGGAATTCATATCTACTTGAGTTTGTGCTGGCATCTTGCAAATGTGATCTCGGTTATGGAAGACAAGTATGGAATTGGTGCTCTTATAGAAAGAGCCTGAACCTTGTCAGAGGCAGAATTCTAGTTGGATATGCACTCATTTTCATCTCCTTCATCTTCACAACAATAGTTGGTTCAGTTTTTAGCAGAAAGGTGCTGATTGGAGGCTCAGGCGTGGCTGCCAGGATTTGGTATGGAATTCTGCTTGTCATTGCTCTTACTTTTGCCAATCTGGTGGCCATACTTGTGCAGACCCTATTCTACTTCTCATGTAAGTCTTACCACCATGAAAGCATAGACAAGCTAGCCCATTCTGATCAGTTAGATGGCTACCTTGGAGAGTATATGCCCTTGAAGGACCCTTCTATCCCCATGGAAGACTTTGAGGCCTGATACTCTCACTTTACACAAAAGAGCCCCAAACGGTTTCATCAAACCAATATGTGATAAATTATCCTCTTGTATAGTTCAATTTTGTAAGAATATAACACTATTAAGATGCTAATAAATTTCCTTGTACATAAATGGAAATTGGCATGGAACTTTCTATCAAAATACATCTCCACATATTATGACCAAAGAGGAGGATAAAAGGAGGATAATTAGAGTCTAATTGCATAAGATTTATATAAGATGAAGGACTTAATAAAAGCATTTCCAAATGTTCTCCACCATTTTAAATTTTGTTCTCTCTTGCGTGTCCATGTGTTCACCCATTTGCAATAGTATCATACCTACTTGAAACAACTTTATGCTTTGCAACATTATAATATCTACTTGTTACCAGGATGAAACTATGAAGTAAGAATATGCAAAACTCAACAAAACCGACACGAAACCAAACTTGTTTGTGCATGATGGTTGACAATGAGCTTCTTCTTCTTCTTCTTCTTCTTCTTCTAATTTCGCTTCAAAAATACCTGATTGGAGCTACTAATATAGTTTAAGCCATTACTCACAAACATGCTATAATAATGGTGACAAATTCAAGCCACACATAAACACATTCCCACTTTATAGTGTCTTGATAATATGTTCTTTGACCACATTAGCCTGTGGCGTCATTGTGAGTCTCTGCGAAAACAATAAGATAAGGTAGAAACTTTTAACTCCACGGAGGCCACCAAGGGTTACGGGATGGTAGAGAGCAAAGATAATAACATTTGGCACATTAATTTAAGCATTGTTTTCTTTTCTTTTTTGTTCAAGTCTTAAGTCGACAAGTAACATTCTAGAAATTGCATAGAAAGTTTACCACATTGAAAATTTCCTTGTATAAGGTTGATTATTGTGCCCTACTAGACTTTCTAAGAAATGCCTTCGCATGACTAAATATCCCCTTCACATGACTAAATATCCACTTCATACCTCACGTCTCTCATCTTCAGAAACGCAACCATAGCCATGGAGAAGGAGCATGCCATGCGTTCCTTGGGGTTTTTTGGTCTAATAAGAAAGGCTTTGCTCATGTTTGCATGCCATGCCAGGATTCTTGTCGCAATTGCGTTCACTTTCCTTCTTCCATCTATCTCATTGAATTTCTTCATCATTTCTTTTTTCATTGGGAAGATAATCGCTCATGCAACAATGCTTGTCAAACAAAGCAACATAGATGTTTATCTAGACATGGTTAATTTGGAGTGGACACTTGTGGGCTACCTTGCTTTGGCCACTATGTTTTCATTTATACCCACCCATTTGCCCTCATTTACGATTGTGGCATGCATTTATGCTGAACAAAAGATCAAGTTCATGAAAATTGTACGAGCAGTACCTCAAATTTGGTGGCGCCTTGTGCTCACGTGGATATGGAGGTTGTTGATCCAAATCATCTTTGGGGTTTTGTTAAGTATTTGCGCAGTTACGGCTTTCCTTTGGGCACTAGGATTAAGCCTTGTCACTGACCGCATTACCATAGTAGTTTTGCTTCTCTTGCTTTCTTGGCCTTTACCTCGTATATTGATGTATGTTGGCATCTTGCAAACGTTATGATAGTTGTAGAAGACAAGTATGGACTTGAAGCTCTTGAGAAAAGTTTCCTACTTGTGAAAGGCAAATTTGGAGTTGGATTTGCAATCCTTCTCCTCCACACATTTATTGCCATGTTGATTGTTCCCATATACTCTACCAAGATGTACAAACATGGGGTTGTAGAACTATGTTATGGTTTTATGCTCATCATTCTTCTCACCTTTGTCAAGCTTATGGGCATGTTATTACATAGTTTGTTCTACTTCTCATGTAAGTCTTATCACCATGAAAACATTGACATATTACTTCTTTCTGATCAACTCAATGGCCAAGCCAGAGGATACATGTCTGTGAAGGATTTTTCTGAACCCACAAAATGTGACGAGGCCTAATGAGTTCAAAGCTTGTACGTATTCTGTAAAAGTAAAGAGATGACCTCTTTCTACATCTGCAATATTATGTGGTATGCCAGTATTATTGTCTCTACAAGATTTGATGAAAATATCACAAAAAATCGTTCATTGTGCAAATATTTATACAACCATTTGCTATGGTTTTTATATAATTGTGTTAATGCATTTATTTGAGGGTTAGCATTTTGAAATGCTAGCGCAATTCTTAGTCCTATGATTCGCCCCGGTCTGCCTGGCCTAGCCATCTGGCTAGACGCCCATTTTTGGTGGTATATTTGACCACCCGTTATCAGACATGTGGTATATCTGGTCAAAAAGAGTGGTTTATCTAGACCAAAAAAGAGTATATTCGACCAAAAATGGTATCTCTGGCCAAAAACCAGGTGTGAAACTGCGGGATGGGGCCGAAATCATTGATCAGACCTTTCTTGTAGCTTTGTGGATGACTTGAACTGATTCAAAAGCCCTTTCAATCGCTTTGCTTACAAGCGTACATTAGCCGATAACAGTCACATATACCACCAAGAAAAGGCCAGATATACCACATCTGTGAGTCTAAATACTGCGGTCCGCATCTATATGTATGTATTGGTATTTTGCTTAGACATGGTATGTAGAAGTTGAGCCCTTCCATTTTAAGGTTTGTTGGAGCTGTTTCGTTTGCGATGGCTAGGTTCAACAACAAACGATAGGAACTTCTGTTTCTCGGCAAGAATCTCTAGTGGTATACCATAGCTGATATCGTAGGATGTGTGAAACAACTGACTTCATGTGAAGGCAAGCAAGCCTAGGACACCTGACCAAGGCTGAAAACGGTAGGGAGATTTTCGATCCTTAGCAAAGATCTCTGGTGATGTGAACTTGGGTGTTAGCAAAGGCATCCAACATTCCCAGGTTCGTTTATAAAAAGCCATCGTCCATTAATTAGAAAGTCAGATGAAAGATTGGGCCAGACTCATTTAAGCAACATCTAGTACATGATTAACAATAAAGTAATTGATATAGAAGGAGAAAGAGAAGAAGAATTCGTGTGTGAAGGATGTGTGTTAGGGAATCATATCAGGTTAAACTTTCCGAAATTCAACAAAGGAGCAAAAGGTTTTTTAGATCTAATACATACAAATCTATGTGATCCCATAAATATTACAAGCACAATAGGGAAAAGATTCTTTATTACACATAGATGCTTTCTTAAGAAAGACTCAATGTTATTTGTTAAGACACAAAGATCAACATTTGTTGCACATAAAATTGTTTGAACAAGAGGTTGAAAGCAAACAAGAAGAAAGATTAAATGTATTAGGTCTGATATAGGAGATGAACTTTTATCTAGAGCATTTAAGAAACACTGCCGGGAGCTTGGTGCATCAGGAGGCAACTCAGGTGCAGGTAAACCTCTCAGCAAAATGGCATAGCAAAAAGGAAATATGGAACAACACTTGATGCAGTTTGATCCATGCTCAAGCAATCAAATATTAGTACCAGGCTGCATGTTCTAATAGGGAATTTAAATAAGGTAACACTGAATTCGAAGCAGAGACTTTGAGAAAGAAGCATGCAGCACATTGATTTTGAATCATATGTTGCAGGTTATTCTATGTTTGAGAATAAACTTGGAAGCATTTACAACCACATTGCAAAGGAGGTGTTTATTTACAAATCAATTCATCGTTTGTGCCGCTCTGTAATATGTTTTTTGTAGAGTTGCTCCATTAATACATGTGTTCTTTGTTATATTTCTCTCTGTCGCAGAAGAGCTTCTTTCTGTCCACTACCTGCAATTTTTATTAGCTCTAATGCAATGCCTCCTCCGTCCACGACCTGCACCTTTTGCTAGCTCATGTCTTATTGGACTTTGCTTTTATTTTTGCTCATATTTATTCCAGAGGATTAAAGCCGTAGGGTTACTATGTTTCTGCAAAAGCTTTGCCGACATACTTGAAAGAATCAGATGCTTGCAATCTGCTGGAATAGGTAAAACAGAGTGAAATATTGAATGTAACTTTTCTGACTGGTGTTTGCACCTTTTGGTGTCTTCTTGATCTGTCAATGTGGAGGAAAATCTGTAGATCCTAGTTCGAAAGTTGAGGAAAATTTATAGATCCTAATGCGCAAGGTAAGTCCTCTTTGTTAAGTTGTACAGATTTTCCAACAGTGGATATCGCCTCTCTCCTTTTCTCTTATCTTGGCTTCTTCTTTTCGGATCTGTTAAAGATAATGCTCTATAGGATATGCCCTTTTCAAAAATTCTGCCTTTGTCACCATCTACTGCCGCTTCTTCTTCCCTTTTTGTTTTTTCGAATGAAGCAATTCAACATGTAGACTCATTGCAGAAAGAGATGAATGAAGGGGACAAAAGAAGTCCCGATTTCTTGAAGTTCAACCAATAATCCAATGGATGGCCTGGGAGATCTGGTATGAAGCCAATAAGCTTTTGCTCTATAATATAAGCGCATCGAGGTCTCATTATTGTCAATAAAGAATCTTTTTTATTATAGAAAACCATATTGTTTTCTTTTATTGATATGTTAGTTTGATTTATTTGTAACTTACAGCAACCTAATGACACATGGATGTTGCTAACAGACTAAAATTGAAACTTTAGTCAAGTTTAGCTCTACACAATTTCTACACAAGCTTCTAAATGCATGATGGATGGATTTGATTCGATGTTGGATTTGCAATGGCGTTGCTTAAAATTTTTCGAAGTTCACGATACTCCTTCCATTCTTGCACCTCCAAGGCCCTGACTTGTCAAAGGTGAGGTTGCAATTGTAATTTTGATGCTCTTCACTTTTTTCTGGTTATCTGCCACTATCCATTATCAATGCCAGCATATATGGGAGGGCCGCAACAAGGTAAAAAATGTTTTTTTTTTTTTTTATAGTGGTATGTTTCAAATTGTTTTCAATTCTATATATTGTTCCTAACAGTAGTACGATGGTTCACTGCAACAAATGTTACGAATTATGGCTACGCTATATGTTCTCAATAACATGATGATTCTAGAAAAATGGGGACATACGATCAATATTTTTGTTCGTGTAATGAATAGACGACTCACAACATTGATGGTATTGGAATTTTTGAAGGTGCCTAGAGCATAGTATAGATTTGCATCAAATTGTTTTTTTTCCTAATACACTCAAGTTGAAATTGAATTGAATTGAATGTTTTTTATCGTCCACGGAGACCAATTGGCCTATGGGACAGGGGGGCGACTTGGCGTATTGTGCGGTTAAAAACCTCCAAAGAGTTTTCGAGGGAAAAACCGTGGCAGCAATAAGACTACGACAAGCTATACAAATATACAAAAAACTGTGGCAGCAATAAGACTTCTGGCAAGCTGTACATGATCGCATATTTTTTGCTCATCAAGTGGTTGTTCAAGGGCATATCTGAGCCCTCGGATCCATTATCTCCTGAATGTATGCTCGTAGTGATTGTACCGAAGTCGTGCTCATTATCATGAAAAAATCTTTGACGAATGCGGGTTCTACAATAACATTGGGGCCAACCTTCCGACAAAAACACATGCTACAGAAACGTTTGGACATCCATGCAAACCCCCCGATCTGATTTCGCGATTAGTAAGCCACGATTCCCTGCGTAAGCCTATATTTAAGCCCTTTCTCTTGCTCAAGATAGCCCAGTTGGGTGGAGAGCTTCGCCCTTAAGGAGTGGATTTTATATTGAGTAATGCTTCGAGCCATGTGATTTTAGTTTTAGAATATCTTTCTGTCCATAAATTCTTGGTTTTGTCACAAATATGTCCCAAGAGTATAAAATATGTTGAATCCCTGAATTTATAAGAACTAGTAAACTATTAAAAAAGACTTCTCCTTAGGAATCAAACCTGAGTAATGCCACGAAGCGTTCAAACAAAGGATTCTAGAGGAAAGTTTAGAGCATGTTGGAGCTGAGAACGAAGATGGCACCTAACAAGATTGCGTATTAAACGGGAGCAAATCATCGAAACGAGAGCGAAAGGAATATTCCTCAAAGATTCCCTTTTTACAAAAGGGGGTAAAACTAGGTTAAAAAAAAAAGATGCATGAAATTCTATTTTGACCCCCAAAATGACTAATTTTTTTGTGCAACCAAAAGAATTGACATTTTTTAAAGTGTCACTTTTCTTAGCAAATAGAATGTTCTTGAAGTATATTTTTTGAGAGAGAATCTCTAATTTCGAGAGGATAAAATATTTAACAAAAAATTGAAGTAAGTAAAAGTGGCGGCTGTAGTATTCTCAAAATTTGAAGATAGAATCTTCATATTCACATGCAAAATTCTGAGTTTTTTCTAAGACTCGATTATGTACAAAAGTGTGAGGAGTGATGAGAGAGGGATCGGGGCGTCATCATGTTCATTTATGCCATCCTCATCACCTTCACTTCTTTCACTATCACTAGAGGAAGTGCTTGAGTTATCTTCCTCATCACTATCAACGAGATGGTGAAGCATTGCCACCACCTTCTTCATCCTCTTCTTCGTAATTACAAGCTTTTTAAGCAAATTGATAGTCCTCTGGCGTAGGCGATTGTCGATTTCAATTTAAAATCATAGCATAATATAGTCCGTCATTAAGGATCAGCTCATCCCTACAACCCACCTTCTTGGACTTTCTCCCTTTTCCTTGGCTTCTCATTTCTAACTCATATCTACCTTCAAAAGCATTTTACGGCGTGTTGCAAGCCAATGAATCTTGAGTTTAGTGACTAAGCCTTCCTCCTTGGTTGTGTCAAGCACTTTTGCTATCGGAAAGGTGGGCCTTTGTCATCCTCCTCGGTGGGAAGAGCAATTAGCATACCCTTGGTAATTTACGTGATATTACCTTGAGGCTCATTCTGCGTCTTGGTCAGAAGGTACATGACTCGATCCTCGTCTTCTTCTACTGCGGTGCTAGCGTAGCATTGCTTGGACTGCTTGGTCTTTGGGGTTGATGGAAGGTGTTAGGCCATTGAAATGGTTCTTGCAAGCTGTCTTAGAGCTATATTTTTCACAACAATTTTTGTTAGAAAAAAGTTACTCCACCACATTCGATCTTCTTCTAAGAAGTACTTAAAACTGAGGAAATTCCATTTTCTATGGCTTTTAAGGATGACTTCTGGGGTACTTTTCTTCTGCTTGGACTCCTTAGGATTTTTGAGAGGAAGTTGCTCGGCCACGTTCTCTGAAGGAAGTGTGCGGAATATATTTAAGGAAGCGTAATCCCTTTGGTGGACTCGGTCCTTAGTTGTGGTATACTTCTTGCCCTGTAAGAAACTGCGGTCATCCTTCAAGTAGAACTTGATGTGATGTTGAAAGGTGAGATCATTCAATTTGTTCACGACTTGTTCTAAATACGAGCGTTGAGAGAAAATAAACTCTCTGAAATCAGTGGTCTCTTTAAGAAGATCGATCACTGGAGTGGGAGTGTAAGAATCTTCAATAATTGAACTAAAGTAGGAAGAGAAAGCCTTCTTCCTTCCGGAGGCCATGAAAATCTCTTGAACATTTGGTCAATTTGATCATGAGTGTGGCCTACAAGTAAGAAACCCGACTTCACTTTTCTAAAGATCCCTAGCTCCACTAACATGGCGCGATGCATAAAGAGTGTTTGGTTCTTGTTCTCCCTTGTAGTATTGTCAAGTTGCGGGTAAAAACAGCGGTGGTAATTGCTCTTGCTCGCATACGGGACCTTGTTAAAATTGTAATTGTGAGGTTCGGGGTCACCATGCAAGTTTGATATCGTCAAGAATACTTTGCACTTTAGACTTCCTTTGAAGACCATAGCTCCTACAAGGTGGACCTTAACAAAACATTCCTCGGCACATCTTTAGGAATGTTCAAGAAATCTTGGTAGAGTAGTTTTTTTGGTCCATTCCATCAATCTAACAGACATATATTGCGGTGGGCGTTCAAGAGCTTTTTACGTGTTTGGCAAGCTTTCTTCTCTCTGCTGCTTGTTGTTCCACGATGTCGGCAAGGTTACATTTGCACAATATCGTAGAAGAAATGAGGTCAAAGCATTATCTTTAAAACAAGTGAGAGATTGGAGAACATGAGCTTACTTCTTTCGACCTCTGTCTTTGCGGTTTCTCTTTGACTCTTTAATTACGCACACCTTGAACAAGCGGACATTCTATGTCTCACGGGAATTTTCACTAAACCGAATTCACTTTTCCACGGTCGGTGAAGTGTGAGTAAGAGATGTCTTTGAAGCTGAGTGCAAGTCTCTTTGTACTCATTAAAAACATCTTTTTGGTGATGTTATCGGTTAAATGATACATATTCTTTGTTAGGCGACTTCTCACATGTTTCTCTAAAATATTTCTCCATCCATGACCACGGCGGTGACAAGGGCATGCATGGTTACAACTCTTCTTGGACCACAATGATCATCAATTCTTTGGATTTTTGTCGATCTTTTTGTGTATTCTAGACATTACGGTGGACCCTAAGCGGTGGACAACCATAAAGCATTTCGGCAAACTTCTTGGCCGGTTAATGTAGTGCAAGAAGGTGTTGCGGTCTGGTCTTACATGATAGGCCAAATAGGCATTACGGTCAGCCAATGTCATTGAGCTGTAGTTGTCTCTAATTGCTCGTAATTTAGCCATGTTAAATTTGTTGATGCAACCCAATGAGCGACATTTACTTCTTAAAAGTCTTCTCATTTTGTGCTCGTCCATAAGGTTTCTTCTTCTTCTGAGAGGAGCATGCTCTCAAACTAAAATCCACCTTGAATTTCTTGGTGGATTGGCTAGAGAATGTGTAATCTCGTTGCGCCGTTGGTGTCTTCATCTTCGAAGAGAGTTCTACTGCGGGGGTGACCTCCTCTACCCTTAGTGGTGTGCTTGTAGAGGAGAACAAACCACGTGAAGCTGTACCCGGATAAGGCGGAGGTGCAGTGTTGAATGAAGGAGATGGGCCACCATATGATGTGCCGGCGAAAGTTGTTGTAAGCGTCTTCACGGGGAGTTCGTTCAAACATGTCTCTTAAAAGCGGTGAAATTACGCAAACCCATGTGTCGCGTTTGTGTGAAGAGGTGTAGATCTTTGCGGGAGGGTCGTCTTCATTTGTAGTGAAATCGTGGTGGGAGAAGCGATGGAGGATCTCATGATCTTGAGCGTCTTTGTATTCTGGCATGTGTAAGTGAAGATGGAGAAACAACAAGCGGCGGAGGTAGTCGGTTCGAAAAATTTCTTTGAGGTCGAGCCATTGTAGTGTCGGGGATGGTACAAATGGTGGTGGAAGATTGCTACGTGCAACAGGTGAGGAGGGTTGGAAAGGTGGTGGCGGCCGGTTTCCCTCTTGGACTTGGAGAGGGTTGGAAAGGTGGTGGCGATCACGCTAGATTCTTGGACTCGGGTGTCTTGAGAAGCAACAAAGACCTTGTCGAGGTAGGTGTTGAAGAAGCATCTCCGTCTTGTGTTCCATCGAAGTAGAGGTATTTGGGCAAACAAATGGTGGTGGAAGTTTGTTCGCAGGCGGTTAACCATGTCAAACAAGCGCAAAAATTGTGGGCTTGTTACTAACTCACAAGTCGATTGGACTAATGATATTCAAGAATACAAATGCTATTAGGAATAGTATTTTGTGTGCGGCATTTCTTTGTGTGTGTGCAAAGATGCTATTCGAGAATACACTTGTCGAGTGTTTGGACAAGGCGTATTCCGCATTACATAGAAAACACCTGGCCCGGCGGTGGCCTACCTTAAAAAGGAAAATCGGCGCCTCGGTTCGTATTATTCCGCTTTCGAGATTTAGTCGCCGACCCGGCGCCTTAGATCAATATACATTTCTTTGTATTCGATTTACATAGCGAAGACAATGGACGGGTAAGCATATAAAAAGTACATAATGCGTCTTTCTTTTGTTTCCTGATTTGGTTTTGTAGGGCAAAGTGTATTCGAATACACTTTGCCCATCTATCGAAAAAGCAAAGTGTATTAGGAATACATTTGCTCCTTGGCGAAGTGCAAAGTGTATTCGAATACACTTTGCTTTGCCAGTGAAGAGCAAAGTGTATTAGGAATACACTTTTGCTCCTCACCGCAAAAAGGGCAAAGTGTATTCGGAATACACTTTGCACTTCACCCGAAAGGCAAAAGTGTATTAGGGAATACACTTTGCTCTTCACTAGAAGAGCAAAGTGTATTAGGAATACACTTTGCTTGTCTTTGGAAACTCTTGTTTTTAGCACTTAAATAAGACACCTTTTAGCTAAAAGCAGACCACTTTAAAGGTTAAAATAACAATTTCGAGTCAATTAAGGCACAAAAATTGTCTTAGAGTTACTATATTTACGCTTGTTTTCTGTCTTTTTCGGCCTTTAGGGCACAAGATTAGTAAATGTTATTACGGAATCGATTTTTAGTTCAATTTCTGTCTTAACATTGTTGTTTTAAGCGTTTGATGGCGAGGGGAAGAAGGAAGCAAAGAGGGCATCAAAGAAATCTCATAAGCCTAAGCGTCCACACCCACAAAAGCACACCGCCCGACGCGGACGAACACTGCTATTTCGAAAACTTTCAAAGCGCGGTGGTTCGTAACGGGGGTGCGGATGGAAAATGACCTGCCCGGCGTTTTTTTATGCGTCTGTAAAAGTCTTTGGTAACAAAAATACGCCCGACTCGAGTTTGTGAACCTTGGGACAATAAAAGATGTCTCGAGGGTTCTTGGGACAAGGTGGTCGGTGGGGAGGCTATCCTTCAAGACCTCCCAAGGCTTCATAGTTGTGGACATCGCATTTTTTAGAATTGTCGATTGTGCAACCACCGGCCTTTGTACAAATTCTTTTCACACTACCGGACAAAAAAAAGCGTGTTGTTCGGTAATTAGGCAGGTTTGTACCGGTACAAGCGAGGACTTTCTGTCGGTGAGTCAGAGCATTCCGGATGGAGAAAGGTCACAATCATCACCCTCGGATGCTAGTTCTTGAGGGAGGTCATCGGATGGAGGTTCGGGGAACAAGGCGAGGAAGAACCCCCAATGCGGCCAAAAGAAACTTAGCGAGGCCAAGGGCAACCATAGCTGCTAAAGAACCAAAAAGCGGAAAGCACGGCGACTTGAAATCCACGAAGTCCCCGAGGAACCTAAGAAGAAGAAGGGGAAGGGTAAAGCAGCACGGTGTTGCTATTAAGGAAAAAAAAGTTGATAAAACATCTGAAAAAATGGAAGAGATTAACTTTTGCACAAGTTTGTGCAAGGTGTCATTATTTGCCGATCACTTCAATGAAGCTTCCTCAGAAAAATGAAGCTGGTGAAAGGCCACACCAGGTTTCGCAAAATTTATGCCGATCACTTGAGGAACACGAAAGACGGAGAATAAGGAGCAATCAAATGCTCATGTGGCCCCAATAGTTGTCCTTGTTGGCGGGGGGCAGTGCACAACCCCGGGGGTATGGCGAGAAAACGGCCGACACCTACACTCACTACGTCTTGGGAGGGAATCATAGCTTCAAGGCAAGAAGGCAACTTTACAAAAAAAAAGAAGCAGGTACCTCTGGAGTCCTCTGCTGCATTTTGTCTCTTTGTGGTCTTACGGATGAAGAAGCAAAAATCGTTGCCAACACCCACAATCGACAATGAGTACAAACTAAAGATGAGCTTTGTCGACAAGATCCGGTTTATGCACGGGGGTATGTAATTTTCAAGGAAAAATACGGTGAGGACCTTAAAACCGGCGTTTTCCTTGGAGCTTAAGGGCGTGTGCCATTGAATCTTTGAAATATGGCGAGGCCAATAAAAGGCGATCTCTCATTGGCCCACGACAAGCTGGTTTCGATTAACTTTTAGAGATGGCAAGGTAAGCACAAAATGTATTCGAATAGCAAACCAACTATTTGGCGTGAAATCTTCTTGAGCAGATTTGGGAACTCGGGCCGAGATATTTACAATGTTGGCGAGGGAGTTAAAGAGCAAAGGGCAAGGAGACAGCCAAGAAAAAAAACCTCGGACGTGCCCAAAAAGAAATGACCATTTGCGATGCGGAAATGCGGGGCTTCTCCGAGCCAGAAGAGCTTACGGGCGACTTCTCCAAAAAGTTGTTGATAAGGAGTTTAGCCTAGAAGAAATGTCAAAGGAATTGCACAAGTAAGTTCTCTGACACAAACTTTACTCTTTGCATGTTAGATTCCCAAAAACATCGGCGTACATAGTGTATTCCAGAATACACATGCCTTCCTTCACAGGCAATGTGTATTCCGGAATACACATTGCTTGTCTCTAGAAAAGCATTGTGTATTCCGGAATACACATTGCTCCTCTAAAGAAAGGCATGTGTATTCCGGAATACACATTGCTCCTCTGAAAGAAAGGCAATGTGTGAAGCAATCGTATTCCGGAATACACATTGCTTTTCTAGAGATAGCGATGTTTGTCTGTAGCAGAACTATTTTCTGCATATTGTTTCGAGGTAGCATCACCAGTTAACCAGTTTGTATTCCAGAATACAAATAGCTTGACTTTTATTTGTTTTCCTTTTACTTTGCCTTGATTCTTACGTTTAATCTCATTGTTTCCTTAACGTCTTGCAGCCAAAAGAACGTCATAACATGTCAAACATGTTTGATGGAGCGACTAAGCGTCGAAACATGGGAAAGGTGCAAGGAACTCTACCCAATTGCCACATCCGGACGGCGCATTGTGCAATATGCACCAAATTTTGAGGGCTGGGTAAGTACTCTCAAAATTCCTTTTCTCTGCACAAAGCGATCTCTTGGCGGTTGTTGTTTTGTTTTCTTTAGAGCAAAAAGAAAAATAAAGACCTTTAGAGGGCTTTATGAATTTGGTTAGAAACGACCGCGGAAGAGAGGTGGTTATTTGAAAAAAAGAAGCTGTTGAGCGAGAACCATCCGACTACGAGAGAGTGCATGTTTGATCAAAACAATTTATATTCAATCATTCATGGTGATTGATTGCGAACCTTGTCGGAGCGGTTAAGCCCACAGGACTTTACTTTGGTTATTGCTGATCTTCCCTACGGGTTTAAGCTTAAAGACGGCGAATCTGACGACCAGACCCTTCAAATTTTGAGTTTAATGCTTTCATTGAAGGAATCAAAGCGAGATCTCAACGGCCAAACATTGGCGTTTAGTTACGTTCCATTCGAGCATGCGGTGCGGCTTGGTGGAATCGACTTTCAAAATCACTTTGGTTCTCCGGTTCGAGGCGGGGATATGAAAACCTTATGCGGTAAGTCTTATTCTAGAATACAATTACTTTTCTCTTTAATTCGTAGTGTATTCGAATAGTGTTTCCATTTACGGTTTTGAAGTGTTTTCTTGTTTTTGCTAACATCACTTTAAATGCTTCACTAGGTACAAAGCGAACATCAACTACCATGGTGGAGGACCAAGGTTGCTCGGCAAGGTAGAGTACCTTCATGTAGCTTATTGGAGTTTTGATGGGAAGAGGTCCATGGAACACTTTAAACTGCCGCTGTCAAAACTTTTCAAAAGCGTCCTAGAGTTTCAGCGGTCTTCGAAATTGCGGGACCCCAAGTGCACAAAGGCGGGGATTGTGAATCACTACCGAAACCACAAAAAGCTCATCAACCATCTCACGGACATGTTTCGCGTCCGAGGAGATTGGGTGCTGATGCTTTCTCACGGTTCACAGTACTACTATCGCATGTGCACTTAAGAAGGGCCGCAAGCTGTGTAGCCGTGGATATTGATAAGGAGGCTGTGCATTTTGTGAAGATGAGGCTGGCTGCCTTACCTACTTTACGGATGAAAATCAAGAGTTAGGGGCCAAGTCTTCATCGATTATGCTAAACTAACGTCCTCGGAGATCTGACCTCCATTCTCGAGCTCACTAGGCAGCGAGGCAACCTTTGCAGAGCTTAAAAAAGTAGCTTTAGCTACCATTCGAAGAACAAGGAGGATACAAAACTTAAGTCTCCGGCCAAAGGGCAGATTGAGCGAAGGGCGAGAGGCGAGAGAGCGACAAAAGAATGAGGGAGGACTATGATGTAGATCTTTGACTTTGCATATTAAAATTATCATTATTTATTACAATGAATCTTCAATATTGATGTACAAAAATTTATTAAAAACATATTACTTTTTTTTCCTTTCTATTACGGTGCTTTTTTTTTTGTAATGCTTTTGGTCTCTTCAAGTCTATGCCTAAATTTCGCTATTTTTTATGATTTTTGTTTCATAAGTACAAAGTTTTAAGCCTAATGATGGGCCAAAATGGCAAAAAAAAAAAATGCAAACCTCTAGAAATTCTCAACAACTATCAAAAAGGCTTATTTTAGAAACATGGTGTTTTTAAAGGGAATCTTTGAAGCGGGGGTGATGCAACACTCGATTTAATTTGCAATCGTGTTACCTATGTTCAATAAGATTATTAGCTAATAAATCACAAATAAAATGGCAAAATGGGGAAGATTAGAGTTACATAGCTCAAGCGAACAAAAATCAGGCGAATCAACAAGAACCTAGCTCAACGACCCTCAACAGTTTTAGCTATGGTTATGGTTTTCCAGATTGAAGATGCAGAGCAAAAAACATAGAAGGCCTTGCCATCCATCTTTGGCATGCCCGACCAATTTAGTCATAGCTTCCACTTTTCAAATATCCCTCCAAGAAAATCAGCGATAGAATACAAACCATTTAGAATTGCTCTAAACTTTCCTCTAAAATACTCGTGATTTCCTTCGAAAAAAACCAAATCTGTGACTTTCTAGCCCATACCATTTGCAAACCATTTGCAAACAAAGGCGGTTTATCTTTGGGGCCACAATAGCGACATGAACTCCAATGGCCTCTCAAACATGGCGATAATTGATTTGGGCGAAAGATCTAGTTGCTAGACAAACTAAGTGAACCCATTGCTAGTTTTGAGGCGATTGTAGAATCATGAACTCCAATGACTTTGAGCATGGTCACTTAGATTTGTACCTTTGTTAGGAAATCTAGGCATTGATATGTTAGTTTGATTTATTTGTAACTTTACAAACAATCTAATGACACATGGATATTGCTAGCGGGACTAAAATTGAAACTTAAGTCAAGTTTAGCTCTACACAATTTCTACACAAGCTTCTAAATGCATGATGGATAAATTTGGTCTCGATGGGACTGTCCGCAATGATGTTGCTTAAAATTTTTCCGAGGTAATGATACTCCTTTCACCATTCTTGCACCTCAGAACAGGCTTGTGAAGGTGAGGTTGCAATTGTAATTTTGATGCTCTTCACTTTTTTTCCGGTTATCCGCCACTATCCATTATCAATGCCAAGATATATGGGAGGGCCGCCCGCAAAGGTAAAAATGTTTGTTTTTTTTTTTTTTTTTTTTTTTTAATATAGTGGTATGTTTCAAATTGTTTTCAATTCTATATATTGTTTTTGAATACGATGGTTCACCGCAATAAAGGTTACCAATTATGGCTAGGCTATATGTTCTCAATAACATAATTCGAGAAAAATGGGGACATAACAATGAAGTTGACATTTTTGTTCATGTAATTAAAGACGACTCACAACATTGATGGGAATTTTGAAGGTGCCTTTAGAGCATAGTATAGATTTGCATCAAATTGTTTTTTTCTTTTCTCTTAATACACTCAAGTTGAAATTGAATTGAATGTTTTTATCGTACGGAGACCAATTGGTCCTATGGGATTCTGAGACGTGCAAAGCCGCTGTGACATTGTTTAGGATTAAACCCCCAAAGGGTTTTCAGGGGAAAACCGGGCAAACAATAAGGCCATGCATCAAAGCTTTACAAATATATATATGTACATGATCAACTATTTTCTACGCTCATCAAGTGGTTGTTTAGGGCATATCGAGCCCTCACATCCATTATCTCGAATATGCTTTAGTGATGTAGTGCTCAATATCATATGTAGCAAAGTTTGTTGGGCCCGACCAAAAAGCGTCATATGCCTAGATCGATCATATGCAGAAAGTGATGCCATTCCCGGAAGTTAAATACTTCCCAAGGAGCTTACTAGAGATTTTGTACCATCTAAAGTTGTGAAGCCAAGCCTAGCTATTAAGGCAGTGTAGTGCTCTAAACTATACATATAAACTAACCAATGAAGTAGGCATAATTCTTAAATCCACCCTATTAGATGCATAACGATTGCACACAACAACACTATTATCTCTTATGTTTCTTCTCATTCCTCAAACTACCTAATGATTTAAGTTGTTAGACTCAAACTCTGAAACAATGAAGAACGGTCATTGTTGAGATAGGAATAGAGATTCAATAACCAATGAGCATGAGAGTCTAAACAATTATTGGTAGGTGGCTATAGCAACAAAACGGAGATAAGGATCATGTCATCTACATCAACGTATACAACCAAAATGTTGCCTAACTTCATAATACATCAAGGTCAAAATTTCTAAGACCCCATATTCCCCTGTGTGCGAAAATCTTGATGCTACTTACGGTTGAATCCAATTGGTGGTATGTAAATTGGGTTCATTCTAGCAATGGTTCATCATCCTTTGAACATCGTGCCTCTTTTTATGCCATTAAAACTCCACACAAATTTTCATCCAAGAAACGTAATGTCGATTCAAGGGGAAAAGGCCCGCCGTGATAAATTTCTTGTAGGTATAAAGTTGTTAGCGGTATATTTTGAGACAACAATTATGTGTCTGCACAATTGTTGGTCTTATCATTTGAATAAAACATCTTTTTTAGCCTAAAGGGTTGGACTTGAAAATTTTTTAGCCTAAGGGGCTAGACTTGAAACTCTTTAGCCTAGAAATTTGGACTTTGAAAATTTTTAGCCTAAAATTTTGGACTTGAAAAAATTTTAGCCTAAAGGGATGGACTTGACTATTTAGATTGTGCGGGTTATAGCAGTGGACTTGGTTATGTTAATTTGCCATGTAATTTCTTGATCGAGGATGATCAAGTGCGGGAAGGGGAGGAATTGATATGGTGGTGCTTTCGGAGAAGTGGCTATGGGCGGTATGAGAAAAGAAAGAAAGATGGTGCCAATACTTAGACTCAAATATCTAAATGAAGTATTATTCATTTGTTAAGCCAATTTTGTGGTGTCCATCGTAATTAAAAAAGGCATGCCTACTTTGAAGATATTTTAAGGCAAAAAACGTCTAAAGGGGAAAATGCAAGAGTTTTGACCAAATTTATTTGCGACAACGACCTTTTTCAAAAGGCTTGGACATATATAAATATCGCGATCTACGTGTTAAGAAGGTAATGGCGAATAAGCATTGCGACGGATGTTTGGCGAATCGCGGGTTTTACAATAACATTGGGGCTAACCTTAGATAAAATACATACTACTGATAGCGTTTGGACATCTATGTGCAGCGGCTTCTAATACAAATTTGTGATTGAGTTCTTGGAATTGACTATTACCTTTGAACCTATCTTTGATCTAGGCTAAATCAAATATTTGTTAAAGCCTAGGCGTAAAACACAGGTATGGAATGTCGATGGAGATTGTTGTCCCTTATGAATCCATGAATTCTGCCCTAAGTCTATGTTTAAGCCCTTTCTATTGCTTTCGGGATAACCCAGGTTTGATTGGAGAGCTTTGCCCTTAAGGTGGACTTTTTTATATTGAATAATGCTTTTGGTAGTGTGATTTTTAGTTTGAGAATATCTTTTACGTCCATAAACTCTTGGATTTGTCACACCATTGATCCTAAATCCTAGCCACTATGATGGAAACCCTAAATCTGGAACACCAACGATACAAAAAATATGCCCGAAAAAGAAAGCGCATTCCATGAATACATAATAGTTAACCTTAAATATGTAATTAAAGCTTATTCATTGAATATCAAAGTATAAAAATACGTTGAATCCACTGAATTTATAAGAATGTCGGTAAACTATGAAAAAAAACTAATCAATCGAACACGAGTAATGCCACAGGGCCGGATTTCAAAACAAAAGGATTCTAAGAGGAAAGATTAAGAGCATCTCTTTGGAGAGCGAAGATGGCATATCACGATTTCAATCTGATTATTCTCTAACAAATCGTGAAATGAAATGGCAAAATGGGGAAGCTTAGAGTACGGGCTGGTCCAAGCAAGAACAAAAATTGGGGAATCAACACCTAGCTCAACGACCTTCAAGCGGTTTAGCTATGGAGTTTATAGTTTGGATTGAAGAAGATGGACCAAAAACATATAAGGTGCCATCCAAAGGGCTAGCATGCCAACGACCAATTTAACCATAGCTTCCACTCTTCAAATATCCCTCAAGAAAAATCAGCGATAGAATACAAACCATTTGAATTGCTCTAAACTTTCCTCTAAAATACTCAACAATTTCCTTCTCGAAAAACCAAATGTAGCAACTTTCTAGCCATACGGTTTTGCAAGCCATTGCAAAACAAGGCGGTTTATCTTTAGGGCCTCAATAATGGCATGAACTCCAATGGCCTCTCAAGCATGGCGATCGGGATTTGGGGGCAAAGATTTGGTTACTTATGGCAAACTAAGTGAAGCCATTGCTAGTTTTGAGATGGTGTAGAATCATGAACTCCAATGGCTTCCAAGAGCATGGTCACTTAGATTTGTACCCGCTTGCTAGGAAACCAGGCATTGCAAGGTTTGAGCAAAAGAATTCTGTTGTGGTGAAAAAAGGGCAGCCAATCCACTTGTATGAAGGTAGGAAGTCATCTTCCAAGCTTCATTTTTTGTGGTTCAAACGAATTCATGAGTTTTGATATTGGCAGGCATTTTTGACCACGGCACTCAAGTTCAGACCTAAAAATGGGAGAGTGTATTCAAACGGGGTAATGGCTCCGTGCTGGTCTGCAGACACCATAGCCGTGATCACCCGGAGGCCATAGAGGCATCGGCCTCGAAATAGTTAAACAGCTTGCTCGCCTAGGCTTTACCACCGTTCTTACTTCCAATGATGAAAATGGTTTACACCAGACTGCAGATTTGTTGAATACACAGGGGCTTCGTGTTATTCCCCATCTTCTTGATATAACGGATTCATTTTCTGTCCAACGTTTTGCTGCTTGGCTTCTTCAGAACTATGGCGGCCTTCACATATTAGTAAAGTCTTACTTGAAAAGTTAAGGACTTAATTAAGTAGGCAGAACAATTCGTTTGAAATTAAACTTTGTGAGGTTCTGCAGATTAATAATGCCGGAGAAGTTGGACACACAGCTCAGGCTAGATCAAGGGGCTGAAAAGTCAAAGAAAAATATTGCAAACGAACTACTATGGAACAAAACAAATTACTAAAGCTATGATTCCTCTGTTTAAGCCGTTAGAGCAAGGATCAAGGATTGTGATGGTCAGTTCTGCTTCAAGCCGTCTGGATGTAAGAAAATCCTTTACTTATCTCTAAAATATGTTATGTGTTGTCTTTAAATTTTAATTTTCCAAATAATCTTGACAGTGGCTTGAAGGGGAAATAGCATCTAAATGGATACCAAAGCTATCTGACATAGATAATCTGTCAGAAGAAACAATTGATTCTTTTATTGAAAACTATAAATCAGATTTCAAAGAGGAAAGGTGAGCGAAAATGGATGGCCTATTATGCCAGATGATGCAGATGATCCTGAGGCTTTTACAGATTATACAGTTTCCAAAATGGCAATGAGCACATATGCCAGATTACTTGCTAGAGATCTCTGCAACAACGAAATGGAAATGGAAAAAGAGGGCTTATATGTAAACTGCATGTGCCCTGGATATACAACCACAAATATGTCAAGGGATGTGGGGCATCCTGCAGAGATTGGTGCAGACACTGCAGTTTGGCTGGCATTGCAGCATCCTAGTGAGAATGGAAAATTTTTTGTTCGAAGGAAAGACGTGGGTTTTATGCATATTCCGGGTGTTCTGTTTGATAAATGGGCTTGGTCTGCAGAGGGACGTCAAAAGACATGCTCATGTATCAGACATGTATCCAGACTCTGATAGCTCAGAGGGCTGCATAGACATGCTCTTGTATCCAGACATGTATCGAGGTTTGAAAACTCAGAATGTAATAGCTCCTATTATAATTACTTTACATAGGCTTTCATCAAGTTCATATAAAGAACTTGTTTTTATCAAACCATATATAAAAAGCATATTTCCCCTTCTATTTTCTTTGACACGTGTTCTTCAAAAAAAACATGAATGAAAATTATAAAGAAAATCGATGGGATTCTTGCTTTGGAATGAAAATTAAAAAGAAAATCGACAGGATTCTTGCTTTGGAAGCAATCGAATCCCCTGCTCGGATTTGGGGTATGCCGGATCTGGAGCCCCAAATATTTTGCAGGTCCTGGCTATGGCATTGAAGCTCTAGCAACCTGGGCTGCTGGAATATGACCCGGGCTAAATGCGCGACCAAATGCCTCTTGCCTGCAAGATTTGCAAATCTTGCTTCAGGAATAAACGGCATCAGCTATCGCCAGAAAAAATTCTCCAAAGTGATGAAAATGACATCCAAAATGCAGGGCTTAATGCGGCGAAGTGTCGACATGTGCAACCTTCAGTTCTGCAAATCCGGCGGAAGATCTGGTCAAAGAATGGAGCTCTGAGGATCCAAAAAACAGGGCCAAGAATGAAAGGGGGCAGTTTCGCTAGTCTTTGCAACCTCGCTATGATCTTAAGCAAAAAACCTCTTTCAAAATGGCCCCGTATTAGCTTCCACAACATATTTATGAATCTAGGAGAGCTAATCGGGCATCGATTGTTTTGCTTCCTTTTGGCAAATTACTAGCAGTTATCATGTTGCAAAGAAAAAAACAACCATAGTCGGATCTCTTAAGTAAAATAAGGTATTAGAAGGAGTTTAGCTTGGATCATCACTTTGCAAAAACACCTAAGAAGATAAGCTTTTGTGAAAGCAAGCGCTGAGTGCTTCAGAGCAAGTGTTAAGCCCAGAAAGGGCGAAGCAACAACTACCATATCCAAATAGAGCGAGCCCAAAAAAAAAAATGAATGAATAAAATGAAAAGCGAGAATAGGAAAAAAGTTTTTTTACTAGCCTAGTTGTGTCGTTTCTTTGGTTTTTTTATTTAATACATTAGGTATTATTACGAGACATGTAAGCGATAATGGAGGCCAAAAGATCTTTGATCGAGAGCACCTCTTTTGTGAAGCAAAAGAATAATAAGGCAATTCACTAGTGACAGGATTGGCTTCGATCACAACAACTAAGCGGGTTCTTGGCAAGAAATCGGAAGAACTCTAGGGTGGCATTCCATTGCATTCCTAGGAGTTTATTCCTACTAGGAGTTTGTGGATAGCTCTAAGCAGGTGGCGGATCTTGATGCATCTCAGAGCAAGCTCCCTTGTCACAAGATTCTACGATATCGACTCCACATCAAAGACTTCCATCCTGTAGTGGAATTGCCTTTCTGGCCGGTGGCAATTCTTATTTGTAGCTCTCTAGATTTGCTCCCTCAAAACTGTCGGACTCTTTGCGGAACCTAGGCCTAATATTAGATTGCATAGGGATTTAGATCTTGAAGGATTTGTGGGATATATGTTAATACATGTCTTGTGTACAACTTGATTAAGAAATTAATATTAAATATAGAAAAAACACCTAAATGGGCACAACACAAAGAAAAAGTACCACAAAAAACATTCCTCCTTGCAAGGCAACCTGAAAGAAAGAGAAATGTTCGTGGCGCAAAGGGGCCGCCGTGATAAATTTTCTTGTACAACCAATTGTGGTTCTCTTACAATTATGGTTGGCGCAAGTTTACATACTAAGAGATGATAATGGCTATCGCGTTGCTACCTTTTACACGGCTATTACTTGCCAGTTTATGCTCTAATGGTTACTAATGGCTATCGCGTTGCTACTTTTTTACACGGCTAACGGTTGTTACTTGCCAGTTTATGCACTAATGGCTATCTGGTCAATCACTTGTTAATCAGAACATGGTTCAAGGCTGCTGTTACTTGCAGTTTATGCCCTGATGGCTATTGGTCAATTACTTGTTAATCTAAAATGGTTCAGGCTGCTGTTACTTGCAGTTTATGCACTAACGGCTATTTGGTGATGATGGTCACTTGCTAAAAACATGGTTCATAGGCTTCCCATGGCTTGACCATGGGACTGATAAGTCTAGTTCATTGGGAGGCTAGGCACAACTGGCCAAAGAAAACACACCAAGACATAGAAAATGTATAAATGCCTCACAACATGGAATTCTTTTGTTCATTGACAAGTTCAAAAACATGGAAAAATCTACCTGCATTGCAACAGGAAAAAGAAGTAATAGGTTTCTCTTTTTATCTACAGTGGTCCGTTTCGTATATACACTCTTATGGGACATGGCAGAAATTATGGATAAGCGCATGTACTAGTCGATGGATCCCATAAGGCAGGCAAGAGAAATGATCCGCCTCTACACCATAAGTATGAAACTGGCACCGCTCTTTTTATCCACCAACAAATCTCCAGGATAACCAGAGTAAAGATCCCTTTCCAAATATGCCTGTGCAAGCTGTGGCAGTTTCTAATGGGGCCTTAGCATCTCCTTGATAATACCCATTGGTGAAAGGGATTTGTGGCAGTCCCAGCAACTATGGTAGCAATGTTTATGATCATTCCGTCGATACCTACATCTCCATTTGGTGCAATTATGGCTTTGTATCAGGCCCAAAATAATTTTGGCACTAGCAAATGGCCAGGCGCATTTGCCAGGACACTGCAGTAGCAGAGTTTAAACCCAAGCATATGGAATTGCTTGTTTTGCCCCTTCTTATTGAAGCATGTGAAGCACATGTTTGCACACAGAAACCCTCCACATATACATCATCAAGTGAGTATAGATAGAGAGCATTGGATCCTCCAGCGAAGGGCTTAGAACTGGATGCCTTCTTTACCAGATTTTGCATATCCAACTTCTTCAGATTTTTACCAAGCGAATATGAATCAGATGATTCTGCTCCCAATTTCACAGATTCTAAAACAGATTCTCCAGCAGTGTTCTTGTATCCAGCAGTCCTCTTCCACCACGAGCTGACAGAGGGCGACTTCTCATCTGCTGAGTTGAAAGAACTAAGAAAATCCTTGACAATGGCTCTTTGTGCAGGGGTGAAGGAGCCATACCATATGAGATAAACATTAAGAGCCTCTTTTCCAGACAAAAGAGGACCTTTATGGTAGTTAAGAACCACAGAAGGCTGCTGGACAAGCTCTGAGAGATGGCGATGATGAGAGAGCCTGGCTTCGGAGGAAAAAATAGAGGCACAAAACAGGGCTACAAAACAAGGCCATTTTGCAACCAAAAAGTCCAGAGAGGAAAAACCTGTTGCGAAATGAAAGTGAGATAGTTAGACTGTGGCGTACCTTGATAGAAGGTAAAGAAATGGAGGTCCGTTTTATAGGAGGATCTCCATAGCGTCCTCCATCGGAGAAGAAACGTTTGCCCTAAAAGATACAGCTGGGTAAACGCCATGACCTCCTTCAATTGCACTTGCCTTTGTTCCTTCCTTTTACCACTTTATTTTTTTATATATCAACACGTCCATCGCACAGCCTTGATTAGAGGTGAATAAAAAGTGATTAGATCGTCTCTGCAAAATTGGGTGGCCTCGTCACAATCTTTTTTCTGGATTTTGCATAATCCACTATATGGACAAATCTTGGCCTTCGGATATACAACAGATATGTGTGCAATTTATTTATCTTTTTCCTTCCTTTTTTTAAGGACGGCATACAGATTTTATTACCAATCAATGGAAAGAGTGTAGTAAGCCGAAAGACAAGTTTAAAACCCAAAGAGAGAAAATGCCCCATTGTGCAAGCCTACTTGTACATCTTAGCATGTCATTTTTACTATCCTTTAATCCACCTATGACTGTCAAAAGATCATTTCCTTCTAGCTGCCACAATAAGTTAGGTAGGAAAAAAAAACTTCCTAAAGTCCTACATATATACTTTCATACGCACTTTGGAGGAAAGGAAAGCTTTCGCCCTGATGCAATCGACATGTTAAACACAACGCATCCTAAACTCTTTTATACATTTAATGAAAACATACGACTTAAGATGTTAATTAACCAATAGAACTTATATGATTGAACAAATCATGTCAAGAATGTGAATAATCCATAGATATGCTTTCACCGTAAGATCGAAGAAACCTTTCACAATTTAAAAAAAAAAAAAGATAAACAAGGATGCACGAGAGTGCTTGACTGCCTCCATTGTATTACTAGCTTGTTAATCTTACCATGTTGTTCCATTGTAGTGTTTCTCTTGAATGTCTCCATTGTAATACTAACTTGTTATTTTATTCATGTTGTTCCTTTGTAGCGTTCTCTGGAGGGAGGATGACTGCTAATCCTAGACTAGTTTATTATGTTCAACCTGCTATTGAAATCTTTAAGTTGTGATGCATCGTGTCATGTTTCCTAGACTTGGTTAACTTCATGTGTTTCTTAAATAACATATAATCTTTTTCTTTTTTTCTCAATACTATTTTCTAGTGTTAACCAAACAAAGCACTATGTGATTTTAAATGCCAGACGAAGGCCATAAAATAGAGCATTAAGGAACATGTGGGGTATTTTTGGATGGTAGCTAGGAGGCAAGCTAAGTCTACGAAACATTAACATTTAAACATATAATATTAATAGATGCATGATTGAGCAGTTCATGCCGGCTAACTTTAAGAGGAAAAAATGATTTAAATTAACAGAACACGCTAGAAACCATGTCCCCTTAAATGTCGTAAACATTCCTCTTTAGAGTAAAACACCACATATTACTTTGTAACCAGCTGGAAAATTGTCTGCTGGCAATTCACAATACTTCCTCGACAGACAAAACCAAAGAGAACTTGCTATGAAATGGAAGCTCCTTTTCTAGTTATTTAAGCAAGAAATCGAGTTCCTTTATTGACCAAAGGTTCATAGCTCATAAGTTTCTTATTTTTGTGTCCTTTTTTTGCACCTATGTTGTCCTAGCAAATTCGAAGCTCTCCCATAATCGCCAACTCCCTGGAGCTTTTAACAACCCCTTGTAGTGCTTAGTTACCATAAAGGCCCCTTCTAACGGAATGGGAACCCTTAATGTTCACCTCATATGGTACAGTTCCTTTACTTCTGCTCAAAGGGCTATTGTCAAGGCATGTGATTTTTCAATGCCTTGAAGAACTGAACTTAAAGTTTTGATAAAAATAAAAATATATATTCATGGTCTCGTCTTGATATATTAGTATATTAGATGAATTCAAGATAGAGTGCTACTATATATAACAAAGGAGGTTTGGTCATTACTTTTGCAATCTTACCCAACATCTCCTAGCCTCGTATTTATAGATTTTGAATGATTCAAATCTAATGCAAGGCTTGTCTTCGTGGACGTTAAAAAATCTATTCTATTTTATTGCACTTGCGTCCATCAAGGATTCATTTTTGATGCAAATCTTTACATGGTAGTTCCATAGATAATCCCTAGATATGAAGATTGACAATGTGAATAAGCCATGAATATGCTTTCACCTGTAAGATCGAAAAACCTTTCATCAATTTAAAATTTCTAAAAGGCATAAAAAAGGATGCACGAGTGCTTGAATGTCGGGATTGTACTACTAGCTTGTTATTCAGCTTATATTATTCCATTGTAGTGTTTCTCTTGGATGTCTCCATTTTAACACTTAATTTATTATTTTAATCATGTCGTTCAATTGTAGCGTTCCCCTGGAGGAAGATAGTTGCCAATCCTAGACTTCTCTAATTTATAGAGTTCCATTTTTTAAGTTATGACGCATCTTGTCATGTTTCCTAGACTTGGGTAACTTCATGTATTTCATTAAATAAAGCATAATCTTCTCTTTGTTTTCAAATACTATTTCCTATTGTTAACCAAACAAAGCATCATGTGATTTAAATGCTAGCAGCATAAAGGCTATAAAGTAGAGCATATAAAATAGAGGATTAAAGGAGATGTGAGGTGTTTTTGCATGGTAGCTAGGAGGCAAATTAAATTTACAAAGCATTAGCATTTAAACTTATAATATTAGGAGATGCATGATTGAGCAATTCATGTCGGCTAACTTTAAGACATATGACTTAAAAAAAATGACTTAACACCCGACAAACCATATCCCTTTTATGCTAAACTTTGTCTTTTTAATTTAAGGCAACACACTACCGTTGATAACCGCTTGGAGAATGGTCTCATTGGCAATTCATGATACTTTATCGACAAGAGAAAACTAGAGAATTGAATTGATTTTTTATCGCCCACTTAAGACCAATGGGACATGGGATCCAACAAAGGAGCATAACAAATTTGTTACCGTCCTAATTTAAAACCCCTTTGATTTTCTAGTTATTTAAGTAAGAGATCCTATTCTCTTCTCAGATTTGTTACAAGGTTGACCCAAATATGGCATTACAATTGCTTATTTTTGTGTCCCTTTTTTGCACCTAAATTGTTCTATCAAATGCGAGGCTCTTTCATTTCACAACTCTCGAGCTTGTGCAACTACCTCCCGAGTGCTTAGTTACCCTAATGGCCCCTTCCGCGGGATCTATAAAATCATATTCTATTCTATTCTATTCTATTCTATCCGGAATACAATTCTTAATGTTTATTTCAGAGTGATGGCTCCTTTACTTCGCCAAAGGCCTATCACAAGGATTTAACGAATCAAAAAATTCCTCTGTTAGTTCATAGTGGAAAAAGACGGGGCTATAAAGATGGTGCATGAAAATCAGTATTGGTATCCGGCTATGGATAGAGTCATCTGATTTAGTATACGCTTTATGATAAAAGTGAATTAAGTTCACGCTTAATTCTCCGTCATCCTAAGCTATGAAGTTGCACGAAAGAGTGGATGATACCTTTGTTTAATACATGCATGAGGACCATTGCATAGAAGAATAGAATATTACAATTTAACCCCTAATACATTTTATTACGAAACTACATCGTCAATGGTATATGATGCATATGCCATATAAAGTAGGGTTTTCAATTTTCAAATCAATTACCTGCTTTTTTAGGGTAAGAGTGCATATGTATAAATATATAAGTTTAAAGATACATCATGTCCCCAAACAGATGAGGAGAGAATTATAACCGTGATATTGTGTACTCTATAGAATATCACCTCTTCTTCCCCACCATGTGGGTACTATAAGGGGGGATCAATTGCCTTCACCCGTGATAATGGGTACTTTAGAGTGAATTAACTCCTTTTCCACATCCGAACAACCAAAACATTTAGCTCGATAGCTAGCTGACTTACCATTGCACTATCGACATCAGTTGCATCTGTATAATCCCTATTGAACTAGTGAAACCTGAAGAAGGAATAGAACCCTTCCAGTTTTCCTAGCCTGTCCAGCTCTCTGTTATATCTTTTATCTTCTTATCGTTATACGAAGCAAGGAGAAGAGAGAGAATATAAGACAAACTGAAAGAAAGGCCACATCAAGCATCTCCACTAAGCACCAAAATCATAGTACAATGCTGAAAACAGAGGCGGAAGAAACTAAGGTTCAATGGAATGGGAGGAGGAAGCCAACAGGAGTTCCATGGATCTAGGATTAGTAGGACCCAAACCTAAAGCACGAGAAACCAATAGTTGTTGCTGAAGAGACGGGCAAATATAGCCATCTTTGGCTGAATCAAAGCACCAACTCCCATGAGCTTTGAAGATTCTGTCTAGAATGTTGAAAGTAACAGAAGTTGCACCCCTCTTCTAGCCGAGTGGGTGCCAAAGGATCTCCCATCCTCTTCAATGGTAGAAAGGCAATGCTCGGACCTCAAAGTGGTGTAAAACATAGGTTTTCTCCTCAAAAACACCCTCGACGCAGGTAATATGAATGACTCTAATCAAGTAGCCATCCCAAGGGCAATCCACACCCAACAAAATCACCCAAATGCAACAACCTCTCCAATCGGGCCACTGTGGCGCATAATAGTGATCTAAGCTCCCCACACCCGCTTGATCGGGCTTTTGAGGAGCTTGGGATGAAGAGGCTCGCATGGGTATCCAAGATCAAAATCTCATTCCAAAACAAGGCTAGAATTTTTTGTTGCGCAGAAAGCCACAAAAGCGAGGACAATGGACCCGTGATTTCATAACGCCTAGAAGAGAAGCCGAGGGATATGAAAATTTGTCAAAGAGTTTACTTAACCATATATGCGCAGATAGGTTCTTTTTTCTCTCGATCAATGGGGTGGACAACCTTCTTGAATATCCGAAAGCAAAGCCAACTAGAGGGTGGTCTGTAGGCTTTGAAAACCCGGCAAGAAGATGATGGAAAACAATAGAAGCAATCATAGTACGCATTAACGGGTTGATGGATTTGGAAAAGAAGTCAAAAGCATGGTCAAGAAAAGGCAAATTGTGGGAGGACCGGTGAGGAGAAAATCACGACCCTTAGCTCGCGACCAATTCTTAAAGAGGGACCAAGCACGCTAATAACCCCTCAAAGTGTCATGCACCTAGAACACATCAATAACTTCGAAAGCATCCTCCAACTCAAGCACCTCAACGCCACCATCCAAAGCTGCTCCAAAACTCGAACAAAAACCTCACGACAAACAAGAAAACTTTGCTTTATGTGCATACGACTTATTTGCATTTGTCACTTCATGGCGCTTTTGTGACATGGATTTTATATTGATATATCCTCTTTGGTTCTCATTTCTCCGGATATGACGCCTTTGTGTTTGACACTCCATTGCATTTTTTTTTTACTACGTATATGATCTATGGATACCATCCTTGTCGTTGACGTTTTTACCTTATCCGCATTTTTCATTTTTGGATCCTTTGTTCTCGCTTAGCCACACTTTGTCATATCGCCAATCTCAAGAATTCCGCCTAACCTTGGCACTCTCGCCATAGACCGATTGGTCTCCGTGGGACGATAAAAATACCTTCCTTCCTTCCTTCCTTCCTTCCTTCCTTCCTTCCTTCATCTCCCTATATCATTGACCATAACCTTACCTTCACGGCACCCTATGGTTATTTCTTTTGTTGCATTTGTTCCTGTGCCCAAGATTCATCCTTTCTCATAATTTTGCCTAAGCTTAAATTATGTTACGTTGTTGCCCTTTTCCAAGAAATTACTCTACAATCTGCCATTATATTAGTGCTTGTCATTCATTCTCAGAACATTAATGCTTAGAAAAGTTTCTTTTCATATACTCTGTCATTACCTTACCGCCTCCTTTCGACCTTGATTCCGACCCTATCATCTTATCTTCGCCTTACACCCACATGGTATGCACTCGCTCTCTGCCCCAAATACAAGAGGGAGCGGCCCATGGAGTTTCGCATGTCGGTGCTCATGCTTTAGGCGGACGAAAAGTCGCCGCCTTCTCACACTTGCTCTCATTATTTGGACTCTTGTCTTGATGTTTTCGCCACCATTTATATAAAGGAAGTTCTCTCGGTTGTCTTCCCGATTTTGTGTTCTTTAGAGTCCCTTACCGTATTAGGCATTGATCCGAGCCATCGGATCCGTGAGATTCGAAAGGGCGAGCCGCTATATATGTACTATTCATTCTTGTGGTTGGTTATCGACGCCTTCTCACAACAAAGATTCTTCCTTGCCCATTGCTTCCCTCCCTACCCACCCTTTTATATAGTTTTGAGTTTGTTTCATGTTCATGTTTATTTCCTTTTTGATATTACCTCCATTATCCTCCATTCATTGGGTGTTGCTATAGTGATTATTGTCTTCTATTTTTATAAGTTGTTGTTCAAGCACTAACCACCCATTGGGTGATGCTTTTTCTACCCGGATGGTCGATGCAAATTATTTTCCACCCACCGGGTGATGCTATCTATATTTTTCTACCCCTGGGTGATGCTAGATGATTTTCACCTATTGATGATGCTATTTTTCTTTTTTTCCACCTCTTGGTGATGTTTTCTATTTCTATATAAGTTTGTTTATGGTTCCTAATGTCTAATGGGTGTTTTTGCTTTCTGGGGACTATTTTCTTAGGGGTGCTCGCCTACCATGGTTGTAAACCTATTTTATTAACGCTTAACCGTACTTTCTAGGCATTTGTCCTTTTTTTAGGCTTCACATTCTATAGCGTTAATACGCTGCTTTTATCGGTTTCACCAATTTTCTACCTGTTTCTCAGAGCATCCTTCGGTCACGTTAGCGCACCATTTCTCATTAGGGAAACCCAAAGGGCTGGGGTTTTTATCCCACGAGAAGTTGTCGCCATTGTCCTCTCTCTCTTGCCTTTGCAGATATTTTCTTATTTCATTTATTTATGGGGTAGCTAGATCGCTCATACTAGCCCCCATTCAGATTTTCCCACACATTGTATGCCGGATGAATGACAAGTTCTATCTATCTATGCCGGTTTTGTGTTCTTTTATGAGTCCCTTACCAGGCTAATAATAAGGGACCAAAAATTAGTGTGATCGATCCTCGTCCGCCATAGCCAGCCATGGACAAAGAAATCGAAGAAATGGAGTTTTTGGGGGTTTTCAGGTTGATAAAAGAAGCACTGCATATGCTTGCCCGCCATGCCAAGCTTCTTTTTTCCATCACAATTCTCCTTCTTTTCCCCTTGGTCTTGGTCGAGCTCTGCCATTCTTTTTTCACAAACCGATCATTAACAGAATACTGGTCGATCAATTCCTTATCGGCGCAGAAGAAAGGGTCGGAGATGTCGTTGATGCTTCGAAAACACAGAAAGATCTCCGCCTGGAATGGATCAAACTCTTGGTATTTTTTTTAGGGTATCTTCTTTTCCTCCTTGCGTTTTCTTTGTTGTCTATTTCTGCCTTGGTGTATACTGTGGCGTCCATATATGTGGAAAAAGAGGTCGGATTCAAGAAGACCCTAAAAGCAATTCCTCGCATCTGGTGGCGCCTTTTGCTTACTCTGTTTTGGGGTTTCATCATAATCTTTGCCTTTGATTTTCTGCTGATCCTAAGTGCAGTCTTCATAAACCTGCTTGCTCTTATCAAAATTTCTCCTGCTGTTTCCACGGGTTTTTGTTCTGGTTTACTTTGGAATTCATATCTACTTGAGTTTGTGCTGGCATCTTGCAAATGTGATCTCGGTTATGGAAGACAAGTATGGAATTGGTGCTCTTATAGAAAGAGCCTGAACCTTGTCAGAGGCAGAATTCTAGTTGGATATGCACTCATTTTCATCTCCTTCATCTTCACAACAATAGTTGGTTCAGTTTTTAGCAGAAAGGTGCTGATTGGAGGCTCAGGCGTGGCTGCCAGGATTTGGTATGGAATTCTGCTTGTCATTGCTCTTACTTTTGCCAATCTGGTGGCCATACTTGTGCAGACCCTATTCTACTTCTCATGTAAGTCTTACCACCATGAAAGCATAGACAAGCTAGCCCATTCTGATCAGTTAGATGGCTACCTTGGAGAGTATATGCCCTTGAAGGACCCTTCTATCCCCATGGAAGACTTTGAGGCCTGATACTCACTTTACACAAAAGAGCCCCAAACGGTTTCATCAAACCAATATGTGATAAATTATCCTCTTGTATAGTTCAATTTTGTAAGAATATAACACTATTAAGATGCTAATAAATTTCCTTGTACATAAATGGAAATTGGCATGGAACTTTCTATCAAAATACATCTCCACATATTATGACCAAAGAGGAGGATAAAAGGAGGATAATTAGAGTCTAATTGCATAAGATTTATATAAGATGAAGGACTTAATAAAAGCATTTCCAAATGTTCTCCACCATTTTAAATTTTGTTTCTCTTGCGTGTCCATGTGTTCACCCATTTGCAATAGTATCATACCTACTTGAAACAACTTTATGCTTTGCAACATTATAATATCTACTTGTTACCAGGATGAAACTATGAAGTAAGAATATGCAAAACTCAACAAAACCGACACGAAACCAAACTTGTTTGTGCATGATGGTTGACAATGAGCTTCTTCTTCTTCTTCTTCTTCTTCTTCTAATTTCGCTTCAAAAATACCTGATTGAGCTACTAATATAGTTTAAGCCATTACTCACAAACATGCTATAATAATGGTGACAAATTCAAGCCACACATAAACACATTCCCACTTTATAGTGTCTTGATAATATGTTCTTTGACCACATTAGCCTGTGGCGTCATTGTGAGTCTCAATGAAAACAATAAGATAAGGTAGAAACTTTTAACTCCACGGAGGCCACCAAGGGTTACGGGATGGTAGAGAGCAAAGATAATAACATTTGGCACATTAATTTAAGCATTGTTTTCTTTTCTTTTTTGTTCAAGTCTTAAGTCGACAAGTAACATTCTAGAAATTGCATAGAAAGTTTACCACATTGAAAATTTCCTTGTATAAGGTTGATTATTGTGCCCTACTAGACTTTCTAAGAAATGCCTTCGCATGACTAAATATCCCCTTCACATGACTAAATATCCACTTCATACCTCACGTCTCTCATCTTCAGAAACGCAACCATAGCCATGGAGAAGGAGCATGCCATGCGTTCCTTGGGGTTTTTTGGTCTAATAAGAAAGGCTTTGCTCATGTTTGCATGCCATGCCAGGATTCTTGTCGCAATTGCGTTCACTTTCCTTCTTCCATCTATCTCATTGAATTTCTTCATCATTTCTTTTTTCATTGGGAAGATAATCGCTCATGCAACAATGCTTGTCAAACAAAGCAACATAGATGTTTATCTAGACATGGTTAATTTGGAGTGGACACTTGTGGGCTACCTTGCTTTGGCCACTATGTTTTCATTTATACCCACCGCTGCCCTCATTTACAGTGTGGCATGCATTTATGCTGAACAAAAGATCAAGTTCATGAAAATTGTACGAGCAGTACCTCAAATTTGGTGGCGCCTTGTGCTCACGTGGATATGGAGGTTGTTGATCCAAATCATCTTTGGGGTTTTGTTAAGTATTTGCGCAGTTACGGCTTTCCTTTGGGCACTAGGATTAAGCCTTGTCACTGACCGCATTACCATAGTAGTTTTTGCTTCTCTTGCTTTCTTGGCCTTTACCTCGTATATTGATGTATGTTGGCATCTTGCAAACGTTATGATAGTTGTAGAAGACAAGTATGGACTTGAAGCTCTTGAGAAAAGTTTCCTACTTGTGAAAGGCAAATTTGGAGTTGGATTTGCAATCCTTCTCCTCCACACATTTATTGCCATGTTGATTGTTCCCATATACTCTACCAAGATGTACAAACATGGGGTTGTAGAACTATGTTATGGTTTTATGCTCATCATTCTTCTCACCTTTGTCAAGCTTATGGGCATGTTATTACATAGTTTGTTCTACTTCTCATGTAAGTCTTATCACCATGAAAACATTGACATATTACTTCTTTCTGATCAACTCAATGGCCAAGCCAGAGGATACATGTCTGTGAAGGATTTTTCTGAACCCACAAAATGTGACGAGGCCTAATGAGTTCAAAGCTTGTACGTATTCTGTAAAAGTAAAGAGATGACCTCTTTCTACATCTGCAATATTATGTGGTATGCCAGTATTATTGTCTCTACAAGATTTGATGAAAATATCACAAAAAATCGTTCATTGTGCAAATATTTATACAACCATTTGCTATGGTTTTTATATAATTGTGTTAATGCATTTATTTGAGGGTTAGCATTTTGAAATGCTAGCGCAATTCTTAGTCCTATGATTCGCCCCGGTCTGCCTGGCCTAGCCATCTGGCTAGACGCCCATTTTTGGTGGTATATTTGACCACCCGCAGTTATCAGACATGTGGTATATCTGGTCAAAAAGAGTGGTTTATCTAGACCAAAAAAGAGTATATTCGACCAAAAATGGTATCTCTGGCCAAAAACCAGGTGTGAAACTGCGGGATGGGGCCGAAATCATTGATCAGACCTTTCTTGTAGCTTTGTGGATGACTTGAACTGATTCAAAAGCCCTTTCAATCGCTTTGCTTACAAGCGTACATTAGCCGATAACAGTCACATATACCACCAAGAAAAGGCCCGATATACCACATCGTGCGGAGTCTAAACATCTTGGGTCCGTGATCTATATGTATGTATTGGTATTTTGCTTAGACATGGTATGTAGAAGTTGAGCCCTTCCATTTTAAGGTTTGTTGGAGCTGTTTCGTTTGCGATGGCTAGGTTCAACAACAAACGATAGGAACTTCGCTTCTCAAGAAGAATCTCTAGTGGTATACCATAGCCGATATCGAGGGATGTGTGAAACAACCGACTTCATGTGAAGGCAAGCAAGCCTAGGACACCGACCACCAAGGCTGAAAACGGTAGGGAGATTTTCGATCCTTAGCAAAGATCTCTCGTGATGTGAACTTGGGTGTTAGCAAAGGCATCCAACATTCCTGTGTTCGCTTATAAAAAGCCATCGCCCATTAATTAGAAAGTCGATGAAAGATTGGGCCAGACTCATTTAAGCAACATCTAGTACATGATTAACAATAAAGTAATTGATATAGAAGGAGAAAGAGAAGAAGAATTCGTGTGTGAAGGATGTGTGTTAGGGAATCATATCAGGTTAAACTTTCCGAAATTCAACAAAGGAGCAAAAGGTTTTTTAGATCTAATACATACAAATCTATGTGATCCCATAAATATTACAAGCACAATAGGGAAAAGATTCTTTATTACACATAGATGCTTTCTTAAGAAAGACTCAATGTTATTTGTTAAGACACAAAGATCAACATTTGTTGCACATAAAATTGTTTGAACAAGAGGTTGAAAGCAAACAAGAAGAAAGATTAAATGTATTAGGTCTGATATAGGAGATGAACTTTTATCTAGAGCATTTAAGAAACACTGCCGGGAGCTTGGTGCATCAGGAGGCAACTCAGGTGCAGGTAAACCTCTCAGCAAAATGGCATAGCAAAAAGGAAATATGGAACAACACTTGATGCAGTTTGATCCATGCTCAAGCAATCAAATATTAGTACCAGGCTGCATGTTCTAATAGGGAATTTAAATAAGGTAACACTGAATTCGAAGCAGAGACTTTGAGAAAGAAGCATGCAGCACATTGATTTTGAATCATATGTTGCAGGTTATTCTATGTTTGAGAATAAACTTGGAAGCATTTACAACCACATTGCAAAGGAGGTGTTTATTTACAAATCAATTCATCGTTTGTGCCGCCTGTAATATGTTTTTGTAGAGTTGCTCCATTAATACATGTGTTCTTTTGTTATATTTCTCTCCGTCGCTAAGAGCTTTTTTCATCCACTACACCGCAATTTTATTAGCTCTAATGCAATGCCTCCTCCGTCCACGACCTGCACCTTTTGCTAGCTCATGTCTTATTGGACTTTGCTTTTATTTTTGCTCATATTTATTCCAGAGGATTAAAGCCGTAGGGTTACTATGTTTCTGCAAAAGCTTTGCCGACATACTTGAAAGAATCAGATGCTTGCAATCTGCTGGAATAGGTAAAACAGAGTGAAATATTGAATGTAACTTTTCTGACTGGTGTTTGCACCTTTTGGTGTCTTCTTGATCTGTCAATGTGGAGGAAAATCTGTAGATCCTAGTTCGAAAGTTGAGGAAAATTTATAGATCCTAATGCGCAAGGTAAGTCCTCTTTGTTAAGTTGTACAGATTTTCCAACAGTGGATATCTGCCTCTCTCCTTTTCTCTTAATACTGGCTTCTTCTTTCCGGATCTGTTAAAGATAATGCTCTATAGGATATGCCCTTTTCAAAAATTCTGCCTTTGTCACCATCTACTGCCGCTTCTTCTTCCCTTTTTGTTTTTTCGAAAGAAGCAATTCAACATGTAGACTCATTGCAGAAAGAGATGAATGAAGGGGACAAAAGAAGTCCCGATTTCTTGAAGTTCAACCAATAATCCAATGGATGGCCTGGGAGATCTGGTATGAAGCCAATAAGCTTTTGCTCTATAATATAAGCGCATCGAGGTCTCATTATTGTCAATAAAGAATCTTTTTTATTATAGAAAACCATATTGTTTTCTTTTATTGATATGTTAGTTTGATTTATTTGTAACTTACAGCAACCTAATGACACATGGATGTTGCTAACAGACTAAAATTGAAACTTTAGTCAAGTTTAGCTCTACACAATTTCTACACAAGCTTCTAAATCTGCATGATGGATGGATTTGATTCCGATGACTGGCTGCAATGACGTTGCTTAAAATTTTTCCCGAAGTTCCTGATACTCCTTCCATTCTTGCACCTCCAAGAACTGACTTGTCAAAGGTGAGGTTGCAATTGTAATTTTGATGCTCTTCACTTTTTTCTGGTTATCTGCCACTATCCATTATCAATGCCAGCATATATGGGAGGGCCGCAACAAGGTAAAAAATGGTTTTTTTTTTTTTTATAGTGGTATGTTTCAAATTGTTTTCAATTCTATATATTGTTCCTAACAGTAGTACGATGGTTCACTGCAACAAATGTTACGAATTATGGCTACGCTATATGTTCTCAATAACATGATGATTCTAGAAAAATGGGGACATACGATCAATATTTTTGTTCGTGTAATGAATAGACGACTCACAACATTGATGGTATTGGAATTTTTGAAGGTGCCTAGAGCATAGTATAGATTTGCATCAAATTGTTTTTTTTCCTAATACACTCAAGTTGAAATTGAATTGAATTGAATGTTTTTTATCGTCCACGGAGACCAATTGGCCTATGGGACACAGGAGCGCAGCAGCCGTATTATTGCCCGGATTTAAAAACCTCCAAAGAGTTTTCGAGGGAAAAACCGTGGCAGCAATAAGACTACGACAAGCTATACAAATATACAAAAAACTGTGGCAGCAATAAGACTTCTGGCAAGCTGTACATGATCGCATATTTTTTGCTCATCAAGTGGTTGTTCAAGGGCATATCTGAGCCCTCGGATCCATTATCTCCTGAATGTATGCTCGTAGTGATTGTACCGAAGTCGTGCTCATTATCATGAAAAAATCTTTGACGAATGCGGGTTCTACAATAACATTGGGGCCAACCTTCCGACAAAAACACATGCTACAGAAACGTTTGGACATCCATGTCTGCGGCTTCTGATACAGATTTGCGATTCCGTAAGCCCTGATTCCCTGCGTAAGCCTATATTTAAGCCCTTTCTCTTGCTCAAGATAGCCCAGTTGGGTGGAGAGCTTCGCCCTTAAGGAGTGGATTTTATATTGAGTAATGCTTCGAGCCATGTGATTTTAGTTTTAGAATATCTTTCTGTCCATAAATTCTTGGTTTTGTCACAAATATGTCCCAAGAGTATAAAATATGTTGAATCCCTGAATTTATAAGAACTAGTAAACTATTAAAAAAGACTTCTCCTTAGGAATCAAACCTGAGTAATGCCACAGAGCGTTCAAACAAAGGATTCTAGAGGAAAGTTTAGAGCATGTTGGAGCTGAGAACGAAGATGGCACCTAACAAGATTGCGTATTAAACGGGAGCAAATCATCGAAACGAGAGCGAAAGGAATATTCCTCAAAGATTCCCTTTTTTTTTTACAAAAGGGGGTAAAACTAGGTTAAAAAAAAAAGATGCATGAAATTCTATTTTGACCCCCAAAATGACTAATTTTTTTGTGCAACCAAAGAATTGACATTTTTAAAGTGTCACTTTTCTTAGCAAATAGAATGTTCTTGAAGTATATTTTACGAGAGAATCTCTAATTTCAGAGGATAAAATATTTAACAAAAAATTGAAGTAAGTCCAGAATCAAACCGTAGTATTCTCAAAATTTGAAGATAGAATCTTCATATTCACATGCAAAATTTACTGTCTTTTTCTAAGACTCAGTTATGTACAAAAGTGTGAGGAGTGATGAGAGAGGGATCCAGGACGTCATCATGTTCATTTATGCCATCCTCATCACCTTCACTTCTTTCACTATCACTAGAGGAAGTGCTTGAGTTATCTTCCTCATCACTATCAACAGATGGTGAAGCATTGCCACCACCTTCTTCATCCTCTTCTTCGTAATTACAAGCTTTTTAAGCAAATTGATAGTCCTCTCATGAGACGCATTGTCGATTTCAATTTAAAATCATAGCATAATATAGTCACGCCATTAAGGATCAGCTCATCCCTACAACCCACCTTCTTGGACTTTCTCCCTTTTCCTTGGCTTCTCATTTCTAACTCATATCTACCTTCAAAAGCATTTTTCGAAAGCGTGTTGCAAGCCAATGAATCTTGAGTTTAGTGACTAAGCCTTCCTCCTTATTTGTGTCAAGCACTTTTGCTATCCAGAAAGGTCGACCTTTGTCATCCTCCCTCAAGAGGGAAGAGCAATTAGCATACCCCTTGGTAATTTCGTGATATTACCTTGAGGCTCATTCCCCGCGCCTTGGTCCGAGGTACATGACTCGATCCTCGTCTTCTTCACGCAGTGCTAACGTAGCATTGCTTGGACCGCTTGGTGCCGGGTTGATGGAAGGTGTTAGGCCATTGAAATGGTTCTTGCAACCGCCTTAGAGCTATATTTTTCACAACAATTTTTCGCTCGAGAAAGAAGTTACTCCACCACATTCGATCTTCTTCTAAGAAGTACTTAAAGCCCGAGGAAATTCCATTTTCTATGGCTTTTAAGGATGACTCGGGGTACTTTTCTTCCGCTTGGACTCCTTAGGATTTTTGAGAGGAAGTTGCTCAAAGACGTTCTACCTAAGGAAGTGTCCTGGAATATATTTAAGGAAGCGTAATCCCCTCGGGTGGACTCGGTCCTTAGTTGTGGTATACTTCTTGCCCTGTAGAAGAAACTCGGGTCATCCTTCAAGTAGAACTTGATGTGATGTTGAAAGGTGAGATCATTCAATTTGTTCACAGCTTGTTTCTCTCATTCGAACGTTGAGAGAAAATAAACTCTCTGAAATCAGCGGCCTCTTTAAGAAGATCGATCACCGGAGTGGGAGTGTAAGAATCTTCAATAATTCGAACTAAAGTAGGAAGAGAGAAAGCCTTCTTCCTTCTCGAGGCGCACGTAAAAATCTGGCTGAACATTTGGTCAATTTGATCATGAGTGTGGCCTACAAGTAAGAAACCCAAATTTCACTTTTCTAAAGATCCCTAGCTCCACTAACATGGCACAAGACGCAAAGAGTGTTTGGTTCTTGTTCTCCCTTGTAGTATTGTCAAGTTGCAGGTAAAGCTAATCGGTGGTAATTGCTCTTGCTCGCGACAGACCTTGTTAAGAATTGTAATTGTGAGGTTCGGGTTACCATGCAAGTTTGATACGCCAAGAATACTTTGCACTTTAGACTTCCTTTGAAGACCATAGCTCCTACAAGGTGGACCTTAACAAAACATTCCTCCGCACATCTTTAGGAATGTTCAAGAAATGCGGTAGAGTAGTTTTTTTTGGTCCATTCCATCAATCACAATGATATATATTGCGCTGGACGCTCAGAGCTTTTTTTTCCGTGTTTGGCAAGCTTTCTTTCTCTCGCCGCTTGTTGTTCACGATGTCCGGGCAAGGTTCTCGTTGCACAATATCCGTAGAAGAAATGAGGTCAAAGCATTATCTTTAAAACAAGTGAGAGATTGGAGAACATGAGCTTACTTCTTTCGACCTCTCGCCTTTGCAGTTTCTCTTTGACTCTTTAATTCTCGCGACACCTTGAACAAAAGACATTCTATGTCTCCCCGGGAATTTTCACCAAACCGAATTCACTTTTCCACGGTACGGTGAAGTGTGAGTAAGAGATGTAATCAAGCCGAGTGCAAGTCTCTTTGTACTCATTAAAAACATCTTTTTGGTGATGTTATCGTTAAATGATACATGTTACCGTTAGGCAGCTTCTCACATGTTTCTCTAAAATATTTCTCCATCCATGACACAAAGAAGAAGGGCATGCATGGTTACAACTCTTCTTGGACCACAATGATCATCAATTGCTGGATTTTTGTCCGCCTTTTGTGTATTCTAGACATTCGGGTGGACCCTAAACGGTGGACAACCATAAAGCATTTTTCGCAAACTTCTTTGACGGTTAATGTAGTGCAAGAAGGTGTTGCGGGTCTGGTCTTACATGATAGGCCAAATAGGCATTCTCGGTCAGCCAATGTCATTGAACTCAGAAGTTGTCTCTAATTGCTCGTAATTTAGCCATGTTAAATTTGTTGATGCAACCCAATGAGCAGCATTTACTTCTTAAAAGTCTTCTCATTTTGTGCTCGTCCATAAGGTTTCTTCTTCTTACAGAGGAGCATGCTCAAACTAAAATCCACCTTGAATTTCTTGGTGGATTGGCTAGAGAATGTGTAATCTCGTTGCACCGTTGGTGTCTTCATCTTCAAGAGAGTTCTACTGGGGTGACCTCCTCTACCCTTAGTGTCAGGCTTGTAGAGGAGAACAAACCACGGAAGTCTGGGATAAGGCGGAGGTGCGTTGTTGAATGAAGGAGATGGGCCAAGCATATGATGTGCCAAATAAAGTTGTTGTATTGTCTTCACGTGGAGTTCGATCAAACATATCTTTTTATAGCGATCAAATTCTCGCGAAAACCCATGTGTCACCACGTTTGTGTGAAGAGGTGTAGATGCCGCAGGTCGCCTTCATTTGTAGTGAAATCAAGGTGGGAGAAGCGATGGAGGATCTCGCAGCCTTTAACGTCGGCCGTATTCCCCGCATGTGTAAGTGAAGATGGAGAAACAACAAACTACGGAGGTAGTCGGTTCAAAAAATTTGTCGAGGTCGAGCCATTGTAGTGTCGGGGATGGTACAAATGGTGGTGGAAGATTGCTACGCGGCAACGGTGTGAGGGTTGGAAAGGTGGTGGCAGCCGGTTTCCTACTGGACTTGGAGAGGGTTGGAAAGGTGGTGGCAGTCTGCTAGTTACTGGACTCGGAGTGTCTTCGAGAAGCAACAAAGACCTTGTCGAGGTAGGTGTTGAAGAAGCATCTCCGTCTTGTGTTCCATCCAAGTAGAGGTATTTGGGCAAACAAATGGTGGCGGAAGTTTGTTCACGAAGCGGTTAACCATGTCAAACAACTGCAAAAAATTGTGGGCTTGTTACTAACTCACAAGTCGATTGGACTAATGATATTCAAGAATACAAATGCTATTCCGGAATAGTATTTTGTGTGCAGCATTTGCTGTGTGTGTGCAAAGATGTTATTCCGTAATACACTTGTCCGAGTGTTTGGACAAGACGATTCCGTGATTACATAGAAAAAACACAACCGATGCTGGCCTACCTTTAAAAAGGAAAATCGAGCCCTCGGGCCATGATTCCGCCAGAGATTTAGTCAGCCCCGAAGCGCCTTCCGATCAATATACATTTGTCAGATTCCGATTTACATAGCGAAGACAATGGACGTGTAAGCATATAAAAGTACATAGCACGCCTTTCTTTTTGTTTCCTCGATTTGTTTTTAGGGCAAAAGTGTATTCCGTAATACACTTTGCCCATTCGTCGAAGAGCAAAGTGTATTCCTAATACATTTGCTTTTGGCGAAAGTGCAAAGTGTGTTCGAATACACTTTGCCCTTTCGGTGAGGAGCAAAGTGTATTCGAATACACTTTGCTCCTCACGGGAAGGGCAAAGTGTATTCCGGGAACACACTTTGCACTTCGCCGAAGGGCAAAGTGTATTCCTAATACACTTTGCTTTTCATCAGAAGGGCAAAGTGTATTCCGAATACACTTTGCTTGTCTTTTGGAAACTCTTGTTTTTTAGCACTTAAATATGACACCTTTTATCTAAAACAGACAACTTTAAAGGTTAAAATAACAATTTCGAGTCCAATTAAGGCACAAAAAATTGTCTTAGAGTTACTATATTTCGCTTGTTTTTCCGTCTTTTTCTCGCCTTTAGGGCACAAGATTAGTAAATGTTATTCGAATACGTTTTGTCAAATTTGCCTTAACATTGTTGTTTTAAACGTTTGCTAAGGTGGAAGAAGGAAGCAAGAGGGCATCAAAGAAATCTCATAAGCCTAAGCGCCCACACCCACAAAAGCACACCGGCCGACACGGACGAACCCGCTATTTATTTAAAACTTTCAAACGCAGTGGTTCAGAACTGTGGGTGCAGATGGAAAATACAAAGACACCGACGCTTTTGTACGCCCCAGAAAAGTGCCGGTAACAAAAGGTACGCCGACCGAAGTTTGTGAACCTTGGGACAATAAAAGATGTCTCCGAGGTTGCCGGACAAGGTGGTCGTGGGGAGGCTATCCTTCAAGACCTCCCAAGGCTTCATAGTTGTGGACATCGATTTTTAGAATTGTCGGTGCAGTAAAAACCACGTGCAATCGCACAAATTCTTTTCACACTACCGGACAAAAAGAAGCCCGTGGTTCGAATTAGACAGTTTGTACCAAGACAAGTGAGGACTTTCCCCCGCCGCTGAGTCCGAAAGCATTCAGATGGAGAAAGGTCACAATCACCACCCTCGATGCTAGTTCTTCGTGGAGGTCATCGATGGAGGTTCCTGTGAACAAGACGAGGAAGAACCCCCCAGGCGGCCAAAGAAACTTAGCAGGCCAAGGGCAACCATAGCCGCTAAAGAACCAAAGAAGCGGAAAGCACAACAAATTTTGAAATCACGTAAGTCCCCGAGGAACCTAAGAAGAAGAAGGGGAAGGGTAAAGCACCGGTGTTGCTATTAAGGAAAAAAAAGTTGATAAAACATCTGAAAAAATGGAAGAGATTAACCTGCACAAGTTTGTGCAAGGTGTCATTTATTTGCCAGTCACTTCAATGAAGCTTCCTCCGAAAAATGAAGCTGGTGAAAGGCCACTTCGTGTTCGCAAAATTTATGCCGATCACTTGAGGAACCCGAAAGACGTAATAAGGAGCAATCCAAATGCTCATGTGGCCCCAATAGTTGTCCTTGTTGATGTGGAGCAAAGGCACAACCCCCCGTGAGTATGACGTGAGAAAACGCCGACACCTACACTCACTACGCCTTGGGAGGGAATCATAGCTTCAAGGCAAGAAGGCAACTTTACAAAGAAAAGAAGAACCCGAGGTACCTCTCCGCCCCTCCGCTACCGCCTCACCGTGGTCTTACAGATGATGAAGAAGCAAAAATCGCTGCCAACACCCACAATGCCGACAACGAAAGTACAAACTAAAGATGAGCTTTGTCGACAAGATCCGGTTTATGCATCGTGGAGTATGTAATTTTCAAGGAAAAGTACGGTGAGGACCTTAAGAAGCCGATTTTCCTTGGAGCTTAAGGAGGGCGGTGCCATTGAATGTCGCTCGAAATATGACGAGGCCAATAAAAGGCGCCTCTCATTGGCCACCGCGATAACCGGTTTCGCTTAGCTTTTAGAGATGGCAAGGTAAGCACAAAATGTATTCCGTAATAGCAAACCAACTATTTGACGCGGAAATCTTCTTGAACAGATTTGGGAACTCCTGTGACGAGATATTCACAATGTTCGAGCGAGGGGAGTTAAAGAGCAAGGGCAAGGAGACAGCCAAGAAAAAAACCTCGGACATGCCCAAAAAAGAAATGACCATTACCGTCTGGAGGGAAATGCAGGGCTTCTCCGACACGGAGCTTCTGGAGCAGCTTCTCCAAAAAGTTGTTGATAAGGAGTTTAGCCTAGAAGAAATGTCAAAGGAATTGCACAAGTAAGTTCTCTGACACAAACTTTACTCTTTGCATGTTAGATTCCCAAAAACATCGGCGTACATAGTGTATTCCAAAATACACATGCCTTCCTTCACACAGGCAATGTGTATTCCGGAATACACATTGCTTGTCTCTAGAAAAGCATTGTGTATTCCGGAATACACATTGCTCCTCTAAAGAAAGGCATGTGTATTCCGGAATACACATTGCTCCTCTGAAAGAAAGGCAATGTGTATTCCGGAATACGCATGCGTTCCTTTAGAGAAGCAATCTGTATTCCGGAATACACATTGCTTTTCTAGAGACAAGCAAGTTTTGTCCCGTGAAAGCGTAAACTATTTTCTCGCGATATTGTTTCGAGGTAGCATCACCAAGTTAACCGGTTTGTATTCCGAATACAAATAGCTTGACTTTTATTTGTTTTCCTTTTACTTTGCCTTGATTCTTACGCTTAATCTCATTGTTTCTTTAACGCCTTGGTACTAAAAGAACGCCATAACATGTCAAACATGTTTGATGGAGCAGCTAAACGCCGAAACATGGGAAAGGTGCAAGGAACTCTACCCAATTGCCACATCCGACGAAAGATTGTGCAATATGCACCAAATTTTGAGGGTGGGTAAGTACTCTCAAAATTCCTTTTCTCCGCACAAACGATCTCTTGACAGGTTGTTGTTTTGTTTTTCTTTAGAGCAAAAAGAAAAATAAAGACCGCCCGAGGGCTTTATGAATTTGGTTAGAACAAAGACGGGAAGAGAGGTCGCGAATGAAAAGAAGAACTGTTGAGCCGTAACCATCCGACTACGAGAGATTCTGCATGTTTGATCAAAACAATTTATATTCAATCATTCATGGTGATTGCACGAACCTTGTCGGAACGGTTAAGCCACAGGACTTTACTTTGGTTATTGCTGATCTTCCCTACGGGTTTAAGCTTAAAGACAGCAGATACGACGACCAGCCCTTCAAATTTTCAGAGTTTAATGCTTTCATTGAAGGAATCAAGCAGATCTCAACGGCCAAACATTGGCGCTTAGTTACGCTCCATTCGAGCATGCAACCGGGCTTGGTGGAATCAGCTTTCAAAAATCACTTTGGTTCTCCAGTTCAGGCAGGATATGAAAACCTTGTCTGGTAAGTCTTATTCCAGAATACAATTACTTTTCTCTTTAATTACGTAGTGTATTCCGGAATAGTGTTTCCTGTTTCTGGTTTTCGAAGTGTTTTCTTGTTTTTGCTAACATCACTTTAAATGCTTCACTAGGTACAAAACGAACATCAACTACCATGGTGGAGGACCAAGGTTGCTCAGCAAGGTAGAGTACCTTCATGTAGCTTATTGGAGTTTTGATGGGAAGAGGTCCATGGAACACTTTAACACTGCCGCCTGTCAAAACTTTTCAAACGTCCTAGAGTTTCCAGCAGCCTTACGTAAATTGCAGGGACCCAAGTGCACAAGGCAGATTGTGAATCACTACCGTAAACCACAAAGCTCATCAACCATCTCCCCGACATATTCTCGGCCCGTGAGATTGGGTGCTTGATGCTTTTCTCGGTTCGTACTACTATCGAGATGTGCACTTAAGAAGGGCCAGAACTGTAGCCGTGGATATTGATAAGGAGGCTGCATTTTGTGAAGATGAGACCGGCCGCCTTTACCTACTTTACGTGATGAAAATCAAGAGTTAGGGGCCAAGTCTTCATCTGATTATGCTAAACTAACGTCCTCAGAGATACAGCCTCCATTCTCGAGCTCACTAGACGACGAGGCAACCTTTGCAGAGCTTAAAGAAGTAGCTTTAGCTACCATTCCAGAGAACAAGGAGGATACAAAACTTAAGTCTCCAGCAAAGGAGCAGATTGAACAGAAGGACGAGACGGCAGAGAGCAGCAAAAAGAATGAGGAGGACTATGATGTAGATCTTTGACTACGGCATATTAAAATTATCATTATTTATTACAATGAATCTTCAATATTGATGTACAAAAATTTATTAAAAACATATTACTTTTTTTTCCTTTCTATTCTGGTGCTTTTTTTTGTATGCCTAAATTTCACTATTTTTATGATTTCTGTTTCATAAGTACAAAGTTTTCGCCTAATGATGGGCCAAAATGGCATGAAAAAAAATGCAAACCTCTAGAAATTCTCAACAACTATCAAAAAAGGCTTATTTTAGAAACATGGTGTTTTTTTAAAGGGAATCTTTGAAACGGGAGTGATGCAACACTCCCGTTTAATTTGCAATCGTGTTACCTATGTTCAATAAGATTATTCGCTAATAAATCACAAATAAAATGGCAAAATGGGGAAGATTAGAGTACACATAGCTCCAAGCAGGAACAAAAATCTGAAGCGAATCAACAAGAACCTAGCTCAACGACCCTCAACAGTTTTAGCTATGGTTATGGTTTTCCGATTGAAGATGCAGAGCAAAAACATAGAAGGCCTTGCCATCCATGCTGGCATGCCACGACCAATTTAGTCATAGCTTCCACTTTTCAAATATCCCTCCAAGAAAATCACTGATAGAATACAAACCATTTAGAATTGCTCTAAACTTTCCTCTAAAATACTCAGCAGTTTCCTTCCCGAAAAAACCAAATACAGCGACTTTCTAGCCCATACCATTTGCAAACCATTGCAAACAAGGCGGTTTATCTTTGGGGCCACAATAACAGCATGAACTCCAATGGCCTCTCAAACATGGCGATCGTGATTTGGGCGAAAGATCTAGTTGCTAGACAAACTAAGTGAACCCATTGCTAGTTTTGAGACGGTGTAGAATCATGAACTCCAATGACTTCCCAGAGCATGGTCACTTAGATTTGTACCTTTGTTAGGAAATCTAGGCATTGATATGTTAGTTTGATTTATTTGTAACTTACAGCAATCTAATGACACATGGATATTGCTAACAGACTAAAATTGAAACTTAAGTCAAGTTTAGCTCTACACAATTTCTACACAAGCTTCTAAATCTGCATGATGGATAAATTTGGTCTCGATGACTGGCTGCAATGATGTTGCTTAAAATTTTTCCTGAGGTTCCTGATACTCCTTTCACCATTCTTGCACCTCCAGGAACCGACTTGTCAAAGGTGAGGTTGCAATTGTAATTTTGATGCTCTTCACTTTTTTCTGGTTATCTGCCACTATCCATTATCAATGCCAGCATATATGGGAGGGCCGCACCGCAACAAGGTAAAAAAATGGGTTTGTTTTTTTTTTTTTTTTTTTTTTTTTTTTAATATAGTGGTATGTTTCAAATTGTTTTCAATTCTATATATTGTTCCTAACAGTAATACGATGGTTCACTGCAATAAAGGTTACGAATTATGGCTAGGCTATATGTTCTCAATAACATAATTCCAGAAAAATGGGGACATACGAGTTGACATTTTTGTTCATGTAATGAATAGACGACTCACAACATTGATGGTATTGGAATTTTTGAAGGTGCCTAGAGCATAGTATAGATTTGCATCAAATTGTTTTTTTTTCTTTTCTCTTAATACACTCAAGTTGAAATTGAATTGAATGTTTTTTATCGTCCACGGAGACCAATTGGTCTATGGGATCCGGTACAGGAGTGCAGTGGCCGTATTATTGCCCGGATTAAAAAACCCCCAAAGGGTTTTCGCGGGAAAAACCGTGGCAGCAATAAGACTGCAGACAAGCTATACAAATATATATATGTACATGATCAACTATTTTCTGCTCATCAAGTGGTTGTTTAGGGGCATATCTGAGCCCTCACATCCATTATCTCCTGAATGTATGCTCCTAGTGATCGTACCGAAGCCGTGCTCAATATCATATGTAGCAGTGTGTTGGGCCTGACCAAAAAAGCGTAGCATGCCTAGATCTGATCATATGCCTGGCAGCTCTAGAAAGTGTGCCATTCAGGAAGTTAAATACTTCCCAAGGAGCTTACTAGAGATTTTGTACCATCTAAAGTTGTGAAGCCAAGCCTAGCTATTAAGGCCAGTGTAGTGCTCTAAACTATACATATATAAACGAACCAATGAAGTAGGCATAATTCTTAAATCCACCCTATTAGATGCATAACGATTGCACACAACAACACTATTATCTCTTATGTTTCTTCTCATTCACTCAAACTACCTAATGATTTAGTTGTTCGACTCAAACTCGTAACAATGAAGAACGGTCATTGTTGAGATGGGAATAGAGATTCAATAACCAATGAGCATGAGAGTCTAAACAATTATTGGTAGGTGGCTATAGCAACAAACCCAGATAAGGATCATGTCATCTACATCAACGTATACAACCAAAATGTTGCCTAACTCGCATAATACATCAAGGTCAAAATTTCTAAGACCCCATATTCCCCCGTATTGCAAAATCTTGATGCTACTTCTGGTTGAATCCACTGAGTAGTATGTAAATTGGGTTCATTCTAGCAATGGTTCAATCATCACTGAACATCAGGCCTCTTTATTGCCATTAAAACTCCACACAAATTTTCATCCAAGAAACTGTGTCGTTCAAGGGAAAAGGCCCGCCGTGATAAATTTCTTGTAGGTATAAAGTTGTTAGCAGTATATTTTGAGACAACAATTATGTCTGCTGCACAATTGTTGGTCTTATCATTATGACTGTAATAAAACATCTTTTTAGCCTAAAGGGTTGGACTTGAAAATTTTTAGCCTAAGGGGCTAGACTTGAAACTCTTTAGCCTAGAGGGCTGGACTTGAAAATTTTTTAGCCTAAAGGGCTGGACTTGAAAATTTTTAGCCTAAAGGGATGGACTTGACTATTTCTGATTGTGCAGGTTATAACCGTGGACTTGGTTATGTTAATTTGCCATGTAATTTCTTGATCGAGGATGATCAATTCTGGGAAGGGGAGGAATTGATATGGTGGTGCTCGGAGAAGTGGCTATGGGGCGTATGAGAAAGAGAAAGAAAGATGGTGCCAATACTTAGACTCAAATATCTAAATGAAGTATTCATTTGTTAAGCCAATTTTGTGGTGTCCATCAGAATTAAAAAGGCATGCCTACTTTGAAGATATTTTAAGGCAAAAACGTCTAAAGGGAAAATGCAAGAGTTTCGACCAAATTTATTTGCAGCAACGACCTTTTTCAAAAAGGCTTGGACATATATAAATATGCGATCTGTGTTAAGAAGGTAATGGCGAATAAGCATTGCGACCAGATGTTTGACGAATGCGGGTTTTACAATAACATTGGGGCTAACCTTCCGATAAAAATACATGCTACAGTAACGTTTGGACATCTATGTCTGCAGCTTCTAATACAAATTTGTGATTCAGTTCTTGGAATTCGGCTATTACCTTTGAACCTATCTTTGATCTACCGGCTAATCAAATATTTGTTAAAGCCTAGCGTAAAAACCTGGGTATGGAGTAATCGATGGAGATTGTTGTCCCTTATGAATCCATGAATTCCTGCCTAAGTCTATGTTTAAGCCCTTTCTATTGCTCAGGATAACCCAGTTGGGTGGAGAGCTTTGCCCTTAAGGGGTGGACTTTATATTGAATAATGCTTTGAGCCGTGTGATTTTAGTTTGAGAATATCTTTCTGTCCATAAACTCTTGGATTTGTCACACCATTGATCCTAAATCCTAGCCACTATGATGGAAACCCTAAATCTGGAACACCAACAGTACAAAAATATGCCCGAAAAGAGAAACGCATTCCATGAATACATAATAGTTAACCTTAAATATGTAATGATTAAGCTTATTCATTGAATATCAAGAGTATAAAATACGTTGAATCCCTGAATTTATAAGAATCAGTAAACTATGAAAAAAAACTAATCCAACGAACCTGAGTAATGCCACAGACCGTTCAAACAAAGGATTCTAGAGGAAAGATTAGAGCATGCTGGAGCTGAGAACGAAGATGGCATGTCTGTTCAATACGATTATTCTCTAACAAATCGTAAATGAAATGGCAAAATGGGGAAGCTTAGAGTACAGACGGGTCCAAGCAAGAACAAAAATTCGAAGCGAATCAACACCTAGCTCAACGACCTTCAACAGTTTTAGCTATGGTTATGGTTTCCGGATTGAAGATGCAGACCAAAAACATAGAAGGCCGTGCCATCCAGGCTAGCATGCCACGACCAATTTAACCATAGCTTCCACTCTTCAAATATCCCTCCAAGAAAATCACTGATAGAATACAAACCATTTAGAATTGCTCTAAACTTTCCTCTAAAATACTCAACAATTTCCTTCTCGAAAAACCAAATATAGCAACTTTCTAGCCTATACGGTTTGCAAACCATTGCAAACAAGGCGGTTTATCTTTGGGGCCACAATAATGGCATGAACTCCAATGGCCTCTCAAGCATGGCGATCGGGATTTGGGCAAAAGATTTGGTTGCTAGGCAAACTAAGTGAAGCCATTGCTAGTTTTGAGATGGTGTAGAATCATGAACTCCAATGGCTTCCAAGAGCATGGTCACTTAGATTTGTACCCTTGCTAGGAAACCAGGCATTGCAAGGTTTGAGCAAAGAATTCTGTTGTGGTGAAAAAAAAGGGCAGCCAATCCACTTGTATGAAGGTAGGAAGTCATCTTCCAAGCTTCATTTTTTGTGGTTCCAAACGAATTCATGAGTTTTGATATTGGCAGGCATTTTTGACCACGGCACTCAAGTTCAGACCTAAAAATGGGAGAGTGTATTCAAACGGGGTAATGGCTCCGTGCTGGTCTGCAGACACCATAGCCGTGATCACCGGAGGCCATAGAGGCATCGGCCTCGAAATAGTTAAACAGCTTGCTCGCCTAGGCTTTACCACCGTTCTTACTTCCAATGATGAAAATGGTTTACACCAGACTGCAGATTTGTTGAATACACAGGGGCTTCGTGTTATTCCCCATCTTCTTGATATAACGGATTCATTTTCTGTCCAACGTTTTGCTGCTTGGCTTCTTCAGAACTATGGCGGCCTTCACATATTAGTAAGTCTTACTTGAAAAGTTAAGGACTTAATTAAGTAGGCAGAACAATTCGTTTGAAATTAAACTTGTGAGGTTCTGCAGATTAATAATGCCGGAGTAGTTGGACACACAGCTCAGGCTAGATCAAGGGCTGAAAAGTCAAAGAAAATATTGCAAACGAACTACTATGGAACAAAACAAATTACTAAAGCTATGATTCCTCTGTTTAAGCCGTTAGAGCAAGGATCAAGGATTGTGATGGTCAGTTCTGCTTCAAGCCGTCTGGATGTAAGAAAATCCTTTACTTATCTCTAAAATATGTTATGTGTTGTCTTTAAATTTTAATTTTCCAAATAATCTTGACAGTGGCTTGAAGGGGAAATAGCATCTAAATGGATACCAAAGCTATCTGACATAGATAATCTGTCAGAAGAAACAATTGATTCTTTTATTGAAAACTATAAATCAGATTTCAAAGAGGGAAAGGTGAGCGAAAATGGATGGCCTATTATGCCAGATGATGCAGATGATCCCGAGGCTTTTACAGATTATACAGTTTCCAAAATGGCAATGAGCACATATGCCAGATTACTTGCTAGAGATCTCTGCAACAACGAAATGGAAATGGAAAAGAGGGCTTATGTAAACTGCATGTGCCCTGGATATACAGCCACAAATATGTCAAGGGATGTGGGGCATCCTGCAGAGATTGGTGCAGACACTGCAGTTTGGCTGGCATTGCAGCATCCTAGTGAGAATGGAAAATTTTTTGTTCGAAGGAAAGACGTGGGTTTTATGCATATTCCGGGTGTTCTGTTTGATAAATGGGCTTGGTCTGCAGAGGACGTCAAAGACATGCTCATGTATCCAGACATGTATCCAGACTCTGATAGCTCAGAGGGCTGCATAGACATGCTCTTGTATCCAGACATGTATCGAGAGTTTGAAAACTCAGAATGTAATAGCTCCTATTATAATTACTTTACATAGGCTTTCATCAAGTTCATATAAAGAACTTGTTTTTATCAAACCATATATAAAGCATGTTCCCCTTCTATTTTCTTTGACACGTGTTCTTCAAAAAAAACATGAATGAAAATTATAAAGAAAATCGATGGGATTCTTGCTTTGGAATGAAAATTAAAAAGAAAATCGACAGGATTCTTGCTTTGGAAGCAATCGAATCCCCTGCTCGGATTTGGGGTATGCCGGATCTGGAGCCCCAAATATTTTGCAGGTCCTGGCTATGGCATTGAAGCTCTAGCAACCTGGGCTGCTGGAATATGACCCGGGCTAAATGCGCGACCAAATGCCTCTTGCCTGCAAGATTTGCAAATCTTGCTTCAGGAATAAACGGCATCAGCTATCGCCAGAAAAAATTCTCCAAAGTGATGAAAATGACATCCAAAATGCAGGGCTTAATGCAGCGAAGTGTCGATATGTGCAACCTTCAGTTCTGCAAATCCGGCGGAAGATCTGGTCAAAGAATGGAGCTCTGAGGATCCAAAAAACAGGGCCAAGAATGAAAAGGGGGCAGTTTCGCTAGTCTTTGCAACCTCGCTATGATCTTAAGCAAAAAACCTCTTTCAAAATGGCCCCTTTTTGCTCGGCTGCCATAGCCAAGTTAGATTTGAGCTTTTAGACATGATCCCTGCCTTCTTATCTTTCAGGCCCTTTTATTTTTCGATTCTGCATTTGCGGCTCTAAATCGATTCAATTGCTGGCAAGGCGGCTTCCAAATCAGACCCATGGCGGTTTGGCGTGCTCCATCTTGCCGAAATGCAAGATCAGACAAGCACTCTGCAACCAACTTGGACCAGACAAGCACTCTGCAACCAACTTCTTGCAGAGGTATTTTCCATTTTTTTTTTCTAATAATTAAGTGCCATGTACTGGATTGGAACAGGAGAAAGCTTTTTCTACTGGGTTGGGTTAGGCCTGACAACATACTCTGAAGGCCGCTCACTTATGGCAAGGTCTGGATACAGGTAAGAAGCAGTGGGCTTGGAAAATCTTGCTACTAAATGGCTCAAAAAGTAGTTGGAAAAGGGCAAGAGAAGGATTTGTCTCAGGCATTGTATATATGCGAAGTCTCCTCTTTATGAATCCATGTGCTGTCAGCATTATCAGGTGCTCATCCTCTTTGAACACATTTACTGGCATTATGGATGGGATTCTCTCCCTAGGAGAAATTGGTAACATCTGCAAAGGATTAATCTTAGTAAGAAGTTTGCTCCCTCTTGAAAGCTCTTTCCAAAATGCTATCTTTAGAATTGATGCTCACCATATCTGTGCCCCACACCTTGACAGCGTGCCGAAAAGTCTAATGTTTCTCGTACAGTTAGTTCTCCAATGTGCAGGCCATGTTGGCTAATGTATGCAGATGTTCTCTCAGGAACAAACTCAGTGAGTTCATGGCCATTGTAGACAGCCCTGCCAGATACCTGGACAAGCAAAGTCTTTTGAATGAGATTTAAATAGGAACCACTTTGAAATAATGATGATCTCCTTTACCTTCAAATCGTTGGAGAGTTTTCCTGCCAATGCCAAGAGCAAGGTGGTCTTTCCAGAAATGGGAGGTCCCAAAAGCAACGTCAACTTGCAGGGTACATACCAGATTTTCTTGGAGAACAGTCACGAGTTTTTTCTTTTTGGGTGAAATGTGAAATGTCTCCAGCATGCTCTGTTAAGGAAGATATTTGCAGAAAAGTTTTTTAAGGGGAGAAGAAATGGCATTTTTTTTAAGGGAAGAAAAGGATTTCTTTTTGAAAAGAGGTTTACTTCAAATATGTCTGCAGTAAAGTTGAAAAGGGTAGGAAGAGCTCTACAGGTATAGATGAGTTGGTGAAGAGAAACGTTCGTGGCGGCCGCTAGGCCGCCGCGATAAGTTTCTTGTAAGGTTAAATAATTTTTTGGATTAACTTGTTAAAGGGCAATTTGTATTAATCAGAGAGTTGGTCTCATCGTCTTGTTGCATTTGCATATTTGAAGAGTGATGTTCTGGTACTGTCTTTTGGATGTGAATATGAATAATGGAATCTAAGGATTCTAGCAATAAAAATTAAACATTGTCATGACGAATACTCTATGTTGTTGTCTCTGAGGATTCTCCATTGTCACAATGAATACTTAAATTGTGGTCGTTTTTTTATTATTTAAAACTTGAATTATAGAATAGAATATAAATGAATGTATCTTTATCGTCCGGGGAGACCAATCGGCCTATGGGACCCAAACAAAGAGAACAACAAGCATATTATTGTCCGGATTAAAAAAAAAAACCCGGAGACAACTAGTTCAAGCAACAACCCTACTAGCAGTTCTAGCTACATCAGTCAATCCCTCAGTAGCCTTATCATTCCATACAATGACCGAGCTAGTCATAGATGGGACATCCTACTATGGTCAAAACTAAGGTTCAGCTTGTGTCCAGAATTAACTAACTGTATCATTACGTCCTTCTATAAGAAGCCAGCAGGTCTTAATCTAAGAATAAAAATTATTCCCCTTTATTTTTAGTGTTGCAATCACTGTCTGGGCAGTGCTGCAAAGTCTCCTCAATATGTACGCCAACTTAGGCAACTGAAACCAGGCCCCATATTTATGTGCTTTTCAAAAATAGAAGACAAGCTATACTTTAAGAATAGAAATTATTCTCTGATATTTTTAGTGCTGCAACCACTGTCTTGGTCATGTCAGAATCTCTATAATATGTGTGCCAATTTATGTCTATGAAACACATCCATAGATTTATGTGCTATCCAAAGTATATGAGTCAAGCAACCAAACATCTATTATGCTATCACAGCAATTTACAATTAGAAAATGAACCTGTACATGTGTTAACAGATTATGACAAACGTATTTTTTCCAATCTGTAACTGGCTTATCACAAGCTCATATTACATACATAAGATATGCATACCTGAAAAATCTTCACCATCAGAATTTATATTCTCATCGAATGGCGTCTCCAGGACGACCTGCTCAGCACTTACAGAGCCCCCATGGTATCCATTTTTTTCTTTTGTTGAAGTTTCTTCTTCTATTTGCTCCCTGGCACTTATTTCCTTCCCTAAATCCACGTTTAGATTCAAAACCTCTGTCTCGACTTCCTTTCCATCTGTAAGGCCTCAAACTCAACAGAACTTCAACTCCATTCACTCTGTTGGTTTTAGTAAGAAGCTCTACATAACTCTTGAACTGCCGCCTTCACGCCTGCCATATGAGTACAAACCATCCTTCCGGATGGCCTTAGAAGAAACCCCGGAGGATCCTGGGTCATCAATTTCGGCTGCTCTGACAGCGCCTTGATTCTTTAAATGCCACCTCGATTCTTCAAGTCTCACGGTTTTTGCCAGAGGGGAACCGAAACCCTAAATATTTCCTTCAATTTAGGCTACGTCTTCATATCCAATAGTCCAAACCTTATAGATATTTAGCACATCATTTTTTTCAAAAAAACCCGTTGCATATTCATGCAATCATGCATGCCATATGTCTACTATTTCCTCGCAAACACTTGGTAATCCTTCCAAGAAAAATAACCTTATATCTCTAGCGCAGTTCCATGCTTGGTCATGTGTCGGTTTTTCCAAATACCATTTGAAGGCACAACCAGCATGTTCTTGAATAATGTGCCAATAAGAGTAAAAAATTACCTTATGTAGTTGTATGTGCATGCCAAATGAACTTATTCAGCTTAGCCATATTTCCATCTTTTTATTAAGCATAAGCACCAACACAAGGCATAAGTTTGCTCTGCATTTCTTTTAGAAAAAAAACCATTGTTGACATATGTACATGTACAAAAAAAAAAAAAAAAAAAAAAAAAAAACTACCCCGAAGGGTTTTCGGAGGAAAAACCTTGGAAAAACCTCGGCAGTAATAAGCATTCTAACAATATAAAGGTACAATTGGAAAAACCTCGGCAGTAATAAGCATTCTAACAATATAAAGGTACAATTGAATGCAATGTTGGAGAACGTATCTGGGTGCGCGCATCCATGATCTCTTGAAGATATAATCCCAGTAAGTCCACAGAGGTAGCATTTAGTAGCACATGCAGTGGCTGATTAGGCGGGATTAATTGAAGTTAACGGGCCCAAATCTAGTCGAATGATGTACAATTCTGAAGGGCGTGGCATTCATCATCAATGGCTCCTATCCTTGCAGGACTCCCAAATCCATCTTCCCATCTCAATGCAGAGGCGATGCAATCTCAAGCGAACGAAACGATCCAGTGTTGATTTAAAATAGGAAAAATTGTAAATGTACCCTCCAATTTGTTGATATTTCTAATTTTGCCATTCAAGTTTTCTTAATTCTGAAAATACCATCTCTTAACCAATCAAGATACTAACGTTAAAAGGAAAGAAAGTAAAAAAAAAAAAAAAAAAAAAGGAAACTAATCGACTAGAACTTCTAGTCGGATTGCAGAACTACATGGAACGTTTCTTTCCACGTCGTTATGCTTTATGCTTTTCATCCGTTATTTTTATGTTTCCAATCATTGGGCATCTCTAAGCAATTATCAAGGATCCTTGTTTCTGTAGGAATTATATTGCTAGCTAGACTCTTGTATATCATGGGGGATGTGATTAATTCGACAAAAAATAAATAGTCAATTTGAGCATCAGATATCATCCATGCATCCATGGTGGTTAATCTGGCAAAATAATGGTTAATTTGGTCAAAGAGACTAGGTGTAAACAATGAAATGGGCGCAAAAACTTTGATCGGATGGTTCTTGCTAATACACGGGCAGCTTCTTCAAAAAACATCGTGATCGCTTTTTCTGCCTCTTTCACGCCAATCTTATGAAGAGAAAAAGATATTTGAGAAGAAATGGAGTGGGATCGTTGAAGAAACGACAAAAAACAGTTGGTTGGAGCCTAAAAATATGGAGCTGCTTGTTGACTAAGATATGACGATGTCAAGTTAACGACAATATAACAATTGGGTCAAGCTTTCTTCTCGTGTTGCATTTCTGGGTGGCCACATAGATTGTATCAACATCAGGGAATCATAATCGGGCCATGCTATTCTCTATTATACTTCAACCAGTCATCAAGAACCTGATTGCACTCACTCATTAATCGTGAGCACAATAGGGCAAATACGTATCCCATACCAGTATCAGGAAATAACATTTGGGAAGACAGATTCTCTACTACTTGTGACACTAGTGACATTTTTTATGAAAGCTACCGGACAAATCTAGCAACGGTACTCTACGATCGGCAAATAGTCCTCCCATCTGAATTGCTGAGTGGCCACATAAGATCTCAGCATATCCTCCATGAATTTGATTCACCCTTTCAGTTTGCCCAGCCATTTCAGGATGATCTCCACTAGAGAACCAAAGGGTGCATTTCAATGCAGAGAACAATTCATGCCAGAAATTCCCAAAAATAGGGAATACATGTTGCATATAAGCCTTGGCCACTGCCAAGCCATCAGCATTCTTTGTCAGAGGTATAAAGCGTGCATACTTCGTCAACCTATCCACAATGGCAAGTGTGATGCACAGTACGAGGCAACTTCACAATGAAATCCATAGAGATTTCACTCCCTCTCCTCTGGCACAGGCAGAGGTTGCAAAAGTTATGGAGTCTTGCCTCGATCTGCTTTAACCTGGTCCTGGAGAAAGGGCATACCACGAGCTAAAGGCCCTCATAGCCCGGAGCTCGAAGACTAAAATGCAAACAATGGTGACATAAAATAACTCCCCGATTATGGTATTGTTAGGGTAAGCTAACTGGTCACCAATTCCCAGTTTGCAGCTTCGGGCTAATGTCGGTCGGATTGTAATAGGCCTATCTAAGCTATAGCCAAACATCCAAAACCTATCCTCGATTGTTATATTGTAGAGGTAAGCAGTTTGCCTCCTTTTTCTGTTTATTCGGGAGTTTCGCTTTTAGCTACCGCTTGTCACGTAGATTTTTGGTTCAATCTGTCACTTGTAGATAGAGCTACATTGTCCCAAGAAATTGGCCACTTTTGTGGTTCATATCTCATCCCAACATGGTTCAATTTTGGTTCAGATCAGTTCCTATATTGGTCCACAAGTTAGCCAACATGTTCAGCCTGTAACCTAATGTTAAACATACAAATACCTTAAGAAATTCACAACATATACCTACGCTCTTAATTCTGGAGCAGTTCATGCAAAGATCCAGGGGATTTGAACCCCTGTTGGTGTTCAACACCAATTTCCAGAGATCAGCCTGCACACACAAGCAAAAATCAGAGCTGCACACACAGATAAAGCTAAAGTTACCAATTCCATTGTACACTGCCTCTGCAACAAACAAACATGATTTCAGATTAAGCTTGCAATGAGTAAATAAGAGCCAATAGCAGAAATAAAGACACATTTACATTATATAATATTGAGAATACAAAGAATTCAGAGATCTTAATCGCTTTGCTAGCCCATTAGCAATTGAATCATCTTGCCCATGATCACATTCATGGGTATCTTCAAGGCTACAATCAATCTGCCAATTGCTTTGTTCCAAATCTGGATTTTCAGTCCCTTCTTCTCTATTTACTGGATTTGGATGATCATTCTCATCATCAAAATGGTCTACAGCCTCAGCAAAGCATTCCTCACCATTTGCTATTGGAATGTGTACACAGATTTCAAGATTAGCTTCATGTGCATCAAGTTTATTATAATTATCAAGGTTTGGTATTTCCAGGATTTCATCTTCCTCTTCCTGATCTAATTTATCATCCTCATCACTAACATCATTCAAATCTATGTTTATATCAGACTCAGAATCTGAATCTGAATCTGAATCTTCAACCTGCAATTTGAGTTGTTAAATAAACTTTAACTGAAGCAAATGAAGAAGGAAAGAAAATAAGCATAGAGCATCAAATCAATAAAATACAAATTACAATTACCTTCTTTCTCTTCTTTCCCTTTGCCTTTCTTGCCTCCCTTTCCTTCAATTTTGCCTCCTTAAGTTTTTTCTTCACCTCTCGAGCTGCAGCCCTTTCCTTTTTACTCTCCTCTTTCTCCTTCAATTTTGTTTCTTTTATTTTCTTCTTCTCTTCCTGAGCTGCCTTCTTTGCCTTAGTAGCTTCCTCCCTTGCCTTCTTCTTTTCCTTCTTCTCTATTTCTTCTTGCTCCAGCCTAGCTATAATATCTGCTTTAGTCACAAGAAGTGTGCCCTTGATATCTTTGGGCATAAAAGTTCTCCTACCTCTTTGCCTAATCTGAATTTGTGCAACCTGATCTGCATTTCCTACAACCTCATTTCCTGCAACCTCATTTACAGCATCAGCAAGTTGATCCAGAGGTGTATCAGCCCTGTTTTCCTGGAATAAAAAGTCTCTACCACCAAGTTCTAGTACAACTTTAGCTGGATTCAATGGCCATATACCTGTTTTCTGAAATCCAACAGTTATATTAGCAGGGGTTAGAGAATGTTCTAATGCTTCAGATACAAGTGCAGTTAAATCCTCTTTGACAGGTTCCACCCCACTCTTGTGCAGGCTGTATTTATGCCTAGCATTCCTAAAAGCTTCTTTAAATGGCCGGAAGCAAGCCACATCAAGTGGCTGCAACCTGTGGCTTGTATGTGGAGGAAGCTTTAAGATTTGAATCCCAATAGAAGCAACATATTTAATTGTCTCAACCTGCAAATGGCTTCCATGCGAATTATCAGTTGAAACACCACCAGGAACATTACCTTTAAAATGATCAATCCAACTCTTGAAGAGATCATTGGTAATCCAAGCTCTAGGTTGCATGGCCATTGCTGCATCAGGCTCACAACCATCTAGGTAATGCTCCCTCGCTCTTTTCCCTTTCAAAATGTACAAAGAAGGCAGTTTTGTACCTGAAGCTGAAACACAGCAAAGCACAGTCAGCCACTCCCTATTCTTCATTGTTCTTTCAGAAATCTGCTTTGCACCCTTCCTTGAAATGCCCCTAAGACCAGATTCTTTTCCTGCCTGCACCCTAGATTCATCACAATTCCATATGTGATTTGCATCAAATCCAAAAGTATTGTATGCTTCCTGCAGACCAGAATAAAAAGCATCCAAATTTGGGGCAGAAATTGCAATTGCTCGGGCATTATCAACAACCTGTGCTTTCCTCAAAGCTAATTCAGGATGTCTACCCTTGAAACACTTCCACCATTTCATGCCAAGAATGCCATCAGTGAAAGGAGTTGACCTGCCAGCAACTATTTCTGCAACCCTATCTCTAAGCATTCGAACAGTAACCCCAGTTCCATCAGCAGCCATCTGCAAGCACCAAACAACAATATCCTCCTCCTCCTTTGTGGTCAAGACCTTGGGCTTCTTCCCATTTTTCACCTTAGAAATATCAAACAGATAATTTCTTAGGGTTGTATGAGGGATGCCATATTTTCTAGCAATCTTACGAATGCTAGAATAACCCTCCTCTTCTTCTTCCACAACAACATCCATCTGTTCTTTTGTCCATGACCCTCTCTTCATATTTCTTACCTTCTTACCTTTTTGCATCCCAGGAGGAGGGGCTTGGACTCTATTACGATAAGCAAATCGAGGCCACTGAGGAAGGAGTGTAACAGCAGGATCTTCATCTTCAACATGAGAAGGGGCAAGGGATTTGGATGGATGGAAATTGGAACGAGTTCTAAGAGTCCTGAAAAGCATTCTGAATGAAAGCAGAAGGGCAAGAAAATTTTGTGCACGAGAGATGCATAGACAGAGTCTGATTTATAGAGCACTGAAGTGCTACTATTGGCTGTCAATGAACTACATGGATCAGCCAGCAAGCAGAAGGTTGGATTGCATGCCACAACATCAATCCTGAGGAGAAGAGATCTGGATCATTCATATTTAGGAGAGGCAAAAGATTTTGTGTGGGAAAAGTAGTTGGACGAGCTCTCAAGGCCAAAATATCAGGCCTAATTCTTGCAAAGGTATTGTTTGCATGCATAGCAAAAAGCATGATTTCCAGACATGATTTTCAACCATAGAACATAAAAGAAATTAAAGAAACATAAAAAGTATAGGATAAGGAGTGAACTAACCATGGGAAGATCTGGTTCACAACGGTAGATAGCTGCACCAAAAATAGGAAATATCCGTTCCAAATCAGGAGACAGCTGAACTATAGAAGGCCACGTGCTAAACCATTGAGATATACAGCGTAATCCATTTTGGGCGTCTCCTCCGGACCAAAATATGGCTCTGATCTTCCATCTTCATGTCGCACAGAAAACCCTAGAACTAGAAAACGTCCAACAATGGACTGTAACGATGCCATGCTGGACCTAAAAGGGCAACCAGATGGCCGATAACTTGTCCAAAAATTTGGACGGGATGTGGTACCCCGATCCAATAATGGTTCTGCTACTCTATAGTTTTTTGCTTTTATGTTGTCCTTTTTTGTATTTTCAATCTCTACATGTTATTTATTCATTTAGCTATCATATCAACTTGTTGCGCAAATTTTAAACAATGTCTTTATGTTTAAAGTACCAGACTTATTTGTTGAGATTAGTCTTTGCTTTTACCTTGCATTATGGATTTAAAAGTGGGATTGAAGTTTGATTCCATGCAATATCTCCATGCACAGAATATCTGCATCCTCTGCTACTACACCTGACAAAGAGCTACACATTAAAGTGTAAGTTTCAAGAATTCCATGAAAGTTAAAGGTGGGACGGTCGTCTACATCTTGCTTGGCCATGGTTGTTTTTTTAGTGCTTTACTCACCATCCAAGAGATGCTACTTGGGTTTTATCCTCCTGCCTAAGTTGAGTAAATGGGCTTTCCATCTTGCTTCCAGTTGGATTTTATGGTCTATATGACAGAGGCGACGACTGTGTATTTTTCAAGGTTCAAACGCTCAGGGGATCCACCTTCTTTGTACAGGACATGCCATATGCATGCATAAAATAGCCAAAAAAATCATAGTATACATATATCTGATAGACAAATTTGACCCCTTCCTGTATGGTTTTATAACTTGAACAACATTGAAAAACCATTATCATCCCTAGTACACATATAGAAAAGGGTCAAAAATCCCCCCAAATTCATGCACGTGGTTTTGACAAGTTCCACATGGTGAAGCCCCCTTATGCAAACATTTCTAATCAACAACTTCTTTATTGTGCTTAATACAAAATTACTAAATCTTATCATTGCTAGTCCCTAGCTAATGATAAGATGTATAGATGGGTCTTTGTGCCTAATTGGGACAACTTATCCACTAAGGTTTTATTCTTGTCTTTGCATTGTGTATTATGTTTCTGTTTCTATTAAAAAATGGAGCTTCACATCCTTCAATTAAAAGTTACATCCTTCCATTGTAGATAATGACTTTAATCCTGTTATTAAGAAATTATTAATAAATTACAATTATGTTGACACACAACATCTGTGAAACAAAGAAGCTATTGTAGATACACACAGTTTGTTGACAACTTTTTTGATGACTAATCTTATTGCAATTGTTAGTGACTTGATGTGAAACTGGTATTATTGTTCCATACAAGAGAGCATGGCGGGCAAAGGAGTTAGCAGTGCCTTTATAGAGCACTATAATAAACCACAGATTTACATGTAATTTAGAGTAAAGTTTAACATCCAGCAATCCCCTTGAGGGCCTTGGACCACAATTAGGACAGGTTGCGAGCTCTGCTTCAAGCAACCCCACGGGTTCTAGTTTTTACCTGACCTTTAAAGTGTGTCCTGTCCACCTAACATATGTTATCCAGTAATTTCGTGCAATGTCTCATAATATACTTTACCGTGCCATGCATCACCTTATCTGTTAGTCCCGTGCAGCCAGGCACTGGACTATTCCTTAGCACAACACAGGTCAAAGGCAAGGGTCAAGGTCAAGCATTAGGTAGCACCCCCTCCACCCCAAAAAAAAAAAAAAACCACGCAGAAACCCACGCCCCCGTCAAAGAAGAGGACTAGACAAGACAAATGACTGCCTCCGGGGAGTTCGGCCTTAAATTAGCGAGATTCCGGGCACTAATGATGGCATATGATCCAGGCGTTGGTGACTGAGATCACAAAGGCTCTGCCATATATCTATTTCGGGCCCAAGGCCGTTGTACTATATAATTAGTAGAGTTAGATCTCAAGTTTTTAGGCGAGACTTAGTATCGTCTTGTTTCAGTTTTCTCGTCTGTATCGTCTGCTCATTACAACTGAAATGCTTATCTTATTTAACACTGTTATTTGGTTTTTACATGAAAACGTGGCCAATGCCATAGAAACTTTTGTTGGCTCAGGCGCTCTTCCACTGAGACAGGCAGTGCTGGTTGCAACAATACTAGAATTTTCAAGAGCATTTCTGGTTGGCTCTCATGCAAGTCATACCATGCAAAATGGTACTTTAGTATCCAACATATTTGTAGGAAACAATAAGCCACTCTTGTCAGGAATGGTTTCCTCGTTAGCAGCTATTGGCACTTCGTTGCACGTGAGTTTTGTCTGTTATAGTCCCTTTATATAGTGATGTATGTATATTTTGATGTCCCATAAGCCAATACTTATAGTAATATATGTTGTATGAGGGCATGGATCGTATATGATGCGATCTCACATCATGCCTAACTAATTGTGGCCATTGTTGTATAGTGCATCTTACAACTCTATGCAAAACTAGTTATGGTGCCCGGCGTTGCCGGGCTTTTCTACAATTTGAAAGGCTGGTGCTTTGATTGTTGGCTAGAAGAAAAAATGTGGTAAGTTTTGCATTTGACGTGATTCTAAATAGGAAGAAAGGTATGAATGTGAATGTGGATGTGAGGGGCATTATTGCATGTTTTGTGTTGATCTGGTGTGCAATAGAAATGCCCAAAGAAGATGCCTTTAGAATGAGTCCCTGATAATGTGTCATACATACTCTTACAATGATGGAAAACATGATAGAAAATTGCGGCAAAATTGTAGAAATCTAATCTAGGATGGACATGGTAAAAACAAATGGGTTTTGGCACTCAAAATTCGCTAGCGTACTCTTACAATGATGGAAAACATGATAGAGAATTGTGACAAAACTGTAGAAATCTAATCTAGGATTAGCAAAATTGTAGCGATTCAATTTAGTATGAAGATGGCAAGGCCAACGGCATTTAGATATCTATTGGAAACTGAAATTAAGATGACGAATATGGATGTCCATATATATGAGTAGAGTCGTTTTGTGGCATATAGATGATCGTCTTTATGTCAACCATTGAATTTCTTTTCCTTCACGTATGAGTAGCAATTTGATACACATCTACATTTTATCATAGAGGAATGGCAGAATATGAGTTACAATCCATGTCCTTATTTCCTCAAGAAACGCTGCAGTTGCTTGCAAGACCTGTGAATCAAAGAAACACGTCCTTTAGCACATATTTGTCTTCCTTGTAAGAGTTGTAGAGCATGTCATGATGAGATTATGATATTTGGGATATATTGAAAATCATTCATAGAAAATCTAGATAATTGTATAAAGAAAGGCATTGGTCTCTACTATAGTTCAAAAAGTGCAAATTCATGCATGTAAGACTTTGAGCCCTACCATATAGTGAATGGCTTGTATGTAATGAAGGTGCAACTGTAGACTCCTATATAAATAAATCTGAAATTAGCGCATAGAGGGACACACATGCAATAGTTGCTTGCAAATGCCTAAAACATGCAATAGAATCAGTGTGTATACAGACACATGAGAAATAGTTTGCTTGCAAATGCTCGAAACATGTAAGAATCAAACTCAAGGATAACCAAGTCTGCATAAACCCTAAGAGGCATATCATTTAGCAAATAAAATGTTAATGAAATTTTGAGATGTTTTTCGAATAAAAGCTAAAACATTTAAAAAATGCAACAGCAATAACCTCCACAACATGTTGCTCAGGTTTCAATTAAATACTGGGATGACAGACATATATGGCTATAACTTATCTAGAAGTTATTTCAGACTCCTTTGTTTCCTTTGAGCAATAAGGCATCCAATCATCCAAATGTTTGCTACGACACACTTGCTTAGCAGCAGTCAAATATTGACAGCAAGAGGATGGAATCTCACAAAGCATGATATGCATTTTTGAAACTATCAAAGACCCAGATAGAAATTATTTGGAATTTATTTACCCAGATAGAAATTATTTGGAATTTATTTAGGGTGCCCATCAATATGCCTACATCGATGCCTACATCGAAGTGAAACATGCACAGATAAATTTAATTGATGTATTACCATTTAGTCCATTGCAACATGGCACATTCAATAATGGAGATCATAAGTTCAGAATGTAACATGTCTGCCTTCATATATAATGTGAGTGATACCATGTAATATATTCCATCTTCATATGAAGGATATTTCAAAATGACAATAGCATAAGGACGAAGAAATTTAGCAATCGTACATTCTGCATATCCCCATTAGACTTAGCATGTGATGAGATCGCCTGGATATTGAGTTTGGAATAACATATCTACATGGAATGAAAGACCAAAAGCAATGGAGAACCAATTTTAAAAAGACCTTCTCCAGCTCTAGTATTGCTTACCACCTCAACCTAAGAAGCGAGTGAACTGAAATAGAGCAGACAAATCCAATTATACATCATTGAGATAAGAAACAATCAAAATGGCAAGAACCTAGCTTTGATCAACCCATTCTAATTCCTTACTTAGAGAGAACAATTTACACATTACAGGAACATGCATAGATCAAATGCACACATGCATTGTGACTCCTGAATACAATCAACCTCTCTAAATATGCTTCAAACCAAGCAAAGTCCTACATTTGCAGCTTCCGCGAAATGATTACTTTCCTTTGAAGCAGAGAAATCATAAACTTAAATCCATTCCTAAGCTGAGCTGCATGTTTAGATCGCCACTTGTAATCGTCACCGTGTTAGCAAAAATAAACTGGGATCAGATAAGCAATGCCGCCCAGCAGGAAATGTTGTACATGCAAAAATTAATAGTTGCTCTCCAGAAATACCAAAAAGCAAGTACCCGGAAAAGCATTAAAGCAATTACCCCAAAGGACAACGTAACAACAAAGAGTAGAAGCAAAAACATGACAAAAGACCGATGGATACGACTTTACATACTTATATTTGAAAGTTACAGGAGCTTATAATTGCTAGCGCTTTTAAATGTCCATAAGACATCTTCATTGGCCAACAGAAAGAATAAGATAATGCACCTTTACTTTTGCTTTCTAAAAATTTTAGTCTTCTGCTAGATTATAGTTTGAACTAACAGGTTTTGGGTCTGCTAAAGAACAACTTCATTCTCATCACATTCTCCGGATTACAACGAAAATCTCTGTTGGAAATGAGTTTCAATACTTGAACATCATTTCTCCTCAAGGGCCAAGTCTGTATCACATAGAATCCATGTTTTTTTAAGCCACAAGCAATTTAAAAGTTTCTCTGCACACTTCCAACAGCATGCTGCCTTAACCAGAGCTTGTTGGAATATCACACAGAATACCATAAAGTGCAGCCAAATCCTGCATATATAAGGAACTGGCTTTTCAGAGTCATTTCACTATCTATTAAACAAATCTTAAAAACTGCTCGATCTCAAACACTAAAAGCTGGGGCTGAAATCAGTAAACTATATAAAACAGTGGTTCTATATGAGTGACCATATCTCCTTTTAAAAAAAAAAAGAATTGCATATCTGAAGGAAGCCAAAAGTAGCTGATCCAAAGCCTATGGTGCTGGGTATGGCTGTAGCTCTGAATTTTGTATCCTGCGACAGCCCAAAATAGAGCAAAACTTTGAAAGTGTAGACTTACAACAACTGGGGTACCTAATTTACAATGTGGCATGCATGAAGTTATATGATCTATAGACTAATAGAATCAACCTAATCTAGGGGGAGATTGTATAAGAGCTAGCGTTGGATATGCTATGGATGGAATACCTGAGATCTTCATTGGATCAACACTACAGGATATAGAGAGAAGCTGATCGTTGCAACTGTGCTGCTATTTGCAAATGAATGAAAAATTAAGTGTTGAAGTTTCAAATCGACTGGTTGGCTAGACACATGTTCCAAAACACCCATGACTTTATTCCACCACAATCTGTGCTGCAAACTGTACAATGGAATTGGAACATCAAGACTCACAAATGCAACTCACTAATGGTTATAGATGGCAAGGCCATCCCTGGGGTAAATATCTGTGCCCAATAGGACTGTGTCACAATTATATAAACCTAAAAGCAATTTAAAATGGAAGCACAAATGAAATAGGGAATGTACATGTTGCCTCTTACAACAAACTGCATATTCTAAGCAGGCTATATACTCTCGGCAAAAGTTTAGAGGGCCTACAATAATATGCTTTGAGACTAATATGAAAGCTTACTTGCAGCATGCAAAAGCGACATCAGGTGGAACTCAATCCAATAAGCTGGCAGGATGTAACTTGAAAGCTTTTAATTCAAGCACATGCCTTATACTTGCTGCCATTGCCCAACAGATATGATATGATAGAAAGCTTAGGACAAAAAGAAAAAGGATAACTTTTTCATATGGAAATTGCATAGGAACCAGCTCCTAGTGGCAAATCGGTGTCAGGCAACAAAAAAGAATTATAGAAGTAGGTAAGTAGCTTTAGTAGAATGCAAACATAGGGAGTCCTTGTTTGTGTTCCTTTAATTGGTCATGATTCTTATTTCTGCAGATTAGACAGTCACAAAATACACCAAAGAGGCATACATCTTAATAGACTGTATTCTAATTACAAAGATAGAATCTCATATAAAATCTTTTGTAAATAATATAAGGCATAGTGCACATCACACAGTAAGCCAAGGATATGCAAGCTTGCACAGCCTAAAAAGCTCATGACGGAAAACGTACCTACTGGAGAAGCCATAGTTTCGTATTCAACAGCAAGGAAGAGACCAATTTTTTGGTTCTTATACAACTGAGTCTGACCTAACAAAATGATCTAAGGAAGCAAACGTTACATGACAAACAGAAAAGGACAACTTGATGCCAATGTATGAGTTATAACACATGCCAAAAAATATGGAGCTTTTGTTCGCGACTGTGTATATGGATCAAAGAAAGCAGCAAATGCAAATCAAATCTGCAAATTACTCATAAGAAGGTATACCTTGTCCATCTTGCTCCTGAAGCCAAACGGAACATTTGTTTCATGAAATCTCCAAGAAATCTCCTAAATGCTGATCAATTCTGAAACAGAGAAACCATAATGAATACAAAGCTTCTTGTATACCTTTAATAAGTGACGAATTTGCAACAGGAGCTTATGTTAGAGTAAATGTTTGAACAAATACACTAAATGGTAGTCAAAGAATATATCAGAACAAATCTAAAGAGAATCCAGAACCTTTACCAACAATAACAGTTCGATCTATCTGATTTGAAGTTCCTGCATGCAATACATTCAGTTGAGCAAATGAAACTATGAACGGATGTCTATCTATAAAGGCAAGTTATGAAAACATTCATGATCCCTCACCTTCCGAAGAATTGAATTAGTTTCAAACATGAACTGCATTGCTCCTTCAGAAGTCTCATTCCAGCAAAAGTCTCCTGTGAATGATACCATGGGTTAGTGTTGGTAAAGACCACATCATAATTGCAGGTAAAGAATTCAACTTACAATTTAGTGATGAACATATGCTGCAGGAAACAAATCCATCTAGCTTCGCAAATGCTACCATACATCTGAGCATCCTACGACGGCAAATTATGACATGCAATGGGAACTATGCATCGCAAAATATGTCTACAGTGTATCTGAAAAAAATGGAGAACCCATGAGATCGTGCATATTGCATATTTTGCAGGCCCACGAACAAAAGAGATGACAATTTGGCACATGAGCATGTTTGCATATACTGGGATGGAATCCTTCAAAACCCTGTTATAAGTCCTTCAAGCAACAATGGAAAATGAAACAAAGTAATATTACATAATAATAATCTCATAATGTGCAACTCAAAGAAGACAATCTGCAACTCTAGTCGTTCAGGTTTAATCGACATTCCGTTCTACCAATAGATGCATAGCTGGGGATCTTATGACAGCATAACTTAGTTAGTACATACCTCCAAGCCCAACAGGAAAACCTTAGAACCTGATTATCTAGGCCTCAAATCTTGAAACTTTGAATTTTCTTCTTGGCTCACCTGAATACTGCTTCGTGCTCCTCGTAAGAAACAGTGACCCAATCAGGCAAACAGAAGTAGCTCTTTCCACATGAGCTTCCATGGCGCCATAAAAGCCATTTTTCTTGCTTCTAATTTCCTGAAATATGCAGATAGAATCATAATAGTAGCTAGAATAGAAAAGAAATTAGGTTGATAAAGAATAAGCGCATCTATAGCTCTGTAGCATACATCGTCATAGCCACGTTTTGAAGCTCCAAATTTAACTTCCACAGATCACGAAATAAGTTCCTGTGATTGCCATCAAGAGGAGGCTTGAAATCAGGAACCTGCAATCATGGAGGATGGCCGGATGGACTGCTAAAACGAAATGAAATAGATTTCGTCCAAAATGCCGTGCTCGAAATCATACCTAATATTGGTCTTCTTCACGGTGCGTCTCTATGCCAATATCGGGCCAGAATGCTTCGGCAACTATGGCAAGCATGCAAAGGATAGGCCAAGATAAGAAATCCACCGAAAGTCGGGATGGATAACCCACCATTTAATTCCAAAACACCAACACAGAAGATTAATTTTCTACGATTTTTAGATCATCGGAGTTTTTTTCCGGCGCCTAAAGTCCCTCAAATCTTAGGAAATCGAGCTAAAAAAAATTCCAAAAATATTTTTGGCCAAACCAGAAATTTCCAAATTAACAAGATTGATAGTGTTCATTATAGTGGCTCTTGTTTCTTGCAACATCTAAAAACTCCATGAAGCTATTAGAATGTATACAGCTTTAAGATCATGTTGGCATTTCAAGGTAGCATCGTTTTATGGGTGGTGTGTATCAACTGCGTATTGCATAATCGGTGCTATTGTAGGGTTTGGGCTTGCTTATGGATGACTGAATGCTGTGTACTCGAAGTCACTCGCACGTGTTGTTTCATCCGTTGTTAGGAGGAATAGCTTCTTTGGTTGATTACAAGTGTGTTTGCATGGTAATGTATCCATCGCCTTCTTTTACATGTAATTTTTAGCATCTTTTACCATCTGACCGTATAGTGTTTATCTTATCACCCCTCCTTATTAGATGTCCTTTTATGTTTTTTAAATCCAATGCAAGAATTTTGTATACGTCATTAACTACAATATGGCATTTGGGTCACCAATTTTGTCATTGTATTAATTCTGCGCTGCCACGTGGCAGACAATTCCATTGCAGAATAGTATGTTGGGTCGACCATTCCGCGGTGACAGGTTTAACCAGTTACGACAACAGACAACAGAGGAATCTTGAATAAACCTCTGCCGGCCTGGGCAGATTCGACGATGATGTTGAGCCTGGGCAAATCTAAAGCAAGAAAGGCAAGAAAAGTATGGTGGAAAACACAGAAGACGGCAAAAAACGCAGAAGAAAACCTGCATGAAACAAAACAAAACCACAAATATGAACAAAAATGTAAATGGCTATGGAGGAAGAAAGCTGAGGAAAAATATGGCAAGAGGAGAAAAGCTGGGCTGATAAAGAGGACTCTTACAAAAACAAAAGCCATTGAAGAATGAAAAAGAAATGGCAGGGCTTAAGCTAAGAACTCATAACTCTAGCAATGTATTTGTAAGAACTCGCTATGCCAGTAGAGGAATGTTTGATCTTTTCAAGGTCTTCTTTCTCAGTTGAAGTCGATGCTTCCTTGAATCTGCACAAAAAAAACAGACGATCCTTGAAACTTGCAAAGAAACAACTGAACTAAGAAAACAGAGAAACCTGAATCCTTGCCAAAAAAAAGAAAAAACGCGACTAAGCCTGCCAGTTCGCCTAAGCTCCGCCTTGTTTAAACCTAGAAGCTATAATCTATTGCAAGAATAGAAGGGAGCCATTGCCATCGCCATCGCTAAAGAAAAAATTGGCTCCCCAAATGCCATATTGTGGCTTCAAGTTTTTTGGTCTGCCATTCCGGCGTGGCCAATGACCTGCTCCCGGCTAATGCCGGTCGTGGGACCCCACTGGTCCATACCGGAATGGCATCCCAAAAACCTTGAAGCCATACATAAGCCCTTGAAAACGTAGCCCAATGAAAATATGGCATAATCTATATGTATATTTAAAGGACATGCTCATGTATTTAAAAAGAAAAAGGGAGAATAGTCTTGGTTCGGGAAATTTTTCAGCCTGAAGAAACACCTTTTCGACTGTTCTGAACCTGCCTCGGAAAGCTCCAACACAAGGCCACGATTCCTTCGGAAATACTAAGAAAATAAGTTATTTTCGGCCGGAAGTTTTCCTACCATTTCAAATATGTCCAGCTAAATCTGGATTTTGTCCAGCAGGCTACAAGGGTTCCGGGGAACTTCCGGAACCAAGAGAATAGTTGGTGTTTCATTTCTGTCATTTAGATATCCGTGCTTTTGACTAGTTTTTTTAGGGTAAGAGTGTATTTTTTGATTAATAATGATATAAAGTACAAAGTCTCCTCAACAAGAGGGTATATATAATTCAGATCCAACCTTATATTATCGAATGTGGAAACTTACCAAGTTTCCTTCAAATCCGGACCGATCTAATTAGGTGATGGGTGTTTCCGAAATGGAAAAGGGAATCTATTGTGGAAGGGTTTAGTTTCAGGAGTCAGAAAATCAAGCTAACCCTGTCTGATTGATTCGCGTGATGTGAGGAGGAGTGCAATATATATAGTGCATCAATCAGAGTAGAACCCGTCCTTCACAAAAGAAGAAATTGTAGCAGAAGAAGATGGCATGCTACAAACAGGCAGGCGTAAAATCATGTAAAATCATGTATGAGAAAAAATAGTCGCTCTCAATTTCTATATTTGATCAGGCTAAGCTAAGGAAGCATAATGATTGAAGAACTTTAACGATACACCCCTCGTTTTCAAAAGGTTGGAATGCAAGTCATTAATTACCATTCTTCAAGTTACAATTAAGCCAGATCTTGATTAATCTAAACTCTAGTTGTAGTATGATCTTATCATGTGATCGTATATACCTCATAGAATCTTATAGCTAGAATTTTGATCTCTTTTGTGAAGACACCTTTTGTCAAGTAAATCAAAGGTGAAGTAGTAGTGGAGTGAGAAATACAAATTTTTATTGTGGAAGGGTATGATGAAAAGGATTGTTTCTGGACGGGAAGTAGGATGACCATGCTTCAAACATGAAATGCATTGTTGTTAGTATGAAAAGCATCATATTTAACTTTTAGTGCACCATAAATTTGTGAAACCGATGGAAACTTATTCAAGATGCCATTTAACATTTAAAATGGCAAGAATTTACGCGACTTTGAATTTCAACTCTTTATTTTGGAATGACCAACCAATTGAAAGCTATAATTTTTATCTTTGTTTGCTTTGCTGCAATAGATATTTCAAAGCCCTATAAGTTATTTTCCGTTTAATAAGAAAACAATCAAGAATAAGTATGCATTTTATTAGATAAGAATTAAGGAAGAACCACCACCTTCAGAATGTTGTATGCTGGAGACCGGTTTTCCTATGCCTTTTCAAATGGGCCTTCAAGTTTATAAAAACCCTTTAGAACCCTGGAAACCCTTTAGGACCCTGTTCAATAAAGATATCGAAGCAACAGACACACTGAATAAGACAGCAATAACCAAAGTTAATATAAATGAATTCATTGTAATCAGTTTCTTGAGATTGCATCGCAAATTTGGAAGATACATATAATTGAATTCTTATCTATAGTCTCCAAATACTGGGAAAGTTAAGTCCAAATCCTTCTAGGACAACGGGCCTGTTTGCATGCAAGCCAGAACAAAGCACCAATAGAATCAAGGTTTCTTGTGTGAGTATGGCACCAGGCCAATCTTATACTTGGATGCCCTAACCTTCAACCAACGTTTGATCCAATAGCTGCCAAGAAGTCCATACTTTAGAAAAACAAATACAGCAAAGGATGGCACAAATAACATGGCTGCATGCAATTTCTAGACTAAAGTCAAATCTCACAAAAACCACAAAGAGAAGTGCTCACAATAGTTGTAGCTTCAGAGGCAAGAATATTCGTTTGCAGGGTCTGCTAAAACAGCTGAATAAAGACCCATATAAGCACATAGGACACAAAGCTTGTACATAAAATTGAATTCCAACTTTCATAGGACACAAAGCTTGTACATAAAATTGACTTTTCATCAACTCTCCTGACAATAAATGTTGGCATATAGTGCAGCATCTACTGACCAACCAATCAAATGATGAATAATGCAAAATGCCATTAGTATTCCAAGTGACTGTAAATATTTGCCACTTAAACATCAACCAACAAATTTTTAAAAAAGACAGCCTTATTAATGAATAAAGTTTGCAAAGCAAAACGTATAACCATTTCATGGGCAAGCTTTGCTTTGCTGCCAGGTATTCGTTCCAGTACTTCTGGGATGATTTAGTCATTGCTCCTTTGGACCTAAGATAATATACTGACAAAAGAAGCATTTGAAATTATCTGCGAGCAACAATTTGCCAAGGAAACGACAAATTGCCAAGGAAAAGACAAAGAACAAAATTCAAGTGAAGTAAATATAGCTACCTGGGTCAGAATGGCTTCCTTTGAGACAAACTTGGTGCCAATAGATTCCATACTGTGTGAGCAAGTATACAACACCAAGGACATAAACTACAGACTAAAATTTTAAGTAAACATGTAAAAAGGACATATTACTACTTGCCTTCTTTTAATGAAGCTGCAAGGCTTCATGCAGATAGTCCAATGAGCTTAAGGATTCCAAAATAAAGCTGCTGGCGCATAGACATAACGCTGGAATTGTGTCGCAAAAGTTCAATCGTTCAGCTTTTGAACAAAAGGCACCTGTAAACCTCAACTCAAAGAAAGGAAGAACACAACTGAAAAAGAAGCATGTGGCATCACCCTAATGCTGACACCTTAACATTCAATTGAGCATCCTACATTTTCTGCTCACACATGAATAGTAAACATGGCATCTGCTCCCACAACATCATGCCTTAGGATTAATTATTGCCTTTCTCTGTCCTTGATAATTATAAGAGATGATGCACAGACGCTAAATGATGAATCATATTGCATTCAAATGTAGGAGATGCAAATGTTTTAAGCTACAAAGTAGGAAGATCATGGCATCATCCTATTCCTGACGCCAAATATGCTAAGCTACAAAGCACGTGACAACATCCTGTTCCTGACACCTATAGCATTCAACTGCAATATATTTTGGAAATAAGGATGCTCAATTTACACATTTCAGAGCCACAAACATGTTTCAAATTGTCTAGTCGCTATCCCACGCATAAATTGGATGTGTCTTTGATGTGTGAATTAGATTCTGGCTCACTTCCCACTTGGCAGTTTATAACAGCCCCAGCCAGTTCATAATGGAACAAATGAAAAGAACTAAGGGAAAAAGCTCACAGTCATCCAACGACACCTCATGGCGGCGTCTCTCACGGTCTTTTCTGGGAGAGTTGCTGCAATTTTTATGTACTTCCACAAATTCACCTCATTTGCATACCTAAGAAATTAAAGAAAAAATCAAGTATCATAACGGGAACAGTGATTTTAAATCACAAAAAATGAGCTTTTCCAATTTGCTTTTAAACTATCATATGTGGTCTTACCCTCTCTAGTTATGGTCATCTGTGGTCTTAAAATGGCAACATGAATTCCACAAATTTGTGTGCTTAATGTGATTGTCTTACATTGCTTCACATCTAGACACATAATATGTTTCACCTCCTAGGCATCTACGATAACTAACAAACTTGCCTACAAAAAATACAAAGAATGTATACGATGCCCATTAGTAGCAAGCATAGAACATCTTACTTGATAAGACCATCGTCCAAGGTATTTTATTCTTCACTGCTCCAGTCTGTGCATAAATGGAAAGATTACTTGTATAGTTAGTATTGATCCCTTGAAAGCAAATCTGCAAAAAATGTAAAAAAGGGACCTACGAAAGGGAACAAAATCTACAACGGAACCTGAGATGAAATGCATTTAGAAGCAGGATCAGACTGTTGCAAGAAAATGTACATTGGATAATTTTGGAAGAGGTAATGGGTAGGCTCAGGCTGTTTAGAGATAGCAGAACATGCAATTATCTACACATGGACATTTCACTTACCTTCTCCAGCAGGAAGCTTGATGTAGAGATCAACAATGTTAGGGTAGTTGTTCTGGCAATCAGGAGAGCATATCTTCTGAGCAAATTTCTTCTGGAGAAGCCCATCAGAAGACATGCCCACGATTATCTTCTCCAGACCACATGCATTTAAACAGTCCTCTGTTTCTACCCGCTCCTTAGCTTTGCCAACAATAATATTAGAGGTCTGAAGAACAGGATTAATAGAAAGATCTTAGAATGGCAAACATGCAACACATCAACAGATTGAACTAAAGACTGGAAGAGCTATTGCCCGTTTTGCCATAAGAAGCTACACTTATCAACGAACTCATAAGACATTTATATCTGTAAAAAAGGGCATCTATTAACATAAGATAAAAAGCATCTTGGTTGTAGCATCGCATTTAATGATGTTGTAATAAAAGTTGATGCTTCTAATGCGATACAATCTGCTGATGGCTCTATGAATGCAAGTTACGCTACAGATGATAACATGCCATCAATGGAGAAAGGTAGACAGACATAATCTAGAATAATAAGCCCTAAAATCTTGTCAATAACATTATTCACATGATGATTTTTGCTTACGTATCTAACTTCCTCAAGGGCACAAACGGCCGTAGTATTCTCACCTGCTGCAAATGAAGTGTCGTTGTAACAAATGAAAGAACACAAATTATATTTAACTCTACAGAGATTGTAAACTTTATTGCAGTCATCAATCATGGAAGTGCATTCTACCCATACCATGAATATACCCATACCATGAGTTTGGTTTCTGCAAACATGTCTAGAAAACGGAAAAGGCTCTAGTGCTTAAAATAATAACAAAGACCATTCAAGAGACAAAAATAAAGCTCACCTTGCAAGAAGAGGAAGCTGGTATTAGGCTTATAAAGCAGCGTTGATGTCCAATCAACATAATATGCTCTGTAGCCAATGTGACTGCATGCATAAAACTTGAATAAGTGAGGCCCAATTCAGACTACGACCATGAAGATGAGAGTAAAGATAGGAAGAGACTTGTGGATTTTCACATGCAAACAGAGAGAAAGTTTAAACAATATACTCCAGACTCTGTATAAATCTCACAAAGTAAAGTCAGTCGTCTTGACTAATACGGTTCTATCAATTATAACTCTGTCATGAAAATCTCAAAGCAAATAGTCAAGAAGATCTGGCCTATTTGTCTGTTTTTTTGCTCCAACATCCGCCATTTTCTTTTTTTTCGTTCCTTGCAGTTTTGCCCAAAATCCTCTCAAAGGTTATCAAATACCTAGAACTCCACTGTCTACAACTGTCCATACTGGCCAACAAAGCTGTTGCACCCGCCAAAGCTGTTCAGATCATTAAGCCTTGCATCAGAGATCAAATTAGGGCCATCTGTTATGTAGCATTGGTCTACAACTCACATGCACGGGAAATAAAGCACGGGAAATTTTAGTCTTCAAAAAGCCAGACCTACCTTAGTTGCTCCAAGAAATCAAAGCTTGAGCTTGCCTGTATAAATGCGTCCGATAATTGCCCAACAATATCCTTAAATCCTACCCAACCATGTGTGAAATTGGTCTGTGCAGATAGAGAGGACTGTTGTTCGTGGCTTCCATGCCATTTTTGCCGGACCAACATCGAAATCATGCAAAAATGCTTTCTCGATTTTTGGACTATCGGAAAGTTTTCCGGGCCGCCAAAACCCTTAAAACCTAAAAAGTTTTTCACTTGACGGAAAAACCGAATTTAAACAATAGGATATAGCTTTAAAAAATTACACTTACAAAGTAAACACAGGTTAAAAAACACATAGCTTCTCAAATGGATAAGCCTGAAAGCTCGAACTGCATTGTATAATTGTATTTAATTTTATATTACAAAACATCACCCACACCATACCTTACAATTTACTATGCAAAGCAATCAAACATGCTTTTGACTAGTTTTTTGAGGGTAAGAGTGTATTTTTTTATTTATTAAAAAGTATGTATATATAATCCAGATTCAACCTTATATTACCAATGTGGAAACCTTACCAAGTTTCCTTCAAATCCGGACCGATCTTAGGTGATGGGTGTTTTCGAAATGGAAAAGGGAATCTATTGTGGAAGGGTTTAGTTTCAGGAGTCAGAAAATCAAGCTAACCCTGTCTGATTGATTCGCGTAATGTGAGGAGGAGTGCAATATATATACTGCATCAATCAGATTAGAACCCGTCCTTCACAAAAGAAGAAATTGTAGCAGAAGAAGATGGCATGCTACAAACAGGCAGGCGTGATGGTGGTGGCGGTGATGCTGGCTATGGCGGTGTATGCAGAGGCCCAGGCTTGCTCTGTAATTCAAGCGAAGTTGAGGCCATGCATTCCTTCGGTTTTGGGTAGCAGGCCCGCGCCTCCGTCCCGGCCCTGCTGTGCTGCAGTTCGATCCTCTTCCCTCTACGCTGTCTGCAAATGCCTGCAGCAATTTCGTGGCGTTGCTGGTGTCAATCTTAATGCTGCTCGATCCATCCCTGCTAAATGTAAAGCTCCCATCCCAAAGGCTTTCAAATGTTGAGGAATCCTTTGGGCTAAACTGTTTTTTCTTTTCTTCATGAATAAGGAATTGTACTTCCATGAAATTGAATTGAGATTTTGATTGTATAAGTATTCGTATTGTCCATGCAGTTTGCCACTTTTGTCTTTTATGAGCACTTTATTCATGTAGTGCATTGGCTTAATCCAATCCACTTGCTGTTTAGATTTTCGTGGCCTCCTTGGCTTTCCCGCTGCCTAGGTCTTTTTTAAATATATCTCGTCTTTTACTGCAGGCACTGACGTCCAAGGCTAGATCTTCGCCTGTAGCAAATCTGGATTCGATCTAGCGAATCCTTGCCTTTCTACATCCATTCCCTTCTAAGCTCCTCCATTTTCAACTGTGATCGAGCTTCAGATCATCTTCAGATCATCCAGGTGTGTGCGCTTCAAACCAAGTATATTTTTCGTAGATCTCTTTAAGCTATCGGGCTAAAAACCTCTGCTTTCCATTTCCTTCCTTTCCGTGTCTTGTAAGTTTAAATGTAATGCCTGTGTAATATATGGTACTGGTCTCTCATTTTAATCCATCGACTTAACAATTACATTTAAAGCTTGTGAAACTTTTCTCTCTTATGGCTGCTCAACCATTTGATTGCAGCACAATGCTCAACATATTCCTCCAACCCAACCAGAACCTGAACCTGAACCTGAACCTGAACCTTCCATGGCAGCATTTGAAGGAGGCAAACAACAATCTAGAACCAACTGACCTTTGGCCCCAAGCCTGCCCTTTTGCTAGTTTTGTTTTTTAGCTGCCTTGCCTAACCTCTCATAACAATTCATGCAATTCTAGCCTATTCATGTGTGATATCTCAGCCAAATATTGACATGGCGTTATCTCTACCATTTAATTTCTCTGATCCACTGGCTACAAAAATTAGAAAACCTCCAGAAAGTAGAGTCTTCATTCTCTTGCACCCAATCTGCAAAATAGCTTTGGCCAAACCAATGCTGCAAAAATGCTTGACTCCCCTGATATCAGTCCGGCACCGCCCATAGCAAGCAGAAGTTGTATGCCTAGGTATGATCTTACTATGTTGTTTGCATTCATGCCAGGGGAGTCTGGACTGGTCCAAATCATTCAGAATTAGATGACTATAGAGAGATCAGATATATCGTTGAGTTATATGCTGCTAAATAGTAGATGTCCGTACACAATTAGATTGTAGTTGTGTGTTCCTAGACTAAGAAACTAAAAATGCTTGAGCTTTATCATGCAGACTACAGGAGCAAGTATAACAGGCAATGTGAAATGAAAGTCCTAAACCAAGTCTAACAGACAATGTCAAATGATAGTCCTCCTAAACCTGCACGTCCTAGATTTACAAAATGTTCAATTATTCTTGACTGATATACGATGCCATTTGTCTACTCATAGTTGCTCAATATCCTTTCAGAAAGGGCTTTTAACCACTGTTCATATGCAGCAGTTTCTTCAAAGAACTTGCATGCATTTGGCCAACATAAGATAGTTGAAACGGAGAAGCTGCCATTGTAATTATTTCTTATTTTCCATTCTACTCTTATTTTAACTATCACTCTTAAGAGTATAAGTTTGATCATCATCTGTAAGGTTTACAGAGCTAAATAGTTTATCATCGGGGAAGGGGGTGGTTAGATAGAATGATGGAAATGTGTGCCTCTTCTAGCTCAGTGAATAACTTTTCAGAAGCCACCATTAAACCTCTAGACATGGATACTTCCAATGAACAAAAAGATTCATTCAGGAAGTAAAAGCCAGGCATAATTTTCCTTGCCGCCAATGCATTCAGAAATATTAGAAGCTTAGAAAATGTAATAATATCATGTAAGCATTTTCGATAACCTTCAGAAGCAAAGGTACATGTGCATGCTTATGTGTATGTTCAGCACATAGTTCTACGTCTTCAATTCATCCGCACCAGATCCAAGTCTTTAAATGCTTGTTATTCCAAAGGTGCCAAAGGAGATCATCAAATTGAACTGGCGAAGTCCAGATAAAGCTGGCTGTTTTCAGATGCATGATTACCATACATTGTCAGCGAATGTTACATTGCAATCATATTCAGCAAAGGTTACCAATAGCCAAGACATGGAGACTGACATTCACAGTCACTGGCTTCTATGTACTACATTTATAAATACGAATGTTTTCGTTTCATACTTCACATCTTTGAGGTGATGTCGTCAAATTACTGTCTCCACCCAACTATCATCTCTTTTTTTTTCAGCCTTGCAATCGATGTATTATTTCCTAGTCCAAATACATATTTCACTTGCTGTCAAGTCAAAGCTTGTTATGTCTGACTGTTTTGCTAAAGGTTTTCAGCAACAACAGATCCTGCTGGTAGTTTCTGTGTCAGATCTTGCTTTGACTTTTATTTGTTTAATTTATTTTATCTTGATTGGTTAACATTAAACAATAGGTGCATCTGATCCTTTCTTACTATGTCGGTGTGTTGCGGGAATATTACGATCAATAATAGGTTTAAAGATTTAGTGTATTCAGTGTATTGAGACTGATTACATTCTCAGATATTAAACCAGTAATCTTTGCAGAATTTCCCAGGAGCAATGGTCCCAATCACTGTATAAAGTTCTTAAGAAAGCAGATGTTCTTCTTCACAGAAAGTCCGAAATGTAAGTATCTATTTGATGCTTAGTTATTTATTTAGTACACTTAGAGAACATAAAATTCTATATGCATTTCATTTCTATAAAACATGATGAAGACAAGCTTAGTTAGGTATTAGATTTCTCTTTCATCTGTTTGTAAACTGAAAACTATATCATGTTTGTCTATACTAAGATTCCAGTAATCATCTGGACATGTAAAGTTACAAGGCGGCCAAAGAATTAATGGCTGGCTTGGATGATCGAGTACAGCTCTTTCTTGAATCCAGAACAATATAGATTTGCTCTTGACCCTGGCCTGTCCCGTCTGAACCAAAATACCTCGCGTGCAAATATACTGGTGTTGGAGTAGAGGTGACTATTCTTTGAAGTATTAACCTATTATCATTCTAGAAATTAATTGCTTCATGCTTGTTTGTGCAGCTAGAAAGATCTTCTGATGGCAGATTTATAATTTTTGATCCTTTCGCAAGATCACCAGCTGAAGAGGTATTTAGTCACCTCAATAGGACATATAGTATACATTATTTTGATGTAGACTAGCTAGAATAGACCTCATGAGTTTTCTATAGGTTCACAATGTGAAAACATCGTTGCCAAAGATGCATCTATTCTAGTAGTCACCATTTTGCATTTGTATGTAAATTGTTGTTATCACTATTTGAACCTAGTAAAATTACATCACACTCATCTAGTGAAGAGGACATAAGATACAGTTAGAGATAGTTAGAGATTGTTGACAGGAACAATGCTTATACGCCAATAAGTTGCACCCTTCTTTGTTTTATTACGTGTTGAAAATGAGATCATAAATTGTTCCTCTCTCTCACTAAATAGACTTTGCCTTTTATTCATAATTTTCTATCAATTTGGGGCATCTTTTGCTTTGCAGTTTGCTCAACTTAGCCTTGCTTTCTCCTTGGCTTTTGTATTTTACAGAAGCACCAAAGGCATTGCTTGCCTATCACATGCGAGTTATGTCTAACACTTATGTCACCTACAATGATTGAAGATAGCATGTGTGGCCCATTAAAATCATTTGTCCATAAATCTGGGCAGCATCTATAGGTAAAAGCCCATGTTCATTTTCTTATAAGTAGAGCTTCTGCACATCTCTGTTGTCTTGAACTGATTATCTGCCAGGTGTCTTGTATTTAAATTGGATTTCCACCTCACATGTTACTTGTTGATTGTATGATGCATTTCTATGCCAACTCTGGCCTGGTTGTTGCAGGACATGTTCCGGACATATGCAGCATGTTTAACAGTGTGCAGCATCATAGTAATAATGAAGCTTTAGGGATTTTTGCATAAATGCAACGAAACCAAGTACTTATCAGAGTTCTAAAGCATGCAATAGAAGTTGATTATGCAAAGATCATACATCTGGATGATGCAGCTTGGGCCGTCTAGGAGGACTTTCAAGAGAGACAGATAAGAAGAAGGTGGTCATGAAACATGTATTTAGAAATCTACAATTAAGGAATTCTTATTTTCAATTCTCTCTTTGTTTGATATGCGTTTTGTTTTGAAATTGCCTTAATTGAAATTACCAATCTTCAACCTTGCTTTGTCTCATCTTATCTTTTGTAAAGTGTAAGTTTCTGGCCATAATCGTTTATATCCTTGCAACCATTTTGTCAACATTTGAGATGAAAGTGTTGATAGGTTACATTACGTAATCATTGGGTTAGTCTCTTTGGCCACTAGCATTGAAGTTCTAAGATTCACGTACTAGCTGTTCAGTTCTCCTTTTTTTTGAAAAAAAAGAAAACTCCAATGACATTGTACTCATTGGGTTGGTCTTTGGGCCACTAGCATTGGAGTTCTAAAAGATTCATGTACTAGTTATTTAGTTTTTTTGGGTTGCCCCTAGGGGGGGCAAGCCCTTGTTGATGTGGGTTTATGGCATATTTCAGGTATATGCCAATATATGCCAAGAATATACCCATGACTGCTAAAAACTTAGTATAGGGTGTAAACTGGCGGTGGCCCCTGTTATTGCACAGCCACTTTGAAACCGGCTAACCGGCGTCCAAATTTGTCGACGGGTTTTGGGTATAATCCTTGAAGAATGGGCAGATTGGACCAATCTAAGAAAAATCAGAGCCAGACAGAGCAACAGAGTGCTTAGATATGAAAGGGCAACAGAGTTGGAAGGTTGCGGTTATAGTAGTGGCGGTAGGTGTTTGTATTGTGGTAATAGTTTCTACATATTGCATCTGGAAAAGAAGATAAAAAAAAGTCAAGGCCACTCGGGAACGTGGATCTCTAGAAGTAAGCTAAATTTTCCATAACTCATCCATTTTCTTATTCCTGTAATCCAAATGCGAAGCAATCAACATGGCATGTAAATAATTCAGATGGTTTTTCTTGCTTTTTCGTTTCATTTGGAAGACATAAATAATTAGTTGGAGGGTAGTTGCATTGATTATGTTTCCATGCCTCTTAGACATGTTTGTTTCCTTGCCATATTCCACTATTCTGTATAAAGACTCTCATAGACAGAGCTGTGCTTTTTCCATTGCTTTTTAACATATGCTTGTATCCTTGCCATTTTTCACCAAGGAATCTTACCATGGACTGTGTTTAGCACGAAAGTACTCCTGAAGCAAGGAATCAACATGGTCATGCAAATAATTTAGAGTGCTCTTTTTCTCTATTTGGATCCCTCACAGTTAAAACAGCCAGATGTTGCATTAATATCATTGGTAAGTAATGTCATAAGTCAACTCATTGCCAACATGCAAGGACGAACAAACCTTGGTTACTCTAGAATGAGTCCGTATGTTGCACTGATGCTATAACCCTAGTTTGACTTCTTCATACTACACTTATTCTTCCTAGTTAGTCACAAATCTCTCATCGTCGTTCACATTCTTTTTTATTTATTAAGCTAAACCGGTCCTTATGTTTTACATGGATGATACAATTCTACTTCTACCTCTTTATACTGCACTTATGATTCTAATTCTTACTAATGCTCTTGTTATGGAGATACAACATTCTATTTCTATTGGTTAGGCTGATAATGCCTAAGTAAAATTTCATGCAGCTTACATGTTCTTTCTTAATAGATGGTGTAATCCCATTGTCTTCTGATGACTTAAAGTCCAGAACTAATAACTTTGATGAAGCAAATGCAATCGGCCAGGGTGGCTTTGGAAAAGTGTATAAGGTACACTAACTTTTGCCCTGCAATTTTTTGTTTTCTTTCATTTATGACTTGTTTCTACTAACTATAATACATATCAAAGTACATTAAAGCAAACTTGAAGCTAATGTGTTGCACACTACATTCATCACATTGTAATCCACAATAGTTGGGAATTGCTTTTGGGCAAGAAGTAGATGTTAGCATTTTAGGTTGTGGTCCCATGCTCTGGTAGGCAATTCTTACTAGGCTGCAGACATGCAAGGGCTGTGTAGAACCTTGTTCAAGTCCTTGTGGAAGGAAGCCAAGGTAGACTTGTTACCACTCAGCAAATTCGTTTTGATCGAGTCCATCATAAATGCAGTTCATGTTTTATGTTACAAAGTATATACTCCATCACATTATAATGGACCCAGACGACTTTAGTTCCATCTCTCTTCTGCTTTATAGACAGTCTCAATTCTACGTATCCCATTCGTAGTGTAGTGTCTGGGCCAACATGCATAAATTTAATGTTATTGTTCTCATACAGGGCATCACTGAATCCCAATAAGCTAAGATTAAACAAGTGGGACATTTATGTTGGTGGTGCTAAGATGAGCAAACGACATCTGAGAATAGAAGATGCATATAAGCAAATTGCTACTAATCTAGCAGGTTGGCTGAATAAAGAGATGAGAAAAAAGAGAAGATTTAGCAGTGTTCATGAGGTCCTTATCTCCTAGACATTTTATGAATGGGGAGACAGAAGACTAATCGAATCCAATTCTTAACAATGATATGTAGTTAGTTAAGTACTACTTTATTTTATGCCATTGAATAAAATAATGTTCATAGATCAATTGCAGAATCTAGGTGGTGGAAAACTGGTTGCTGTAGAGGGCACGGACAGCCCCTTATTTGCACTCGAGGTATGTGTTAGGAGGTTTTGTAGTTAAGACAACTTGGTAGTTGTATACATGGATGAAACTCGGGTCGTCCTCTAGCAAAGTTGGAACATTCATGTTTGCTAAGATGTTTCCAGTTATGTCCTTGTCATGCACAAAGTAACCAGCATTTCCTGAACATTCTTAATTGGATAATGATTATAACATCATTGTCAGTTAACCGTGTAAGACGAACTGACATAAAGCAATCATCAGCTTGCTAAATAGTTTCTGCAATGGACAGGCATGGCGATGAGGAATGCATGCAAAGATCACATAAATAAGTAGATTAAATAGACATGAATGTTAGATAGAATCACTTGACTTGTCAGCTGCAGATAGGACAATGAGCATGTGTTGCCACATGACCTGTGTTAGATGTGAGCATTAGTATTGGTTCTATCTTAATATTGAGTCAGCGTTAGGTGTCTAGTCATTCTGCACACATTAGGCTGCTAGGATCTCTCTTCTTGCGGTTTCAAAGGCTTCAAATGCAATTCTTCCTTGATGTAAGCAACTTCTGCGAGGTGGTCTGCCTTGCTGCTTGGAAGAGAGTAATACAATGCAGAATGAAATCCAAGGGAGGATTGCAGAAGGTTCCATTTTAAACTGACAATATTACCCTTCTGCCTTTTTTTAAAAGCTGCTTTGGATGTTCTTTGACATGTATTTTTGGCCATACCATCTAAGAAGAAGGATTTCATAGCTAGTTTCCTGGTTTGTCCTTTGCCACATCTAATCTCTTAGTTGCCATTGTAGGTTATGTACTGTGAAGAACTGAATGGAGAACAAGCATCCTGTATTCCGTGATTTCCTGGGCACAAGAAGTAGCTCAGAAGCAAGGCAACCCCAACATTCTGTTACAGATTCCGTTAGGGCATCTAGTGGAGGTTTCCCAGAGAATGAAGATGGGGAAGGATCAATCAAGGGGGGTTCACTACATTCTGCACATGGTCCTTTAACAGGGTGTTTGACACCTCCAATATTATCAGATCCAAATTGTGGTATAGTATTTTTCCAACAAGTGTCAGCATTTGGTACAGAACAGATATCATTAACTTTTAACTCTTTAGGGTAGGCACGACCAAATTGTATAAGCCAAGAATATCCCCAATAGCTTTTATCTTAAAATGTAATTGCTCTTCACATTTGTTTGGTTATGTATACTGGCCTTTCTAAATTTATTGGCATCTATTCAGATATGCTATGACATGCAAGAAATGGATTGCAACAAAATTATGGGCATAAAGCTGCTATTTACAGCCACGAAGAATTTGGAAGAAACCGAGATATTTCAGTTAACCGGGACTCATTAAAAGAGAGCTTACAGATGAGCATCGAGACTCGAGAAATGCACGCCCCCCCAAGGCAAGCGCTGACCACCATTTTCAGTTTGTACATTTGCATATTTTGAACTTCTCTTGAAACACACTTTGTTTTTTATATGTAGGTTTCTTGTTTTAAACAAACAGATGAAAACAAAAGATTATGTAATGATGTGACAACTAATTCTGCAGAGCTTCGGCTTTCGATGCAACCTCCACGTCCTTCATCAACAGGATCGTTATGTTTGCCAGTGCCCTTCTCTTCAATTCTTTAGAAAATGAATTTATACTTGGGTCTGTCGTTGGATTTGTTGAATCGCGTGGAAACGGTGCTTGGCTTGGTGGAAATGGTATATTATGTCGTCTGTTTGAAGAATTTATCGATGGGTTTTGGGTATAATCCTTGAAGAATGGGCAGATTAGACCAACCCAAGAAAAATCAGAGCTAGACAGAGCATTGTTTTCGTAAGAAATGACATTTCTATCCATTTTTCTGGCTTTGTTCTTCGATTTTTCACATTGGGTGATGCTCTTTTGCTAAACCCAATATGATCTTATCGAAACCCATATCTGCTTCTATCTGCAAATAAGAAATAATCGCTAATGGGTTATTCGAATTCTTCATATAAAACAGGCAAAACCAAAGAAAGAACAGAATGGGTTGGGTTTTGCTCATTCTATTCCCATTACAATGTTGTACAGAAAAATATCATATCAATCGTGAAGAAGCAGATCTATGCTACAGAGCATTATTTGTACGGAATCATAATTCATCGCACAATGGAATGCAGATATTTAACAGAGCATGATTAATCATACACCATCTCAACAGAACCACTCATTCATCTCAAGCTGCACAAAAAAAATGAAAATGTAGGTAGGATTTTACAGGATATTACCTGCATTGCCAATCCAAACCGAGTTTATCCTTTTGCAGAATTTGCGAAACTAGATCATCCATGTAAAATCCAAGCTCGAATCTGACAGGGGCTTCTTATTCGACCCTTCGTAAGGAACACAGCAAAAAGGCTGCTAATCCAGGTTGGTATCAAACGCTTCTTATTCGACCCTTTGTATTGCAATGGAAAAAAACCAAGTAGGCCGCAAAACATATAAATCTTAAGACGTAAGGAAACACAAAAAAAGGTCGCTAATCCGTGTTGGTATCAAACGTACCCATAACCACCTACGACAAAATAACATAGGTCTCTTGGCATAAAAAAAAAAAATGTTATGATGCTTTCAATCTGTCTCAAACTAGCATCGCTTTCTTGGGTCTGAGCCTGATTCCTGTTTCCGCATAGCCAACAAAGCTAAACTCTGGAATACTCGCTAGAAACCGAGACTAAAGGTACTGTAAATTGAAAGATTACAGAGTAATGCAGGCAAATAAACAATCCCTTACAAGCATCAAAATCAAGAACAAGGCGTTATATAATGTGCTTTCTCAGGTTTAACAGGGAGTCCAGGAGGTAGTAAATTTTTCTGTCAAGGCAGAGAAAAAAAGTTACATTTTGGTGTGATCGAACTTGCCAAACACTGTAGATCTACCAAATACACAACCCACTAAACTGTACGCATTACATATTTAGATTCCTCCAAGAGACAGACATTTTAACAGCAAACAGGGCATTTTTTTGCATTGGTGGGCGAATTAATAGATCAATCCCAATCAAAAAACTTTTGTCATGGAGGAGAGGCTTTGGCTTTGGCTATGCATCAATGTTTTGCTCCTCTACAAGAAACATGTATTTCCTTATACTTTCGAAATCCTTGTTCTATGACAAGGACCAAAGATTTCTTCAGGCCAATCTTCATAAAGTCATGGTATCAAGTATTGTATTGTTTTGAAGTAGCAATTTTGATTGATTGTAAAAACATGACTTTCAAGTATGATTTAAGCCACTTCACCCTTGGGACACGGAGGGCAACCCTCCGTGCGTAGCACCTTGTTTCTTTTACTCCAATGCTATTAGAGAATTATTTTCTCTAATGACTATTGTGCGTAATGACTATTCTCAAATTCTACTAGTACGTGTTGGTAGAAAAGGAACTATGCTTCTGGCATGACATATATTGTAATCCCATACACCACTATTCTACAGATGCGTACATGTCAGGACAAAGAAAGATCACAAGGCACTTAAGTTATACCTAGATGCTACCTTCCTTCACAAACTCTGGGATGCAGATGCTCTGACGCATGTTAAGCTGGCACACTATCAGCAGCAAGTCAATCCCAGGCTCACGAGAGGCCCACACCAGTACTTGTACACCCAGTTGCCCATGAAGAAGCGTAGGCTTATAGCTTCCATTCGCACGGGATGTTGGGCTCGGGAAGCACGAGAGCAAAGGCTTTGCCAGTGTTGCCACCAGGGCGCCATTGAGGATGAATGTCATACCCTCCAGATCTGCCCAGTGTATACCCATATCAGAGAGCGATATGTTCGATTACTAGTGCCTGGCCAACCGTTGCATAAGTTATTGAATATGGCGTCGGTGGGTTTGTTGGGGTCATACCTCTAGGAGGTTATGGATGCACAGACTCAGTTGTGTCCTCCGGGACGGTATTGAACTGTCCTCCACAATTGTACAACATGCCAGCAAACCTATTACTGCTAAGGTTTTTCCCTCGAAAATCCTTCGGGGCGGGGGTTTTTTAATCCTGTCAGTAATACGCTTGCTGCTCTGTTTTTTGTTTGGGTCCCATAGGCCAGTCGGTCTCCGTGGACGCTAAAAATCTATTCTATTCTATTCTATTCTATTCTCTTATTTGGCCAAGGATTTATGCTTCATTACAAACTCAAACAGGTTGCTTGACAAAGATCTTTGCAAACTCACAACGGTTCGTGAACCAAATGTTATAAAACGACATATCCTTCGTGGTGGCCGTGGCCTTCTACACTCGTCTTATATTCACTCCGGGATGTGGCTCCAACAACATCCTTCTCATCCTTATTATTTTTCAACAGGATCGAGGTAAGAACCAATGCTGGGTTTATGTATTTGGTGGGTGCCAGGGATTCTAGAGATTTGCAAGGCCTGAGCTTTGGAAGATTGATTTGGAAAATCTTGGGCTTTAAAGGTGAACCCTTATTGGATTTATAATTTGTAATTTGTGAGAGCTAAATAGAGTTTCTGTTGGCTTCAACGATTTTGCATTTGCCAGACTTGAAGAAATACTCCTGTGGAAGTGCTATTATTCCTGATTTCACAGGGTTTTACAAAAGTGGCATTCTGTAGGATGCTGATTGCAGGCGTCGGTGACTGGGTAAGTTTCACACCTCTTTAGTAGCATGGATCTAGCATGGTTTTGGCCACTATCATTAGTACCATCATTAAAATGAAGATAGAATTTCCTTCTGTGATGCTCCCAGAATCTATACAATGCTCCCATCGTATAAATATGGGAATTCCTTAAGGGTTCAATTAAATACTGGTGACGTGTCATGGTATGCATATGTATACTATATAGATACATGGAACGTCACACCTTCATACAGTGAGGATTTTAATTATTGGCCTTTTGATGAATAGTAAACTGCAAACCATATCAGAGGTTTGACCTCAAAAGCTATGAGAAACTGCTAGGTTGAACTTGAACTCCTGAATTTATAAACTCAGACCAAGTATTTGTTTTTAATGCTTTTGCTATTTATTGCATTGCATGATAGACTTAATCCTTTTGCAGCAGGATGGTATGTTGCTTGACAGATGCATGTGAAATCTGTGCTTGGTTCTTACTTGGACCAGTTTGCAGATAAGGTAAACCTCAAAGATGGGTTATATTACATCTGTTTGCATTTAACTCCAAGACTAAAAATCTAGACTGTTAGTGCTACTTGGAAAATGGCCAATGCTCGATCCTTGTACACCAAGGTTATGGGTCTGTTACCATTGTGACGTCCCCTGCTCATATATGGTGCCCCGGACGTATAGAACTGGAGTTCATCCCTCTTGTCAGTGCATAACTGCTAACACGAGGTCGTCTACATGTCATCAGGCTCTTGATGATGGCATGAACCTGACGGGAAAGAATAGACGTGTCATTCGTCCCATCTCCCTCGGGATCTAGAGCTAGCTGTGGAAGTGTGTAAAACATAAGCATATATCATTGCATATCCACCTCGAAGGGTGACTCAATAGCATCATCAAAGAAAGAAAATCCTATCCCAGGCTCAGACTGACGACCTGGGTCTTCAGAAGACAGTGCAGACGGAATTCATGGCAAATGAATTGGGTTGGCATAAGAACATGGCCATTGGATAGTCGACTCCATCCGCTCATCCTGTGAATGCTTTGCAGATAGGCTGAAAAGTATTGGGGTTGTGACCGTAGCCTGCTGTGTGCATAGTCAGAGGGACTACTCTTAGGTTGCATCTCCCCAGTCCCGATGAGGCAGGAGAAAATCACTTCCCTCCAGAAGATCCGTGCCAATTGCAGGCAAGCTAGAGAGCCACTACTTATATACGACTTAAACTCCACTGAAGCGATGCATCACCTAGAAGGTGTCGAGCCTATACCTTGCCCACACTCAGTGGCAACTATTAGGATCTAGCCGACTAGAGGGATCAACTGCAGTCGGACAAGTCTCCCTTATCAGCAGATCTAACCCCGCCACCCACAGCCAGGCGGGCTCTTATGCATAGGCCACAATTACTGGGTGCTAAGGAGGTTACTTTAGGAGCATCATCTACAAAGGCTCTGGGTCTCTAACCCCCTTCCCAATATACAAGAGGCGCACACAGAGATAAACCATCATCATCCAAATGAACTTGAAAACACAGATTAACTTTTATTCTATCTACCTAAACATACAAAGTTAGGCTCGTTCATTAGAGGTTGAGATCTATGAATCTAGAGGTCTGCTAGGGTTAAGAAAAGATGCAAACTCGACTCAATGCTAGTCGAAAAGCCGGCATTACACATCAGATCGATCACATACCAGATCCTTGGCTTGCCCCCAGTCCTCGAACGACATCCATGCTTTCGGGTTGGCTTGAGATGATCGAGGCTTGGCGATCTGCTTGGCAAAGTGAGCTTCACAGGTGCTGGTAGGTCGGAATGGATCTGGCGCAGGTGCAATGCAAACTTTGGAGGCTGGAATCTGAAAGGGGCACTTTTAGAGTTCCAGACTCCTTTTATCATGATATAAAGGGTCATTTAGGGTTATTGCTACGTGACAATGGTTATAGGCATATGTTAATAGTTCCAATGGTCATATTTCAGGTTATAACTCTATACGGTTGCCATGTACATGTCGCTGGGTTGACATGTACCAGTGACGTGGCAGTATATAATATACTTATTCCGCCGTATATTATGCTGGAACGTCACAAGAATAGAGTTTTTTGTGGAATAGTTTTTCTCGATGCTGCTATTTTGTTACTATGGCAAGTTTTAAGAATAGTGCGAGTTAAAGAGTGAAGCAGGCATAAAGCATCTGTCTTGGCTTTTTCCATAGATATCGATTTGTGTAGCTTCATCCATGCTGGCCGAATCATGTGCTTGGTGCAGTATTTGGCAACTGAGATAAGTCTTATGATATAGATATTGCTTATTTCCAGAACTTTTGATGTCTTTCAAGTTTCTGAATGCTTAATCCAGATTTATGTCTAGATCCTCCAGAGCTTGCACCCAATTTCCCAATTTCTTGCATCTGTTAATTAAGATTATGTAATAAAACCTTTTCAAAGCTTTATGTTTAGCATGATCTTTTTGTTTTTAGGGTAAGGTTTTATTGTAATTCTAGATTAGTTCTTCTTTCTTTTAGCATGAATTGGGAATAGTTGTCGGTGCTTTAGTATATCATCAACTTTGGCCTTATCCCATGTTACAGGTCCCATATTGTTGATGGTCATGGACTAGTTGCAAGCAAGTGGTTCATATGGTTTACTTCAATATCATTTTTGTTGCATAGATGTGGATCCATTGTTGTTACTACAATTAAAGAGATATATGTTTGATCCAGACGAATATATGTCTAGCAACTAACCACTAGATAGGGAACTTGTTTAGGTTGCACTGAAAATCCACTGACATATATTGATCTATTAGTGATAATTGGTAATAACCATTGTTGAAGTTTTATTCCGAGTTTGCGAGATTATCAGAAACTATGCTAATGTCTAGTTGTGGTTTGCTACATCTATCAGCATCAACTCTATGCATTTCTTCTATCATCCATTATAATTGTTGGGAATCCACTATAGATGCATTTATGGGCTCTCTTTGAAACACACAGAGAGATATCTTCAATTCACCAATGAAGATGTGATGCCAAAATGCTTGGTTTGTTTGGTAATACGCTCGCTGCACCTCCTTTTTGGTTCCCATAGGCCAATTGATCTCTGTGGATGATAAAAATTCTACTATATTCTATTCTGTTTTGAAACTTTTACTATTTGCTCTTAAAATTCCATTTCGGATAGCATCATTCTTGCAATATGGATCTTGATACTAGCACATATAATCATAAGTCTTTTATCTGCAAAATTGTTCATGCCTAAATTTTACTTCTTTGGTTTTAAATGCAGAAGTTGAATAGCATTGTTGGGCACTACCGAGTTCTACAAAATGATTTTGATGCAAATGCAGGTTGTAGGTTTTCTGTCCTGTTAGGGTTAAGAAGTATGAAACAAGAATGAGGTGGATGAAAGACATGATGTTTGTTTGTTTGCAAAGGGTATAGCATCGCATTTTCATTTTATATCTGAGTATTTTTTAAGTCATTGCTTAATGCAAAGACAATATGGACCGCATAAGGAATGAATCACCTGAATTCAACTTGCTCAGATGATGAGGCATTTGTATTGACATTTGGAAGTCTCTTTGTGCATTTGGAGCTCATTCTGTTAAACATAAGTTGCTATGTTGCCAAGAAGCAATCACTAAAAAATGCAATTTAATGCATTATTGAAGAATGTACATTGTCATAACTAGGGCATGATTAAAAGAATGGATGAATTAACTCTAGCAGTTACCTTGCCATTTATCGTAATATGATTTGTACTGACGGATAAATAATTTGTGTATTCCAAGGTTAGTTGCTTTTTGTATACAAGTAGCAAAATAGTCTTCTCTTTAAGAAATAGCACTATCGGTTACCTTATCATTTATTATGATATGATTTGTATTGATGGATAAATAATTTGTATATTCCAAGATTGGTTGCTTTGTATACAAGCAAGGAGTGCTTGGTGTTCCATGCAACAGGAAAAGTACAGCATGCATGCAGCAATAGTTTCTTTCACAAATTTAGAAGTGTTGCTGCCATAGTTTGTGTCTGGTGCCCTCTTCAAAGAGTGGGTCAAATAGTTTCTTTGATAAATTTAGAAGTGGTGCTGGTATAGTTTGTACTTGTCTGGTGCCCTCTTCAAAGAGTGGGTCAAAAACCCAAAGGAAAACCATTTTGTTTATCGATCACATGACTCATCATTTAGTCGAGTTCTCCATATTATAGTAGAATATTCGTTGACTATGTTTATTTTGATTTGCCAAATCTGTGTAGCGTCAGTTTCCTATTTCCTATGTGAAAGATTGAACCACCAATGACATAATCATTTATGTTTGTAATTTCATTAGGTGAGTAACTTTGTCCACTTCAAAATGCTAAATCTAACAAGGTTATGTGTGCAAAACAGTACTCCAGATTATCCTGACTATAATGGGGTTGCGCATAAAAAAACAAGAATTGACATTGGAGATTTGATGCTATCATGGCTCTGTTGCCACTTCGAAATATCACATATATATGAAGGTGGATAGATGGTACTTTTTGCAATCGTTCATCTTAGCCTATTACACTATATCAACATATTTTCAATAGGATTTTGTCCAAGATAAGGACAAGGAATACAATTGAGCACATGCAAATGTAGTTATAAGTAACGAAATTTCTAATTTTGGATAGTCCAAGAAATGGAAAGTATAGGATGCACGAGGTATTACATTTCGGTCGTGAACAGGGAGTGCAAAGGCCAATGCATATTCTTTCTTATTGCTTTACGTTATGATTTTATTCTGTTCTTATAATTGTAGTTGTGATATCCAAGGAAGAACATATTATGCGCCTTGCATATTATGTGTATGTTTGGAGCTCAGATCGGTTGCATTTTTTACGCTTTTGGTCACAATTTTTAGTCAGCATTCAATTTAACTCTACTTTCTAAAAACATTACGAAGTTGTCATTAAGATGTGCAATTTGCCAGAGATCTCGAGCTTTAACATGTAGATAAATAGCTGAGGAAAGAAAGAAAAAATTGTTTATATCCCTGTTTAGAGACAACATTATATTAGTGGTCAATTGGTCTAGAAACAAGGTTACTGCTTGAATCACCCATAAACACCATGTTGCAATGAACGCTTCCAAGTGACTAACAAAACGCCATAATTAGTCCTAATATTGTTAGGTAACTTGCACCCCACATTAAGATCCTTGTACAACACTTGGCGAGCACACACAACAATTATATCAGTTGCTTGCTATGAATCTTACAGTTGTATCAATTGCTTGTTTGTAAATCTTTGACAAGTTAAATTATACTTTTCTTTTTCAATATTGCATCATGAGATGTGGAAAATGTGCATGTAGTAGAAGGTAGTTGGCTTAAACAATTGCATCTATCTGCCAAATAATATCACTGTCTACTATTTTTGAAGTAGAAAGTAGTCGCTTTAAACAATCGTACCTAACTGAATGGTGCCAGATAATGTCATTGTGTTGCATATATTACTAATTGTGTTTCCCAATAACATTAATCATATGTGAAATGTAAGAGCCAAACTTTGTTACAATTCAACTGTACAAAGTTGAGTTATCATGTGGATGCCATAACTTTCTGGTAGATTGAAAAAGAAGTTATCCACTACCCTTGGATCACAATGTGTAATACACATAGACCATTTCCACCTGATGGAGTGACTATTTCCACCTAACGGGTTGTTTTCATAAAAACCAAAATATACATAAGTCAACATACCAGCCTCTTTGACACACAAACCATTAACATCCAACAGATAAAAATTAAATCTCCCAACACATAACAACCATTGACATTAACAACTAACACATTACTACCATTGACATTAATTCACAACTATTGGGTCCAACACATTTAAATTAAAATCCCCCTTAAACCCCCTTCGGTTTGGGTGCATATTCACACGGGGTGACTCGGGGCAACGAGAGTTGTTGGATAGGCATATTCACCCCTTATTCCTTAATCTACACCGTACGTAAAGTTCCCCGTTTGTGGGGTATGCAAGTACAAAATTTGCTATACTGTATAACAAGATTCGCAAAATACTATAAGATTTCAAGCGGAATACTATATGGTGTTGATTTCGTACGTGCAAAATATAATTACGAGGGCTCTCGCTGCCCTACGTCACCCCCCGTGTGAATATGCACCCAAACCAAAGGGGGTTTAAGGGGAATTTTTAATTTAAATGTGTTGGACCCAATAGTTGTGTTAATTAATGTCAACTAGAAACGTGTGCCCGGCGATGCCGGGCATCAGTCATGGACGTGTAGAATGGGTGACTAATATAGTTTGTAGGTGGAATAAGAATGTGTAAATATAATCAATTTTGTAGATGTATTGGAGTGCCAAGTATAGACGTTTAGGGTTTAGGCATTAGCCATGGGTAGGAATAACAATAGCATAATGTAATGGTAGGTATAATGTGCATTGCATATAGTTTAGGGTATTGATTTAGAGTTTGTCCTGCTTTAGGCTTTTGTAGATGTATTTTTTGCATTAAATTTCTAACGTTTCATGCACATAGATGGGTATATGCATTCCCTTTAAAGCCTTTTGGGCTACATTGAAAGTTTTAAGCTTAAGTTCTTGGCAATATAATTGGCACTATGTGCATGTGTCCAACCATATATATTTAATATCCTTCTCTATATTCATAAGCAGCTAAAAATAGCGTCAGATGCGGAGATAGAGATTTTAGAGCCCAACATCCATATCCGATCAGTTTCTAGCCTAAAAATGGATTGATTTGTGTTTTTCAAGCAACCAACAAAAAACGTCGTCGGTAAAGAAAAAATGGTCAAAAAGTTAAAAAAAATGTTGTCCACATCTTTGGTTAGCCACGTGTCGATGCTGCAGATGCGTGGCTAACACATCTTATAATAAGATGCAGGTGTATACAGGTGTCTGTCGATCACTGATCCTTCAAAAGGCGTGATGCTAAATTTATAATATTATATGTACCTCAACAAATGCATCCAGTAATTGTGCCTTATAATATTAGACATAGTGTGTGTATATGTCCATCCATATACCTAGTATTCTTCTAAAGGCATGATGTTGAATTCTTAGTCAGAGTGGGACTTTTATGTACCTCAACAAATATACTAATGTGAAGAAAAAGTAACTACACCTTAGACTTTATCCCAAGACAAATATGAAATGCATAAGCCATACCTTTGGATCTATCTGCCAACCAATGCAAGACCCTAAGATTAAGACAATGTTAATGTTGTTTTTTCAAGAGACTACAGAATGCATATAACGTATACAACCCGTAAGATTAAGACATTGTTAATTTCGCTTTTTCAGGAGGCTAAAGACTTGCAACAAATGGCATCATACTTTTTTTTTTTTTGCTTTCACAATATCAAAATAGATTTGATTCAGCATGCACATTTGTGTAGCTCAATTTACAAAACTGATTCCTTGGTAAAGGTTTATACAGCAGCAACTAACAAATGCAATATATCAAGGAGGATTACAAGCATCTAAATGTGCTAAATCCATATCCATGTCATGAAACATAAGTAGATCTTGATCTTTAGTAAGAGGCAGCAGTAGAAGACATAAAATTTAAATCATGCAATTATTTCTGTGCAATAAGGATAACACCTTTACCAGTTTGATTATAAGATGTTAAAGTCATGTAATTATTTCTGTAATTATTGCGCAATAAGGATAACACCTTTACCAGTTTGATTATAAGATGTTAAAAAATGACTTTGCCTTATAAGGGTATGTTCCAATGAGCTTGAATCTACTGCAAAAAAGAGTAAAGGAGCCAGTTCTCATAATGGTTTGCCACTACTGGATCTTTCTAATGTAGCACCTGGCTTAAAACCAAAGCTTTCAATTTTGATGTGCACACAAAACCAGGGATATGGATCTTTGCCAGAAGGACCAATGATCAAGGCATTGTACAAAGACCTTTTAAATCTGTTTCAAGTTGCATACATAAATTTCTATTCAATCCACACCTAAATACAAAAAGTCCTTAACATCAGACCATTAAAAACCAGTGATGATGCACATAGGAATGCCTACATCAGAATGCAACAAAAAGTCCTTAACCTCAGACCATTGACAATTTTTAGTCCTACATTGAACAATTTTTAGTCCTACATTAACTGCAAACTACACTTCAAAGACTTTGATTCCAATTAATGGAATCAATTTTGGTGACCTTTGTTGTTAATGTTTCTTATTTTATGATGTCATCTTCACTCCTACACCTCTCTGTCCACTTTGCAGATTGTTATATGGCTTGTATGGTTTTTTGTAATTAATGAAAAAATCTACTCTTACTTAAAAAAAAAACACACACACAAATCTAATAGGCTATGCCGGAGAAGAGATGTGATGCTATTTAAAACCTATTTTGGGGTACTTGCATTCCCACCCTAAATAGATCTTCTAATCTCTATCTCAAACAAAATTTTGATACCCTAAATATTAACCAAGTTTCCACATGTTACAGGGTGCTGATTTAATATATTTTCTTGTTTTCTTCATTTTTTCATTCCTTTTGATTCTGGAGGTTAATTTTAACTGACGGACTAACTCGGGGACTTGGCATGAATACGGCAACCCAGTTTCTACAAAAGTTGTGGCAAGGGAACTAAATTGAAATCGTCAAAATTGAAACAGTTTGATTCTTCTCCGTGTGTCATACCATTGAAACAAAGCTTCTACCTTCGGCAAAATTTTACGCGAGTAAAACAGAAACATCTCTAGAAATTTCCTGAATGGAATCAAATTTCTCCCAAATTCCGAATCAACAATCACTGGAAGGCTCTCTGTCGTTTCTTCTTACGCTTCTCAAAAAATTCATGCATATCTTCTCGTCCAGATTCTTGAAACCCGTGCTGGAAAATATTTAAGTAGGATATATCAAAGAGAAACCAAGATCAGAAAGAAGATTAATAAACTTTTCTAATCTCAAGCACTCACCAGGAAAGATTTCAAGCTTTCAGTCATGTCATTATGGGTAAAAGCATGTTAGGGTGTACCACTTTTGGAACCTGCAAAAGTACATACACTAGGTACTTCAGAACTGGGTACTTTCTCATTTTTATTTTCATTAAAACTAGTACAAATATCCAAAATAAAAGTCAAGGACGCATTAATATTCAAAGTTAAGATAAAGATAATGCTACCGGAGACCAAAATATATATAAAAGTTCTAGAATGTACCTTTTATTGGGATATTATACAGGTACCCAGTACCCAGTCCTGGGTACCTTTTTAGGTACTTTTTTGGTCACTAAATAATACTTTTTAAGGGACACCCTAACATGCTTTTACCCTTATACGCATATAGGAACTCCATTTTCTCAACATGGCCTAGTTTTTCAAAAAATGCTACCTCTGCTTCCTCAGCACGTTTTAGTTTCTCAGCCCGCCTCTCTTTTGCTTTTCTCTCATATTCATAAATGGTGTCTTCAGGATCCAATAAGAATGTTTGCTTCCGACACTCATACATGTTTTGACAATCTGGACATTGACAAAGCTTGTTTCTTCAGAACCTGTCAAGAAAAATAGCCTTTTTTCCAACTGAAGGTAGAGTCTTAATACCACTCTTCAGCATGCAAGTTGCATCTTGAACACTCACAACTTTTCCAGATTCCATAGTCAAGGCTGACGCCTCTTGTGATTTTCCCTCTGTAAACTTTACATTTCGACAACTTCCATTGACCAATCCAGATCCGTGTATATTGAGGATAAGTGGCTGGATAAGAATCTCAGGATAGCAGGACAGGAACGTGCATGACTTTGCACATCTGGGGCAAATAAGTTCATCGAATGCAAGCTCCCCATCCTTATCCCTTGGTACCTGGATATGAGAATAAAACTTGCTAAGCGCTGAAACAAATTCAGCAATCAAATTAAATAGCTCACATATCTCAAATCACACCTTCGGACGAAAATGATCTTGGGCTACCATCATAAGTATGATAAATACAAATGCATATCATACATGACGTGATAGTTACACACCTCCCCTAGATAATTGAGCCTCAAATGGCCCGCATGAAACCAATCCTCACAGATGCAACATTGTAGCATTTCTGTAAGATCTGGCACTTCACGACGGCACATGCAATACTTTCCAAGGAAGTTCTGGTTGTAAGCATTGCTATAATTCACGCTATCCTTGTCCTTGTAAAGTCTGCATTCCACACCATTAAATTTACTATTCCCACAATCACATCTAAATTTTCGTTTTAACCACAGCTCAACCACCTGAAGACAGGACAAAAGGCCTCAGAACATACTCAAGGCAGCTCATATGCAATACTAAGAAAGACCAAGTTAAATGATCATGAAGAGCATAACTGATTAGAGATGTATACCTGATGCCCGTCATGACATGGTAAGCTTAAAAACATGGTAAGTGGAGCCAAAGGTGTACTCTTTTTCACGGGATTTTTGGTGCAATTTGCCAAATCTCCAAACTGCAAACATGTTTCAAAACAATCATGTAGATAACTGGTTGTTGCATTTGCTACTTGGACTATATACTGGATCAACAAAAGAAACATCATTTTGCAGATTCTAATTCTATCCACAACATAAAAAGAAATGACAAAAATGAAATGCTTGAGGGGAAGGCCGTAGATGCATTGGTCTTATACAATAAAAGTACAAAACATTCATGACATGAACGACAGAAGCATACAAAATAAGATGATTGTTCGTAAGCTTTTTTAAATTCCAAATACTTGAGTTGCTTTGAGGCGTTACAACAATAGAAGAAGCCTTGAGAATCTGCAAACAAAGTAAGAAAGAATGAGCCTTTGCTTTCTGTAAAAATGGTAGCATAAACAAATTAACGCTTAATTGCTTTATAAAACCATGATGAACATGCAGGCAGATTCCCATCCGCAAGAAGAAAAAGAAATGCTTCGGCATATAGAAACCCTCTGAAATCAGAGCTTGCTGCAGCACTTGAAAGGGCATGTCTATTAAGGAAAAGAAACAACAAATTCAACTGGATCACTGGGTTGTACTGGCAATGCAGAAAGCTCACAATCTAAGCCAAGAGAAGCTGGATGAATTCATCAAGAGCCTCCTGTTTTGGTTGCCACTTTGTAAACATCTATTTCAGTCTTTTGAGGTAAAACATGATAGATTCTGAACTCCACACATGCCTAAAGGAGGAGAAAATCACAAAAAAATAGCTCCCCAAGCTTCAGCCATTTCTACACTGCAAGAAACCCTAAACGTTAAATGCTATGCTGCCAAAATTACATGCTCACAAATATTTTAAAGTTAGAAAGGTTTCAGTGCTTACAAAAGCTTCCAACAGAGAATTAGAGGATTGATACAGTCGGATTTGCTGTGCTGATGTATACAAACTTAAAATTAAGCACCAGAATGTGCCTTATGTTTGCAGCTTCGATATGCCATAGATGCATCAAAAGATTCAAGAAGCTCTGCTGCATTCCAAGCCAAGAACCTCAAGCCTGAGAAACAAAACATCTCCCATTTTTCGAACTAATATAATTAGCTGCCTCATTCAGCGCAGTAACCACCATATCTTTCCATAAATTTCCATGCTCTTTTCGCAAGCAAGAACAATTCCCTTTGCAAAACTTGATCTGTTGGTAAGGAAAAAGAAGCAATCCATTAGAAAAACTTCACAAATGATGCAGAAGCAAAAATGTAAATATGTTAACTTTATCTCACTTACCTCAAATAAACAATCAATGCTTGAAACAATCAATGAGAATTGAGGAACCTGCATATTTTTTCATATCCCATAATGAATTCAAACATAAAGAAAGAGAGCATATTCGTTGTATGAATGCTACACATTACCCAGAATGTTTTGATATATTTGCTATATTTGCAGGTCTGAGAATCCTTTTTTGGAGCCAACAACTGATATCAAGAAAAAAGCATGTCACATAGAAAGAAAGACAATGAGGAAGGAGCATTCAGAACAAAAATTTGGAGATAGAGAGTTTACCTATCTGTTATAGCGGAACAATATATCTTTGAGTTCAGTGTGGATATGGGCTTTTCTGTACACTTCGACTTAATAAATGACTTGTCTGAAAACAAAAAATGATCGGAAGCAAGCTCTGAAGGCAAAAAATGATCTGAAGCAACTCTGAAGACAAAATCGGAAGATGAAATATGCTCAGCCTTGAGGTTTTTATCTGTGCAGACGCCCGAACCACAATATAGAAAAAACGTTGGAAGATTTAGAAAACCTAGAGGGAAACGACGACGGAATGAGATAGCCATACCCAAGAGTGGCTCAATTTCAAATCCGTCGCCGCCTAATTAGGCTAAACGCAGAAGTAAATGTAGACGGCCAAAATAGTCCCGCAAAAGGGAGAGGGAACGCCGCATGCGGCGTTACATGCGGCATTTCTGGCACGAAAATCAAAGCAATCCAAAAATAAGAAAGAAGATGGTAGTAATGTGTTGGTTGTTAATGTCAATGGTTGTTATGTGTTGGTTGTTATGTTGGGGGATTTAATTTTTATCTGTTGGATGTAAATGGTTTGTGTTGCAAAAAAAATTTGTTGGCCCCTTCGGGGCCTTAGGGACGTCACCCCCCTCCCCCCTCCGGGTGTGACAAAAATTTTAGAATTCAAACCAGAAAAAAACTAGAATTCATTTGAGGCTTTCATCACCTGTAGCTTTTGAATTTCATCACAATAAAATAAATAGAACATAAGTAAAAGTTACCATAAAGATAGAGAAGATTGATCCCATTATTCTTAAAGTCATAAAGTTTGCAACACCCATACACAAACATTTTTCAACTGGAATTTAACAGCAGCCTTTGGCCTCCATGGATTCTTGTGGTGAGAAACCAAAGTGGGAAACTTTTCTGCTTGTTAGCACAAGGATCTAGAAGCCTTGGAATTTGCTTAATAACTGCCTCAAAATCTAAAAATACATGGTAATTTTTTGCCAGCTTCATTTGGAATGAGCCATAAAACAATATCCAATAGCGCAATCCTGTATTAATCAGCTGGTAGGATGTGAAAGCCTACCAAACCCGGCCGAAAAATTATTGTTTTAGCATAGATAACTTAACCAAACATATCCATATCATACATTATCAAAAAGATCTCGGAGAGAGCTTTCCAACGCAATAAAAATCATCTGAAACAGAACTCTGGATCAAAAGTTATGATAAGAAATGTGTTGCCAGCGAGGAAACTGCACTACATGCGCCCTTCAAGCCCTTCATGTGCCCATTATGCACCACACACACAAAAAGAGGGCTTTTGTTGTGAGCCATTGGTTGTTGACCATTATGCACCACACATACAAAAAAAGGGCTTTTGTTGTGAGCCATTGGTTGTTGACCATTACGCACCACACGCACAAAAAAAGGGCTTTTGTTGTGAGCCATTGGTTGTTGACCATTGAAAAAAAAAGGGCTAAAATCAATGGCTCAGAAATGGTGCACTCTAGATGTATGCATTAGTACATCCATTTGAATACATCACGAAATCATAGGAAAACCTTAGTGAAAAACGTACAAAAACACAAAGAAAACCCCCTGTTATTATGCTACATATTGATCCATACACCTAGATTTGCTGATGAACCTCTATTATCTGCACTTCGTTTCTCTCAAAGGGCGCATGCATTTCTAAATTTTACCACCATTTCTAAAGTTTATCACAAATTGTATTTATGCCCGGCAACGCCGGGCACTCATTACTAGTCTTAATAAAAATGCTTGAACCAATGCAACCAACGAGCTAACATGCTTATTTTTTTGTTTTTTTTATTCAATCTATGTTTTTTCTTTTCTAAACATATATAAAGCAGTTTCATTTTTTCCGTCCGCCTAAAAAAAAATTCTTATTTTCTCCCCGTCGTCAATCAATTGTGTTTAATTTGTTTGTGAAATCCGAGAACCACATGTGCGGTACGATGAATCGGGCAATATGGCGCCGCCATAGCTAGGCACGGATCAGTGCCATTCTTCTTCTCCGCGTCGTCAATGAAAAACCGGGGCTACAGTTTAGCCATAATTTTTTTTCCGCCATAGCTTGCCGCCACGAGCAGAATCTCATAGCTTGGGCTGCAAAAATCCATGCATTGGCTCCTCCGTCCAGTAGATTTACCAGCAAATAACTTGGTGTTTCTGGCAGTGGCCGCCTTTCTATTGTTACAGTGGTAGGGCAGTGGTAGAAACTCCATCGTATGGGCTGCAGGAACTCCATCGGGGACGGGGGAAGGTAAGAAGCAGGACGGTGTGAAGGGTTGCAGCTGCACTTCATTCATTTTTTTCATCTATTCTCTCTCATTCTCTCCTTTCTTCGTCATTTCCAAAATGTAAAAGCTTTTTCTTCTTTCCTTTTGCAAGGAATAGGCCTAATGCTCTTCAAATTGCCCAATGAAAATGATCGCCTGCCCTTTTTCCGATGTGGGCTGCTCCGAAAATTTGCCCCAGGGCGATCTGGATCAACACTGTCAAGAATTTACCCAAACCCATTTGCAATTCATGCTTAGAATGCTCCAGAAACAGGAACTGTCTATGGGAAATCAGATCCAGCGTGTTGCCCTGCTTGAAAAGGTATGACTTTTAATACGTTTTTCATTCTTTTGCATCGCAGATTCAGAACTGGATCTTTAATTCTTCCAGAATTCTCTGATTCGATCAGCCCCTTTTCTAGAAATGCTCTGTTGGTGTGTGCCACAATTCAGACAAAAAAAGCTTTATGGCGCAAATGGGTCAAAGATGCATTCCGTTAATACGTTTTCTCTTATGATTGCATGAGGCGATCTATATTGTTTGCATATTATATTTGAAAATATTTGAAAATCGTTAGATTGTTCCTTGTTAAAAATCTGTCACGACCCCCTTTCAAATAACAGGATAAAACAGAGCTTTTTCTGCAGTGTTTTCTCTCGTAGATCTGCCATAGCCAAGTCCAGTATACATCTGCCATAGCAGAGAGTGGGATCGGCACCAAATTTTCAATCAGTCCTTTTTAGCTTTTGTAGGGTGTCGGTCTTTCCATGTTTTTGTCTGATAAGAATTATGATCCCGTTTGTGCAGGTAATCTCCATAGCCCAGAAAGCTTTATGAATGTGACGATCAAAGATCAGGAAAACAAAATCAGAGCTTTAGAACAAGAGGTTCTTAAGCTTCAACGGGATGTAAAGGCTACTGATGTGTCTGCATAAATCTTTCAACTCCATCGGAAGCTTTGAAATCTTCAAAAACAGGTTCAAAGCCAGTGCCTTGGATCATCCGGCAATAATTAGAGATGGTTATCACTTAGAATCTGCACAGATCTTTATGATTTTGTGCAAAAAAGCGCAGATGATAATTGACGAATTCATTTAGAATCTGCAGATTATTCCTCATCAGAAAATTTGAAAACATTGTGTAAAAATGCACAATCGGTGGATGAAAAGTGTAAATGGCACAGTTTATCAGTTGTATAGCTTCTAATTACTTTTATTCACAGTAGGAATTGCATACTTTTTCCAAAATCATAGTGAGAAATTTGTAGATATCTATAGCACTACAGAACTATGAGCATTTTTTAGCATAGTTTTTAAAATTTTGCAATCTAATGTGTTAAATGCCAGTGCTTAAAATGCCAGTGCTAGCCTTTATCACTCCCATTGCCACTGCCCCTTATCGAGCCATTATCACTCCAAAGCCTTTATCACTCCCATTGCCACTGCCCCTTATCGATTATCAAATGCCAAACACTCATTATTTTGAAGTTCTATTGTATCCCTTTACTATTGCCACTGCTGACCTTTATCAAATGCCAAACACTTATTATTGTTGAGTAGCATTTGAACTTACAGAAATCCAATACTAAGCTTGCAACGCATTAGTAAATGGTCGTTGCTAATAGCAGGTTCAACTACACAAGTTTAGAACCAAAGAAATGTTCACGGCGGCTTGGCCGTCGCGATATTGTGTGAATTAAAGTAAACACATACACCACCCACCCCATGCCCTTCCCACATTTCTCTTTGCATGGTTCTTAGATTCTCTCGAAGGACCCATGTCATTCAACTAAAAATTCAATAGTCCCAAACAGGAAGTCCTGAGAATCACTTGCATACAAATATAATCCCTTCCCTATTACCCACAATCTATATGCTGAGGGACATAATTATTGCTCCGCGACATTCAAAACATTCTAACACTCAACATCAATGGGTCATTTATTAGAAATTTTGTCACCTTGAAATGCCTAATGAATTTAGAAAAACATCTTGACTAAGTCTTGAAATGCCCAATGAATTTAGAAAAACATCTTGACTAAGGTCATGCCACGACAAAGAAATGTTCAAAATACTTGGGGGTTCGAACCGACACCAAGCCAGTAAAGAGAAATGTTCGCAGCGGCCTTGGCCGCCGCGATAAATTTCTTGTATAATAACCCATTCAATTGTTTTAGGGGGCATGGTCTCTAGAATGGTGATTTGTGCATCCATATCAAACCCCCTTGAAACACCCTATTATTGTGCTACATATTGATGGTTTGGAAGAATCTTTGAATACTTTGTGTAGCTTGAGGTATCAAAACTGACGGAGTTGGACGAAATATTCTTCAAGCAACAGCTCCTATAGTTATAGAGATTGAAGATAAGAGCTGAGTATTACTTTTTTCATTTGCTTTTGACACCCATGGAGTGCATGCTAAGTGGGGGCAACATAAAATCTGTCTAGCATTAATTATCTAGATTATTGCACTCATTTTGTTCAGATGGTTTATAATTATAAGATGGTTTAATGTGAAAAAATTAGGGGGACATCTCCGTAGCTTCTATCTATTGGAGAAGGAATTGAGGATATGAAATTGAAGAAGATGAACCCATGCCTTGATAGATCATACAAGAATGGATGTGATTCATAGGCATTCTTCTCATCATGTAAAGGGTATTGAAATTTATAAGGAAAAGCTTATTCTGTATGGTTGTAGAGAGTTTCCTTAAGGATTATGAAGGGCAAGGCCATGAGCCATGATCACTACAAAGATGATTTAACCCTGAGTATGTGTAGTTAGTTTTGATATTATTGGTATAGTGCAACATGGTGACCTCATGTCTCATGGAATATCGCAAATGCCAAGTTAATAAATATAGAATCGTGTGCCCGACGATGCCGGGCGTTAATTGTGGATGTGTGAAATAGGTAGACGTAACGGAGTTTGTACGTCAAATTAAAAACGCTAAATATAGTCGTATCTATGGAGGTAATGGAGTGTCCAGCATTAGCTAGGGATGGCTGGGAAAAATGGAAAGCATGGGGTGAATAGCATGTGTAGACATAATGAAGTACATACAGTTTAGGGTTTTATGGAAGATCTCAGATCTAATGCATGGTCAATAGAGTTGCATTTAAAGTATTTAAGTATGGGGATTTATCATTGTGGCACTGTGACGTCGTACAATTTTTGATCATTGGATAAGCGTTTTGTGGAAGATCGCAGATCTAATGCATCGTCAATAGAATTGGATCCTAATCCTCTATTCTATTGCGTGGTGAATCCTTATAGTTGTTCATAGCCAATCTGCTTATATAGCTCAAGATAATTATTGGCTTTGAAATGGATATTTGTGCTCGTTGACCATTGTTTATGAAATAGTTTAACAATCAAAACATAGTACATGGCGTATAAGGTAATCTACATGCAATTGGAGTAGGCTCTATGTGTGTGTGTCTCAGTGTCCCTTAATTATAAGTTTGTATAGTATCTAATTTGTAGCCCTGGATAGAATAGAATAGAATAGAATAGAATAGTTTTTTTTATCGTCCACTGAGACCAATCGGCCTGTGGGACCCAGAAGGAGCGCAGCAAACTTATTACTGTCCGGGTTAAAAAAACCCCGCCCCGAAGGGTTTTCGAGGGAAAAACCGTGGCAGTAATAAGAATGCTGTCAAACTGTACAAGTATACATCATCATGAAATAAATGTGATGCACCTGTGCTCCTGCACATTCCATCTAGCCATCCATTGAGCTCTCTTTTCCCTCTAGCAGGCCTTGAGGCGTTGTGGCCCCATTGCCATGATATAAGCTAGTGTTGGGAGACGAGCATCGTCCATGTTGACCACCTTCTGAAAATAGACAATGTGGCGATCAAGGGCCGCCCTCTGAAGAGGCAAGAATCCTGTTTCCTGCAGTAGAATTTGATATGGGACTGTGGACTTCACCCCTAGAGAGAGAGAGAGTGTGTGTGTGTGTGTGTGTAAAATGCGTCTTGGCTGGTTTTATATATGTGTGTCGTGCGTCGTGCTTGGCCACCAATTGTAAGGTTCTTATAGGGTTTAATTTCTGGCCATGGATAGAGATTTTAGTTGTTATATGTGGTGACATAAAATTTAAGCATCTTAAGCAATGTAAATGTTTTCCACAGAATATCTAACACAATCTCTCATTAAAGGTTTCCCACACAATATCTAACACCTCAAATGGTCATCTTTAAAGAGTAAGAACAATAGATTGAGTTAATACTGATCCTAAAAACGTAGGACTTAAAAGGGATTTTTGATGGTGCAAGTGCAAAATATCAAAATAAAATGTCAAAAGCAATTTATCAGAAATACTCCACCACTTATCAATGGTATTGGTAAAAATCACAACATTCCTATGCATTCTTAAATGCAGCATCAAATCCATATCTTGGTACCCAAAACATGTACTGATGCTGCTAAATGTTTATGCCTCAGAAATGCAATGAATATATGTGAATAGCATTCAGCGGCTAAAAACAAAATAGTTGTGCGTAAAATACTGGTTCTACAATTTTTCACTATCACATCGTCTTTTCTCATAATGTATAAATAAGAACGTGGATGTTGGCACTTCATGGAGTAAAATATTTGGAAAGGTGAGTATTTAAAGCCCATCCCTTCATAATAGAATTTACTTCCAAAGCAAGAGGGTTTATTTTTATGTACACTGCATTTAGATACACCCAAAGTTCCACAATCTTCTACCTTAATACAATATCATAATCGCATCGCTCTTATTTCTGTTGATGAATTCTCATGTGCCATGTACACTGAACCAAGAACATGGAATTTGAGCTGGGTTTGTCAATTCTGCATCACTGGCGACGTAGATGAGAAATCAAACGGAGAAGTTAAGCTCCCTGATTATGACATTATGAAGGGTAAGTTGTTTGGTCCAGCTTAGCCTATTTGCTCCAATGAGCTGCTCCTGGCAGCCGAAGGTCACAGCATCCACCAGGCAAACAGGGCAAGATGTCTCAAACAACTTTTCCTTACACAATTCTTGCAGTTGGTATATATAGAGCATGCCTTGCAGATTCACAAAACGTCAAAAATATGTAAAGATCGAATAAACATTTGTTATCCACACATTCATGTCTAACAAAATAAATGAAAAGTAGAGACTGGAGAACAATTTACGTAACTCCTCTGTAAAATATTCTTCACATTAAGAGCTGGAATCTCTTGCTGCACCGAAAACAAAATTTTCTTGTGGGTGACCGTTGCCAAATACAAAACGTGGTGGCAAACTTCAAAAATTGAGAATGAGAATGCATGAGCCACGGTCCCTGTTGTGGCAGAAGGGACGTTTGGGAATGAACTATCTTGAGTTAATGCTGAAACTGGCCCACGGCTCCTAAATAACTTAGGTTTATATTGTTGTAACTGATCGATCACAACTGTAAAATAAAAATAATGATCAGCCAAAAATCTTATATCAAAGACCCTTTGAAATCTCTTATTCAAGGAATGACAAAAGAAGCTTCTCATTGTCACATAATGTATGCTATAACCACAGCCGGAGACCTTAGCAGTCTTGTAAATTGCCTGACCTAGACCACATCACATGTTTGATCCTGATATGCAGCGGACCAATACACGGGCATGTTACTTGCAGTGGACCAAGCATTTATTCATGCAGTGCAGAAATTTAACAGAAAAGGCAGTAATAAATATCTAAAATATGTTACTCGGAGCATTGCCATAGAAAGATGCCAACATGATAGTTCACGAGATTGAATAGATGCTTACATTAAAGTATAGCTTCTGTGGCGTATTGATGTTGCTAAACCTGTTCTTGGCTCCACGAATGCAAGTTGCAATCATGAAAGATGCTACCACCTGGAGCATTTCAGATCTAAATGCATATGAGTGCAAGTTAAATCCAGGAAGTAAACAAAACCTAAACAGAATCTAATTTATTCAAAATATAAGTACAACAAAACTTGCTACTGGAGCATGCATATGGAATTAATCACAACTTAACATCTCTATTATGGTATTTCTTAAACCCTCTAGCATGATACCTTTTTTTTTTTGCACATGATTTAGGCTCATATCATGAAGTATTATGTCTGCAACAATTAGCACCAAAACCCTTAATATTTAGGCATACCAATTAATTCAATGGTAGCTCTATGTCCCTAATATTTCCTTTTTCACAGTTGTAATACAAACCTTAAATGTCTGTTTACTATTTCATGAAATATTATCCTGTTCATACCCTTGATACTAATCTTTCATTGGAAGGATATAGTCTAGAATTTTGTTTTACTGGTTATACAGGTAATGGAGAGTCTCTCTTGGCTCCAAGGAAGTCTTAAAGGGAGATATTAGAAACAAAATATAGATGATGCAACAGAAGATATAATATAGCATATTACCTCCATTACACCAGCACAAATTGATTTTGCACGCTCCAGTTACACCTACATAGTCATTAAACAATACTTTAAAATATCAAAGCAATGGTATATGCCTCTTAAAAGAACCCCATATCACCGTGCCACTTACTATGTTACAGCAGAACATTAATCCTCCATTATTGAGAAGTTAACAGAAGGAAAACATACCCTGCAAAAGTATGTACAAATTGTGAATGATATCTACATGAAAATTTTGTTGATGTTTCAACCTAAATTATAATTGATTGAACATATGCAGCATAAGATTTCTAATAGGGAATAAATTACGGTTTGCATAGGAGAAATGCGGGCATTATACCTGCTAGGACATAAGCTAAAACCAAATTATGATATAGACATTGATCTGTGTGGTCATCACCTTAAACATCCATGCCATGAAAACCACCAAGAGCGATCCAGTACCACAGAAACATTTCTGGATTCAAGAAGATGAGAGACAATCAAACAAACATTCAACAATGAGTTAAAAGACATAATATGTGATTCGTTAACACGTTTGAAAAGCATCTTTCAATGCCAAGCTACAACTAAAAACTACAACCAATTTAGATAGGAAACCAAAAAATAATAACATCGAATAAATCTCAAATGGTGGACTGATATCCTTAGGCCAGATTATTGTGTCCAACAATTTTCTCACTTAGAGTCGCAAAGTCACTTACAATGCTCTCATGCTCAAATAAACCTATTGAATTCCTTACGATCAGACCATACTTTTTAAAAATGTTATCTTACCGTTATATAATCAATATGGCTATTTTACAACTGTTTGTGCCTGCTAACGACCAGCATAATGTCATAAAACCAGTATTTCATTTAAGCCAGTAGTATGTTAGCAGTATGTTAGCTGTAACAATGGATGCATTCAAAAAACTCAGCCAAGTATATATGCATGTCTTACCAGTTATATTGGTGCAGAACTACTGACGGCTACTTGAAGCATGCCTAAGCATGTTTTCTGGCAGGTTACTTTAAGCCAAGACCTTCAAATATTTCATGTCATGTCATGCTCAACTCTAGGCAGTTCTGTCTGGGGATAACTTATGTGTTACAGATTGAGTAACCAATGCATAGGAGGTTAATGGATCAATAATATCAGTGTGCAAAAGAAAATTTGAGAAAAGCTTAATTATTGTCTATGGTCAGTACCCAAAGCTGCACAATACCAGATCGTACAAATTGCCACTGCTTGTCTCCTATTTCGATCTTGTTGAATCTCTAGAAACATGTAGTAAGATGCAAAAGCAAAGATTATGTATTACCGCAGCAAGAAGCCTAAACCTTTCCTATTGTTCTTGCTGCAACTATCGATTTGCTTCTAAAAAAATTTAGACACAGAATGAGACATTAGTACTTCCTTCCAGAAATCCTAAAACGCACAAAGAAATGCTTACCTAAGTGGAAAATCGCCTTACTATGGCTATGCCTTCTCTGCAAACATATTCATTCGTTTTGGTCAAGAACTGCAGCTCTCGGAATATTTCCCTGCGTAAAGGGAATAATTACAAATGTAGTTGATCAAAGCTACGTATACGGATGCTGAAGTTATTAAGAATCGGCAAACCCTATCAGCTTGAAATACTACTAACCTTAGTTGGTCGATAGCATAAACTGCATTTTGCTTCTGTGATTTCAATAAAAGAGAAGGGAGTTGCGTCTTCTACAATGTCTATACGTAATCCCACATCAGCGGAAGACCCCATTCACGGATTTGATCATTCATGGAAGACCCCATTCACGGATTCGCTTCTTTGCTTGCAAAATAAAAAGCGTATTCCTGTGCAAGCATCATGGGAATCACAATAGGTTGCTTGCAGCTTGGGAGTTTTTCCTTTTGAATACGAAATGAAGCGCACAGAGAAATGATGAAAGAGCTAGATTGAAAGACTGGCAATCGATTCGAAAAAAGAGCTAGATTGAAAGACTGGCAATCGATTCGAAAAGAGCAATCAATGCTGCCAACATGCGTCCCGCAAAAAGAGCCGCACGCGGGAAGGGAACGCCGCATGCGACGTAACATGCGGCGTTCCTGGCACGGCTTCCAACCCTATCCCAAAATAAAAAAGAAGATTATTGATGCAATTATATCCCACGCCCAATTATATTGGCTTGAAAGAAAAATTCTCCTTAGTCTCGATGGGAACCTCTCAAACATGTGTTTTTGAAGTCCAAACCATATGTGAGACAATATCAACTCATATGTAATTGTGTTTCAAATTTTTCTTTTTTCTTTTTTTTATTTTCTTGGTTCTCCGCCGCAATCTATCTTAATATTTCGTTGCCACGTTTTTCTCAAACAGCTCCGATGGTGTAACCTGTCGCGACGTCCTATGCCGGAGACCACTTAGTTCGTAGTTATTTGAGGAGGCGAAGAAGCGAAGTCCGGCCCTGCTCAGTTCGGAGATATCTGCCCCAAACCATTTGTCCTTTTTATGTTGGTTTTGCACTGCGGCTCCGCCACATCCGCCATAGCCGTGTTGCGCCCTGTTCATTCTCCGATTCTTTCTTCAATTCCAGCCCCCAGAGAATCCTAGTTCAATTCAAGCTCTTGGGGTGTGTATTTGGCCCCCGATTTCTCTGCTTCTGTTCAAATTATTTTTGCCCTGTTTTTCGAGCCAAGCATCTCCGGAATTGGCTATGGCTAGACGCGACTCAGCAAGTTCTTTGAACATGCCGGATTTGAATCTTCGTGCAACGGATCCGGATCTGCATTATAAGCAGAGCTTTTGGAAAACCAGATTAGAGCAGAAATCTGCATGTAACTTTGCAGAAATGGGTCTACGAAGTTCGGGATCTTGCATATTGCTAGTTTTGAGTAGTAGAATGGCTAAGTGCCAAGAAAATGCTGAGAAATCCAAAGGCGATGATAAAGCTGCTTTTAAGCGATGATAAAGGCGATGAGAAATCCAAAGGCGCTGCATATGCTTTGGGTCTGCAAACTAGACGAAGCCCCTGCTTTAGGGATTGTGAATCAGGCCAGGGCTCCACGCTGTGTGTAGGTGTGTGGGATCAACTTGCACATGGCCGATTTTGGCCAGAATCAATTCAAAACCTTCCGGATCTGTCTATTGCAGAGGTATGATTCTTATCTCGATCTGTCTGTTGATAGCCTATTAGTTTGAAGGCTTTTCCGTTTCATTTCTATGCCTGTAATACAGATTTGCTAGGTTGCTATTGCAACGCAGGCATCTAATTTTGTTCCTGCTCTGATACAGATATGGCCTTGGTTATTAGGGAAAAAAAATCTAAGAAAAACTTTGTTCTCATCATTTACTGCCATAATTTATCCAATTCTTCTTAAATAAGATTTGATATTAAGCTGAAACGATCAGAGTTATGAACCTATGAAATTGAACTAAATGGATCTTTTAAGCTCATGTGGAAGTCGGAAAAGGAGTTTCATAATGACCCTGAGCACCACGTTACAACGTCAAAGAATTGTTGCCCATTGTTTAGTTAATATGATTTATATAAACTGTGCTGAAATTGGGATACAAAATGCCAAGAGCTATAAATTGCATAAGATGAGTGTGAATGGGTAAAGGTTGCCATCTACTGCCTCAGAATGTTTGTGGTTAGAACTATTTCTTTGATACTCATAAATTCTAGGTGGGCCTAGAACTAGAAAATTCGAGTTGCCACTTGCTCATCTCAAATCTGATAACACTTGACATTGCAGGGAATCAATCAATATTAGTTTCCATATTCCGCAAAAGTAGCCTAAGTTCTGCATATGTATTGAAATTGGTTCTTTATTGGGGCATGTACGTCATAATAGATGAATTCAAAGAACACAAAACGAATAACAAACGTGTTAATTTGCAAATGCCAGAACTTTCCTTCTGAAATCTTGCCCAGCGGCCTTTTGAAAAGCCTGATTGTGGTTTTCGTGAAGTGTCATCCTCAGACGGTTTCAGTTGGTGGCTTCTTTGTGATAAATATGCAGTGAGTGGTCTCGTGTATGTGAGACACTGAAGAACAACATTTGCAAAATAGCTGCAATAGTCAGTGCTTTGTTGTGCAACACAAGATGAAGAAATATCTGCAAAAGGGGCCCGATTTGTGGAGGTAAGCAAAATCCAAGCAAGACAATTGGGCATGTTTAGCGATCTTCCCAATTCCGACAGAAAAAAAGGAAGCTAACTTCGCCAAGGAACACATTCATTGTTTATACAAAGAAAGTTAGAAGCAAATAACAATATATCAAACTCGGGATGACTAGGTGCCAAGTTTATGGTTTGGCCAAAGAGTTCCATTTGAGCCCTTAATCAAAAGGTTTAGTGCCTCATAAAAGAGGGGCTTGTTAGAAGAAGGGGACGATTTCGGAGACAACACACTAAAGAAAATTTTTGCTTTATCAGCGTTTATTAATGCCTCTTGAACAATAAAACGAATCAAAAGACACAAGCATTTTCTAAGAATACGTCCTCAAGTTTTAAGTTGAGATAAAATCTCAGGTGTTTGCAGAGGTGTTATAACAGTAACAGATTGAGGGCGCATAAACACCTAGTTTATTATGCCAAATGGCCATAAACACCTAATTTGTTATGGAAAACCACCATAAAGCTCTCAGGGCCAAAGGGAAGAGAAATGTTAGGCCTTGGCCGCCGCGATAAATTTCTTGTATTAATAATGATGCATACATTAAAAGAGCTTCTACTCATTTCTATCAATCACCATATGCTTTAGTATGTGTCCACTTCACAATAATTGTGGCCATAATTTCTCCTCTTGGACGAGGGCAACTTCTTTATGATGTCCTTTGGCCCTTTGGCCCTTTTAGCTGACATCAGGTGGTGAGAAGATGGATCAGCTGTGGCATTGGTTCGTGTGCAATGTGGTATGAAGGTGGTCAGTTAATAGAATGGATGGTATTCAAGCAGAAATTCGGCCTCCAGAATAACGACAAAACAATGTGGGAATGTATTGCAGTAAGTCTTCCAAACCACATAAATAGCACGAGTAAGAAACCTTGGGTTCTCGATCAATCTTTGCAGGCGGGGTCATTTGTGAAATCAACATATAAGCGTCTGAAGACAAAAGGTACTTTATCGCTACCAGCTCAATGGAATGTGCAAGTCACCGACACACAGTGGAAGGAAATTTGGAGGAGTGTATGGATAAAACTTCTCCCTCCCCGAGTGAATTCTTTTTTATGGCAAGTAATTCATAGGGTTCCTATGGTAAACATAAGGGTATCCAAATTCAAAGATGACGTGAGCCCTCTATGTCCATTGTGCAAGATGGATGAAGAGTCTCTGGAACATTGCTTAGTAGAGTGCACTGACCTGCAAGTTGTGTGGTCGTGGACACTGGGGACCAACGATCTCCTTCTAGGTAGATATCCAGTAGAATGGCCAGTCTCAAAACGCAAAGCTTTTCATATTGTCAGATCATGGGCATTATGGGTCATATGGAAAAGGCGTAATTCTTTCACTCTAGGCAAAGATGCATATACAACAGCCCCACAAATACTGCACATGCTCATAGAGAAGCTTAGAAAGTTCAAGTGTGTGGTCGAAGGTGATGTTTCCCTTGTTTGGGAGACTTTCATCAAGCTACCACCTTAACAAGAAGGCATCTACATTCATTCTAAAAGGGCTTTGTAGCTATCCCCTCTTCAAACTTGTTCAGGAGGGTGTCTATCTGCTATAAGGCTGTGTAATAGTTTACCTATAAATGGAAAATTCTTTATCCTAAACATCTTATCCCTATACTCTTGTATCAAGAATAGGCAAATTTAAAGACTCCCAATCCATTGGTTTACATATATGCATCAAAAAGTGTCTCTTCTTAGTGATACACTACATCTCAAAGGTGGGTACTTCATTTCTAATAGTAGCTTGCATGGACTTTGATCTTTGGAAGCCTGCCTAAGGGTTAAGTATATTAGGCCAAAGCCTTTTAAAGAAAGGAAGAAAAGAAAGGAAATTTCAATATCGAATTCTTTTGTTCACTGAAACAACATGGAAAAATTCACCTGCATTGCAACAGGGAAAAAAATAGGTTTCTCTTCTATCTACAGCGGTCCGTTTCATATACACTCTTATATAGGACATGCAGAAATTATGGATAAGCACATGTACTAGTTGATGGATCCCATAAGGCGGGCAAAAGAAAAGATCTGCCTCCTACACCATAAGCATTGAAACTGGCACCACTCTTTTTGTCCACCAACAGATCTCCTGGATAACCAGAGTAAGACCCCTTTCCAAATATGCCTGTGCAAGCTGTAGCAGCTTCTAATGGGGCTTTGGCATCTCCCTGATAATATCCATTGGTGAAAGGATTTGTGGCAGTCCCAGCAACTATGGTAGCAATGTTTATGATCATTCCGTCAATACCCACATCTCCATTTGGTGCAATTAGTGGCTTTGTATCAGGCCCAAAATAATTCTTGGCGCTAGCAAATGGCCAGGCGCATTTGCCAGGGCACTGGGTAGCAGAGTTTCCAACCCAAGCATATGGAATTGCTTGTTTCTTGCCTCTTTTTACTGAAGCATGTGAAGCACATGTTTGCACACAGAAACCCTCCACATTGACATCATCAGAAGTAAGGAGTAGATAGAGAGCATTTGATCCTCCAGCAAAGGGCTTAGAACTGGATGATTTCTTTACCAGATTCTGTATATCCACCTTCTTCAGATTTTTACCAAGAGAATACGAATCAGATGATTCTGCTCCCAATTTCACAGATTCTAAAACAGATTCTCCAGCAGTGTTCTTGTAACCAGCAGTCCTTTTCCACCATGAGCTAACAGAGGGCGTCTTCTCATCCGCTGCGCTGAAAGAACTAAGAAAATTCTTGACAATGGCTCTTTGTGCAGGGGTGAAGGAGCCATACCATATGAGATAAACATTAAGAGCTCCTTTTCCAGACAAAAGAGGACCTTTATGGTAGTTAAGAACCACAGAAGGCTGCTGGACAAGCTCTGAGAGATGGCGATGATGAGAGAGCCTGGCTTCTGAGAAAAAAAAGGAGGCACAAAACAGGGCTACAAAGGGCAAGAGTCGGAAGGCCATGTTGAAACCAAAAGCGTGAAAAAATCGATCTGAAATGCAAGACTGGAAGAATGTATACAGAGATTACCGTGATACGAGGAAGGGAAATGGAGCTCCATTTTATAGGAGGATCTTCGGCGAGGTCGAGCATCGGAGAAGAAGCGTCTGCCCTAAAAGATACAGGCTGCGCACAGCTGGGAGGAATGTATGGGATGAGGTGGAAAGGTCATGCACGGTCATTCCGGGTAGGCATTAACAAGCGCTTGCTTTTGCAATTGCCTTGCTTCTTCTTAGCTAAGCCTATGTTTGTTTTTGCCAGTTGCCATATATGATATATCCGTTCACCCCACAACCTTGATCTCGAGCGCCTTATATGTCAACCACCGTCATGTTTAAACCACCTGAATTATCATGGTTCAAACACGACATGCGTCCGCCCCCATCCAATGGATCCATATGGGATCGATGCCTCCATCCCCCCTCTGCCATGGATCCCATAATAAATGCGTCCAGCTACGGCTGCTACAGACCAGCTAGTTGCCCGTACATTTTTGGTTGGAAGTCATGTTTGAGCCAACTCTCCTCCCGCTCATTTCATTTGCAAGAACGGTCATTTGGGGTTTGGAACAGAATGGAAGATCGATAGAACCCTGGCCATTTGGGATTTATGGAGGTTGATTCGTCGAGCAGTTGCTTGCAGCAGGTAATTACTACATGAGAATAGCACAAATCGACTTGCCAAAGATTAATTTATTCATTAGAGCCAAAAAGATTCATAAACCAGTCTCGTCTATGCATGCACAATGTTCATAGGATTACTCAAAAAAATCAGGTTAGACAGAGTGGTAAGCTTGCAGATCTGATATATAACTACAATACAATAGGAACATTCAATTTTGCTCGATTTCAAAAAGATTGGATGTTCAATGCAGATTCAGAATCCAAGATGCAATGATTCGTTCACCCAAAATGATATGGAGGCTGATCTGTCGAGCAGCTGCTTGCTGCAGGTAAGATTTATGATCCTGTTTTTGCTTTGCTGAAATTTTGCATGCAGAATGATGAGTCTTGTTTCCAAAATTACTGTGGTTGATGCGGGATGTATTCCAGATCCAGAATTCAATCCAGATTCAGAATCCACCGAAGGGTTCGTTCAGCCAAAATGATCTTGAATGGACAGTAAGAAAAGCAATAGGAGATCCAGCCGAATTCTGCTACATTCTCACTACACGGTTATCAGATTTTATCGAAGGAGAGATGAAGAATGTCCATTCCCCAACAAGCTTTTACAAGAAAGTCTGTAAAACCAGGAAGCTTGGTTCTTTGAGCAAGCCAGACATGAATAGCCATCTAAATTCCACAATGTAAGCTTGAATTGAATACTTATGACACCGTTTTTTTGGCAAATGACACCGTTTGTTTTGCTGATCCATGTTCAATCTTGTAAGTACTGGTGCAGTTACGGGCCTCAGGACCTTAGTGAGGATCAACATCCAATTGAAATGCCAAGCAAAGAAAAGGGGAAGCGCAAGATCAAATGGAGTAGAGGAGTTGATGCTGTTGATGGACAACAGCCTAATGCTGTTGATGCAAATGAACAGCAGCTTCTTCTTCCCTAAACTCACTACTTCCACAAAGGTCCATAAATGCTGCATTGGCATGTTTGGTGCAAGAAATTAGATACCTTTTAAGACCATTCGCATACCTCCACTCCGGATTCAAGGTATTCCTTGCATAGTACATTTCTGAATTTCTACCGGGCCGCAAAGGGCCATCTGGATTCTTGCAGGGCCTGCCTCTCTTAGGACCCTCAATATTCCCTTTGAAACCATGAACCTCGTTCATGTGTTTCAATAAACGGTCCTTCCTCTGATTGATGTAATTGCAAGACTTTTGCAAACACAAGTACCTCTTTGTTTCATAATTGTAGGTCCACTTGGGCTGCTCCACCTCTCCTGAATCTTGCTCCATGCTAGCATCTTCTCCGTCATCATCGATCTCCATTTCATCTCCCTGATCATCATCCTTTTTGACCTGTTCAGAGCCAATTGGCTGCTCATGTTCAATTTCCTGTGCTATGCTAGCAAGCATAGTGGCCACTCCATCATCTGGCTGAATGTTTCTGCTGCAAGCTCCCTCACTTCCATCTGGATCAGCCATTGAGTTATTCATTGATCCCGTGCTGCTGTGTCTATCTGACAATGCTGCCTCACTCTCAACTGATGCTGCTGCCTCACTATTAACTAATTGCAAATGCCCTTCTACAGTACTAACTGACCAAAGTTCTTGCCTGAGCAAAAATTCGGGGTCTATTTGAGAAGGCCTTTTGGGCTCGAGTGTGGCCTCACTGCTGTCGGATCTGTGGGAGAGCAGCTTCTTAGTCCTTTTACGAGACCTTTCTGCAAAGCCCAGACAAAAGAATAAACATAAATAGAAAATAAAACATAAAGACAAGCATGACATTCTGCTGACCAACAGAGCATTCTTGGCTCAAACATGACAGCAATAAAATATTTTAGTCACAAACCGACTTGTTTGGCTCAAACATGACAACAATAAATTATTATTGTGCATGCATGCAAGCAGATCCCGAGATTTTCGCCTGAGGGCTTTGATTGGGAAAGGAATTTACCAGGGGCCATGACAATGATCTGGATTCTCTGGCTCTGGTATGGTGTGCAGGTTGCTAAACCCTAATGCAAAACCCGGCTGGGATCCATCAATCCAAATCGATTTCCACAAAGAATAATCGATGCCACAGCTTCAACAGGGCAGATCACAACAGGTTACAGAGTTTTGGCAGCTTACAGATGTCGAAGGGTTTGAATGCGACCACAGGGAGAGAACGGAATGGAAAGAGCTGAAAAAACTTCAAAAAAATGCAAGAACTGACCTCAAATTTCTGGGCGCTCTTGAAAATCGGCCTCCATCATACACCTGCTGGCTGTTCTTCATGATTATTCAAGACCATGATTTGTTTTGGCATCGATAATGCGGGATGAATGATGGCGCCACTGAAATTCCTCTGTTTCTAAAATTCAAACGGGGTTCTTCTTCTTCTTGGTTCAAACATGACAGTCAGAAAGTACTGTCAGAAATGTCCCACATGACATGCATGGCATGACTAAAGTTGGCATACATGGAGACATGGATCCCATATGGATCGATTGGATGGGGATGGATGCCTGTCATGTTTGAACCAGGATAATTCATATGGTTTAAACATGACGGTGGTTGACATATAAGGCGCTCGCCTTGATCTTGATATGGCTGACCCTTCACCAACTTCTTCGGTAGGCTAAAAACCACTTTCATATCTACATTTTGCATAATAGATAGGGTACGCATTTGAGAGCAAGGAACTTCTTAGGTAGTTCACTTTCATATCCACATTTTATCAAGACTCGGATTTGCACAATTTATCTCGAAGAGTATTTGAGAGCAAGGACGCATGTCCTTGAAGGATGCCAAATGCAACATCCTAGCATTTGCCTAGCAAGATTCACATTTGTTGGGTGTACAACACATATGCCTTAAACTCTACAAGAAATTTATCGCGGCGGCCAAGGCCGCCGCGAACATTTCTTTCGTTCCTAACCTGTTCAATTGGATCCACTATAATGTCTAACGGTCATAAATTTCTAGCTGGGCAAGCAATGTTTGGACCACATTCAAGTAATGTTTGGACCACATTTTGATCCTATGCTAGAAGGCTAAGAGCTATATTGAAATACATTGGAAATAACTTGGTTCCTTGGCCGCAAACTTTTCTCTTGATTCCTTGGTTGCGAACATTTCTCTTTTCCAATCCGCAAACTTTTCTCTTGATTCCTTGGTTGCGAACATTTCTCTTTTCCAATCCTCGTGTCCTTACTCAAATAAAGGGTGAAGATTGTGTTTGGATCATGTGTCAGTTTGAACGTGGGGGATTTGAACCCACACTATTGGCTTGCGTTCTTGAGCCCATATGATACATGGATGTTGTGGTTCGCGACAACAATAAAGCTTCAAACTGAACTAACCTCAAGTGAGAAAAGTTCGAGCATTCTAGGATCTACATGGCAGTACAAAACTGTAAGACTATGGGGTCCTATGCATGAAATGTACACTAGAGAAAACTCACTATATAAAAAACAATGTTTACCAAAAAGACAGCAAAAATATAGACAGCAGATGCACATACAGTTCTTTGATCTGCAAAAAACAATTCTCTTGTATAGAAGCCAGGTTAGCTCGTGAAGAACAAAACCATAAATACAATAGAGAAAATTTGTCCCTATCCCTTTGAAGCAAGCTCGTAGCCATCCAAAGTCATTGTCAATGTAATAGATGTCCACATTTCTCTATAGCAACGATGTATTGAACTCTAATTTTCCACAAATAATAAAAGTTTGGATGCCAATAGCATTCTCAACTCTCTTCTCTAGACAAATGCAGCTCCAAATATGTGTTGTTGATCTGCCAAAATGCATTTCATTAAGACGAACCCTAGCTGCAATATAATCAGGATTATCCCACATAAAAGTAGCTTCATTCAATCTGAGAAAATTAAAGACCGAGTACCTAAGGGCAGAAAATGTATATTTGTGTTCACATTCAAGATATGTACCTGCTTTGCTTCAAGATCAGACTCATGTTTTGTGCTTATCAATTCAATTTGTAACTTTTGGCATTCGACCTACACTTAAGACCAGATTTATAATTAGACAGAATTTTCTGTGGCACCTCAAAACATAAGTAGAAATGTCATTCACCTCTAGCATTGCCATTTTTGTTTTTGCTTCACGCTGAGATGAACTTGCACGTTCTACTTTCTCTCTCTATGCCTATGATTCAAAAACATAATTAACATCTTCCTTCAAGCAATTTTCTAGAATGATCTCCAACTTGGACACTTTACATACGTGTTCAGATCATCGTTGTAGTTGCATCATGAACACTTGCTCTAATTATGTTTCTCTTGACCGCCAATTATATTCAACAAAAGTTTAAACATTAACTACTTCAGAACCAATCTAATTTCCAAAGGCTGATGGGTTAGGGAAATACCATCCATGTGGAATTATGAGCAGCATGCTCTTCCTCGGCCCCTTCTTTTCAGCTGCACGTTCCTCGTGTAAGGTCTAAGAACATTTAGATAATGTGAAGCTACAAAGCACAAACCGGGTTGCTAAATCTCTTGCAAGTGCTCTCTCATAAATGAATTCTTTGTCAACTAATGTTACACGGTTGAATAAAAAGAAGAAGCTAAAATAGACTAAGGAATGATCATGGCCCACGAGAGATATATCCAAGCCGGAGGAATGTAGACTCTGCAACACATTCAAGTGCACATATTAGTTCATGCTCATTCTTTATAGCCATGATCTTAGATGCGTTTGCCTAATGTGCAACATTTCTTGCACTGCATGCATGATTGTCATAATAAAGCAGAGACCCACTTTGTCATGCAAAGGCACTTGCAAATGAACATGCCAACATTCTCGTGACAACACGCAGACATGTTTCTATGGAAGATGCAACATGTTTCGCATCTTCCGACCGGCTACATCTTTGTTTGTGCGGTGTCGTTATCTGCATCTTAATCTCCAATGCAACCACGCCAAGAAAACCATCTCACATCCGAAGCTAGGTTACTTTTGTTCTAAAACATCTTCATGCTTTAAATTATTACACGCAATCCAACAGCATCCACAACATTGCTTGCAAGCTTGTTAATCTTCAATACCCATCTTTGTATTCACAAGCTTGAACCTAAGACGTCTGCCTAGTACTATCATTCTTTCTAGTCCTTTACGTGTGACACAAATACATGGGTTAGATGCCCTGAGAACTCTTGGCCTGCAAAAGTTCTGAGTGACGACCGCCACATACCCCCAAGCTTGAATCATTAAAGATGCTCATAATATTTTGAGAATCAGACGTCAGGCAGGAAAATATCATCATTGTCATGTAATCAAGCAAATAAAAGTCGATCGAGGAAAACAAAATGACATCGTAGATGATGCAGAATTTGAGATCAAGCTGGGCATTATACCTTGCCATGTTCTTTTTTTAGTATTCTATCAAAGACAGCATAAGATTTCGTCTAGCTCCTTCAAATACTCTTGGCAAATATTTGGATAGTGCAGAACAAACTCAACTAGAAAATTGGCACTCCCTACATCGAATTTGTTATTTGCTACAAACACATAATAATCCATACCTTTTGAGATGATGATGTTAGAATATCAAGAGGGTAAACGCTTCTTAATTCAATCCAGAACTAGGTGCGCAAAGATGGGAAATAATAAGACTTTTGAATCTTGCTCCTGCCTAGTTTATCCAAAGCATGGAGCGACTCAACCGAAAGACAAAAGCAAAGTAATCGGGAATGCTTTGTTAGAGAGTGTTTCAAGACAAACCTTGCCATCTTCTCGCGCAGCAGACTTTGTGCTAAGCAGAGAATAACCAACTTCCGCCACAGATGCGCTGCTCATACTTCTGCAGAAAAAAGGAATTGAGACCCAGGAAGAACCAACTAGACCAAGGCCGGAGGACAGATCCGGCAGCAAAGGAAACAAACTCGGTAGAAGGAAAGGGTCCGAGGGCGGCTCTGTTTCCCTGCTGGCATTTTCTGCTAGCTCCACCATAGCTCGGCAGAGTAGACGCAGAAGGAAGGAGGAAGAAAGACACAGGTGAGGGGAGTCACGTGGCTGTGGCTCCTCCTCAATAAATGCAATGCAAAATTGCAAAAATGTTCCCCGAAAATTTTTTTTGACATTTGGCACGCATGCAATGGAGCATCAAGGAATCTTGAAGAATAGAATCAAAGTGAATGCTTTACATATGTTTTGATATGGGGTTTTCTTGACATTTTCGTAATTATGCTTACCATTACAAGAAATTTATTGCGGCGGCCAAGGCCCCCACAAGTAATTCTCTTTACTGACTCAATTATTAGTTTTGTAAATGTGTCTCAGTTTGGAACAGTGTCTGGTTTTACCTACTTGTACTTGAATTCCCTTGAGATTTCCTTAAGATATCTAAAGATTATCCTACGATGTAAAAGAAGATGGTTTTTGCATTGCTACTGCAGACTTCAATCTTGCATGGACTTTGTTGTGTAGACTTTGAGTGACTTCGAAATCTAAAATTTGGAGCTCTTTTCGAAGACTACAAGCTCCTATTGTATTCTCCAAACCAATGTATTATGATATAAAGTGTAATATTGCATTGACCTTATGAAGCTTGAGGATTGTTGTCAGATCATGCACTATGCCTACTTTTTCAAAGCCAACTATGAGATGGCTATGCGACACTCTGTTTGCATCTTATCCATTAAATAATCTTAAGCTCTCGAAAAGCCACAGAGCAGTTAATGGTTTTCCCACCATACTATAATCTATTATCGTTGATGGGCGCTCTAGTAAATTCCCAGCCATTAGATAGGGGAATATTCTGAGGGATATGCCCTCTAGTGCGATCCCATCCCTACACCTCATCGGGAGATGGGGTGAAACGCTGATGTGGCTCTATTCCTAAGGGGCCGTTGACATCCATTGGCAGGGATTTTGATGTGAATTGACTTCAAAGTAGCAACTGCCACTATTCCAGGCACTAAAGCAGCAGCGGCTCATGCAACTAAATTAGCAGGCAGCGAGGTCTCTCCCACAAGCTTCCCTGATACAGTGGCGAAGCAGCCCAACAGTTTGGCAGCCGTCAAATCCGAGGCTTCTTGAGCACCTGCAAAGAAGATGGACAAACAAACCGGGGGATTTGAACCCCCTGCCACCGCAATTTCCCATCCTTTTTTTAACTCTCATGTCTGATCATGCACACAATGAGCAGCCAAAAGGAAGAGGAATTACCTAAGTTTCATTGGCTTTGCATACGAAATTGCTAATCCACAAAGTGCATGAGTTCAGATAACATACCCTTTACCTACCAATGAGAGCAACAAGAAGGCAGGCCATGTAAATGCGCCACTGTATAGCAGTGAATAGAAATTTACCTACCAATGAAGAGCAACAAGAAGGCAGACCATGTAAATCCGCCACTGTATAGCAGCGAATAGAAAATGAATAAAAATAAAGCGAGCACAGCCATACCATTGCAGCAGCCCGGAATCGCCCTGAGAGGCCACCGTAGCCCAGGCTACACACCGGAATGGATCATGAAATGGAACTCTCTGCCCAGAACGCATCCAGAGCTGGCGGATTCGCCATGTAATGCAGTATCAGCTTCCTATAAACAGAAATCTCTACCTTCTAAACTTGGCGCCTGCACCAAACCATGGACCGAAGCTCCTCGACCCCAGCCACGCCACTCCAAGAATACAGGAAAGAAGAAGATTCGTTTTTGCCCTAAATCCATACTCAAAAACATACAATACAACCCTAAAACCATTGAAACCATACGTTATAAACATACCCTTTCATGAACTAGCAAACTATATAGCCTAAGCAAGCTATAAAAAGCTGGAACGACGACTTAGAGACCTTTCAATTCCATTTCGTGAAAGAAATTGCAACCTTGCTTTACATCCACTTTAATAAGATTATTCATAACACTGGTGCATAAAGTAACATTAGGGGTGCATCTAGCCTCGACCATTTCTATAAAAAGCTTGTATTCTTCAACTTTAGACATTTTACCATAAGTATTCATGAAAATTATATAAGAAATAGTAGGAGGTTTTTTAACCATTTTCTTTCATTCTTTGGAGTATCCCCTGCTATTGCAGTTTCCTTAGCAAATCCTATAATTCATCTGCATTGCTGTGAAGAGTAGCAAAAGTCTGTTCATCAGAACACTCAAAAAGCAACATATCATGTATGATTTCATGCCTTAGCATAATACAAAACATACAAATAAGTTGTTCAGTGGTTTTCCTTATCAAATCTTGTATCTTTCAAGAACGAAGATTGCCAGATTGAATTTCAAGGCAGGAATGCAACAAGCCATATCTGGCAACAGTTTCTGGAGAGTCATCCAAGCAAATGCTCAGCAAAAGTGCCATGTTTGTGAGATCATTCTCCAGCTCTGGTTTGATTTAGAACTACGAGCAAAAAAAGCAATTTTGGATAAACGAGCTCGTATTCATAGCGAAGAAATTTTCGTGAGAGATCAAAGGCCCTGGTATAAATGGACGAATCCGCCATAGCTAGAACTCTAGAAGTAAGACTAGAACCACGGGATAAGTCTGAGATTCTTACTCCAATAAACTTGCAAGCGGCAAGAAAGGACAACAGAAGCTTATTTGATTCTTTGAAAGCATCCACCTGGAGGAGGAGCAACTAATTGATGTATTAAGCTCAAGAAATCTTATAATCTGCACAAATTTCTCAAATCTATGCGATGAGACAAATATAGCAAATGCATGCTGGTGGCATTCAAGCATAGAAACTCACATAATTTATTAAAAGCACAAATGTGTACACGATTTATCCTAAAATTGTCATATATTAATCAAAAAGGTCAATTCCAATAGAGGCAATCTATCCATCTGAATGCTCAAAGCTTTTAATGCCAAGAGCAAATTACAAATAGTTCTTTCTGAGTTATTTGCAACAAATGGAGCTTGCGCTATAGCAGACGACCCTATATAGCTCTGTCTGAATTTTTTATGGCAGATCAGAGCATTTTCTATGGCTGCATCCCTCTGCCACAACACAAAACAGATGTATCTTTCTTGACTTTGAAATGAACAGGATTTGATATTGTTTCTCTACTTCAGAGATCGCCATGCCAACTATCTTCAGAAGGAAAACACAAATTCCACTTTCCCAATCCGACGATAGTGCTTCATGCAATTTGTCTCCAGAACGAAAACATGCGCTCACATGTGATGCGCTCTGCCGCACTTAGATTGCGGCAGAGAGCAAAAAAGTTAAAACAAAAATGATAGAATGATTTATATATATGTTTAGATAAATGGTTTTGGTGTGTTAGGGAGATATTCTTTTTGGCTTGAAAAAAAATAAAAATTCAAAAAATATTGGCAAGATCATAAAGAAGAAATAACTATTAAATATAGCACAAATTTCATAACACACCAAAACAATTTTTTTTTTCTTTTCCGATATAAAAAACAACTGGCAACTGGCAACAATCCAGTTCCACTTCTTTGCAAAAAAAATATGGAATAGAATAGAATAGAATAGAATAGAATAGTTTTTTAGCGTCCACGGAGACCAATTGGCCTATGGGACCCAAACAAAAAGAGAGCAGCAAGCGTATTACTGACAGGATTAAAAAAACCCCCGCCCCGAAGGGTTTTCGAGAGAAAAACCTTAGCAGTAATAAGCATGCTGGCACACTGTACAATTGCATAGGACAGTTCAATACCGTCCGTAGGACGCAAACGAGTCCGTGCATCCATAACCTCCTGGAGGTATGACCCCAACAATCCCACTGACACCGTAGTCAATAACTGATGTAACGGCTGGCCAGGCACTAGTAATCGAACATATCGCTCTCGGATATGGGCAAATCCTGGGCAGATCTGGAGGGCATGACATTCATCCTCAATCGCGCCCTGGTGGCAACACTGGCAAAGCCTTTGCTCTCGTGGTTCCCGAGCCCAACGCCCCGTTTCAATGCGGAGGCGATGTGCACCCGTGCGAATGGAAGCTATAAGTCTGCGCTTCTTCATGGGCAGCTGGGTGTACAAGTACTGGTGTGGGCCTCTTGTGAGCCTAGGATTGACTTGTTGCTGATAGTGTGCCAGCTTAACGTGCGTCAGAGCCTCTGCATCCCAGAGCTTGCGAAGGAAAGTAGCATCCAGGTACAGTTGTTGCCCCTTGAAGTGGCAACATGAAGAAGAGATGAAGATATGAAGAAAATTCTAAGTATTGGAGGAGCTATTAAGGAAAAGTATCAGGCTGGAAGAGAATCTAGGCCAGGTGAGTACCCCTGCCAAATCCTCTAGCCAAAACTAGCCATCCTTGATTTTTCCCAAATTTTTTGAGCCTATCTCCTATTTTTTTCTTGAATTTCCCTATCGCTAGCCAAATATGCTTCTAAAGATGCCTAAAAATCCAAAAATGCCAAAAAATCTATACCTTTGCCAAGTGGCATCCTAGTCATCATCCTAAAGTGCCAAAGATGTCAAAAAGTCAAGTGAAAGTCAAAATGGAAAGCCAAAAGGCACACTTTCTAAAAAATACCCTTGCCACGTCATCAAGAGTCAAAATGCCACCTAGGATGGCCACCTTGTTCAAAAAATGCTTTGTCATCCAACTTGGGTTATATCTTTGCCACTTGGGCCAAAATCATGCCACCTCATCAAAAATATCAAGGGGCATTTAAAATCTCGAAAATTCACTTAGGCAAAAAGCCATGTTTGACTTTGCCACATCATCCTTCACTATGCCAAGTCATCATTTCATCATGTCACCATCCATTGCCCAGTCACCATTGATTCACCTTTTAGCCAAAAATCAAAGTGCCATTTTTCAAAATTTGACCACATCATCTTGTAGCCCCAATGAAAATATGCCACGGCACAAAAAACTTCCAAAAAGACCCTATATAGACCTTTAAATTCCACTTCTTGGGAATCGTGCCCTTTGAAAAAATATAAAAAATTGTCCTATTCTACCCCCGACCTAGATTCCTTTTCCAATCAATCCCCTCCACGTGGCTCACCCGGGCGTGTGGGGGCGTGGAGGTACCGAATCCCACGTGGGCAAGACACGCCAATTTAAAAGTTTGCGTGGATTGGGCTATATATCCCCCGGCTGACTTTTCGATTTTGGCCTGTGGGATATATCCATTGAAGAAAATTTCGCCAAGATCCATTAGGGTTCTATGATTCTCGACCCCGCCGCAATTTGAGTGATGCGAAAGCAGTCACCGATCATAATCGACTTCCGAACCAATCGAATCATGAAGAAGATGCTGAATTAATAGAGATCATGCCAAGAACAGAGTATTGCCTATTTTGGGAAAAAAAGAGTTCGTGAGCCATATGCGCACAAATTGGAGCTCTAACTACCCCCGACATGTGTCTATAAAGACGATCCGAGCCGTATTCTATGGCAGGAGAGGAGATTTTTGATTAGAAACCCGCCCTTGTTCTTGAAAGCCAAGATTTCGAAGTTTCGATACAAATTCTATTTCAGAGTGATCGAATGGATTACCCCGACAGGTGTATTATGTTCCTAAGATAATCGAGAAAAGTTTTCTTGAGCAATTCATGGTGTTTCCCCTTTCTTCAATCGATTTTGAAAGTGTTTTTTCAAAAAATTAGGGTTTTCCATTTTTACGTGTCACCCATTTCTCGCTTAACTTTGCCAATTAATTCCCCATCAATCTTTATCAACAAATGAGTTGAAATCAATTCAAGTTATCCGATATTATCTAGATTTAGCTAAATTGATAGCTATTCGCCGTAATTTGTTCAAAAATTCATCCGCATTCAAAGGAAGTTTGTCTCAGATCCCCAAGTTTTTCTTCAATCATTTTCACTACTTTGTTGCGAGAAAAAATCCTACCATACACCCGCATTCACATATCACCTCATTTCCTCACGTTTGCACCTCTTTTTCTCATCTTTTCACATCCCCTCACCACATCTTTGGCTCTCGCACCCTAAACACGTAATTTGGCAAGTATCTTTTAGGAAATCCCACAATTTAGAGATTTGTGCATCACAGCTTTTTGCAAGGATTCTCGTGGAAAGACAACATCTTTTGGAGGTCCTACGGATTCTCTAAAAAACTCTTGCAAAAAACTTGAGAGCCCTCATGGTGAGGCACCCAAGGAAGACTGGTACAGATATGGATGGTGATGGAGAGCCTAGCCACGCTGAAGATATGCCTTTGGAGCATGGGTTGGCAAAGCATTGTTAGAAGAAGCCAAAGAATAAAGACCTCTAGGCAACTATGTCGACCCTATCTTCAAGGTTGGAGACGCCTCCTTCACAGCCCCCTTTATGACGTAAAGAAACCCCTTGAGGTATTTCTAAACTCATTTGATGATTATTTTAGGAATCATGCTCCTAGAGGTATGACTAAGTTGGAATTGTTCAAGCTTTCTTTATCTGATGACCTTGCTACTAAATGGTTTAACACTCAAAGAAAGATTTATGGTGTTCACACATTTGAAGAGATGAGGAGCAGATTCATTGATAGGTTTGGCGAACTGCGGACTCTAAACTTTGCTTCAAAGAATTGCATTCTCTTTCTATTAGAAGTGATGAAAGCATAGAAGCTTATGTTGATAGATTTGGAGAGCATGTGATAAAGTGTGAGTCAAAGGGTGTTGATAATCCTCCTTTGCATTTGATCACTGCTTTCTTGCATGGTTTGAAGTTCAGACCTCCCGCTTACAAGAAGTTAATGAAGATACATCAACAACAACGTTTTGAGACATTACCAAGGGTATTTTCCAAAGCAATTGAGATCAGCAGGCTAAGGGCTGCATTTTCTACTTTTGAGCACGTTGATCTTGATTATTTCAATGATTTAGAGACTAACTATGAACCTGTGTGTACAGTGAAGAAGAAAAATTCTTTTGAAGAAGATATGAGAGAAGAGATTTCTAAGTTGCAAGCTACTAACCTCAAAATTGCAACCGAACATGCCAGACCGGCAGAGACACTTATGGAGGTTACCAAGCAACTCTCTCGAGCTCAAGAAGGCTCCAAAGACCCCAGAGATGAGGCATCCGACTTCAAGTCTTTGATTCTACACAAAGTAGAAAGCATTGTACCCATGAAGAAGCCGTGCCATTCGAAAGTAATTGCTGGTCCAAGCCTTGCCCTAGATGTGATAAAAAGGGCCACACTTGGTAAGGAGTGCCCCGTTTGTTCATATTGTAAAGAAACAGCCATTATGAAGACAGGTGCAAGATCAAAGAGTATATGTTGAAAGATAAAGGTAAGATGTAGATGCATCCTTTTCTCATGTCAAGTTTCGACGACATGAGAAGGAGGTGATGAACTTCGAAGAGAAGAAGAGGTCTTGGTCACCGGTACTCCCTATAGCCTAAGACCTGCACCTCGCAAGCCAACATGCCTAGAAATAGCATAGCTCCTCCGCCCTCGCGGGTTACAGAGCCGTTTCACCTCAAAATGACAGCCCTTGTGTTAGGTGAAGTTGACCAGGTGTTGAAGTCTACTAGAGTCACCCTAGATGTTTTGACCTTGTTAAGAATAGCACCTTCCTATAGAGAGCGTGTCAAAACACTTATAGAGGAGAATTCGTGAACCCACTGGCCCACAACATCTCTAGAGTTGGGAAAGACCCCCCGTATATTCTCATGTGAAGCTCAAGTCGGAAGGTAAAACACTCTCTAAAGTCATCTTGGATGGAGGCTCAGGTATAAATATCATGCCTTTACATATTATGGACTCTTTAGAGTTAAAAATCACTTCGCAAAGACCAATTATTATGGAAATCTTTTGCTAATGAGAGTGTACAACCAAAAGGAGTCGTTAATGATGTCTTGACAGATGTAGGGGGCATCAAGATGACCCCGGACTTTGTTGTAGTACGTTTCCTTCTCGTCGATTGGCAGCTATGACCTTCTTTTTGGGCGTAAAGTGGCTCAAGTGGTTTCTCAAAGCCGATTGGGGAGGAGGTAAATGCACAATATGATGGTAAGCAAGAAGTCACACTCTACAAACCGTGAAGGTAAACTCCAAGAAGAATTTGCCTTTTAATTGATGATGCACTAATCTATAAAGATGTAGGTGTGTACAACATCTATGTAGATCCCCTTTGGAAGAAGAAGAGCAAAAACTTGATGAGCATACTCATACATTGTTCTTTTGATGGCGCTTGTAGCAGTGAAAGTTGAGCCTAGCCTCGTGGCCGCTGCCATCATTAAAAGCCCAGAGGCTTTGACAAAGGCCAAAACAGCAAGAATTACAAAAATATAACCTCTAATGAGGCAGAGTATCAAGCTTTGATTGCAGGTTCCGTGAAGCTTACATGATGGGAATCAAGAAGTCGAATATAAAGGGAGACTCTCACTGTGGTGCAATCAAGTCCAAGAGGTATACCAAACCAAGCATTCAAGGTTAGTACAACTTAAAGAAGAGGTTTTGGGACTATTAGACAAATTTGAGGCCCGGACTATAGAGCATATCCCTAGGCATTTGAATAGTGAAGTAGACAAGCTAGCTAAAGGTACCATAATGGATTTTTTAGTCAAGGAGCCTTTCAGAAGAAGAGCTGAACCTCTCAGACTTGTCCAATTCTAACTATAGGGATAGAGGAGGCAAGCAGAGAGCAAGTCATTTGTATCCAAAAGAATGGCCAAACTAGAACCCCGAAAGTTGGTCCAAAAGCTCCCCCGAGCCTTGCTTTAACTCATTTCCTATGTCAGGTCAAGAATTCTCGATGATGTCTTTGCTTGGGATTACTCTGAACTAAAAGGAATTCCCCCTCTAAAGCAAAATTTGAAATAAAAGTAAAAGATGGCTCGATCCTGCTCAATGTAAATTAAGGAGGATAAATTCGTCTTGTCGCCACTTATCTATGAAGAATTAAAAACTATGGAGAGTTCTAAGCTGATATGTGAGACATTGAACCTCGAGTGGTTGTCTTGCATTGTGCCACCAAGAAGAGAAGTGGCCAACTTAGAATTTGTATTGATTATAGAGATATCAATAAGGTTACAATCAAAGACCGCTATCCCCTACCATTTCTAGAAGAAGTTTTGCATACCATGAGTGGAAAAGAAGTCTATTCTCTTATGGATGGCTTCTCTGGTTTCAACCAAATAGAAGTTGATCCTTTATCACAGCCAAAAACTGCCTTCATTACACCTTGGGGAACTTATATGATGCTAAGAATGCCATTTGCTTTGAAAAATGCCCCCCGCAACCTTTCGTGAGGGCAATGAACAATATTTTTGAGTCATTATCTCCCCAAGATTTCGTGGCTTTTCTCGATGATTTGACTCTGGCCACCTCTTTGGAAGATCATCTCAAAACAATCTCTAATATGTTTTCTTTGTGCAGATCCAGTGGTGTGAACTTAAATCCAAAGAAGTGTTTGTTTTTGACTGACAAAGGTGTGCTGTTAGGCCATCAGATATCAGAGGAAGGAGTTCAGATTGTCGCAGCAAGCCGACAAAGAGTTCTCGACCTCCCAGTACCTAAAACATTGAAGCAGATCAAAGGTTTTGTTGGTACACTTCAAGGCTTGAGGATCTACATCCCAAACTTCTCTCACATTTTGAGACCTATCACCAAGCTCACCAAAGTAGGGTATGTATCTAAAAATACAAGTCAAAAAGTTCCAGTTGAGTGGAATGAAGATTGCCAAAGGGCATTTGAATTGATCAAAGAAGAGCTCAAAGAAGAAGGTAACACTTCTGGCCCCTAAACCAAATGAAGATTTCCAAGTTTATATAACAGTTACATCATTTGCTGTAGGATTAGCCTTATTTCAGAACAAAAGGGTACTAAATTATGCAGGAAAGCAGTGGTCAGACACAGAGGTGAATTACCCAGTCCTAGAGAAGTCTGCTGCTGCCCTAATATTTTTGACCACTAAATTTCCCCATCTTCTGATGCAAGCTCCAAAGATTCAAGTCTATATGAAGGTCAATCCTCTTCCAATGTTGTATGGTAAACAAGCCCTGAAGACCAAGTTCTATAAGTGGGCTGCCATGCTTCAAGACTTTGCCATTGAAGTCCATCTTGTCAAAGCAGAAAAGGATCCGAGTAGTTTCATACCCTATGCCTTCTACAAATATGATTTGACCTCTGAAGAGGATCAAACAGAAGAAGAGGTATGTCATTTAGTTGGAGAAACCAGGTCTTGGATGCAACCCATTGTCAATTATCTAAGACATCAAGAGATCCCTGCCACATTTTCACCATCTGAGAAAGTTAAGTTTAGAAGAAGATGTCTAACATATGTGCTGGTTGAGAACATTTTATGTAGGAAGATGCCTTCACAGATTTTGTTGAGGTGCTTGGCTGAAGAAGAACAGGTACAAGCTCTAAGACATGCTCATGACCTCTGCTATGGTGGACATTATTCTATGGATGCCACAGCCAAGAAAATTCTAAGTTCTGGATACTATTGGCCTACACTTCATCATGATGTCAAAAGGTATGTGCAGAGTTGTTCTGGCTGTCAAAAGCATGCCAAAGAACGCCTCAAGGTACCTCCCTTTCACCTATTGTGGCCCCCGCCCATTTCTGGTTTGGGGATTAGATTTTGTTGGTCCTATACATCCATCTTCCTCTGCCAAACATGAATACATCCTAGTTGCTACAGACTTCTTCACTAAATGGGCTGAAGCAACTCCATTGACAAGTGCAAATGCAGATACCACAGCAAGTTTCCTACTCTCTAATATATGTGCTAGGTTTGGAGTACCATTGAAGATTGTTTCTGACAGAGGAACGCCTTTTGTGAATGAAGTAATAGACAAGCTTACCCAATTGCTTGAGATAAGACATACAAAAGTTCTCGCTTACTACCCTCGTGGAAATGGCCAAAGCGTAATCCACCAATAAGACTCGATATCCATTATGAAGAAGACAAGAGATAGGTTTCCAAGAAGCTGGCATACAAAGTTGATCTATGCCCTCGGTCCTACAGAACCACTTATAAAGTGGCTATAAAAACACTCCCCCTCTATTGTATATGGTACTAGCGCCATTCTACCCTTTGAGTTGCGTGTACTTTCGCCAAGGATGATGCAAATACAAGTCAAAAGTGAAGAGGATGCTATCTCGGTGCAAAGCAGCAGCAGATGCTAGCCCTTGAGGAACTCGTGAGATAAGACTCCTGTGTGATAACAGATCACAAGATGAAAATCAAGAAGAAATTTGACAAACAAGCAAGAGAAGTCAACTATCGGGTTGGTGATTTGGTGCTTAAGTTAGCTAAAAAAACAGAGATCCCACTCTAGGTAAGTTTTCTCGCAAATTGGGAAGGTCCATTTGTCATTTCTTCACATGCCGGAGTAAACTCATATTACTTACAAGAGTTAGAGTCCGAGAGGATTTTGCCAAATCCTCTCAATGCACAAAGACTTGAAAGCTTATTGGATCTAAACTAGCTAATGCTAGTTAGTATAGTTGTAGGTAGTCTAAAAAAAGGTTGAAGTAGTTGAAATCGTTCTAGATATGATTTGCTAACACTATGGGGAGAAAACAATAAAAAGAAGAAAAGTGAAAAAGAAAAAGTATGTGTTTTGATCTTTAACATTGTCATTTGCGGTGTTCATTAGTTGTTTCCGCTTAAAGCCAGCCGTAAAAAACCATTGCCTCCTAAAGTTGTGCTCACATGCAGGAACTCAAAATCATCATGAACAGTTTTGTTGAACATCTCGTGATGAATACCGTGGATTGAAGTACTAATCTAAGTCATCATGTCATTTTGCAGGACCATCCTAGTCTTCCATACCATTCATTTTTCATTTATTGGCTTCCCATTCATATAAGCCTTGCTCATACTTTTATTCATCACCTACAGTGCCGCTATTCATCCCCGTGCATCATAAAAAGCGCCTCCTAACTCTCTATTTCATGTTATTTGCGGGATCATCCTTTACCCACTAGCCGCCTTTTATACCACCGCCATTTTTCTTTTTGGGCAAATTTGCAGGACCATTACATCTTCTAGAATGTGTCTGCACCCTTCCATAACATTCTAGCTTCATCCAAGACTCCTACAAGAATGGGTAGCTGAAATCCTAAAAGTATCAAGTTTTATTCACAAGATCACTGAAGCAGATTTTGGACGCTCCCCAAGTTTCAACACTTATGGGAAGTCAAAAGAACATGGTAGCAGACCCTACAAGTTACAAAGGTTCAAAAGTTGTCTTTGTGGTTCAAAGTTGCGTAATTCATCACCAAAAAATGTGAAGTACACATAGTTCTATCCAGTTTCCTATTTCGCACCATTTTCCATTCATGAAGACCTCAAGAAAACCTTATATTATCTCTCGTGAATGTGATATGCATTGATTTGGCATTCACTCTCATATATTTGCACTTTTCGTGATGCTTTTATGTCGTGATTCTAAGAAGCTCGATATTTGAAAGGATAATTCAGATCCGATGATGTCGAGAAGTTTTTTAACAGTTTCAAGGCCGGGGACCAGCCATTTTTTCTTTTTATAAAGATGTTGCCCCTTGAAGTGGCAACATGAAGAAGAGATGAAGATATGAAGAAAATTCTAAGTATTGAGGAGCTATTAAGGAAAAGTATCAGGCTGGAAGAGAATCTAGGCCAGGTGAGTACCCCCGCCAAATCCTCTAGCCAAAACTAGCCATCCTTGATTTTTCCCAAATTTTTGAGCCTATCTCCTATTTTTTTCTTTGAATTTCCCTATCGCTAGCCAAATATGCTTCTAAAGATGCCTAAAAATCCAAAAATGCCAAAAATCTATACCTTTGCCAAGTGGCATCCTAGTCATCATCCTAAAGTGCCAAAGATGTCAAAAAGTCAAGTGAAAGTCAAAATGGAAAGCCAAAAGGCACACTTTCTAAAAAATACCCTTGCCACGCCATCAAGAGTCAAAATGCCACCTAGGATGGCCACCTTGTTCAAAAAAAATGCTTTGTCATCCAACTTGGGTTATATCTTTGCCACTTGGGCCAAAAATCATGCCACCTCATCAAAAAAATATCAAGGGGCATTTAAAATCTAAAATTCACTTAGGCAAAAAGCCATGTTTGACTTTGCCACATCATCCTTCACTATGCCAAGTCATCATTTCATCATGTCACCATCCATTGCCCACCACCATTGATTCACCTTTTTAGCCAAAAAATCAAAGTGCCATTTTTCAAAATTTGACCACATCATCTTGTAGCCCCAATGAAAATATGCCACCCGCACAAAAACTTCCAAAAAGACCCTATATAGACCTTTAAATTCCACTTCTTGGGAATCGTGCCTTTGAAAAAAATATAAAAAATTGTCCTATTCTACCCCCGAGACCTAGATTCCTTTCCACCAATCACCCCCATCCACGTGGCTCACCCACGCGTGGGGGCTGGAGGTACCGAATCCCACGTGGGCAAGACACGCCAATTTAAAAGTTTGCGTGGATTGGGCTATATATCCCGGGCTGACTTTTTTTCGATTTTGGCCTGTGGGATATATCCATTGAAGAAAATTCTCGCCAAGATCCATTAGGGTTCTATGATTCTCGGCCTCCCCGCAATTTGAGTGATGCAGAGCAATTCACTCGATCATAATCGACTTCGGAACCAATCGAATCATGAAGAAGATGTGAATTAATAGAGATCATGCCAAGAACAGTAGTATTGCCTATTTTTGGGAAAAAGAGTTCAGAGCCATATACGCACAAATTGGAGCTCTAACTACCCCGACATGTGTCTATAAAGACGATCCGAGCCAGATTCTATAGCAGGAGAGGAGATTTTTGATTAGAAACCCGCCCTTGTTCTTGAAAGCCAATATTCGAAGTTCTCGATACAAATTCTATTTCAGAGTGATCGAATGGATTACCCGACAAAGTGTATTATGTTCCTAAGATAATCCGAGAAAAGTTTTCTTGAGCAATTCATGGTGTTTCCCCTTTCTTCAATCGATTGAAAGTGTTTTTTCAAAAAATTAGGGTTTTCCCATTTTTACGTGTCACCCATTTCTCGCTTAACTTTGCCACTTAATTCCCCATCAATCTTTATCAACAAATGAGTTGAAATCAATTCAAGTTATCCGATATTATCTAGATTTAGCTAAATTGATAGCTATTCCGCCGTAATTTGTTCAAAAAATTCATCCCAGATTCAAAGGAAGTTTGTCTCAGATCCCCAAGTTTTTCTTCAATCATTTTCACTACTTTGTTGCGTAAAAAATCCCACCATACACCCGCATTCACATATCACCTCATTTCCTCATGTTTGCACCTCTTTTCTCATCTTTTCACATCCCTCACCACATCTTTGGCTCTCTCGCACCCTAAACACGTAATTTGGCAAGTATCTTTTAGGAAATCCCACAATTTAGAGATTTGTGCATCACGCTTTTGCAAAGGATTCGTGGAAAGACAACAAATGCTTTAAGTGCCTCGCGATCTTTCTTTGTCCCGACTGACGACTGCTTTTCGCACACCCCGGCGTGGAGAACCACCGAGCTTGCTTGTCTTTCCAAAGCAGGATTTCGTTGGGGACCCATTGCCGCGGGCTAAAGCAAGGTGGGGCAAGCGTGTATCAGCCATAGCGACCACCTTTTGGAAGTAAACGATATGGCGTTCCAATGCAGCCCTCGTTGAAGGGGTAGAAAGCCTGCCTCCTCGGAGTAGGATCCGTATGGAATCGTGGACTTCACCCCGTGGCCCGCGCCAAGAAGGCCTTCGTGACCGCCGAGGTCATTCCAAGTGTTGAGGGATATCACCGGACCCCACACTACGCCCCATACAAAAGGACCGGCTCAACCAAGGCCCAAACAAATGTGGACTGGTGGCCTCGTGCATACAACTCGTCGTGTGTGGTCATTGTTGTTCCGCATGGCATATAGTGCTTTCCAACCATTTGGACCCGCGAACCGAGATAGCCGCAGATCCCAATGGGTGGTAGTTGAGAACTCAATCCCCAAGTACTTGTAGGTCGGAGCCCTCTCTACCTCCCGCCCCGGTAAGTGAATGTGGGAAGCCTTGGTTGACGGATGATGCAACTAGCAAACACCCTAGTTTTGGCCAAGTTAACTTCGCATGCCGTTGAATTGGCAAAAAGTGTCAAGAGCATCCAGTGACGTTGCATGTCCTCGGGGTATAGGCCATGAGGTTGACATCATCGCATATATGAGTTGCCGGATTGTGTGATGCATGAGATGTCGCCGCGACCTCCATGTTCGAGAGAGCCAATCTTCCAACCGATCAATGTATAGGCCAAAGAGTGTGGGGAGGGGGCAACCCCGACGCGACTCAATGCTACCGATCACCGGGCTGTGCCGCCGATGTGATACGGCCCGAGCATGCCTCGTGCAGCCTATATATACCGCATTTTGCAAGTCCGGGGGTGTCCCCAAACCGCCGCTAATCGGCCCCATAGCTTGTTGCGGGTAATCGCGGTCGAACGCTTTTGCAAAATCCACTTAAACAACAAGATGTGTTCTGGCCGGCGATTCTCGCTATCTTCAATCAATGTGCGCAGAGTGAAAATATGATCAATAGTGGAATGTTTGGGCTAAAACCCGCCTGTGTAAGAGCTCAGACCTCCGCTTCTCCTCGCCCATATTGTCACCGCCGCTCAAGGATGCCAGCCAACAGTTTTGCAAAGAGAGAGCTGACCATAATAGTACGGTAGTTGGCCGGGCATTGAGGGTCCCCTGCTTTGTATATGGGCACTACCCTACTAGTGGTCCATTGCGTAGGGAAGCCTTCTCGCAATGCGCTATTGAACAATGCCGAGGAGGAGGCAGTAATGGAGGCCCAAAGCCCATTCGAAGTTACGCACCGCATGCCATCTAAATCTGCTACCTTCCCATTAGCTAGACGCCAGAGGCCCATGATGACATCCCCTCGCGGATAAAACCGAGCCATGCCTATCTGTGGAGGGATGGTGCCGCCCCCGAAGCGGGTCGTGCATGTATTGCAAGTACTTGTACTCCATTGCTCCGAGGTGATGTTCCCCGTGGGTCAATGCGGGCTTGCTCAAGACCCCGCTCCGAATGTCCGGGTGCCGGTCCAGAGACCAAACATCTCAAGGTCGATGCTCGCGAGGTATCCGCCTTCTTGTTCTTGAGAAAGGAGCTGTATTGACCGATGGCATGTGGGGGGAGATGGGATCGGTGACTTGCCGAGTGTGCGCCCCAGCCCCGGACACTCATCATCAAACCACCGCTATGGGGAAGGTGGTAGTGCCTGAGGTTCGCCGTGAGCGGCCTCTCCCAAAGCATCTTTCTGCAGCCGTCAGAAGCAGATGAGTCAGCTGAGCAGATTGCTCTTGAAGTGTGGGGAGTTGCAGCAGTCCCGCCAGATCATGCTCAAGCAACTGGGCATAGGTCCCTGCACGGTCGTAGTCCAGGCACAGCTGGGGCACACGGTGTGTTGAGGTAGTAGATGCACGGGGAGCCTCCCAATGGAGATGCATGAACAGGGGCCGGTGGTCCGAGTCTACTCGCCCCGAGTGTAAGTGTCTGTCCCGATGGAAAAATGAGTAACCAGGTGCAGATCCCGTTCCTCAACCAGCAGATAATCCACCACACTGGAGCCGCCCCCTTGGTTCTCCTGTCTACAAGTGCAGCAGCTGGAAGACGGCCATTGTGCCAACCCATTACAAATAACCAGGTCAAAGATACTACCCAGCAACAACAACTGCCTGCCATAGCGCGAAATATGGCTGTCGTCTGATATCCTTGACCAAGCCACCTCTGCGGGGTTCAACTGCAAGACGTCCTCTGCCAGGGACTCAAATTTTAGAACCTCGCCGGCCCCGCGGTGCATTAAAGTCGCCAAGCAACATAACCCCCGCCTAACCGCTTTGCCTGGCCAGATGTCATCATATAGATTGACATAGGGCTCCAATCGATCCACTTCCGAATGAGTGTTATAAAAGTTGCTCTCGGCATGTGGAAAGTAGCATGTTGCTATGAGAAGAGTGTCGCCACTGTCATGCTGCACTCGCACCCACAAGTAGCGATTGTACCTATCTGTTTTGTGCAACGAGACTGAGTGCCTCAAGGTTGCATGGTAGTAGCAGGCAACCCCGCCATGCCCTCGCTTGCCTGTGCACTCATTGAACACCGAGAAATGCAAATAGCCTGGGAGGTCCGGTAGTCTGTGCCCTGCATGCTCCCATATTTCCATGAGGAAAATGAGATCCATATCTGGTGCAATAGCGTTGAGACTCTCGCCTTTCTGCCAGGGGAAGCCCCGACAGTTCCAAGACACCATCCGGAGGAACAATTCCTATTTGTTGGCATTCGATGTGGATGCTCGATGATCTGCCCCGCCAGTGGGGAGCAGTGTGTGTCCGAAGCAAAGCAGCGGAGCGGGCGAGAGAGAGACGCAAAGAGGGGTATCAAAAGAAGAAGAAGAAGAAGCAGCAGCAGCAGCAAAGCAGCAGAAGTGGCGGCAGCGACGACGATTGCCTCGGCGACCTCAGTGCCGGCCTGAAAATGCTAAGCTTGCCCCGGGACAAGGCCTCGCAGCCCCTCACGATGGGCGCCCCCGACCGGGCGATTCTTTGTCACGGCGGGACTCCTGTTGCATCGGGGTGAGCTTCCCATAGCTCTTATATTTGCGATTCTCTAGTACCATCTCTATCTCTTACTTCGTGTACAGTTGTACTTGATTAACGAGCTGCTGGTTTTGGATAATGCCTCCATAATTTTATGTGCTTGCCTTCTGCATTGTTGCACATTTCCTAAATGATATTGGCAGTTTGGCTACTATTGCAAGTATGCTGCTCAACTGCATTCGTGTTAGTGGGGTTTGTGGAAATCACAAAGCTTTTTGTGTTCCGCATCTTATGCCATCTGCTCTGCTCTTTAGGTCAGTAAATTCCAACATTAAAATTGGTTCATCTCCTATCCCCCGAGTGCAATATTTATGACCTAGAACAAATTGTCAGGGATAAGCTTTCCATGTTCCCGTTTTTGGGAGATGAGAAGCAGGGCGTGGGCGGACTTTCAATTTGGCTGGATCAAAGCATCGTCGCTAGGGATCACCACCTGGTTCTTCGCCCCACCTCACCTATAAGCCTGCCTAGTTCGTTGCCCCTGTTGTTGCTCCACTGCATGCCCCATCCACCATTCCATCTCCTCCGCCACCCATCTGCCTTCATAAGGTAACATCTATTTTTATGTATGTGTGTTAACCTTATGTCTAAGTGATACTTCTTTGGATTTTTGAATGTTTGACCATTGGATTGATAAATATAAATAATGAATACATCTACATGTATAAACACATGTAGAGCTTGAAACCTACACGAAGTATAATCAATCAGAGCTTCAATCTGATGAGCTCTGTCTTATAAATCAGGGCTTCAATCTGATGAACTGCAATTCTTCTTCTACTTTGCAGCTCCGAAACTAGCAGAGGAAAAGTCAAAATGGTTTTCTTTCGTAAAGATTTTCTAATACAAAATGCGGCGCTTATCAAATCCCAACTCATCAGATCCCACGGGGCTCATCAAATTGAAACCAACGCAGGCCAAAAAGAAATGTAAAAGCCCAAATTTGTTGCATGGAAACTATGGATAGTTATTGCTACTATAGGAGATCTCCTAGTTGTGAAGAAGACCTGTTAGCCTAAAACCTGGAATTTTAGTCTAACCTCAAAGGAAGTGCAAACAAACTGGTCAGGACCTCCAGATCACTTAGGGTGATCAATCCTCGATCATATAAAGCAAAAGAACTCAATTTGAAATGCTAGATTTCTCAAAATCACTACAGTCCCTGAAGCAAAAAAAACTGTCAGAACAAAAATCAGTTTAGCAGTCACACCCTTTAAGATTTTTGAGTTTTGATTTTTGGTATGGTTTATAGACAAGTGGAGGAAGCTACTGGTGAAAGTCTGACTCGATTTGGATAGAGGAAGGCCAAGAAAATCTATGTCAAAGTTCAGTAAAAAATTGGTCAATGCCAAAACAGAGAGCCAAAATTTGCAAATATAGTTTGGTGATGAATCTTGAGTTGGAATTTGTATAAACAGCTTCAAAATAAACTCTAGATCATGTGCATAAGGTTTTCTTGACAAGCAAACACTATGATATTTACTGAGATGGGCCAAAGTCTCGATTTCTGTCACAGTTTATGACAGTTATGGAAAAAACTATTTTTTCTTTGTTTTCTTTACATATAAGCAATACTCAAAACCTTTTAAAGAATGGGACACGACTATTTAATTTGGATTCTACTTTAAATATCTGGTTTCTATTAGTTTAGACAAAAGAGTAACAACTTGAAACAAAAGAAGATGGAAACACTATTTGTCCGTGCAATGAATATGCATTCAAATCATAAGATATCACAGAGTTTAGAATTCTCAAAGCAAGTAATACCTGTGATAATGCTTGAGAACAGATCCCAAGGCATTGTCAACTTTCAAAACCCAAAAATTATCGTAAAGAGAAAATAATAAGATAATTTGAGTAGCAGAGGGAGTTTTGATGTCAAATAAGTCACAAATGTAATCGGTCTTCAATCAAAATACATCAATCTTCAATCTCGAAAGCGGGATTAGCAGAATTTGAGGTAGAAACAGATCAAGAGAATATCAGAATATAGAAATCGCCCGCATCACAGAGGTATATCTCCGAGGGGGTGATGATTTGATCTGTGATGTCGGCTTAAGAACCGTTCTTCCCCAAAACTAGCTCTACCGAAAGTGATTTTAGGCCTAATTTGAGCAATTTCTATCAAACCAAGTGCCACAGAGGATCACAGAGGTCTCTAAAAGGTTCAGGAGCTGATTTCGGGAGAAAATTGGCATGGATTCAATCAAGTTATGGCACGAATTGGCCGATTTAGGTGTTCCCCTATTTCTTAGGGTTCATCGAAAAATTTTTGAAGGCCATATATCCCACAAAGCTAAAATGATTCTCGAGGCTCATGTATATAAGGCTTAATGTCGACCCAAATTTAATAATCGGCGTACACGCAGAGGGGACACCCAGCCCGTGTCTGGCCCCCACGCCCTGCTGCCACGTGGAAATGAGAATGGAAATGGGGGGGGTGACGTGGAATGATGTAGAAATAGATAGGGTAAATAGGCTAGAATAGGTTTTTTTTTTTTATTTTTATGGCACGATCCCAAGAAATAATATTTGAGGAATTTTCCAAAGTCTTTTTTGAATTTTGGAAAGGCCAACATAGCTATTTTTGCCAAGCTCCAAATCTAGAGTGTTTTCAAGTCAAATTGAGATACTTGAAATTTTGCCCATTTTGACCATGGTCAATTAGTTTTCAACCTTGGGAATGGTGAAAAAATCATAGGAAGAGGGTGAAAAGATAAAAAAAAAAAAAAAAGGCTATGGCAGGATTTAGGGAAATAAGATGAAAGTAAAATTCAAGCCTCCTTGCTCTTGAAGTTTTTCATGATCTCTTGAGAGCAATTCACAAGTGGAGGTGAGGCCAATAAAAATATAGGTAGTGAAGTAATGAAAGAAGGCATGACAAGGTGGAAATGGGGTATAAAAAGATGAAAGGAAAGTGGATATGGAATGGATGAAATGGATAAAGGATGGAAACCCCCTGTAGCACATGATCTTATCTCCAAAGCTCAAATCATACCTCATAACTTTGCTCAAGGCCCTAGGGTCTTCCAAACTTCTAAAAAGGTCTTCCAATCTTCAAGGCCTAAACAAGAGCAAAATTCACCTTTAAAGTGACATCTTCATAGGTGTGACTTCCAAACCATTGGTGCAACTCCATTTAGCTCCATATGAGTAAATATGAGCAACATGCTTATAACTCCTTGTATAGCTTGCTATATCCTTTGCCTGGTCTTCAAGAAATAAGAATGTAACTAGAAAATTTCCTCAAAGGAAAGAATTAGGCTATACAACCAAGATCCCAAGGGTCTTCCAAACTTGAGCCAATTTCTTCCAAACTCTAGCAGGATCAAAATAACACTAACTCTTACCATATGAGTAATAGGAAAGTAACTTAAGATGAAACCTCAAAAGAAACCACAAGTCTTCCAAACTCTGACAAGTATCTTCCAATCTTGAAACTCTAGGTATCATGATGGTCCATGTTGCCCAAAAAGGGGCAACATCTCCTCAAAGGAAAGAATGAGGCTGGTCCCCAAAGCCTCAAAGGAAAGAAATGCTAACTGAAGGTCTTCAAAATATCAACAAGTGGTGGAGGGAATAGAATTACTCTGCAGTGGTGGGAAATATGAGGCAGAGTATAAGGTAATGGAGAGAGTGATAAGAAAATAAGATCAAATGGAGGGTAGGACAACTCAAGACAGTGAATATGGAGAAGAAGTGGATGAACCCAAGATATGACAATGATAATCAAATTAGCATGAGTGCCAAATAAAGGGATGAGTAACAATGTAGGATTAGCACTCTTAAAATTTCATATGGAAGCAAGGGCTAGATGGAAAGAGGCCAACTTAAGACAAATAAGAGTAATGAGCAAATGGACCTGAAATGACAACACTCAAAATTGTTAAAGCATAGCAAATCTCTACCCTATTTAACTAAACTTCTACTATTCAAGAAATTTGGCTCATACAACCATTGAATGTATTTCAAACTAAAAATTCAAACCTTCAAACCAAAAAATTCAAACCATCGAGCTCGAACCCTAATTTGCTCCTCCTCTGCTCGTGCTCAGAAAACTCGACCTCCCTTGCCGATCATGGCTCCTTTTTCTTACCATACACCTATCTGGGACAATGTAACAGCTGATCCGAGCAATTTAGGAGTGCTTCCTGAGCTTGATCCAGCTACAGGAGTACCTATTCCTTATGGTGTAATCAGACCTGTGCAAGAAATGCATACAGATGCAGAATGGGACAATGTTTTAATTAATGAAGAACCTCTTCCTCGTGGAAATTTACTCAGTGCACATGCATTTCTGAGGCAGTGTATATGGGAAAGCACAAATGTTGACCAAAACTACCCTGACTCCGAAAAGGAACTCTACAAAAAAGACATGAACCATGATCACCTTGCCATGGAGTGTTTCCTTGGGCAAAAGACTTATCAAGAGAAACTAGCAAAGACCGCACGGTGTATCGAACACAAAGGCTCTGTGGGCCAGAATTTTTACAAGGGAATGTATTCAGATGCTACATATGCACTACTTTTTGTGTAAGCATCATCATGAGCTGACAGATGCTCAATTTGACAGGTATAGGCAGTTATACTACTCCCACAGGATGCTAGCAGATAGCTATGGTTCCTTGATGCTTCTCATGATAAAAGAGATACATTTCAAACTCCTGAAAGAGAATCTCTGGAGTGAAGATCAGTATGTTTTTGGTACCATGAACAATTTTTTTACCAGATATAATGGTCTCTTGGATGCTGCAGATGGCTCTCCTTCAGACAAGATTCCTACTATCCCTTCAGGGAATACTGATAGCATTGGCTTCCTATGAGAGGATCTGATCATCTGTAAATTTGTGTACCCCCCTTTTTTTTTTTGACGAATAGAAATTCTCTTGCTCTTTTTGAAATTGTCTGGTCTTGAAAAAAAATATTTCTGCTTCAAACAGAACACACAATTAGCTCACCTCAAAGGAAAAATGGTCTTGATGGTACAAGTATTAAGAACCTTGAATACAACTAACCAAAAACAACTTAGCAAATCCAATCAACAAGAATCTACAGCTTAAGCCTAAAGGGAAATGAACAGAACCAATCAAAAGAGTTTTAAATCTTCAATTTTCAACAACAATTAACCTACTCTAAGTTAAAATAAGTATTCATATAGGAGCAAAAAGGCCTAAACATGCATGTTGAGGCCAATATCTTTTCAAATGCTGAATATTTGTAGGATTGGGTAATTCCAAACCTGTTTTGAGATCCTTAAGCCAATAAGATGAACAGCCAGCTTCTCTTACAATCTGGTAAGGGCCTTCCCAAGGATTTTCAAATTTAGACAACTTACCTTCATTTGCAGCATCCCATTTGAGCACGAGTTCCAATGGAGCAAATTTATCCTCGAGCTTGTGAGTCGCTTTTAAAAAAAGCTTTGCACTCCTAGCCTTCTTAAGTAGATTGAAGTTTTTCAGACCAAATCTATCCTCATCCAACTTTAGTAAAACCTCATACCTGTGTTGTAATGCCTCAAGAGTAAACTCCAAATCCAACTTGAGTGCCATCCTCAAAGAGGGAATCTCCAACTCAACAGAATAATCGCTTCAACACCATAAACCAAACTCAAGGGAGAAGCATTAGTGGCAGTTTTAGCAGTGATTCTATGAGCCCAAAGAGCATCATATAATTTCAAATGCCAATCTTTTGGTTTTGGCAAACTGCTTTTTCAGTAAAATACCCTTAAGCACTTTGTTAGTGGACTCAAATTTTGACCATTTCCTTGAGGGTAATAGGCTGAGCTTTTCACATGTCCGATCTTGAGGCTTGAGACAAGAATTTGAATAACCTCATTAATAAAAGTAGAGCCTCTATCAGTCAAAATTTTGAAAGGGATCCCAAATCTAGAACAAATGTTTTCATGCAAAAACCTAGCAAATAGTATATGCATTTGCTTTTCTCAAGGGTGTCGCTTCGACCATTTGGTAAATAAATCAGAGCCACAACAATGTATTCATGCCGAAAGCGTAAGATGAGGGATTTATAGGGCCAACATAATCTAGCCCCAAACTTGAAATGGGCCTGGGGACACAATTCCAAGAAGAGGGGCGGGATGCAAAATTTTCTTACCAAAAATCCGCATTGGTGGCAAGTTTTTATGACATCATAGCAATCTCTAAATAAATGAGGCCAGAAATAACTGGACCTTAATATTTTTTTTGGCGGTTGTATCTGCAAAATGGCCACCACAAACACCTTTATGATTCTCAAAGCAAGCACTAAGGCAGCCTCCTCCTCATCAACACATCTTAAAAGAACTCCATCCCCTGTTTACCTTGCACAAAATATCTCCAATCAAGGTGTAAGTTAAACATTTTAGCCTAAACTTGTAAGCTTGACCTTTAGAAAGTTCGAAGGTATCTCTTGATATTGGAGGAATTTTCTAATAGGTTGCCGCCAACCATGAACCTGTTTACACGAAAAGATCTTGCTCATTTGCCACAAGATTAGCCATCATCCCCTTCTTCTTGTACAACTTCTTCATGCTCAAAATAGGGCAAGTGTAAATACAAGCTCCCAAGTTATTCACCACATGGATAACCTTAACCTTTAAATCATATGACTGGAGCCTACAAGCCCACCTATGAAGCTTGGGTTTTTCCTTAACTTCTTACCATACAAAAAGGCATGGGATTCTGCATATAAACAGAGTTTGGGATTTTTGTAGAAGATGTCCTTGCCTTTCTATTAAAAAAAAATAAGAGCAAAGAAGACTTCTCTCTATCTTAGGATATCTCTCCTCGCTTTGAGACCATTGTTTACTTGCAAAAGCAATGGGGTGTTTTTCCCGCAAAATAGCAATCCCAACAGCTTTTTTAGTAACAGTAATATAGATTGTGAATGGCAATGAGAGATCTGGAGCTTTCAACCGAGTGGCATGGCAAATAGCTTCTATAATCTGCACAAAGGCCTTCTCACATTCATCAGTCCAAACAATAGTTTTGTATTTACTTTCTTTCTTACTAACATGGCCTACTCTGGTTAGTTTGGAGATAGGACTAACATGGTGAGAGAAATTAGGCACATAAATTCTCAAAAAGAAGTCATCCCCATAAATTCTTTGACATCTCCGAAAGTGTCTTAGGGTCCAAGCTTCTTCAAGGCAATAACTTTCTCTTCAGCCACTTGAAGACCCTGGGCAGAGACCTCATGGCCTAACAATTGACCTTTGGATGACAAAAAGATGCACTTTTTGGGATTTAGATTAACTCCAGCTCGTCTGCATAATATAAATATCCTTGTTAGTTCTGAAATATGGTCACTTACTTCAGTACCTAAGCATAAATCATCCAAAAAAACTCTAAATTGTTCTGGAGTCATGCTTGCAAAAACAATGTCCATAACCCTCTGAAATGTAGCAGGGGCATTCATCAAACCAAAAGGCATCCTTTTCATTGCAAATGTTCCCCATGGAGTGATGAAAGATGTTTTGGGCTGATCTTCCTGTTTGATGCTTATCCGATTAAATCCAGAGAAACCGGCCCAAAAATGAGTACATGGATTTACCAACCATCGTGATAAATGATTTCTTCTAAAAAGGCAAGGGATAACAATCTCTAATAGTAGCCTTATTAAGATCTCTATAATCTACACAAATTCTCAAAGAACCATTTTTTTTTAATATCGAACAATGCATGAAACCCGTGAAGGATTCACAATAGGCACTACCAAACCTCGATTCCTCGCATTTTAAATGGCTGTTTGTTTGATAAGATCCAAAAGTGAAGAATTAATTCTTCTCAACTTCTCGCATAACAGGTTTGGCATCTTCTAACCTTAATTTCAAACTCACAAATTTTTTATCAACCCCTTTCAGCCGGAATACTCCCAAGCAAAAACATCCACCCAATCCTCAAATAACTCAACCATTTTACCTTGATCACCTTCATTATATAAGTCTCCCATTTGCAGTGGTCCTAGATATACCTCCTTTATGCACTTCAAGCTCTTTAAGTGATTCCTCTTGTGCTAGGTTGATAGTTAAGATGGGATGGAATTGGGAAAGCTCCTCTTCATCTAAGACATCCTCTTGAATAGCTCCTTCGCACAAATACTCCATAAGGGTTTTTTCAAGACAATGAGTCACTTCAAAATTTTTAGATCTAGGAATATGTAAAATCTCCCAATGATCAAAAAAGTTAATAATTCTCCGGGCTTGAGCACTCAGATCCTCCATGTCTTGATGTTTAGTTCGATATTCTCCCAAGATTTGTCTACAAACAAGTTGTGAGTCTCCATAAATAACAATATGAGAAATACTCATACACCTTGCTTCTTGTAAACTGCAATGAGGGCTTTGTATTCTGGCTGCATTAGAAGAAATATTAGGGTGAATTCTCCCTATCTTAGTCATCAACTTAAAAATGCATCCTTCAAAATAGCAGCAGAAGAAGCAATCCCCGCTTTTTTTGACATACCTCCATCAAACCGTAGATAGGCTTTTTTGCCTTGGATCAGAGATTCAACATGCATGTAAGCAAAGTTGACAACCTCTTCATGTATACTAGCATCCAGGCCTAAATTGTAAACACCCAAATCTTCTTCCTGTAGTATGTCCACATCTATGAACCTAATGTTAGCAGATGGATCAGTTTTGTTTGCCGGTTTTGATGAAGTTGCTCCATTGAAATGGTGCAAGTGCCTTCGCACCATGGCTGTGTCCCGGCATCCACTGTTTTCATCCATCTCCTTCCTAATAATAGATCATAGATATTAGCTTGATTAACATTTTCAAAATCAACAACCACAAATGTGGCCAAAGACAATGATTCCCCCCAGATTCACAGATACATTTCTTACTATTCCCTTAGGCACAACTTTAGCATTTGAAAAAGATTTTAGAACAATGGAAGTATTATCTTCTACCTTGAGATCCAAAGGCCTTCATAACATGATAAGGCATAACATTAAGAGAAGAACCTCCATCCAAAGAAAACTTTGTCTAGATGGGAAGTTCCTATAGTAGCACTACAAGTAAAAGCACTCGGATCTTCGGTTTGCTCAGCAAAGCCACGTAAATATTGTTGCGTGTTTTTCAGCAGCAACCTCTTCAATATCCGGAGTGCTTTTGATCAACTTTTCCCCCGTATGATGGTGCAATTCTCACAGAAAGTTAATAAATCCACAAAGAATTTTAGAATTTTTCATAAGTAATTCAAATTCATCCAACTCTTAATCTTTTCGTTTTATACCTTTGAGCAGGAGGAGGAGCTATATTCGAGGATCTGATTGAAATGTTACCTTATGAGGTGGAATGTAACCTGTAGATGCATTTGGATGAGCTCGCACGGTCTCGCACAACCATAACATCTTGCTCTTCCCTGTTCTCCCCGCACAAGTCTCAATAAAACTTATATTTGACATTTGTTTACCTTTATCTTGTTTTTCAAAATAAGCCTTAACACTCGCAATACTTCTCCTCATGACCTATTTCCTTGCAAAAGAGCAAAAACAGACATTCTCTACCAAAGTGACCTCTTCTATGACACTTAGGACATTGCCTTGCAAAACACGCCAAACTCTATGGTAAGGTTTACCACGGTTTGTGCATCGAGGAGGTGGGGCATCTTCTTGTTTTTTTAATTCAGTAAGTTGTTTGGTAACTTCCAAAAGTGCCTCAGACACTTTACTGATCTCAGATTTCATCTCTGAAACATGAGGATCCAATTCTTCAGCCTTGGACTTCTTCTTCTCTTTTTGTACTGCATAAACAGGAGCAGCATTAGCAAAATGTAAATCATGTTCGGCCCATGATGAGGAGGATAAAATGGATCTCTGATCTCTTCATCAGGAAGATAGCTTAATAGTTCTGCCAGATCTACAGCCTTTACAAATGTTTTATGGATAGAATCCAACTCACCAAATTTTTGTAATTTTAATAACTTCCTATAGATCCTAGGTCTAGACATCAAACCTCTGATAAAGGAAGCAACTAGGTGCAATGTTGGATGAGTAACCTGATTCCTGTTACACACTAGCAAATAAGAATTAAATCTCTCCACATACTGCTTTACACTCTCACCAGGTCTAATGGAAAATGAGTTGAGTTCAAAGACAAGATCCTGGGGTGAAGTAGCCTTACCAAACCTTGATAGAAACTTGTGTTCCAATTCATCCCCTTTGGTACCTATAGACAGCTCAAAATCGAGCCAAGATCTGGCCTCATCACCCTTCATGCATTTGATGAATTCTGCAAACCTGGAACCCTTCTTTCTCCCATGTTCTTCATAATAGTCTTCAAAGTTTTTTAGAAAATGGTTGGCATTCATGGAAGAATCATAGCAAGGGGGGGAAACAGGTATAGTCAACTCAAAATGATAAGGTGCTGATGGAGGAACAGACTGAGCAGGTTGATCTGGTTCAAAAAGTTTATGAATTTGTGAAGAAGAGGGCACAGAGGAAATATTTGTAATATTTGTAGACTGATAGAGAGGAGCTGGTGGAGGAATAGGCAAGTTGGGAGTATTTGTAGCATTAGTGGTAGATCTGGTAGCCACTCTCATGCTTACTCCTACCAAATCTGGTTGATTTGTCTCCCTCGTGTGGTTCAGCAGACTCAAATCTTCCTTGGTGCCATTGAGTTCAATTTCCAGGTAAAAATCCCGGTAGGACCTCCAAAAATGTTAGCCTAAAACCTGGAATTTTAGTCTAACCTCAAAGGAAGTGCAAACAAACTGGTCAGGACCTCCAGATCACTTAGGGTGATCAATCCTCGATCATATAAAGCAAAAAAGAACTCAATTTGAAATGCTAGATTTCTCAAAATCACTACAAATCCCTCAAGCAAAAAAAATGCCGTAACAAAAAATCAGTTTAGCAGTCACACCCTTTAAGATTTTTGAGTTTTGATTTTTGGTATGGTTTATAGACAAGTGGAGGAAGCTATTGGTGAAAGTCCGACTCGATTTGGATAGAGGAAGGCCAAGAAAATCTATGTCAAAGTTCAAGAAAAATTGGTCAATGCCAAAACAGAGCCAAAATTTGCAAATATAGTTTGGTGATGAATCTTGAGTTGGAATTTGTATAAACAGCTTCAAAATAAACTCTAGATCATGTGCATAAGGTTTTCTTGACAAGCAAACACTATGATATTTACCGAGATGGGCCAAAGTCTTCGATTTTCATCACGCTTTATGACAGCTTATGGAAAAACTATTTTTCTTTTGTTTTCTTTACATATAAGCAATACTCAAACCTTTTTTAAAGAATGGGACACGACTATTTAATTTGGATTCTACTTTAAATATCCTGGTTTCTATTAGTTTAGACAAAGTAACAACTTGAAACAAAAGAAGATGGAAACACTATTTGTCCGTGCAATGAATATGCATTCAAATCATAAGATATCACAGAGTTTAGAATTCTCGACAAGTAATACCTGTGATAATGCTTGAGAACAGATCCCAAGGCATTGTCAACTTCGAAAACCCAAAATTATCAGAAAGAGAAAATAATAAGATAATTTGAGTAGCAAAGAGGGAGTTTTGATGTCAAATAAGTCACAAAGAATCTGGTCTTCAATCAAAAACAATCAATCTTCAATCTCGAAAGGATTAGCGTAATTTGAGGTAGAACAGATCAAGAGAATATCAGAATATAGAAATCGCCTGCATCACGAGAGGTATATCTCCCGAGGGGGGTGATGATTTGATCCGTGATGTCGGGCTTAAGAACTGTTCTTCCCCAAAACTAGCTCTACCGAAAGTGATTTTAGGCCTAATTTGAGCAATTTCTATCAAACCAAGTGCCACAGAGGATCACAGAGGTCTCGAAAAGGTTCGTGAGCTGATTTCGGGAGAAAATTGGCGGGATTCAATCAAGTTATGGCAACTAATTGGCCGATTGAAGGTGTTCCCCTATTTCTTAGGGTTCATCGAAAAATTCTTGAAGGCCATATATCCCACAAAGCTAAAATGATTCTCGAGGCTCATGTATATAAGGCTTAATGTCTGACCCTAATTAATAATCGGTGGTGTACACGCAGGGGGGGACACCCACCAGTGTCCGGCCCCCCCCACGCCGCCACGTGGAAATGAGAATGGAAATGGGGGTGACGTGGAATGATGTAGAAATAGATAGGGTAAATAGGCTAGAATAGGTTTTTTTTTTTTTATTTTATGGCACGATCCCAAGAAATAATATTTGAGGAATTTTCCAAAGTCTTTTTTTGAATTTTGGAAAGGCCAACATAGCTATTTTTTGCCAAGCTCCAAATCTAGAGTGTTTTCAAGTCAAATTGAGATACTTGAAATTTTGCCCATTTTGACCATGGTCAATGAGTTTTCAACCTTGGGAATGGTGAAAAATCATAGGAAGAGGGTGAAAAGATAGAAAAAAAAAGGCTATGGCAGGATTTAGGGAAATAAGATGAAAGTAAAATTCAAGCCTCCTTGCTTTTGAAGTTTTTCATGATCTCTTGAGAGCAATTCACAAGTGGAGGTGAGGCCAATAAAAATATAGGTAGTGAAGTAATGAAAGAAGGCATGACAAGGTGGAAATGGGGTATAAAAAGATGAAAGGAAAGTGGATATGGAATGGATGAAATGGATAAAGGATGGAAACCCCTCAGAGCACATGATCTTATCTCCAAAGCTCAAATCATACCTCATAACTTTGCTCAAGGCCCTAGGGTCTTCCAAACTTCTAAAAAGGTCTTCCAATCTTCAAGGCCTAAACAAGAGCAAAATTCACCTTTAAAGTGACATCTTCATAGGTGTGACTTCCAAACCATTGGTGCAACTCCATTTAGCTCCATATGAGTAAATATGAGCAACATGCTTATAACTCCTTGTATAGCTTGCTATATCCTTTGCCTGGTCTTCAAGAAATAAGAATGTAACTAGAAAATTTCCTCAAAGGAAAGAATTAGGCTATACAACCAAGATCCCAAGGGTCTTCCAAACTTGAGCCAATTTCTTCCAAACTCTAGCAGGATCAAAATAACACTAACTCTTACCATATGAGTAATAGGAAAGTAACTTAAGATGAAACCTCAAAAGAAACCACAAGTCTTCCAAACTCTGACAAGTATCTTCCAATCTTGAAACTCTAGGTATCATGATGGTCCATGTTGCCCAAAAAGGGGCAACAAGACCTAGGAAAAAACGCTTCCTTCCCAGATTCGATACTCTTCCCGTACTACTCTACCTCTTGTGCAAAATGTGTGATAGCCATTTTCCTCCAAAACCTAGCTCCTGAGTTGTCGTTCCATATATAGACCAAATTCACACAGAAATCCAAACAGAATTTGGCCTCCAACTATAATCGGGAGTATCATTTTTGGGTGCACGAACCTGCAATCATGACCCTGAAGCTTCTGTAGAAATACTAAAATCTAAACCTAACGAATAGTATGGCACTTACCATGCAAAATCTAAAGGATACCCTGGCATCCCTTGCATCCATCTTGCCTCCAAGCAACTAGGATAGCCTGATCCAGCGGGCAGTCCATCGGCCCTATCCCTCTGACCAAAGTAAAGCTAAATTGGGACCTTCATCCAAAAAATAATGTTTATATCTCTAATGTCTAATTTGATGAAATTTTGACAACTGGACTTACTATTACATTAACATGTTGCACGTGAACGAAATGATAAGCCTTGCTTCCCAATGGGGGTAGCACTAGAAGATGGTCAAGTCGCTAAGTTTGGAAATGGGTCTAGAAAGCAAGTTAACACCAAAGGTATCCACACTTCTATAGCAAAATTTTCAGGGAGCAATTACGGTCAATGTATTAGGTGAGCAAGTTCAACCGTGATGTCTCACCAAGTTGTCCAATGTACGGGCAGGAAGTAGAGACAATTGAACACTGTTCCATGCATTGTTGGGAACTTCATCCAGTGTGGGACAAATTGAAGGAAGTGTTTGGAATTTCTCTTTCAGAAAAGGAGCTTTTGTTAGGCATGTATCCATCATCTTAGCAAGTTGGAAAGAGAGTTGCTTTGAACTTATGCAAAGAATGGCTTTTTTTGCTTGTACGGAAGAGGCGGAGAAAATTAGCGTTCTCCTAGGAGTATAACCTCCCTAATAGCTTATGGTCATCTTTGAAACAAAAGGTCTGACAATATCTTGTAGCATTTGAGGAGGAGGAGGAGTGGGCATCCCAAGCTTGCAACTCATATAAGTTCAAGTTCATAGTTGAGTGGCTATCTCTATATAAACGAATATGTTATGTAGGTATATGATATCACTTGGCATATGTATGTAATTGATGACATCCATTTAATAAATATCCGATTCTTCAAAAAGAAAAAAACATTTTGTGTTGACTAGTGGCTTGATAATACTATGACCAGTATTTGGGCTAATTATTCATTTGCGCATGCATGGCACAAGTTCTTCGAATGGTCATATTTTTATCATCTTCATCTCCTTATTATGCAATCCCAAATATTTTGTAATTCTAAAGTACAATTGTGTAGCTTCATATATCACACCCAAGTCATATTTGAGCACCAAATTATAGGGGCCAAATTGCAAAAGAGAGTAAGGATGGCCTTAAGTAGATTCATGTTTTTTCTTTTAGAGCTACCACTTACTTTTATTTTCTTAATACTACCAAGTGCGAGAGCGAGGGAAGGACTTAGAAAACAAAATGGAGCAAGTGAATCAGGAAGAGTGGGCGATAGTGCAGCACAAAAGTGGTGACAGACTCAAAAATCAAATACGAAAGAGGCTGCCCAATTCATGGGGCTCCACAAAAATTCTCAAAGGTTATAATTGTTTCAATAATAAAGCAACAATAGAGAATCACGATAAGGAAGCGCTTACTGATTATATGGCAATAGAATGTCAAGTTGTTAATGGGGAGTTCCCAGTGCACAATAATATATGGGCTGATAACAGATTAGCGAGAGACAAGCAGGAGGAGTACGTAGAAGGTTAAATGACAACATACAAAAGCTTCTCATAGCAATCAACCCTCACACTGTCTCGAAAGCAGACGAGAAAGCCATCAGCTTGCAAGGGGCAGAATTCCAAGAGCAGATGCAGAAGCAAGAACGCTTTGATAAGGGTAAAAACTTGCATGACCTTGCAACTTCTCCTAGGCTCAACCACCTCCCTATGAGTTGTGTATCTCCCAGCTTCTGTGACTGGCGAACATACCCTCTGGTAAAATTAGGATCCGCTTGAAGGACATCTTGAATGGAGGGATGGACAGAGCTTAGGACACAATGCACCATCAAATAGTATAAAGCTTCAATAAAAACGTAGCTCTTAGTTGAGGCAATTACAGGAATAGGAGGAAATTTTTTAATGTAACGATCCTCTTCCAGGGGATCATGATCATCCACATTTGCACCATCTTTCTCGTGTTGATCCTCAAAACTTGTAGCATCCTCAACATTTCTAAAAGCAAAATCACTTACAGTTTCGTCCTTTTTCATATAGAGATGATTTTGTAGAAACATCCTCCTCACATCGCTCAAACGCATCTACATCCCGATCCATTGGGATATTTACAAGCGTGGAGTGAAAGCCCAAGAGAAGAGAAATCATCCAAAGAAGTGTAGAGCAAATCATAATACCTCATGAAATTTCTAACGGCATATGGAAACCCTTCCTATTTTCCCTCTTGCGTGGAAAATAGGAAGGGTTTCCATGCTATTGGAAAATAGGAAGGGTTTTCTATTCAAAATTTAAAATCTAGGGTAACGTGCTGCCTCCATAAGCGTGATCCATAAAGACTCCAGCGTGCAAATATTCTAAAAATAAAATAATGTGTGGAAACCCTTCCCATCTTCCCTGGAAACCCTACTCATTTTCCAAAGAGGAAGTGAAATTAGGAAGGGTTTCCACGGAAAATGGGAAGGGAAACCCTTCTATTGAAAGCCGGAAGGTTTCCCTGAAAATTGGAAAAGGTTTCCTTGGAAAATGGGAAGGGTTTCCAGGGAAAATCGGAAGGTGTTTTTACTGGAGGGCAACACCAATCGGGCGTACCTTTTGTGTCTATTTGTGTTTGTGTTATAAGTCTTAAATTTCATATAACACTTCAAGCGATTCATTTCTTGTTTTTAGCATTAAAAGACCTTCTTAAAGGCCGTATTCCCAAACACACAATCCACTGTCACCAAATATGTGGGTCTTCAAGACCATTTTTGCTTTGATTAGGGACATATTGGAAAGTGATTAAGCTAATGAAATAGTGAAAGTGTTGAAATCACGTATGGTGGCATGGCCCTTGGGACCACATTTCGGTGTGGACCAGTGGGGCCTTGCGACCGGCAGTAACCAGGAGCGGGTCACCGGCCACACCGGAATGTGAAACCAAGGGCCATGCCACCACAACATGAAATGGGAAGCAAATTTGTGCCCCATTTTTTTCAGCGGAGGTTCGACGATGGCGGTGGGTGGCTATGGTGTTGGGTAGTGATGGCGCTGGGAAAAGCTTAGGATGGCGGCTATGGTGTTCACGGTGATGGCGTTTTGTAGCCCTTTACCCCCAATTTTTTTTCTCCGCTATTTTTTTTTTGTGAACCTGTTGAACCCCTGTTTTCCCCTAAGTTTTTGCATCTGATCCCTATTTTCTCGAAGGTTTTGCATATTGATCCCTGTTTTTCCCTAAGTTTTTCCTTGTTGATTCTGTTTTTTCTATCAATGGCAACCATGCATTCCTGCTGGAGGACCAACCTGGGTGAAGCTGGGTGCAGCAAATTCATGGGCACCATTGGTTTTTTTTTTATTTCGTTTCTTTTTTATTTTTGCTTCAACCATCGATTCGTTCTACACCATTGACATTGGCAGGCATTTTTTCTCTCAAAATTCTAATGGTCATTGATCTGGCACAATACCGAGAATATCTGCCAGATCAATGGTAGGTTATGAAACATGAACGTGATGCCATAAATATCAGAAATAATTTGCGACCCATTTTCCATGTTGTACTAAGAGTGTTGTAGGAGATACTATACTTCAGAGAGTATCACAATTTCAATCCTTCCAATCCTTCCACTGCTAATATTTCTAAGCTCTACATAATCTTACGCGGAGATTGGAGATGGAGCTAACCCAAACCTCCAAATTCCTTACTAAAAGAGGAAAACAAAGACCAAGCCAACTACCTAGGGATTCTGAAGAAATACTACTTTTATGCAAATTCTTGAGAAAGGTGAAAAAACAGCTGGGCAATGAGATGAAGAGTCATGGGGCAGTTGTTAATGTTGCCTACCCCAATATTCCACATAACCATGCTTTTCCATCCCAGCTGTGTGCAGCCTGTATCTTTTAGGGCAAGCGTTTCTTCTCCGATGGAGGGCCGCAGTGACGATCCTGCTATAAAATGGAGCTCCATTTCTATCAAGGTAACTCGCTATACATACTTGTCTCATCCTGCGTTCACTTTTCTTAAGCTTTTGGTTGCAAAATGGCCTTCCGAATCCTGTTTTTCATAGCTCTAATCTATGCCTCTGTGTTTGCCTCCGACGCCAGACTCTCTTATCACCGCCATCTTTCTGAACTTGTTCAGCAACCTTCTGTAGTTCTTAACTACCACAAAGGTCCTCTTTTGGCTGGAAAAGGGCCTCTTAATGTTTATCTCATCTGGTATGGATCCTTCACCCCTGCACAAAGAGCCATAGTCAAGGATTTCCTTTCTTCTTTCAACTCAGCCGATGAGAAAACGCCTTCTGTTAGCTCATGGTGGAAAAAGACTGCTGGTTACAAGAACACTGCTGGAGAATCTGTTTTAGAATCTGTGAAATTGGGAGCAGAGTCATCTGATTCATATTCGCTTGGTAAGAATCTGAAGAAGGTGGATATGCAGAATCTGGTAAAGAAGGCATCCAGTTCTAAGCCCTTTGCTGGATCATCAAATGTTCTCTATCTACTTCTTACGTCTGATGATGTCAATGTGGAGGGTTTTTGTGTGCAAACATGTGCTTCACATGCTTCAGTAAAAAGGGGCAAGAAACAAACAATTCCATATGCTTGGGTTGGAAACTCTGCTACCCAGTGCCCTGGCAAATGTGCCTGGCCATTTGCTAGTGCCAAGAATTATTTTGGGCCTGATACAAAGCCATTAATTGCACCAAATGGAGATGCGGGTATTGACGGAATGATCATAAACATTGCTACCATAGTTGCTGGGACTGCCACAAATCCTTTCACCAATGGATATTATCAAGGAGATGCTAAAGCCCCATTAGAAGCTGCTACAGCTTGCACAGGCATATTTGGAAAGGGAGCTTACTCTGGTTACACAGGAGACTTGTTCGTGGATAAAAAAAGTGGAGCAAGCTTCAATGCTTATGGTACAGGAGGCAGAGCATTTCTTTTGCCCGCCTTATGGGATCCATTGACTAGCACATGTTCTTACCCATAGCCATAGCTGCCTCTTTCAGCAATGTTCTATAGTGGATGTATATGAAGTGGATCTATGATGTAGATAGAGGAGAGACCTTTTTTTTTCCCTGTTGCAACGCAGCAGGTGTGGTTCTCTCCACTCAACAGAAACAAAGAACAGTTAAATGAGACATTTACTCCTTTTCTTTTCTCCTTCATTTTTTTGATTGGTTGCTCTGCACGGGATTTTTTCTTTTCATGCTTTAAGAGCATATCGAACAGATGGATATTGCATCATTTTAGTATAGATCCTTAATACATCTCAAAAGAAAAAGAAGAAAATCACATTGAGAGAGTCCACAGGTTTGCATAAAGAAATAAGAGAAACCTGCATTGCAACACTATGAAGATTTTATGAAACTCAAAATAATTAGAAGAAATCACATTCAGATTATGAAACTCAAAATAATTAGAAGAAATCACATTCAGAAAAAGTCCGCAGGTTTGCATAAAGAAAAAAGAGAAACCCACATTTCAACACACTGAAGTTTTTTACGAAAATAACATATCTTTGTATCTGCTCATTTTGAAAAGCTTAACTTACCGATTAAGCACATAAAAGACCAAAGAAGTCCAATGGTGTAAAGGGCAAATATACCAGGGAAGTCAAATGGTGTAAAGAGCAAAATTTCCACATTCCAATGCACTGCATTGTGACGTAAAATCATACACACGAAAAGAGCAAGAATCCGAACTTGCCTTTCCCAATCTAGTTAGCAGGCTTGCATAACCGCTCATATACTCGCTCATTTTGGGCCCTTGATGAAGGAAATATGACATGCCATATCCTCTCTCAAAGAACCATAGCCCATGAACAAAAATGAAGATGGTGTCAAACTTTTCCAGCTCAGCATATGGTTTTCAAAACCCAAGCAAAAGTCAATATATGGAACTACAGGGATCTACTATAGTTCTATGTAGACGAAACTGGAAGAACAGATAAACTGAAAAACCGAAAATTTGAAATAATAAAGAACAACATCAAGCGAGAGACCTTCCTTATTCGTGCCCCATTCTGAGTTCTACCCTCTCCAGCAATCACTGTAAATAATACTTCTAGGTGCTACATAGTTGAAAATGATTGAAACTAATGTATCAGCTGTCCGATCTTCAACTGGCAACATAAACATCTTGTTAGATCCTCGTGCCTCCAAAGACCCACTGACCTTCAACTCTTCTACCCCTAGTATATTTTCGCTTATCAAACTTGCTCTCACCTATTTCTACAATCTTTCCAGGGCCACTAATCACCTCACTGCTTCTCTGAATAGAAATTGTACAAATATCACGATAATAGTTATACCAGTTAACCATTGCCTGATAAGTACGGATAACCACACTCGTTCGTTGCTACATCTTGTAGCATTTTCTAGTAGTACATCAGCCTCAATATCCGTGGGAATGTCAATTTGCTTCCAAAGAACTAAGTACCTCTACGAATACAACATGTGAAACTACAACGCTTACCTCGATATTTCCACTTGATTCCATCTCTTGAACCCTTAAGATTTCCCCGCAATTTCATGGTCTTGTTGCATCTCTCATGCTCTCTCCTATCTGGCAACAAACCTACTTTTACACAGAGAGCAATTGTAGCTTAGGAAGTGCTGATCTTTTCTACTAATTTGGAAAGACTATTCACATTCTTGGAAGAATTCTGGAACTCCATTGAAGAGAGACTGCTAAAACTAGTGCAAATCACGAAAAACAAAATAAGCGAATCATTTTGGAGCCTTTATAAAGGGTTTTTAGTAGTTACTGGACGAATTATGGAGTGTGGAGTGTTATGGACCAAGCCTTGGGACCCGGAGTCTGCCATGGGAATGCCACGATATGGCCTGGGAACGTCCCCAGCAGTAGCACCGCCTAGGGGCGGCATGGGGTTATAATTTTAAATGGCTAAACTTTCGTAAGCTAAAGTGGCCTTTTAATTAAAAGATAAAAAGAAAAGCTACTTAACCTTTGATTTGGGAGCGTGACATGGCTTGACTTTATTGGCTGAAGGTTTTAAAAGGCAAAACCGATCTGTAACTTCGCGATTACAGCAGGTCAGTTGGATCAGCTAAAAACAGTTCGAATCTGAGCTATACTTGCTCGATTCTTGCTCTGGAAAAGGCCCATGTGCCTTTTTCCAGCTAATCTTGGCCTTAGTGGCCCTATAAAAAGATTTGATGGGGTTTTTGGAAATCACGGTTTTTTTTTGGAGCCAAGCAATTGGAGCAATCTGCCTTACCTGGTAGCTTGATCTCTTGTTGCTGGAGGTTTTGATCCATTGCAAACTGATTGAGCATTAATTCGACCTGTTCTAAGCCACTTCACTATTTGGTGTTACCTTGAGGTGGCGCTCCATTCTTGGAGTGTTTCTGACTGCTCTTTGAGCAATACTGCTACTGCAGTATCAAGTTCTTGTGTTGGAACTTCTGAAGCTGGGCTTCAGGCTGATCGTTGGTCTGTAGCAGTCGTGCAGTTGATCGTTGGGATCTGTAGCAGTCGTGGGTGGGGAGCTCTGGGAGCTCACGGTTGAGGGGAACTCTGGGAGTTCTAGGTAGCGCGATCGGACCTACTTTCCGTAGGCTGTGACAATTTGGTATCAGAGCAAGGTTTAAAGCCATGACTGATCCGACACAGGGTATGGCGCAGCCAATCGTTGGGTTGCTAACTGTTGCTTTAACATATGGCATAGTACCTGCGCTCCACGATATTCATTTGGAAGACCTGCCAGTATTCGATTTTGAAGCGATGCTGCAGGCACAACCTAGTGTGGGGTTGCCATCTCCCTTTGTTATTGAGCAACCTCTTAGTGGTACCCAACACCCTGGGGGTGACCCAGTTCCACGGGCAGGCTTGGCAGCTAGCGGGGCGAGTACCGTGGTCAGTGGAGTAGGCTCTCCAGCAGCACCATTGTTGGTGACTGCAACAACAGTTACCACGGCGCGAGGGGGTCCTCAAGAAGAGCAATCTTCGATTGCTAGAACTCTGGATAATATGCAGAGACAAATGAATCGATGGATGCTGGAATGCGTTGCCCAGGAGCAACGCCTTAGTGAATCTATAGATCGGCTTATGCAGAACTCTAGAAGTACTACAAATAACTCTACAACCCAAACCGTACGAGGTATCGCAAGGGGACGGGCAGTTGTGAGTGCACCACTTGGAGTTGGTCGCTCTATACCGGACACAGCTAACCCAGCTGTGAGTGATCCTCCCGAGGAGACCTTGAACGGGCTCCCGGAAGAGGAAGTCAAAGCTCTGGAAAAGATGAAAATGCCGGATTTTGATGGAAGAGGAACTCCAAAGGATGCGATGCTCTGGTTGGGTCGCATGAAATTATATTATGTGGCTACTGAGAAAGGCGATACAACAAAGGTACTGCACGCCTCTTTTAAGTCGAAAGGTATTGTCGCTTCGTGGTGGGCTATCCATACCGATAGCAGAAAAGCTTTTCAGTCTTGGACGGACTTCTGTAAGCGATTCAAAGATGAGTATGAGCATCATTTTGATAGTCGCCATGTACTAATATCACTCCGAGAGGCGGTGCAAATCGGAACTTTACAAGAGTATATGAGCAAACTCCGAGGGTTGTTTGCAAGACTTCTCGACCTTACCCCTCAGACGAGGGTACCACTTTGTCAACGGTCTGAAAGAAGTCAGTATTAAGACACACCTGTTGCAAGCAGAACCCAAGGGCTTCGAGGAAGCAGTGGAGCTTGCAAGAAAATTGGTTGGTCGGGAGGAACCTCAGAAGACCAAGAAGAGTTTTGATTGGAAATCAAAAAGAGCTGAAAACACTGCGGATGGAGCGTCATCAGCTAAAAAGAGGAAGCAGAATCAGTCGAATAAAAAGGCTGCGGGGCAGTCTAAAGATTTCAATCAAAAGAAGGCAGCTATAAAGTGATAATTGCCAGGGCATGGGTCATATTACGAGACAATGTCCTAAGCCGCAAAAGCCAAAGAAGGCGGTAGCCGCGACGGCCAAAACACCATCGGATGGTGAAGCTGTGAAGACACTATCGGCCATCGCGAGAGAAGAAAGCATGGTAAATGATTCTTCTAAAGTTTTCTTTGGTAAAGTCATACGGGTTCTAGGTAGAATCAAGGGAAAGAACGTGGTTGTTCTTATTGATTCTGCGAGCACTGACAATTTCTTGTCTGCAGACTTAGCAACGGAGCTAGGCCTGGAGCTGAGGAAGGTGACTCCGTATGTAGTTGAAGGAGAGGCGGGGCCTCAGATTCAACATGGAGATCAACAAGCGCAGGGCGTAGACTTGACACTTCAAGATAGAAGTTCACCTAGGGCAGCACAATTTAGAATTGATGTTGATTTGATCAATTTGAAACGTTATGGTATCATTTTGGGGATAAAGTGGCTTCAAACTGCACGTCCGCTTATTCATTGGCCATCCAATGTGTTAACTTTTGAGTTAGAAGACACTAAGTCTGTCAATATACAAGGATCGCCATATGTGGGATCTGGAAAATTGTTGTCGGCCACTCGGGCCAAACTGCTTTTAGAGTGAATAATAATCAAGTTTTTGGAATTTATGTATATGATGATGATATATGTGTCAAAACTTGTAATTCACTTGTAGAGCAACCGGATGAAAACTCTCAGCCTCATCCTCAGTGTGACGTTCCAGGGAAATATACGCCATTAATACGTATATTCCTGGATCCGTCACCATACAAGTCTACACATGTAGCCTTTTATACCTTAGAAGTGGCAAGGGGCACATATCTAAGTTAATTGTTTAACTTAGATAACCTTAGGATAAGGCCCATTTCCACATGGCCTTATCCTATTGGGCAACTGCCACACGGCCCCATCCTATTGGTGCCACGTGGCATCCCATGTGGACCTTCACCTATATTGGCTCAAACCCTAACCCTAGACCCCTTTCCTGACTCTAGCACCTGAACACTCATCTACACACTCGAAACCCCGTTTCGAGCATCGTTCGCCGTAGCATAGCCTAGTGCAGCAGCCCCCGAAGTGTGTGATGATCGTGGAGGGAGCACGACTTCGACCACGTCAAGGAGCAATGGAGACACCAAGGAAGTGCGTCTGGAGCAGGTAGGTGGAGTAGAGTTCATAGTGGTTCATCTAGAAGTTAGTACTCCAGATGGGTCTATATGTTGTATCTAGAGTAGAGCCATCCTAGAACCTTTGTTGAACATCTTGAACCCTAATCAAGGAACCCTAACTGTAAGTTAGATATGTATGATTAGGTTAAGATGTTCTTATGATGTTACCATGGTATGATGTGAGGTGATGATGGTTGATCATGTTTGCTCCTCTTGTATTGGGAAGGGGGGTAGAGACCTAGGGCCATATCTAGTATGCTCCTAGTGTAGATCCCTTAGTTCCTATTATTATGCGGCCTGTGCATAGGAACCCACCGGGCTATGGAGGCTATGATGTGACTCAGCACTACACAACGGGGCTAGCGGCAATGCGGAGGGAGGATCCCTGCCGAGTGGGGGCTACGGGGGATCCCATAGTGGGCTAGGCTTATGGTCGGTCACTTCATGTGGGCCGAGCATGTGTCCGACACCTCCTGGGGCAATGGTGTTGCCCTGCCTCTCAAGAGTTGCAAGTGTCAGCTTGGCTCTTGTTTTGGGGGGTTCAGTCGGGTATGAATCGTGTGTCGCCACGATTCTCTAGCCGCCCGAGGAGTCTCTAGACCCCGGGATGGGGAGATGCAACCCGTCCTGCCTCGACGGTCCAGGGAGATGCAATCTGGAATAGTCCCGATGGGTGATGCCATGGGATTGCGTATCCAGAAGGCTAGAGTCATGTCAGAGCCTGATCTGACCCATCTGCAAAGTATGCACAGGAGGGGCGGATGGAGTGGTCAACCCTAGCCATTGTCTATAGCCAGCCCCGCCATTGTTATGACTCAGTCTGCTCTACCTTGAGGCCTATCCAGTCAGTTTACCTCCTTATGTGGCGGAGCCACGGGTAGGAGCTCTCATGTTTTATGGCATATGATTATGTTCCTTGCACCTATGGATATGTGGATGAGCTGCCCATCGAGGTAGTATGATGTATTATTCTTGTTAGTTCTGACGATGTTTATGCTTCCGCTGTGATAGGAGCCCATAGGGGAAGGGCGCGCAAGACACCTTCGTGTCCCCTTCCCGCACTACGGTGATTCCAGAGTGCCGGACAGATGGAGGGCCCGTGCGGTCGGAGGACCGGATGGGGGATTTCCTACGGAGTGTACGGCTGGGAGCCGTATATTTAGTAGGGAGCGTCACAATGGTATCAGAGCGATGTTCTTGGTTGACCAAGAACTAGCACTGACCAATATCCTTGAAAGTAGTCTAACAGGCCTGATAGGGTGCGAAATGAAAATTTCCACCATGGAACCTCGTAAATAGGGGAAAAATTTTTCTCCTAGGTAGTGGGTCCGTAAGAATAGGCTAAGTCATTAGATGAGTAAAAGAATGAGTCAAATTAACATTCTAGTAAAATTGGAGTGGAAATTATGAATCAGCATCAAATTTCACCTAATATGGGTCGAAGAATCATGACAATCCGAGATCTGGGTGAAAAATGGCGCAAATTCATAATTAACACTTCAAACCATTAGGAAAAATTCGAAATTTTAATATAATATTGTATTAAGTAAATACTAATAATTAAGTATATTGGAGTAATTAATAGGGGAGGCTAATTATTACACCTATTAATGGTAGGAGAATATTCCTTAGGGAACCTTTCTTTTTTGAATATCTTCTTGCCACCTCATTTCCCCCCAAACCCTACCTGCCACCTGCTCTCTCTTGATCAGCCTTACGTCACCCATTTCTCAGACCGTAAGATATGGCCCGAACCAAGCAGACCTAACAGGAAAACTAGCCTAAGACGGACACCGTCAATGGCGGCAGCAGCAGCAGGTGGCCATGGCAAGCAAATCCCAGCGCACCTTCGGCCGAAGCCAGGAGACGAGGCATCGTCTTCTAGCGATGAGACCTTCCACATCTCGCAGGAGGAGGCCCCCAACAGCAGCAGCCCTTCATCGGCAAGCACTCAGCGAACCGACGAGAGTCGCCATTTTGGGCCCCTGTCGGGCGATGAGGTGGAGCATCAAGAAGAAGAGCGCCGGGAGGAGAAGGCCGGGCACCAGCAGGCAACAGCTTCTTCTAGCAAGGAGAAGAAGGGGAAGGATAAAGTAGCGGAGTGGCCAGAAGAAACGGCGGCAAGGAAGAAGAGGGAGAGGGAGTTGCGGGACAAGGAGCGGAGGACCAAGAGGAGGAATGACAAACCTCGCAAGCCTCGCGGGACGGTCACAATAGAAGAACCTCGCCCATGCGAGGTAGATGAAGAGGACGAGGAGGAAAGAAGTGGCCCAAGCCACCCAAGGTAGTTAAGAAGCAGAAGGTGGGTGAGCGAGAGTTCACACTCAAGCAAGATCGCGAATTCAAGCGCAAAATGAAGGCGTACCAGGAGTACCTTCGTCGTTGGACGGGGTATAATGATTGGTACTGTAAGCAGAATGTCGAGAGGTTTGTCAAGGGCGGGCGGCCGAAGAACCAGTCGAAGCCGCCTCCACCTAGGCCGGAGAAGCCCAAGAAGAAACATCATGGGCCCAACTCTCGACACGCGCGGGTGTTTCGGGAGATTAGACACTTTCAACAGTGTACTAATCTCCTGATAGGAAGGCGCCTTTCGAACGCCTCCTCCCCGAAGTCATGCAGGAGTTCCGACGGATTACAGGGTTACCCCTCTAACCACCCGGGCCCTGCAAGAAGCCTCAGAAGCAGAGCTGATCCAGCTCTTCGAGGAGGGCAACCTTTGCGCCATCCATGCCAAGCGGGTAACGGTTATGCCCAAAGACCCACACTTGGCGCAGAGGATCCGCAAAGAGAGGCCCTAGGACCTCAAATTTTGTAATTTTGATTAAAATTAAAGCTTTCCAGTGTAAACTGGTTTTTCTTAATGCATATAAGTTCTCTTACTCTGTAAATTGGATTGCACTATGTTTCAAAAATGTAAGTAATTAAGCTAAATCGTAGTAGAATTTTTTGTAAATTGGTTAGAAACCCGAGGTTAGGACAACATTTCAGCAAAAATCATCGAAGATCGGCAAAAATCAGGCGACCTGGGTGAGATCGCGCTAATCGACCCTGCGTTCGCAACGCAGGCCCATTTCGCGCGGATTCACCCGGTTACATTGAAATTTGGCTTCTAGATGATAATTTTGCTTGAAATAAGTTGCTAGCTAGGTTAGAATTGATCCAATTAGGCATGTTAGTATCTTGTAGCTCCTAGAAATGTTGAGTTTTGACCCAAATCAGGCGAACCGGGTGAGACCGCGCCAATCTACCCTGCGTTCGCAACGCAGACGCATTTCTCGCGGATTCACCAGGGTCGCCCAATTTTGACCTAGAATTAGCCAAATTTGACCCAACAAACGGCCATGTAGTGTTTCTTGCTTTGTTTTGCTTAGATTTGCACTTCATAGTAGTTCATTTGGAGACCTATAGCCTTAGAACAAAAGTCTCTCCCATCAAGAACCCTTGTGCACGAAACCCCAGGCAGACCATATTCTATAAAAAGGGCCTCATTTGCCATTTTCCCTTCACCAGAACTGTTCCTAGCATCTTAGGCAATTTCCCAACCTTTCATTGATCCTTGCAAGCCATTTTCTACACTCATTTCTGCTCAATGGTGCCTAGCAACTTTGTTAGATGGTATAATGCTGCCAGCCACATCCATGACTTTCCTGCTGATCAAGCCTTCCAGGTGTTTGACTATTTGTTTGATCTTCATGCAACCCTAACTAGGACACCCTTCTATACTGATATCATTTGCCAATACGATCAATATATCCTACCCTGGGAAGTTAGCTTACTCCCTAGGGGAGGGAATTCTAGCCAAGCCCTAGGAAGAGAGATGGGAGGATCCAAGGGCAAGAACCAGCTGTGGGATAGGACTAGAACCATGCCCGACTACATGACCTGCAGGTATAATAGGCATAGATACCTCTCGTCACAGATCTGACAGCCCTTGCTCTATTCATGCAGTATAAGTCAGTCAATAGGGTGGGAGAACCTTCCATTCAGCCTTTAGACCTAGCACCACTCAACACTCGAAGGGACCAAAGCCACATCATTGAGATAGACTCCTCCGAGTACGAGTACCATGGCACGACATCAGGGACACCAACACTGCAGATTGAGCAAGACTACGAGCAGCTAGGGGAAGAAAATCCAGATTGGGAAAGCAGGGAGGCAGCGAGGATGGAGAGGTACATGGCCAGGCACGATGACGACATCAGGCGAGCCTACGAGCCACCAATCGGCATCACAGCCCTATCACCTATAGTCATCGACGGAGAGGAGTACATCTTGGCAAACGACATCCTCAACCTACGTTACTGCCAAGAAAAAGGGCTTAGGATCGACGAGCTCTTAGGCTTGATGGCACAGGAGCAGAATATCGATTTCATTGACTACTCCTACCAGGAAATCCCAAGGGAGTTAGCAGAGCGACACTCCTATGCCGGGGAGACAATGTCAGATATAGCAGCCTATCAGCAGATAAGGGAGCTCTATCGACAACAAGAACCCATCATCCCAGAGGAGGAGTTCCAAGAAATACAAAGCAGGTTGTACAAACCAGGAAGAGGCCCAAGCTCTAGCCGGACAGTCCATTCCAGGAGTATGCGGGAAGCATCCAGCAGCATCAGAACACAACTACCATATGTGGAGGGATCATGAAGACCTCTTGGCAGTAGATGTCTACGGCGGGGCAACTCAAAGGAAGGGCACAGGATCACGAAGCACATGCAAGGGTACGGCGCTCCGCTACTACCTCCCAGTCCTCAGTCAAGGGCAGATGATAGCCTTCCACAAGGAGTTCAGCCCAAGAGAGGAAGAGTCTGTGGCGCTCCTCATAGCACTCTCTGGCTTCGGGCAGCACTCCAAGATATACGGCCATGCGGATCACATCGTTCTCTTCAAGAGATCTGTGGCACTCCACTGCCTCGACTTCGCCAGAGGCCACCTCAGGGACGCGACACTGTCAGTAGTAGCGGCAACCGCACCAGAACTCCCGGCACCGGAAATGGCCCGAGCACTCGAGGGAGGTTCAACCAGGAACATCTTGCGCAACCTCGGCAAAGGCCTTCGGCTTAGGGACGTCAAGAATTTCTTCAAGTTGACGAAGGGCCATCGATGATAAATAATTTCTGTTTCTAATTATCTTCTAAGTTATATTGAATGTCTTCACTCCTATATATCATTATCATGTATCTTATATCAATGTGTAGCTTTTATATTAATGACTATAAATTGTCTTTAACTTATAAGTGCAATTTTGGCATGATTTCTTTTATACTCAACAAGAATTCACTTGTAAATAAGGATGAATAATATATAACTAAAGTAACAGTATTGATGACTAATACTTGCAGCCAGGAACATCGGCTCAAGTTCTCAAGGCCAGGGCCGATATCACCAATGGGTACCTAGAAACTTATTTGGACGTGAACAAGACGACAACAACGAGGAAATGACGGTGGAATCAATCAACGCAAGGCTCACCCAGATGAGGAACCAGATGCACCAGCTGATTCATTGGGTCACCCCATTGATGAACGCTCAAGAATATGCACCTGCATCACCACCTCCTCCACCACTACCTCAGCAAGGCGTTGAGGAGGTTCCACAACCAGAAGGGGAAGGCAATCAGGGAAATGTCAGGGACAGAAAGAGAAAAAGAAGAAACCGAAGGACCCCAACACCATCCAGCTCCAGTTCATCAGATGCTTCTGGCAGCCAGGACAGTTCTAGCTCAGAGAGTGAGTCCGATACATCACAGGTAAGAGCCAGGGCAAGGAAGACAGATGACTACCAGAAGAAAGTTGACAGCGCTATGAGCAATGTATGGAAGACTAGGAAGTTGGATCAGTTTTCAGGGAAAGACAGGTGAGGCATGGAGGCAGAAGCTTGGCTTGATGAGATGGAAGAGTTTGGCAATTCTTATGGCATGAAGGACAAAGATATAGGGAAGGTTGATACAGCAAACTTAATAGGAGCAGCCAGAATTTGGTGGAAGGGCTATGCGAAGTCCAATAAGCTGAAAAAAAACAGTTGCAGATTCAAGATCTTCAGCAAGGCCTTTCGCAAACATTATGTGCCAAGATCACATACTAGCAGGCAGATCCAGCAATTCTACAGGTTGAACCAAGGTACCTTGTCAGTAGCCAAGTACACAAAGGAATTCATGCGTCTCAAGCTCCATGTTCCCGGAATTTCTGAAAGGCAAGCGGTTGATGGATACATTGAGGGATTGAACAGCAATATCAAAAGGCTAGTCCGAGCAATCAACCCAAAGACAGTAGCAGAAGCCGAGGATAAAGCTATAAGCTTGGAAGAAGCACCACAAACTCCAGGGGAGAAACAGTTTCTAGACAGCCTGCCCAAGGAAAAGAGGCAGGAATGTATCGAGAAGAAGCTATGTTTTAGGTGCTTCCAGCCAGGGCACCGAACACACGATTGTCCATTCGTCATGCAGGCAGCTTTGGCAGAACTTGCAGATTGGGATTCACCAACCGAGGGAGACAACGAAGAGGACGACCAGCAGGAGGCGCAAGATTTCATTAGGGTGAGTGCCATATTTGTGCAGCTATTGAGTCAGATGATGTTGAAAATCAGTCCACAGTCATTGCGGCTGAGGGAATCATAGATAGCAGTCCATATCTAGTCTTGATAGATACAGGTAGCTCTCACAACTTTGCCTCTCCTAGGCTGGCTGCCCTAATGAAGAATAAAGTTTTGAAGTCCAAGCCAAGACCAGTGAGTATGGCAAATGGTGCCATTCGTCACACTAAGGGGAGGAGGATCACATTTGACATAGACCTTAGTGGAAGCAAGTGGCCGATGGGGGCAGAGGTCATGGATATTGGAAAGTATGACCTTATAGTGGGAATGGAGTTCCTAAAGCCGGCTAAAGCGATGATTGACTGCGATCGTAATGAGATCTCCATGACTGCACCGGACGGCATCAGATTCATAGTGAAAGGTAAGAAGGTAGCTTCTCTCATGCAGTGTATTTCTTTGAAGCAGCTAAGGAAAAGTATAGAAAGAAACAAGGTGGAGTATATCCTGAGGGTTAGAGGCAATTGAACCATCTAAAGAGAAAGGAAGTGACTTAAGTGAAAATCAGCTGCCCAAGCCGGTAGCAAGGCTTGTCAGAGAATTCAATGATGTATTTTCGGATCAAATCCGTCAGCTACCACCTTATAGGGGTGTGGAGTGTGAAATCACACTAGCTCCAGATGCGAAGCCTACCAGTAAGGCACCTTATAGGATGAGCACCCCAGAGTTGATTGAGCTCAAGAAGCAGCTACAGGAATTGCTTGACCTTGGATTTATTAGGGCAAGTGTGTCTCCTTTTGGAGCACCCATACTCTTCGTGAAGAAGAAGGACGGGAGTTTAAGAATGTGCATAGATTATCGCCAGCTCAACAAGCAGACGATAAAGAATAAGTATGCCTTGCCAAGGGCAGATGATTTGATGGACCAGCTCCAAGGAGCAAAAGTATTCTCGAAGATTGACTTAAGGTCAGGGTACCATCAAATAAGGATAAAGGAAGAAGATATCTATAAGACTGCCTTTAGAACGCGGTATGGGCACTTTGAGTTTACGGTCATGCCCTTTGGATTATCGAATGCCCCGGCAACCTTTATGCGTCTCATGAACGACATCTTCAGGGAGTTCTTAGATGAGTTTGTCATCGTTTTCTTCGACGACATTCTAGTCTACAGCAAGTCCATTGAAGATCATTGTCAACATTTGAGAAGAGTGTTGGAAAAGTTGAGACGGCATCGCTTGTATGGGAAGCTCTCCAAATGCCACTTTGCTACTGAAAGAGTGGAGTACTTGGGCCACGTGATATCAGCGGAAGGGATCTCCACCGACCCCGCAAAGATAGAAGCAGTAGTTGATTGGCCAGCTCCAAAGAATGTGGCAGAAGTGAGGAGCTTTCTAGGTCTGGCAGGATATTATAGGAAGTTCGTAAAGGACTTCGCCAAGTGGGCGTCCCCTTTGACGGAACTCACTAAGAGTGTTAAGGTGAAAGATTGGAGAGCACATTGGCTAGAAAATGTTCAAGCTTCATTTGAAAAGCTTAAGGAAGCCTTAACAACAGCACCAGTGTTAGTTCTGCCGGATCCAGATAAGAACAAGATAGTAGCAACGGATGCAAGTAAGATAGCAACAGGTGGAGTCCTTATGTAAGAAGGAAGAGTAGTAGCCTATGATTCCAAGAAGTTGAACGACGCCGAGCAGCGTTGTCCAACCCATGATCAAGAACTTCTAGCTATTGTGAGAGCCCTTCGTATTTGGAGGCATTATTTGCTTGGAAGGAAATTTCAGTTAGATACTGATCACCAGAGCCTCCAATATATCTTTACCCAACCACTCCTCAATCTAAGGCAAAGGAGGTGGATGGAATTCCTAGAAGAGTATGATTTTGAGATTGCTTATAAGCCGGGTAAGTTGAATGTGGTTGCTGATGCTCTCTCTAGAAGACCCCTTGAGACGAGAACACATTGTAATGCTATATCAACTCTTTCGAGTGGGTATGGCAAGAAAATTGAGGAGACATTACCATCTGATGGTGATTTCAAGGAGGTATGGGCAAGCCTCTCTAAGGAGGCTAGAACAGATAAGGAACGGGAAGCCTTCAAACATTATAGGAAGGAGGCAACCTGTTATACCATAAAGATAAGTTGTGTGTGCCCGAATCGTCAGGTGTAAGGAAGTTAATTCTTCATGACACACACAACAGCCCAATAGCAGGGCATGCGGGTTTTATGAAGATGTATTTCAAGATTCGGAGTAGCTATTTCTGGCCGGGGATGAAGAAACAGATAGCCAGATATATTCGGGAGTGCCAGTTGTGCCAGCAGACTAAGGCAGAGCAGCTTTGAATCCCAGGAGCCTTGGAACCTTTAGCAGTGCCGAATGCAAAATGGGAAGTGGTAAGCATGGATTTTATCACAGGACTTCCTAGAACTCTACGAGGCAAAGATGCATTAATGGTTGTCGTAGATAAATTATCTAAGATGGCACACTTTGCGCCTTGCAAAACTACGGACACAACCTTAGACACTGCCAAGCTATTTGTAAAGGAGATTTTTAGACTCCATGGCATGCCTCGAGAGATAATATCAGACAGAGATTCCAAGTTCATGAGTGCATTTTGGCAAGATCTTTTTGCTACGATCCAAACCAAGCTCTCGATGAGCACGGCATACCATCCTCAGACGGATGGCCAGACGGAGCGGACGAATCGCATCATCGAAGATATGCTCAAAAGTTATGTGTGGAATAAGCAATCCAAGTGGGATGATTACATCCACTTGGTAGAATTCGCCTACAATAGTACGAAGCAGGAGTCATCTCAGATGTCTCCCTTCATGATCAATTACGGGTACCAGTGCCTAACACCGGATACTTGGCACAACCCTGTGTCAAAGGTTGAAGTATCCCAGCAGATGCTAGGAGATATGCAGCAGCTGGTGGAAGAAGTAAGGGGGTACTTGTTAGCAGCAAGAAGTCGGCAGAAGAGTGTAGCCGACATGCACAGGACCGTAAGGGAGTTCAAGGTAGGTGATAGCGTGTGGTTGAAGATCAAGGTAAAGCAAGCTAAGCTTCGCATAGGGAATTGCAAGAAGCTTGCCCCTAGGTGGGCTGGTCTATTTAAGATTTTGGAGAGAGTGGGCTCTCAAGCCTACAAGTTGGATCTTCCGGCCCATCTCAAAGTTCACAAGGTCTTCCACGTAAGTTTATTGAAAAGGCACAATCCTAACCCTAATGAGATCTTGGATACTCCAACCTTGTTGGAAATGATAGAAGAGCAAGTTGAAATTGTGCCTGAATTGCTTCTTGATAAGTCATTCAAGAAGACTAGGAGATCTCAGTTCCCACTATTTGGTCAAGTGGAAGCACTTGCCCGTGGAAGACGCAACATGGGTATTGAAGCAGGATTTGGAGAAGCAATACCCGGACTTCATGAAGGAGTTTGATGGGCGAGTCGTCTCCGACCTGGTCGACCCCGACTCATCAGGAGGTTAGCTTAGTATGCTTCTTAGTTAGCCTTAGCTCTGGCAGATGTATTCTAGCTAATGGAATACATATGCCAGAATCTTGGAACGTGTAGGTGATAATGAGATACGCCTTTAAGGCATTCTCTAGGCCAACATGCACCAAGAGGTGCGCATGACCAATAGGGCCATGCGAGAGAGGAAGTGAAGCATGGTGGGCGATGATGGGACATCGGTCGGATGCTCTCTATGCCGCGATGCGGGGCTCGCACACCTGGCCATAGGGGGGTCATGGTGAAGGTCAAAGTGATCATGCGCGATGATGGGATCGTGAGACGTTCCCTAACTTAAAACCCTTGGGGCATGATGCACTAGGGGTACTCGGCATCGGGTAACCGAGTACAAGGTAGCACTTGATCATGGGCAATGATGGGATCATCTTAAATGGTCCTTAGGCTCAAATCCGAAAGGGCCATGATCGAGTGCAAGGTATTAGGTAAGGGGGGTGGTCCCCTAAAACCACAAATTTATTAATTAAACTAACGTAATGTGCTACTCGTGCAGGCAAGTGAGAAGCGAGCATCGAGGAGGGCACATTACGAGAAGATGGGGGAACCATGATTTAGATTTAAATTATGAACCCCAATAACTCTTATAATAATGTTTTGATTTATTATAGGGAGTAACCTTGTTAAGGCTATATAATTTTGTATATATACAAATATAGCCTAAAATTTTGACAATTAACTCTTAATAGGAAGTTGATCGTTTAAATTGAATTAAAGTTATATACTTATGTTGTTTTGTAGGGATAGTGTAGGTTCGTCACCTTAGCGCAATGCTGAGGACAACATTGTCTTAAGGGGGGGAGAATGTGACGTTCCAGGGGAATATACGCCATTAATACGTATATTCCTGGACCCGTCACCATACAAGTCTACACATGTAGCCTTGTATACCTTAGAAGTGGCAAGGGGCACATATCTAAGTTAATTGTTTAACTTAGATAACCTTAGGATAAGGCCCATTTCCACATGGCCTTATCCTATTAGGCAACCGCCACACGGCCCCATCCTATTGGTGCCACGTGGCATCCCATGTGGCTCAAACCCTAACCCTAGACCCTTTTCCTGTCTCTAGCACCTAAACACTCATCTACGCACTCGAAACCCCGTTTTGAGCATCGTTCGTCGTAGCATAGCCTGGTGCAGCAGCCCCCGAAGTGTGTGTATGATCGTGGAGGGAGCACGACTTCGACCACGTCAAGGAGCAATGGAGACACCAGGGATGGGAGGAAGTGCGTCTGGAGCAGGTAGGTGGAGTAGAGTTCATAGTGGTTCATCTGGAAGTTAGTACTCCAGATGTGTCTGTATATTGTATCTAGAGTAGAGCCATCCTAGAACCTTTGTTGAACATCTTGAACCCTAATCAAGGAACCCTAACTGTAAGTTAGATATGTATGATTAGGTTAAGATATTCTTATGATGTTACCATGGTATGATGTGAGGTGATGATGGTTGATCATGTTTGCTCCTCTTGTATTGGAAGGGGGGTAGAGACCTAGGGCCATATGTAGTATGCTCCTAGTGTAGATCCCTTAGTTCCTATATGCGGCCTGTGCATAGGAACCCACCGGGTTATGGAGGCTATGATGTGACTCAGCACTACACAACGGGGCTAGCGGCAATGCGGAGGGAGGATCCCTGCCGAGTGGCGGCTACGGGGGATCTCATAGTGGGCTAGGCTTATGGTCGGTCACTTCGTGTGGGCCGAGCATGGGTCCGACACCTCCTGGGGCAATGGTGTTGCTCTGCCTCTCAAGAGTTGCAAGTGTCAGCTTGGCTCTTGTTTTGGGGGGTTCAGTCGGGTATGAATCGTGTGTCGCCACGATTCTCTAGCCGCCCGAGGAGTCTCTAGACCCCGGGATGGGGAGATGCAACCCGTCCTGCCTCGACGGTCCAGGGAGATGCAACCTGGAGTAGTCCCGATGGGTGATGCCATGGGATTGCGTATCCGGAAGGCTAGAGTCATGTCAGAGCCTGATCTGGCCCATCTGCAAAGTATGCACAGGAGGGGCGGATGGAGTGGTAAATCCTAGCCATTGTCTATAGCCAGCCCCGCCATTGTTATGACTCGGTCTGCTCTTCTATCCAGTCAATTTACCTCCTTATGTGTCGGAGCCACGGGTAGGAGCTCTCATGTTTTATGGCATATGATTATGTTCCTTGCACCTATGGATATGTGGATGAGCTACCCATCGTGGTAGTATAATGTATTGTTCTTGCTAGTTCTGACGATGTTTATGCTTCCGCTGTAATAGGAGCCCATAGGGGAAGGGCGCGCAAGACACCTTCATCTCCCCTTCCCGCACTACGGTGATTCCAGAGTGCGGGACAGACGGAGGGCCCGTGCGGTCGGAGGACCGGATGGGGGATTTCCTACGGAGTGTAAGGCTGGGAGCCGTATATTTAGTAGGGAGCGTCACACTCAGTTACTTGATCTTTTGGAAAGATACAAGGATGTGTTTCCCGAGGAGTTGCATATAGGGCCACCTCCGTCGAGGAGAGTGGAGCATGAGATTGACCTTGAACCGGGAACTAAACCAATGGCAAGAGCCCCTTATCGCTTGAGTCCTCTTGAGTTAGAGGAAGTCAAAAAGCAAGTTAGGGAACTACTTGAAAAAGGGTTCATCCAGCCAAATAAATCTCCTTTTACAGCTCCAGTGCTGCTAGTTAAAAAAAAAAGATGAAATTATGCGCATATGCATAGATTATCGCGCACTTAACAAAGCAACCATTAAGGATAGATATTCTTTACCACGGATTCATGATATATTAGATCGTCTAGGTAGTGCAACTTGGTTCACCAAGATTGATTTGAGAAGTGGATATCATCAAATCAAAATTCGTGAAGGTGATGAACCAAAAACAACTTTTCGAACTCATCAAGGACATTATGAGTTCCTCATCAAGCAAAGAGTTGCTTATTTGGGTCACATCTTGTCGGGGGAAATGAAATAAAATGAAATGTTTATTAATCACGCCTGCAGTCCACTAGGTCTATGAGATGTTCAACACATACAATCAACGTTATAGAAAATATCACCTGATGCATCTTCAGACAGTAATGCATTAGCCTCTCCTCCCAACTCCTCTTTTATAGAAGTATGACCAAGTTGTTCCCTCATACTCAGGACATCTCTTATGAATTTCCCTATGCATTTGCCTTCTAAGTCAAAAAACTCCAATAAGGTTGATGCTGAAATATTATACTTGTTTCGAATTTCCAGATACGCAGGGCACCTCAAGAGCACATGTTGTTCATCCTCCACTTCCTGTAAATTACATGCTTTGCAATGCCTTATTTCATGCGGGATTCCACTCCATCTGCCAATTTCTACTCCAAGTCTGAGTCTCATTCTGCTAATTAAATGTCTAAGCTTCAGAGACATACTTTCTCGAAGGTAAGCCTCTTGGAGTTTTGGATTAATACATCGTATATAGAAATCCTTCTTAATCTCTGGTACTCTCCAGTTTTTCATAATGACCTGCTCTTTTACCCATGTTCGAATATCCTTGCGGTGCACATATAGGTTGTGGGTATTTAACCCCCATTTCCACATCCACTCTTCAACGTCGGCATACCAACCCTTCAGTTTTGTCTCCTCCATTGCCAAATACGGCAAGTTATCATCATCCCCTCCAAATCATATCACATTCAGCAAGCATCATGTCATATGGTGTTTGTACCTTTGTGCCTAACTCCATTCTAAGAAATTTTTTTTGGACCTTCTCTACCCTTTTCCATGTATCCGCTGCCAAGCCTGGCCCCCAAACCTCACACCCGTATAACAGTACTGTCTGAACAAGTACTCTATATAACATCCATTTCATGTCAAAATTCCAAATTTCAGCTTTGGCTACATTGCATGCTATACAAGGCTTTGAGACCCGCATTCACTCTATGCTCTACGGCCATACTCCCAAATATTTATACGAGTTTACCAGCTCAACTGGCTTGCCTTTGTAGAAGAATAACAGATGGTCTGTTTTATTTTCCCCAAAGACAGCCATTTTTGTTTCAGCAAGGTTTACTCGCATTCCCTTACTATCACAAAAATATGCCAGCGCATCCAAGTGTTTCTGCATCCCTGCCACTGAGCGTGATAGGATGACTATATCATCCGCATATAGCAAAAGCTTCGCTACATAACCATTTACCAGTGTACCATCGCCCCCATGTTCAACCAACCAACTCTCCAGCTCGTCAATGAATAATCCAAACAATGTTGGAGATAAAGGACATCCTTGCTTGGCCCCAATATTACTGACCACAACACTATCACACTCCTTTACATAGGATAGTGACAACTGAACTAAGACTTTTTCGTATAGTACCTTAACTGCTTGTCTTAGATCCACTGGGACTCCAATCCATTCTCTGCCAGAGATTATCTCTATTCACTGTGTCAAAGGCTTTAGCATAATCTACAAAAAGAGCATATAAAGGCTTTTTCTTGCCAGTAAATGAATCTATCATGGCACGTAAAGTGATCAAATGGTCTATGGTAGACCGTTTAGGTCTAAATCATGCTTGGCCCATGGCCCTGACTCCATTTTTTTCAGCCCACATATTAATCTTAGTGTTCAACATGGTAGCAAACAATTTTGCAAAGAAGCTGCAAACCATAATCATCCTATAATTACCTGGGTCTTTATCGTCTCCCGCTTTGTATAATGGAATAACTCTGTTAACTTGCCATGTGCGAGGAAAACCATCTCTTACAGCCGCATTTAACAATTTTAATAGCATTGCATGAACGGAATCCCCAACCCATTTGAACAATTCTGCCACTAATCCATGTGCGTCTGCTGCCTTCCCATTTGCTAGTTTACTTAAACCTTCTTCAAGATCTTCCAGAGTGAACTTGCATTCATCAGCAATGGGATATGTGATCTCTTCCACATCAGGAATACCAGGCACATGATATAGCTTGCGTACTTGTCCTAACAATGCATCAATGTCCAAGACAGCTTCTTGTTTTACATTAGGTTTCAACCTGTTCCGGTCTAACCAATAACTCCTCTATCATATGTTGCTACTTTTTATAGATGTACTGTTTCTTTCTTGATTTGGTCAACTTCACATACTCTTTCTTTAATTTTTGCCTTTCTATACCCTTTGCTTTCCTAAACTCTGCTCTCTTTGCCTTGCAGTCCCTATCAAACCATGCATTGCAAGGGATGCCTTTCAATTTTCTTTGTGATATAAAGCATTTAGCAGCAATTTCCAAGACCATTTGGACAAGGGCACCTGCATCTTCTGACCATTCTATTTCCAATATCTTTTGTTCACACAATTTCCCATATTCCTCCGCTTTATTGTAATCCTATGTCCATATGGCACATGATCACTTACTTTTTGATGCACATTTCTAACCCGCAGCTCAACTAATAAAGGTGCGTGATCCGTTATCTGAGGCATTGCTTCCCCTATATGAAAATCCAATATCTGCTTTGCAAGACATGTCCTAGCCAAAACCACGTCTACAACAGTAGCATCCCTGCATGTTAGTTTACCAGAGTGCAGAAATTTGCTTATACCATTATATATAAGCAAGTCCAAGCCACTGCACATGTTAAGCACATGATTAATTTGTGGTGTGGGCCATCTTATTTTATCATGAGATTCACAATGCCACCCATATTCTTTTACCTCCAATTCATCTAGCATTTCCAACCACAACGGATCCCCTTCCGAGCTCACAATTGCTGCTTGTTTATTGGCAGCTCTCACATTAAAATCTCCTATCAGCATAACATCTCCTTCTTGCAAAAGTGCCATCGCATCTTGCTCTAGCTGGAAAAAGGATCGTCCCTGTCCAAACTCCCAGCATTATACACTGGTGAACCACGTGGGGAAAAGTAACAACCTGCAATAAATATTTTTCCAAACTGCCCAAGAATTTCAATCCAAATCTGTTGCATAGAACCACGCTGTGGTACTAGCTTTACCATATGTCTGACATTTTTTCTAACATATATAACATGCAATTCCTCCATGCACGTTTAACATCCATGATTTTTTATACCATACATAATGAAGCAGAATAAAATCATTTATTTCCGGTAAACCTTTCTCTTCATGTTCACAAGTTTCTAGAAAAAAATAACATCAGCATTCTCAAGCATAAAGCTAATTACATCTACTTTAAACTGACTAATAGAGTCAATATTCCAGCACATGACCCTGATCCTGGTGGTCTCGACTACCTATGTCTCAACGGGAGGGAGTATCTCCGGACCCTAGCAAGGTATGTGCGGTACATGAATGGACTCAACCTGAGAATATGCATGAGTTGAGAAGCTTTCTCGGGTTGGCTACTTATTATAGAAAATTTGTGCTCAAGTTTTCTAAGATAGTGGCCCCGCTCACCGATCTTTTGAGAAAAGATCAAGAGTATGTGTGAGTTCAAGCTCAACAAGCGGCCTTTGAAAGGAAGGAAGGACGGAAGGAAGTATATTTTAACGTCCGTGAAGGATTAAAAGCCTTTTAGTGAGTAGTCCAGTACTAAAGGTACCTGACCTCAATGAGTCATTTGAGGTATACACGGAGGTGTTGCTGTCAGATATGAAGAAACAAGTCCGGGACTTGGTTTCACATTGTCTGACGTGTCAAGCTGTTAAAGCTGACCATGGTCGTACCCCGGGACTATTGCAACCTATACCTATACCCTTGCAAAGATGGGAGTGTATATGGACTTCATAGTCTCTTTGCCTAGAACTGTAAGGCAGAACACTCAGGTATGGGTGATTGTTGATTGCCTAACTAAGTACGCCAAATTTGTGGCCTTGAAGGAGGATGCTACTGGTCCAGATGTAGCAATTGCATATATGAGATATGTTTTTCATCTTTTTGGTTTGCCTTTGTGTATCATAAGTGATCGGGACGCCAAGTTTACAGGTTATTTTTGGAAGGACCTTATGAAAGTTCTTAAGGTATGATTGAGAATGAGTAGTGGTAACCACCCACAAACAGATGGCCAAACTAAGAGAATCAACATGATCCTCGAGGATATGTTGAGAAGTTTTGTCCATGAATGCCAAACTCGTTGAAAGGAGTATTTGCCTTACCTAGAGTTTGCGTATAACAACAGCCATCATACGGGAATTAAAATGACTCCCTTTGTTGCTATGATGGGGCAAAATCCCAGAACTTATGCTGGTATGCACAATACCTAAAGACGGATGCCGTCGTAAATATGTTGGATGACATGAATGCAATTTTACTTCAGTGTCAGCAAAACTTGCGAAGAGCGCAAGATCGCACTCACGTGTATGCGAATAAGCGTAGACGTGATGTTACCTATGAGGAAGGTGACTGTGTTTTTAAGGATTATGTATCCTTCGTCATTACGAATCAACACCCTTAAACCGTTGGTTAAAGGGCGTGTGCCTAAGTTAACCCCGAGATATGTTGGACCTTTTAAGATTGTCAAAAGGTTAGGACCCACGACATATGAGTTGGCGTTACCGCAGGATATTGGGATCCATCCTGTACTTTATGTAAGTCGTCTTAAGTGAGCTATACTAGATACGGACAATGTTGTTAGTCCTGAGAGTATACCGCTAGTGCTAAGGTCCGCCGTAACACCCGAACGGATTCTAGATACTCCTGTTCGACAGTTGCGCAATAGAGATATTCGTGAATATCTGGTCTTGTGGCGAGGCCAGTCTCTCGCAAATGCCACTTGGGAGACGGATGAGTTTGTGCAACGTTTTCCTCATTTGAGACTCTAGACCTTGAGGACAATGTCATAAGGGGAGGGGAAGAAATTGTTACGGACCAAGGGCAAGTCGCGCTTCCGGGCCTTGGGACTGGTAGTCTGCCATGGGAATGCTACGGGTGGCCTCGGAATGTCCCGAGCAGTAGCACCACCTAGGGACGGTATGGGGTTCTAATTTTAAATGGCTAAACTTTCGTAGGCTAAAGTGGTCGTTTAATTAAATTATAAAGTCCTTAAAGAAAAGCCACTTAACCTTTGATTTGGAGGCGTGACGTGGCTTGGTTTTATTGGCTGAAGGTTTTAAAAGGCAAAACCGACTTGTAACTTCGCGATTAAAGTAGGTCGACCGGATCAGCAACAAACAATTCGAATCTAAGCTATACTTGCTTGATTCTTGCTCTGGAAAAGGCCCATATGCCTTTCTCCAGCTAATCTTGGTCCTAGTCGCCCTATAAAAGGATTTGATGGCGTTTTTGGAAATCATGTTTTTCCTTTGGAGCCAAGCAATTGGAGCAATCCGCCTTACCATCTTCTGTTGCTGGAGGTTTTGATCCATTGCGAATTGATTGAGCATCAATTCGACCTATTCTAAGCTACTTCACTATTTGGTGTTAGCTTGAGGAGGCGCTCCGTTGTTGGAGTGTTTCTGATTGCTCTTTGAGCAATACTGCTACTGCAGTATCAAATTCTTGTGTTAGAACTTCTGAAGCTGGGCTTCAGGCTGATCCTGGGGATCAGTAGCGATCGTGCGTGGGGAGCTCTGGGAGCTCACGGTTGAGGGGAACTCTGGGAGTTCTAGGCAGCGCGATCGGACCTGCTTTCTGTAGGCTGTGATATGGAGCAGTTCAACAATTATAGGGACAGGTAATCGGATCATTCTTCGGTTGATTTGGTTTACTGGAACAAATCCATTGTTCATTAATTAAATGCTTTTTTAGACATCCGTGAAATTTAGTCGTTCGTGAAATTCCAGTGGAGGAAAGTTGCCGCGCAAGTATTTGGCCGCTGACATGTATCAGTTTATGTATATGTGAACTAGGGAGGGGAAGAGGGGATAAGGAAGGCTACCCTATCAAGCAATCATTTGACTGCAATGCCAATTGCAGGAGTGCCCATGAAGCTGCCTTTCGTGCTAATGTAAAATGGGAAATTAAATTAGATTGGAAGTAAATGTAGGTATGTTGACATTCACGGATGGCGAAAAACATAACAAGAGCAAGTTGAATTGACAGTTTAAGAACAAATAAAATAAATCCTGGTTAAAAATGCTGCTCAGAGATTTAGATCCCCTACCAAATTGGCAGCATCAGCAAGTACCTTCAAGCTGAAGAGAAGCAGCACTCTCAGCCATCTCAAGATATACATATATACCGCCAAAGCATGGAGATGGCAAAAAATACTGGCTCAAACACGAGTCTGTAAAAAACATGCTTCCGAGAGATACATAGATCTAGATACGACAAATCCACACGATACATCGCTATGGAGCAATCTGCTGCCAGAACCTGTGCAAGACAAAAGTGGCCTCTCAGAACCTATTATATTTTACCCCATGCTCCGAAGCCACCGCCACTGCCACCACTTCTTAACCTAAAATACAAACTCTTTATAATTGCAAAGAACAAAACATAACTATTAAAAAACCAAACCCACTATGCTGACATCATTAATGTACATTTTTGGCATACAAGTACCCTCCTAAACCATCCAAACCCATATGTAATATCCACAATTAAAGTATGGACTTGCAGCATTTTCCACGTCTCTCTAAATCCGCACCACTGTCTACTTCTCCTCAAGTAGAATCCACATCTTTTCTCCTCCGTCTACTTCTATTGCGGCTTTACTTACTTCTATATTGCCTCTACCTGCACCTCCTACATCCTGGAGTTCTTCTTATGCAGTGGCCAGGGTGTGATTGGATCAAGCGTGATATGGCATCTAATATGCAACCTTCTCCTGTTTCTGCATTATTATATCACAGAATACTAAGAAAAAGTTGAGCTCATATCTAAATGAGTTGCAAGTACTCAATGATCATATGGAAGTTCAATTACCGTTTGAGGGTATGTATGACACACAAGAGTGTTCAAATGATTTTATGCAATGTGTGTAGAATCTTGTGTCTCATGCAATTGTATGCCATTTCATTGGATAGTTTCTTGATCTCAGAAAAATTGGCTTCTGACTAAAGCATCATCTGCAAAGACTAGGCCTTCCTTAGTATGCATCTTTGAAGGTCTTGGATAAGGAGAATAATTTCTTTCTAGTCATGTTTGACTCCTCACTTGTAGTTAACAGGCTTGTAGAGCGTGACGTTGATCCTCTTTGGAACATTATCTTCTATACCAAGTTTATTCACCTGGATTTTTGTCTGCATTGCGCATACCTTGCTGGTTTGCATTGGAGGATTTCCCTCTTGAATTGCAAATTTTAGATTTTATAGTTGCCATTGTTAGTGGGTTGGATATACATCTCGCGCATTCTATTGTTAATGGTCCTCGAATTTGTGTGTCTCTTCCTGCTGGTTGTTCTATTCCTCTATCAATTATAGTTAAGAGTGGCCCGCTTTTTTTCAAGTATAAATTACGTCTGCTTAATGGACAGCTTACCAAGATGTTTCCCAATGTTGAGTCTCTTGCTATTTATAGATCTGGGAGGACGTTTGTCTCTACCTTCTCAATTGCTTCTACTCCATGTCAAATATCATCTACCTCAGTTGCATGTCCTATTGTATCATCATGTCCCCCCTCTACTTCTGCACCCGCTATTGTGCCTTCTTCGAACTAATGCACCACCACCTCCTTCTAGTTCAGCTTATATCACCATCCACTTAGTGAGGAACAACGTTCCCGCCTTCAAGTCATTGCTCGCAAATAGGAATTCTTGGAAGAAGGCTGGTCTTCTCCATGCATGTCGAGGCTGCATATCGCAAGAATTGTTCTGTTCCTCAAGCTACTCTAATTTAGTCTATAGATCCAGTATCTACTGTTGTTGTTACAGTGGACATCCCTCTACTCCATTGGCATTGCGACACTAAGGGACAGTACTGGTTGCTATTCGTGATTCTATGGATGTGGAACATCGACCTGGTTAGCTTTATTATATAAAAGATATGCATATTATTCTTCTCTTTTGAGAAGAAATTAGTTTGATTTTTTGTATTATGTTGTCATGCTTAGATGGATGACACACTGCTCAACTAGATCAGTTTGTCCACTGGGTTTTTTATTCATGTCTCTGCATTGTATCATGTACTGTTTTTGAGACTTATTAATAAAGTCTGATGTACTTCAAAAAAAATATAGAATATTATTGATATTGTGCTAGAAAATATTTTACAACTAAGACACAAGGCCATGTTGAATTCACTCTTCTAGATAGAAGTTTCCTTATTGTTGAAGTAGGATATGCTCTTTGAACTACGTAGTAGCACATTCCTCATGGAGTCCAATACAAATACAAGTTGAATAGGGCAAATCGCATTTCCAAATTGCATCATACTTTATGGATCTAATTTATAGCTTAAGTACCATCTTCATCCACAACTGTGGTAATGTGGTTGCACTTTATTTTCAAGTCGATGACGTTAAGAAGATGGCGATGTGAAGGTCGTGACCTTTGAGAAGATGGACACGCCCGAGCGGCCCTGAAGGCCATAATCCTTAGAAAATGAGTCATGCCATGAAAGTCATGGCTTTTTGAGAAGATGCTCATGCCATGGAGACCGTGATCCTTTGATGCCAAGGCATGAAAGCAATGGCCTCTCTATGCCATGATCATATCTTCAATGGGAGTGCCTGCTTCGGATCACTTGGAGTCAAGTTTTTGAGAGATTTTGACAACTCTAGCTTCTTGGGGCCTTTGCCTTTTTTCCTGAGAAAAAGGAATAGTCATGTACCTTCGGGTAGAAGATTAAACAATTGCCTCCAAGAATGGCTGCAAACTCAATGAAAATAACATGTTGTTTGACCGCTCCCTAGTGAAATTCAACAAAGAAAAGATGCTAAAGGAGGAACTACAGAGACATATGGCCAGAGAAGAAGAAGAAGAAAAGACTATGAATGTGCCAATTCCAAACAGATTGACAGTGATTGTGATAGAGGGATAAAACTCTTAGCAATTAAGATACATTAAAAGCGAAATTCCAAGCACATTCTATGCATTCTCTATCCATTCAATGGATTTTCCCTTATGGGCAATGCAGAAAAAAGAAAGGGAAAAAAGCGGAGGTTCCTAATAAATATGATGCAAACCTTGATTTTGACAATTTGTGACCATCATTGAAAAGAACAGTATTTAACGTTGGGAACTATAGATTTACAATCAACGTGAAGACCTTTTTGTAAATTGAAGTCTTACACAAGTAGAACGAGGGCAATACTTGATTTATACCGAAATGAATCACATATACATTTGCAGTACTATTTTAAGAAGGAAAGAGAAATATGTGTGATATTTAAGTTCTAAAGAAATGGATGATTTGTGAAGAAGATATTTGTTAGGAATAGACTAGAGAGAGACAAGAGGATGTACTTGTGAGATTAGAATGATTGAACAATGTTGGTACAGTTCTTTGCAGAGAGAGTGGAAGTAGTTGTATATCTCAAGTATGCATAAAATACAGATACAACCATTCCAATGCCCTCAAGCTTTGGAGGAGGCAAAGGCTGGCGGCCAAGGAGAAGACCTATTTTATTTTATTTTAGATTAATTATGTTTCAAGTATGGCCAGTATGGGGAAAACGTGGTGGCAACTACAATAACAATAACAAATAGAAAAGGAAAAGGAAAGGAAGCTGATTTTAATGGTAGATTTTAGTTTAAAATTGATGGAGAAAGAGGCTACCCCAAATACTGCTAGACGAACCATTCCTTCCCCGAAACCTAACGAGCCCAGCTGTAGAGTCTATCTATCTAATACCACGGTTTTCTTTCTGTCAAACACAAAATGGCTTCTTCTGCGATGGTGGATTGAAGCCCTGCTACTATAAAATGGAGCCCCCTTCCGCCTATTCCAATATCAGAAAACAGTGTTTCTATCTCCTCAAATCCTTCGCATTTCAAGCTTTTATGCAACATGGCACCCCGATTCCTGTTTGTTTTGGCCCTGCTCTGTGCCTCTGTTTTTGCCTGCAATGCCAGACCTTCTCACCATCGCCATCTCTCTGAGCTTGTTCAGGAGCCTTCTGTGGTGCTTAATTACCACAAAGGCCCCCTTTTGTCTGGCAATGGTGCCCTTAATGTGTATCTCATTTGGTATGGATCCTTTACTCCTGCACAGAGGAGTACAGTCAAGGATTTTCTGGCTTCTTTTTCTTCAACTGATCAGAAGAAGCCCTCTGTTAGCTCGTGGTGGAAAAGGACTGCGGGTTATAAAGATTCTGCTGGGAAATCTATTCTAGAGACTGTCAAATTAGGGGCAGAGTCGTCTGATTCATATTCCCGTGGAAAAAATCTGAAGATGGTAGATGTGGAGAATCTGGTAAAGAAGGCTTCCAGTTCCAAGCCTTTTGCCGGAGGATCAAATGCTCTGTATCTACTCCTCACTTCTGATGATGTCAATGTAGAAGGCTTTTGTGTGCAAACATGTGCTTCACATTCTTCAATAAAAAGTGGAAAAAAGCAAGCAATTCCATATGCTTGGGTTGGAAATGCTGCAACCCAATGCCCTGGAAAATGCGCATGGCCGTTTGCAAGCGCCAAGAATTATTTTGGGCCTGATACAAAGCCACTGACTGCTCCAAATGGAGATGTGGGCATTGACGGAATGATCATAAACATAGCTACCATGGTTGCTGGCGCTGCCACAAATCCGTTTACCGATGGCTATTATCAAGGAGATGCCAAAGCGCCACTAGAAGCCGCTACAGCTTGCACAGGTATATTTGGAAAGGGTGCTTACTCTGGATATCCTGGCGAGCTGATGACCGATCAAAAGAGCGGAGCCAGTTTCAATGCTTATGGCGTCGGAAGCAGAGCATTCCTTTTGCCTGCCTTGTGGGATCCTTCCACCAGCACCTGTGCTTATCCATAGCCATTTATATGAGACAATGTACATAGCATAGAATGTAGATACAGCGGATCCTGTGCAGTGAAGAGTGTACATAGAGCAAATTTTTACAAGCCTGCTCTTACTTCTTGAATATCTCAGTTGTTTGTTCTAAGTAATTCCATTCTTTTTTTACCATTGTTTTTCTGTATTTTGATTCCATTTGGTCAAACAACTAGGAGAAAGAGCAGTATCATAGCGAGGAAGCAAATTTTCATAATAGTTGTTACTTAATGACACCGATGGAGTTCAGACCAAACCTAACCACGTTTCGAACAAACACAAGGTCCAACTACATTCTTCAAGGTCAAGAAACAAAGCAGTAACATATTTGCTTCACTAGTTGTTGGCAATTTAGCCGGCCAGAAGAGGGCCCGTGCATGTCCTTGCATTGCCACGGCAGGGGGAGACCTTTTCCCATGTAAAGATGGGGGATCTAGATTATCTCATACTAGTAATGGTACCCAGCGTTGCTGGGCATAAGTTAGAAACTTGTGTAGACGAAAACCTGTTCAGCTCTAACTCCTTTTCATAAATCTAGAAACCAAGCCCAGTGCTGTTGGGCTATAAGAAGTTTTTGTGCATTCGACAATGCTTCCCCTTCTCTTTGCCTTTTCCTCTATCCCGTGTTTCCCCCTTTTCTTTTCCATTTTCGTTTTCCTACACACTTTCCTTTCCCCTTTCCCTTTTTCCCATTTTCCCTAGAAATTTTCCGTTTCCCTTTTTTCTTTTTTAACCCTCTTTTCCCTCCTCTTTTCTTCCCTTTCTCCTTCCCTTTTCTCTTTTTCTCTTTCCCTGATGGATTTTTTCCCTTCCTTTTTCATCCTTTCCCTGCCCTCCCTCTTTCTTTTTCTTTTCTCTTTCACGTTCCCATTTCCCATACCTTTTTCTATTCCCATTTCCCCACCTTTTTCATGTGCCCATTTTCCTCCTTTCCCCACCCTCTTCTCCTTTTTCCCTTGCCCATTTCTTCATCATTTTGCTTTCTTTTTCCTTTTCCCAAGCTCTCTCTCTCTCTTCCTTTTCCCCCATTTTCCCGTGCCCTTTTTCCTTTCTCTTATGTCATTTCCCTCTCCTATTTTCCTCGTGCCCTTATTCCCTTCCCTTCCCTTTCCCTTCCCTCTTTATCCTTTTCTCACTCTTCCTCTTTTTCCCTGCTCTTTTTCCCTTTCCTTTCCCCCCTCTTTTTCATTTTTCTCTTTCCCATTCCCGTGTTTTTTCTTCCGTTCCTTTTTTTCCCACCTTTTTCATGTGCCCCTTTTTCTCCTTTTCCCAACCTCTTCCCGTCTATATGTGCCCATCTCTCCCTCTCTTTTTCTTTTTTCTTTTCCCACGCTCTTTTTTGTCTTCTTTTTTTTCCATTCCTCACCCTTTGTCCCTCTTCCCTCTTTTTCTGTGCTTTCCCCTTCTCTTTTCCCATTTTTCTCTCCCCTTTTCCTCATTCCCTTTTTCCCTTCCCTTCCCCCTTTTTTGCCTCTCCTTTTCGTTTTCTTTGTTCTTTCCCATTACAAAAGATTTGTGCAATTTCCCCTACCTCTTTCTTCCCCTTTTCTGCTTTTCCTTTCTTCTTTTCGTTTTCCCCCCTACTCTTTTTTCATTTTTTTCCCTACCCTTCCCCCCCTTTATTTTCCTTTCTTCCTTCTTTCCTTTTTCGTTTTCTCTTTCCCTTTTCTTATTTTCTAGCTTTTTTTCTTTTTTTCTTTACCTTTTTCACTTCTTTTCTTTTTCCTTTTATCCTTTTTACCTTTTTCCCTTCTTTCCTTTTTTTTTTCCCTTTTCCTTTTCCCTCTTTCCTTTGCTTTTTCTCCTTTTTCATTTTTCCCTCCCCCCTTTTTTTTCCCTTCCCCCTTTCCTTTTTCCTTTTTCTATTTTCCTTTTCGGCTATCGGATTGAGTGAATTTTGGCCATCGGTCCTTTTACCTTACCCTTCTCCCTTTTCTCCTTCTCTTTCTTTTTTCCCCTTCCTTGCCTTTTTTTGGTTCGTTTTCTTCCTTCCCTTTTTTTGTTTTCTATTTTCCCTTTTTCATTTTTTATTTTTTCATATCCCCATTTCCCCTTTTCCCTTTCTTTCCTTCCTTTTGTCATTTCTCTCTCCCCTTCCCCTTTCCTTTTCCTTTCCCTTTTCCCTTTTCCCTTTCATTGTTTGGCTGTCGGATTGAGTGAATCATATTGAAGCAATGGTCATGATGAAATTCTAGTCGAAGACATGCACACATCATCTCCACCGTTGGTCGATCAAATCCTCGATCGTTCGATCTAGAGCTCCATTGAAGACACACGCTATAATCTTATATATATATAAAGATCCTTATGTATATTCTATCACATATCCAAGACTTGTTGGCCATCACAAGCAATATGCATAAATTTTTAAGAACTCAGTAGGGCTGCTGCAGGAGACAGGTTTCTTGCCTCTTCAGAGGGCGGCCCTTGATCGCCACATTGTCTATTTTCAAAAGGCAGTCAATATGGATGATGCTCGTCTCCCTAACCTAGCTTATATCATGGCAATGAAGTCGTAGCACCTCAAGGCCTGCTGGAGGGAAAAGAGAGCTCAATGGTTGGCTAGATGGAATATGCAGGAGCGCAGGTGCATATGTGTGCAAACAGAGGCAGATCTCCAAAGCTTGAGGCTATATCTTGACACTTGCTTCCTGAGCAAGCTCTGGGATGGCAATGCTACCTACGTACCCACTTGCCTATGAAAAGGCGCAGACTAATTGCCTCCATTCGCACAGGGGCACACCATCTTCGAATTGAGGCAGGCAGATGGATTGGTGAGCCACGCCAGGATAGACTTTGTCAATGCTGCCAAATGGGAGTCATTGAGGATGAATCTCATACCCTTCAAAGCTGCCCAGTATATGATCAAATCCGGACGTGCTATGCTAAGTTGGTCAGGCCTGGCCAACTGCTACATGTGACATTGAGCACAACTTCCGCATGGATGCTGGGATCATATCTTCAAGAGGTCAGGGACATGCGAGATCAGTTATGTCCTGACATGTATATCTCTTATCTCTTATATACATACAATTATATAAGCACCCCCTTTATCCAGTGTTCCAGTATTTTGAGGTGGCGCCGTCTGGATCGTTCAGATTTGAGATCGACGGCCCGAATTGAACCACCACTTAAGCTCCCCCCTTATCCAATGATCCAGTATTTGAGGTGTCGCTTTCGGGGCCATCCAGATCTGAGATCGACGATTGAGACAGTGCCACGTCGATCCACCTCAAGTAGCCCCCTTGTGAGTGAACATGCACCATGTCTCTAAGCCATCGGATGAAAAGGGAAGGATAAATTCTAGACCTTGAATTTTGTCAGGAAGGTGCAAGGAAGGTACCAAAAAGTAGATTTGGTATAAATTCTAACCGTTAGATCAAAAGGTGAGAATAAATTTTAGCCATTAAGTTTTTATATTAAATTGCCCTTTTTTTTTTAAGAGATGAGGTGGCACTCTCATTAATAAAAAGTTAGTGAGGTGACAAAGCATTTATGAATGGACTTTCCAAGAAGCTTCTTTTTTTTAATCGCCTTCAAAGTAGAAGGGTAGGATGAAGGTGCGGCCCACACCTTTGGATTCTTCTCATCGAGGGCTTTCTAATGAGTGGTGTTTTGGCAAAGTTCCATCGCAGTTGGAGGCCCCTTAATCGGATTCTAAGAATCTTCTTAGAATCTTAGGATTTTACGAAATCTATATAATTTAAAGGAATCTAGGGGAATCTTCATGGGATCTTTAGGAATCTAAAGGAATCCCAATAGAATCTTATGGAATCTGAGGGAGTCTCAAAAGGATCTTTGGAAATCTAGGGGAACCTTCGTAGGATCTTAAAGAATCTAAGAGAATCTATATAAAATCTTGCAAAATCTATGGGATTCTTGGGAGAATCTTTGGGAATCTAGGGGAATTCTCATAAGATATGAGGAAGCTAAGAGAATCTACATAGAATCTTGGGGAATCTAGAGGAATCTTGGAATAGTCTTTGAGAATTTAGGGAATCTCAATAGAACCTTAGGGACTATAGGAATCTCAAGAGGATCTATGGGAATCTAGGGAATCTCAAAGAATATTTGAGAATCTAGGGGAATCTTGATAGCATCTTAGAGAATCTATATAGAATCTTGAGGAATCTATGTGAATCTTGGGAGAATAGGGGATTCCTGATGGAATATTTAAGAATCTAGGGGAATCTTGATGGAATCTTCGAGGACCTATGGAAACCTTCATAGGATTTAAGGGAATCTACATAGAATTGTGGGGAATCTAGGTGAATCTTGGGACAATTTTTGAGGATCTAAGGGAATCTCGAGAGAATTTATGAAAACCAAGGGAATCTTCATAGAATACTTGAGAATCTAGGGGAACCTTGATAGGATCTTCGAGAATCTAGGAGAATCTACATATAATCTTTGATGGAATTTTGGAGGACCTAAGGAATCTTCATAAGATCTAAGGGAATTTAAAGGAATCTTTATAAAATCTTTAGAAATCTAGGGAAATCTTGATGAAATCTTTGAGAACCTAGAGGAATCTTCATAGAATCTAAGGGAATCCAAGAGGATCTACATAGAATCATGGGGAAACTAGGTGAATCTTGGGGCAATCCTTAGGAATCTAAGGGAATCTCGAGAGGATCTAAGGGAATCAAAAGGAATCTTCATAGAATATTTGAGAATCTAGGGGAATCTTCTTAGAATCTTACATAATCTAAGAGAATCTACATAGAATCTTGGAAAATTTATGTTAATATTGAGAGAATATTTGAGAATCTAGAGGAATCTTGGTGGAATCTTTGAGATTCTAAAAGAATCTTGATGGAATCTTGAAGAATCTAAGGGAATCTTCATAGGATCTAAAGGAATCTTCATAAATCTTTAGTAATCGAGGGGAATCTTGATGAAATATTGGAAAACCTAAAGGAATCTTCATAGAATCTAAGGGAATCGAAGAGAATCTATGCAGAATCGTGGGGAATCTAGGTGAATCGTGGGATAATCTTTGGGAATCTAGGAGAATCTCAAGGGAACCTTAGGAAATCTATGGGAATCTCATGAAAATCTTTGAGAATCTCGAGAAATCCAAGGGAATCTTCATAAAATCTTTGAGAATATAGGGGAATCTAGGAGAACCTTTACAAATTTTGAATGAATCTAGGAGAATCTACATAGAATCGCAAGGATTGGAGTAATCTTTAAGAATCTAGAGAAATTTTTGTAGAATCTTAAAAATCTAAGGGCATCTTCCACCATCCACATTGCAGGGTCGGCCTCATGTAGTCCTTCATAGTACAAACACTTGTATACATATATTTCATGATGACGTATACCTGTACAGTTTGACAGCATTCTTATTACTCCCACGATTTTTTCCTCAAAAATCCTTCGGGGCGGGGTTTTTTTAACCCAGACAGTAATAAGTTTGCTGCGCTCCTTCTGGGTCCCATAGGCCGATTGGTCTCAGTGGATGATAAAAATCATTCTTTCTTTCTTATTTGAGTAAAAATAATAATAATACTTGATACTACGATATGTAACCTTCCTCAAGCCCAGATTACCTAGGATTATACTCTTTTCTTCATCCAAGTGATTTTCGGTTTTTTTTTTTTTTTCGGTGGCACTTTAGCGGCGCCGCCAACAGAGTTGTGCTTTCTTGCCCTTTTTCCTAACATAGACGAAGTCCATGCAATAGCCAACTCTTGGCAAAATTCTACAAGAGAACAGTGATTTATTGTCACTTTTTTGTCACTAAAACGACATGTCAAAAAACTGATATAAAAACGACAATAACAATGACAAAAATAGTGAAATCCAAATGACAATAAATGTCACAATAGAGTGATGCAATATTGACAAATAAAAGTAAATGAGGATGATGTAAACATGACTATAATTTGACAAGAGACTGACATGGTTTTGACATAATCATGTATCAAAAATGTAACAAAAGATTGACTTAATATTGATAAAAGTGTTCGTCAAATATGACCATAATGTGGCAACAAATGACACAACTATGACAAAAGACTGACATAGTTTTGACAAAATCATGTGCCAAAAATGTATAGACTGGCTTTATACACAACTATGACAATAGACGTAGTTTTGACAAAATCATGTGCCAAAAATGTGTCAATAGACTGGCTTTATAATGACAAAAGAAGTGACAAAGAAATGATATAAATTTTACCATCGTGTGACAATAAAATGTCATAACATCGACAAAGGAGTTGGAGAAAAAATGGCACAAAATGGTTAACAGTGTGCCAATAGAATGCCTACACCTGACAAACGGGAGAGAATAAGGAGATAAAAAGTGGCTATAAAACGTCAATAAATTGGCTTCAAAGTGTCAATACGATGACAATAAAGTGACAAAAAGCTGACTTTAAAGTGACAACGGAATGAAAAAAAAGTGCCACGATTAAGCTTGAGCAATATTGTTGAGTTATTCATAGGATTAGAAGATCTTTGTCGGAGGAACTCACTTTAATATGACAAGAATTGGGGAAATGCATGGCATGAATATGATCATTGTTCATAAATTATAAAAATCTCAGAAGCAAGCAGGAGGGTTTGCAGGTCTATGTGAAATTACTGCTATGGAGATTCCATCACTATGAATTGCATTTCCAAAAATGGAAGTTGCGCCCTTGCATTTGCATTTATTTTTGAGTAAAACATGCTGGAGATTATGCTGGAGGTTTCACAATAACTATAGACAACTAAATACTTTTGATTGAAGGAAATATCGGGAAAAAGAAAGGTTAGTATCTTCTGATCTATCTCGACTTTGGAGTGATATATCTGTCTAGAGTAGAGGAAACATGGAATCGTGTCGATTGACGATGGAAAGAACTACCTTGTCATTGGACCCACTTTCATCATAATATATTTTTAAAATAGAACTTAAAAGATTGCAAGTTTAAGTAAGTTTTAATAATGTTTAACAACACTGTGGAAAGGTCTTTAATATATTTGTTAATGTAATGCACCTTGTGTTGTCAAATTGCCGTTTCGTAACAAATTTAGAAAATCTCTAATTTTGAACGGGATGAACTGTTTAGGGTTTGCAAGTCCGACAAATCCAACTTGGATTCTAAATGAGGATATAGAAGCATATTGTGGCTAAAGTAGACAATATATATGTGCACAACAACAATTCTACAAGTCACCATTTCAGAAAAGTGCAACCAGGCCACCATTTCAGAAAAGTGCAACTTGCAGCAACAACAGGCAAAAAAGGATGTTCAACTTCGTGAAAAAGTATTGCCATAAACATATGGCCTATAGAATTGCGGCCACCACTTGAAAAAAAATTCAACACTGCAACATTAGTCAGAAGCAGTAAATGCCCCCCTTTATAAAAAAAAATTCGTAGTTACCTTGATCATCTCGTTTACTTGATTCAATAGATAGATACCAAGAATGAAAATCAAATTAGGTCAGATCAAATCATTGTCCCCTTCAAATATACCATTACTTTAATATCTAGGCCAGTCGTAAAAAATTTTGATATTCTAGTGATCACATGAGCATGTGCAACAGCAAGCTACAGGCAGAATCCACGAGCAATCTTCCAGTCCAGAATCGCAGTTAAGGTGCCAACACATACACCTTAAGCTGCATTGATTAAGGACACCACATATATATATGGGTTTTGGGGCCCACTAATGTAATGAATTCTAGATCAGGAAAGCCAGTACTATCTCAAAAGTCAAGAGAACAATTTGATAACTATCTAACTTATGATAACCTTGAATAGTTTAGCAGCAAAGACCAACTTCAGAATACAAGGGAAATAGGTAATAAATTACTGTTATATCTAAATGACAGTAAAGACATATCCGAGTATTTTTAGGGAAATAAAATATTACTAAGGAGAATGCCCAATATGCAGTATCTAACAATAGCTTCCATTCTCATGACTAGCAATCATGACTACTTGTTTATATAGTGGCAGCCTTATCAGAGGGTCAAAGATATGAGAACTGGTTATGAGGATAAGCTGGCATCTACATTTTGATGAGAAGGAAATGCGAAAGTTTTCTGATATTCCAGTGATCATGCGAGCATGTGCACAACCCACAAGCAGCTCAAAGCATAATATTTTTCGCTTTCATAACTAGATCACTGATATAAGTAAAAGTGTACCTTTTTATCAGAGACGTCGTGATCTTTGATCCATTGCCGAAAACCACCTGCTTTCTTTATTGCAACAAGTTGTGCATCCATCGGATAGCCACAATAGTGCTTGAACTGTGGGTAATCTCAGGTCCAGCAAATAAAGGCCAACAGAAGCACTGGGAAAAGCCAATCCGGCCAAGAGGAGCTAATCGGAGCGAACAGGGAGGCCTAAAAGCTGACCTTGTGGCTGCCGGAATCCCGGTGGAATTAGAGACTATGATGCTGCTAATGCCTCAACAGATTCTTACATGAGCTAGAAGGGGCCTGGGCCCTTGGGCGCCTAGGCACTCATGCCAAAGTGGCAGGTGCTCGCTTGCAGGAGGATGACCTAATCCGAAGTTGAAAAATAGTTTATTGCAACAACCCACCATAGCAACGAGTTGGTTTAAGAGAGAAATCCAATCAGAGTTTTCTAAGAAGGCCAAAATTTACAACAGAGGTTTCTATTGTAAGCAAAGGTCAGAATTTAAGAATAAAGAGTTGAAATCTATCGTTTGGCTCTTGGCGAAGCAACGACGAAAATTCTGATCACAACACATCAGCCCAAAACCACTCAGCTCGGGACTCTAGAGGCTATTTTTTCTAACAAAAGCGACTGATTTAGCATACCCCGGTCGATTGATTCAGCAGGCCTGAGAGCTATAAATAAGTAATGTATCAGCGTTAAATCATTCAAAAGATAAATAGGTCCTTTGAGCCCGGTTACATGATAATGTCATTGCAGGCTTCAAAGGGGTCTTAACATTTACTACTCTCACGCTAGAGATGAACTAACAAGAACGCGAAAAAGACAACAAGAAGCACTCATAAAAGCATAAATCATACCATAGACACTATTTGCAGCAAAAACAAGCATAATTTCCATCTCAGAAATGCATCTCTACTTCCACAAACTTTCCCCTTTCGTGGACACTTAGCACTTAGCTTAGCAAAACATTTGGATAAGATATCTTATTCCAAAATGCTTCTAATACCTCCTTTCATGAACGTCCCACTCTCTTCAGAAGACACAGTACACAGTGTACTTTCATTTACTAACCAAGTATTATTCATTGGAAATGCCATTAAATTTTTATTTTTCTTAGACCCACTCCAATGGTTATGATCTTTGTGCGGTTTTCCCATTATCCATTAAGCTACATAAAAATCTATAAGGTCTGTGCTTGATTTCTATTTCCCTTACAACCATGTGAAGCTCCATTTGAAAATTGTTCCACTCCATATACTAGGCTGCTTCAGATGAATAAGCAAGCACATTGCACCGCCTAGAGATTCTCATTTACAATATAGAAAGTGGGTCGCAAAATTTTGCTGAATCTCATCCAGGTGCTGACACCTGACATCTCCCTACAATCCAGAATGGAAAATAGGAGATGAATTCCTTGCACATCTAAATTTACAGCTTATAACATGTAATCAACATCGAAAATCATACAAAACATTGAAAATCATTTAAACAGTGAACTTTTTCATCAGTTTTATAACAATTAAACATTTGTTAGCAATTTTATATAACAACAGTTTTATATAACACGAGTTCAAACATCCATTAGCTTTCACTCAAGTCTTTGTAATAGGAAATCACCGAAGAAATTGGGACACTAAACTACTTGAACCAACTGCGAATTCACCAAACTACGACTTCACTGCATTCAACTGCAACTTTCAGCATTCAACTTCAACTGCAACTGTACTACAAATTGAGTGGCCTTTGGAATACAAAATGCTGCAATCAAGAACCTGAACAATGAATTGAAAAAAATTCAAAACCTAGACTTAATAATAAAGTAAAATGCAAAGAACTACATAGAATACTATACTTACACAGAATTTCTTCCTAACTACTTGTAGCGTTATAATTGGAAGAAACACCATCAAAATTCATGCATAACAATAAATGGAAATTAAGTCTTTGAACAAAATAAAAATAAAAATGAGTTAAAGTAATTTAAAATCTATTTGCAAGAACTCCTGCATCAGGCATATTACCAACCTGAATTATGATCTTGTCTATTCGATTACCTTGAAACATGACATTGGCAGCACCAGAACCACGCCCAGTACTAGAATAATCCAGAAAGTAATGCTTCAATCCTGTAGTACATTGCAGAACGACATCCAGATCCTTACAATAGACGCCATCAACCTTAATCGACACATTCAAACTTCCAGAATTAGTCATATTAGTTAAATACTTTCTACAATCAGATTTAAAAGCCAAACCAGCAGCCTTTTGCGAACTTGAGAAGCCAGCCAATCCAACATTTAAATTCTCAATGTTGCATCAAGAAACATCTGTGTAATTATTATGGACTGCAGACAGACTGTAGAATGTCCATCGCAAACAATGCTGCTTTGGTTATATCACTTGTAAGAATCTTTACGCTTATTACCTGTTATCGCCATCCTTACTTCAATCGGAATGGCAAGTCAGACATTTGAGTTATTGTTATAGCCCTGCAACTTCTGTTCGTGAAGTTATCATCAAGCTCACACACATCTCTCGCAGCCACTTAGAGATACTTCTACTACAAGTATGATTCATATTATACCAGATCATCGTCCTTGAATTACTATTAGCTTGAAGAAAGACAAACCTACCACCAGATTTATTTCTCACTTCATAATGAGGGAGATGGCTATGCAGATATCTCCATATCTCAATTACATCACTCTCATAACACCTTACAGGTTCCCTAAAGTCCTTAGGATGGTTATTGATACCACCATGCCAATTCTTGCTCATAGTTTCACAATATTCAATATATTCTCGAACAAAATCCCTCCCAACATTAAATTGAAAATCTCGTACCTTACGCAGTTCCTCCCCACCCCGAATCAGAAACCTGGGCGCGTAGAATGGGTCAAGTTTGCATTCTGATCATCTCTGCTCAGGATGTCGCTTTTCTTTCGTCTTGGAAGTGCTGCCCCCGCAGCAGCAAACTTTTGCATTGCAACCTTCAAAGCTTTTCGTGCTCATTATAGACGTTAATGAGCTTCTCCTCTATTCTTGTTTGCATGAATCTGGAATCCTGGTTTCTTCTCAAGATTCTCTAGAATGTACGAAACAAGTTTTGCAACCTATGAAATTATAAATTTAGAAACAAATAAAAACAAAAGAGTGAGGTAAGTTAAAATACTTACGAATCTGGAGAGTGCGTTCCACCATGCTGCCACTGTACACGCAGAATAAACCTCTCTGACATATCAGCCAGCATATCAAGCGGTAAATCCTCAATCCTTGTAACTATCTCCATATTGTTATGAACCCTCCAAGCATCAAAGCAGCCCCCCGCCCAATCATCTTTTGCTTCTGAAGCGTTACTTCTAGTAGAATTTACCTTATCAACCAATTCTCGATTTAAATCTTTGATATCAAACAGATTTAAAGGTCTCTTTTCACTAACACAACCACCATTGCAATCTTTTTCTTGATCAACCACGTTATCAAGATCAATGCTACTTTCTTTTTCCAGGTTCTTACTCTCTCTTTTTAACATCCTAGAGTATCGAGATTAAATGAGGGATAATCTGTCAGCTCATTATCTTTATCAACAAAAATTCCTACATAAAATATATATATAAGCATAAGATAACTCAAAATAAACTCTAAATCAAATAAAAAACTCAACATACTTCCCTGATTTTAGAACTGCATTAGCTTCGCATTAAATCCATTAGCTTCTGCATAAGGATCTGCATGCAACAAAGTTAGTATATGCCATGAAAAAAACAAGAAATAAAGTAAATCTAAGAACATCTACTTAAAGTCAGAGCATTGCACGACTCATTTCGGCCTGTAACAGCTTCATTTCGACCTGAATGGAGACTAATTAGCATATCTACAAAAATAAAATTATGAAAATAAGCCACTCTGCTACAACAAACCGACGTCGAATCAGATCAAGCGATGCCTCAACGACTCCATACCAACTCCATTATGGCTTGCAGATCATTAGTTAGCATCTGCAAAAAAACTCTGCTCAAGAACACCGAATTTCAAAGTTGCCTCCAACCAAAATATGCCTCAACTACTCCATTCACACCTGCACAATAATATTTTTGTCAATCATTCAAGAAAATCGTCCATCCTTGAAAACTCTGTTAAATTTACCTGTAATACCATCTGCATGTTGATTCAAAAAAGGTTGCGTGCCTTACATATAAACTGCTGAAGAAACAGCCAAGAAAATACAATGAAGCACCAAAAATGAAGGGACCAAATCATAAAACATCTCTATACTTCCTTGCGCCTGAGTTTTTCCATTCTGATGAGATATAGCCTTGGCTCTACAAGACAAAATGATGGAGCAAAGGGCCTATGAGGACGCCTCTCCTTCAACACCATAGCCGAACCTCTGCCTCGTTGAAAACAGGGGAGGAAAAAAAAGGGGGAACAATTTTGCTCTCCCCCCTCCCCCCCTCCCTTCCATGTTGCGGGGGCATGCTCATTGGTTGCACATTCCGGCATGGCTAGTGACCTGCTCCCTGCTCCACCGGTCATTGGGCCCTACCGGTCCACATTGGAATGTGTTTCCAATGAGCATGCCCCCATACAAAAATGCAAGGAAGTCACTGTGCTTTGCCCTAACGAAATAAAAAAATGAAATACAATCCTCTATGATATGATTAATGTCTGGAATATAAGCTCCACTTGGCTTGCAGGTCTACTATACTTTGATGTATAGCAGTGACCTGCCCAAACCATCCATTATTCCTATTTCTATTGCAGTGAGCTGCCCAAGCCATCCAATATATGTGCTATAGCTATGGCATACCATACCATTACAAGGTCCTTTGTTTTATGTCCTGCTGGAACCCAAGAATGTGTGTAAAGAGTCATACCCTTTTGTTAGATCTGTATTCTTCAGGGTGTTGAACACCATGTTTCTGATAGAATTGCTCAGCTGCAAAGTCCCCAAATAGATTGTTCGCTATTGAATCTGGGCATGGGTGAGACATTTTATGCATTATTGGAAGCAAACGTAAGAAGGAAGCTAGGAGGAGATCGGATTGCATTAAAGTCAAGTTGTTGGAGCAACTATAGTAATTTGGTTGTATCTATATGGAATCACATACATTTGTTTGTTTGTGCACCCATCTACCTATTAGCATACGAATTTATGGTGCTCTAGTGTGTTGAAGAAAAAAAAACATATTTTATTCCACAAATAATTCTAAGCACAAAAGACTTAAAACGCTAACTCCAATTTCCATGCAAAGCATAAATTCAATTCATTGTGTTCTAATGAGTCTTCAAAGAAGTTACATCATCTCACCTTTAAGCCCAATTCATCTAATGCCATGTTGCACAGCACTAGCTCAAGTGTTAAGGAACAAGAGCCAAACTAATTTTATAATGTCACTATTTCATTTTTGAACTTGTTGCAAAACAAGCAATTAAATAATGCCATTATTTCATTTTTGAGCTTATTGCAAGAGAAGCTTCGAGACATCACAACAATTATACAATGGGTTAAATTTAGGGAAGGGCTCCATCAATTGGCCATTTCCCAAAACCTTGTTTAGCCTCCTCTCAAAATTCAACTAGTTCCATTAACCGGATCATTATGGGCCTTGTCTTAAATGCCTATTCATGTCAAAATTGGACAAGCTCTAAAATAACTATTTATGATGACAAATCTAGAACAATAGAATAATAATTTATCCACAAAGGCTCTTAAGACATGACGGTGGTTATCCAGAACTGCACTTAAAGCAAGAGTCCTTGAGCACAGAAATCAGCTTCCAACCCTTTCGCGTGCTTGAAATGTATACCTACCATTCCTACTTGTATAGCTGTTTCTACATTATTTATCCTGCAATTGACAAGAAATCACTTTGATAAATCTACGCACAACATATTGATTCATGCAATATGACTATTTGGGTGTCAATTGTTAAAAAATTACTGGTCATCAATGAAGATGAAGTTTGATGGATGCAATTGGAAGTGGTCTGCAGCTTTAAGAAATGCCTCTTGATCTGGTTTGCGCAGACCTGTATACAGCCATTTCATACAGCTCAGAGTTATTATAATGAGTTTACTGATCTTTCAGTGTCAACAAATATCACGTAAAAGCAAAAGTAGTGACCTGAGTTGCAAGAAACAAATGTCCAAGACAGATATTGTGATAATTTTAGTTTCTCCTCAATCATGGCATACCTAAATGCAAATAGCAAGGACAATATTACTTTTTCTGACCGATATTAGGTAATCGAGTAAGAACCCCTTACCATGCAGGGTAGTTTGAAAATGCATGCATTCTATAGCCTGCTAATTTAAGTCGTTGAAGAAGCTCCTCAATTCCTTCAAGATACTCATAACCAGCAAGCATACAGTTCTTTAATCCTGTAAGATAAAATAGAATTTTCGCAGCAGTTTAGAACCTGACTTTTCCTCCAACATAGTCCTATTTACATATAACCTCATAGTGAAAAGCTTCTAATCGACTGGTGATTTAACAAGGCCGATAAGTTAAATTGATCTAACCAGGACATAAATTAAAAATTATGTATCAGCTAGGCACATAAGAAGCAGAAAGTGTGAAGTTTTTTTATTATATTGTGCTCCAGTTAAATAATTAAACAACAGCAGTGAGCCTGCAGATTTCGTCATCGCTAACATTATTTGCAAGATCTATAGGCTAGATGCATTACCATCAAAATCGAAGTCCCGGCCATCAGCGAAAAACTTCATTTTGAGTTCATCCTATCAAGCATGGACTCAGAACAGAGAAAACTAGATGGATTGATAAAAGAACATGCTGAGTTACCTCATTAATGTTGCCCTTCTCAAACTCAAGCCAAGCTGTAGGATGCTTTATTGAAATCAGTTCCTTCAGTGAGAGCCTATAGAGATATACTATTGTTTTCCTAATGTCAGTCTTTCTAGTGAACTTTCAACCAAATGAAGATACATATATTCCCTAGTTAACCAAGGATGCTACTATAATGCTAACGAGTGAAGTGGTACAAAGCAGATTCCATAGAATGAACAGCATCAAAGTTACTTTACGCATGCAAGAGAATAATAGGACATCAAATATAAATGTAAAACGGAACGGTTTCACCATACTTACCCAAAATAGGCAGGCACGTCTTCATAGAATGGATCACGGACAAGGGTATCCATTACGTCAAACAGCAAGATTGGGGCCTTCTCTTCCATATTTGAAACCTCAGGTTCAAAAGCACGCTTCTCTGATTTCAAAGGTCCTGCCATGATTTTTGGCCAAGCTGCAACCTTCTTCAAGTCCCTATTGCTGAGAAATCTAGTAATTTTTATGCTAAAAAAGAAGTTAGAGCGAATGGGCGACAGTATCAGCATGGAAGCCATGTCCCAAATACCATCAGAATGAGATATTCTACATTGTTGGGGCCTACAAGATAATCCTGGAAATTAAAATGCGAGTACTTATTTGAAGGATAAGCATCGGCCCCTTTTTTTCCATTTTTCAAGAATTTGATGCGTTACTGCCGCGCAAGTTCGAGATGAAACATCATGATTCACGACATTCTCTTTACCGGACTTAGGCCCTTTTTCCACAACAGTCACAAAATATGGCTGTCATATACCATATAAGACACCATTTGTGACTCCAAGGCTAAAATGAGACACACAAATCTAAACTTGTTTTTCCACTGCATGGTAGTCATAAAATATGACACCACTAAAATGCTAGTGGAAAAGCTTGAAAAAATAGTTATATATTCAAATAAGACTAGGTGTCTTATTTTACGGCGGGGGAAATCCCCCGGAATAAAATAAGACTCCATTTGGTATCCAAACCTATTCCGAACCTAAATAAGACATGTCTTATTTTTATAGTGGAAAAGTGATTTACTTTTAAGACAGTAGGTGGCCAAACATCATTGGATAAAATATGTGACTTTTAGAGATAAGACTACCGTGGAAAAAGGGCCTTATGTTCTAGAACATTCTGCTTGGGTGTCTCCAATAGGGGATTTTCGAAAGTTTCTATTATGTTGTTCTGAAGATTATAGCGCATTCTAAGACATTAAGCTTTGCAAGATTTTAGAAAACTTTCTATTTTGGGCGTAAATGCTCACCCATCTTGCTAGTTTGGGTTTGAGAGGTCATAATATTCTAAAATACCAGTGTTGTTGGACTATGAGGATTTGTGTTTATATGAGGGAGACAATACACCTTAACAATGATCAAATGCTCCTCTAATCTACACCCTAAAATCTATTTGAGCAACCAAAGGACCATCTCTAACATATTTTGTAAATGCTCCTCTGGTCTGCACCCTAAAATCCACTTGAGCAACCAAAGGACCATTGTCCCCTGGTCATTAAAGTGTGCACTAACAGAGCATATGGCATATCGTGAAAGGTTTTTAAATAAATTGTATTTTCTACTTGACTGAAGTAACAACAAATAGACTCAGTGAAAACTATATTCAAGACCAGTATTGATACGCAATGCAAAAACATGCCTCATACATTCTTCAAATCTTATTTTAGACATTGAAAAGTATCTATTCATTCTAATTGCTCTATCTTGGAGGGCTACATAACCATCTATTGTTTAAATTTGGTTTTCTCGCCAAGTAGGAAACTTTTTGATTTTTTTTTTTTTTAGGCTTCTTTGCGTGAGGTTGTGGGGAATTTGCACACCGAAAAATATTTCTGGCTACCAAAAATCAAGAGAATGTCTTCGAATACCATTTTGATAGGGCTTTCCTTTATATGGATTATCTCTTTCTAGCAATTGAGGCATGCATGTCACATTTTAAAATCTCGATGTTAGGCGAGGACACCAGACTTTTCTTAACCAGATCATGCATGTTTTTCATTACAATTTGGTAAATGATGCTTGAATGGTAAGTCAAGGATACCGGATAATTTGGACTGACCATTACCTCATTGAAGCTGCTCTGATATGATATCAAAGATGTTATACTTCAGGTCCAAATTAAGAAGCAGCATAGTCTTTCTTGCAAGTTTGGGGATGACTTCACAACAATATTTTATTTCATGTCGATGCTTTGCAAACAAGAGCTATTGATAATACGTTTTCTGTAGATAGTGTTGTGGCACTACTACACAACAAAAAAGGTGCTCCAATACCCCGGAAAATACCCCCCCAAAATGCCTATAGATTCCCCTTTTTCTATAGAACAATGGGGTATAAAATGGATTTTTAGAATCGGGGTATTTGGCCATAATCCCCCCTTTCCTTATTTGTACGATAATACCCTGTTATATTTTGCCATAATTCCTACATTTGGCCATAATCCCCCCTTTCCTAGTTTGGTCATAAATTCCTCATTTGTAATATAATACCCTCATTTGTTTGTAATACAATACCCTCATTTATGTAATACCCTGTTATAGAAACACCCCATTATACCCCGTTATGCTATTTAGTTTTAGTTGTAAAACATTCCTGGTAATTATATTTTCCGGTGAATTTGGTTCTAAGCAACTTATCCAGCTTTTGAATGCAAATTCCAGAATCACAATTTCACGTCATCAAATTTCATTTGCAAATAAAAAGCTAAGTCTTCATTGCAAAAGAATTACATTTCCAGTACAGAAGTATTTCATTTCACAAATTCACAGTCGAGGTACATAGCAATATGTAGAAGTAGAATTCCCAGCTGACAAATAAGCAAGTACAACCAGAATCATCATTTTACAACTTTTTCAAGTTTTGGATACACCAAATATTTGAAGATATATTTTCCTGTAAATATATCTCATTCTCCTGTAAATGAGACATTCAATAGGGTTCAAAGTTTAACTAAGAACCTTCAAATTCATTACGATGTTTGGTAAAGTCATCCATGGCCTGTAAAATCTCCTCCTTTGTATTCATGACAAAGGGTCCATATTGGACCACTGGCTCATTGATGGGCTGTCCAGCAATGAGCACAAACCGACTCAACTTACTTGTAACATTCCATATAGAGACTCCATTTCCTGCTCCCAATACAAGTGTATAATGAGAGCCAACAGCAGGTGAGGTAGACGTTCCAAAGGCTGCCTCCCCTTCTAAGGTGTAAATAAAAGCATTCCATCCCTCGGAATGGCCACGATGAAAATTGGCTCTGGTGAAAGTGTTATATCAAGATACATGGTTGGTGTCCTAGTGTATACAGGAGATTTAACACCAAGACTCTCCCCTGCAATAACTGCTACCTTCACACCATCTTTTTCAGCTACTAAAATATCCGACTTTTGCAATTCTTGATAGTTAATTATCAAGAATCCTAAACATTGCTCCTTGGTGTTAACATTTTGTTCTCAGAGATGAAAGACTCTTTTTATCTTTAACTCAATCAATAATTTATTAATTAGGATACTCACATCTTATACTTTGAAGCAAGATTTACCCACAACTGTAATCCACGTTGAATTCCACTTGCTGCAGGCATTTCACAGTGCACAATACCTCGACCTGCAGTCATCCACTGCAAATAAAGAACGTTTCATCAAATTAACCATATACTCAGACACTACGGCACCAATTAAAGGAGTTCTTATTATCAAGTTATAAAATACATCACCAAAAACCATCAGGCGGTCTTCTGTTGAGAATTAGAATAATACCAGATTGTTTGTGAAAATGTGATAGCTAAGCTTTTATACTTATCAGCTCCAAGCTATGAACTGGGAAAAGCCTTTACACTTAGCAGCTCCAAGCTGCCCTTTAACATACACTGCGGCAAGCATTTTCCAGTGTGTATTATGCTTTGCATACATGAGTAAGAAAGGAAATAACAGGAGACCTGAGGCAGATAAATTTTGAGGTTTTAATACTTCATTTGTAAGGCGTAAGAAAGCACCGCAAATCACCAAAGACGAATTGTACCCTTATGACCCGCGAAAGTCTTGATGAGTAAAAGTGCCCCGCATGTACGAGAATGTCGGTTTCTAGTTGAAAATGGTCGCCACTCTGCTTTTCATTGCGTTATGCGCCACAAGCATGTAAGTCACCGCCTCAAATCCTCGTGGTAAAAAATATGCAATATCAGCTCCAACAAAGCAGTACCAAACTAGAGTATGCATACTCGAATTCTATCTAGCAAACATGGAAATACAACACCAAAGAAATGGAAACAACTTGCTCAGAAGGGGTTTAGGTCTAAATGGATATTAACAAAACAGAGTTGAACACGTGATCTGCAAAGAAAGGGGAAGAGGGAACTAACTAAATTGGAATCACAAAAAACCAAAGATATTGTTACTATATCCATATGTACTAATGGAGAGGCAGAGGCAGCAATTAAAATACAGTTTGCTCAAGGCTTGGAGAACATAAAAGAAAAAATGCAACTAGATTTAAGTTGCATCTCATCAGCTAAATGAAAAGATGTCATCATCCTCTGAAATCTCATCTTTTTCATTGATAGACAGCTCCACCCTCTCAATATTGCAGGCTGGGATCAGGTTTGCCTTAGCACATTGCTGCAAACCAGACATAGATCTCTTGATATTAACACAGCTTTCCCTCTGTTTGGATCCATCTTATGCAAAGCTCTAGCAGCTGGTTTTTGTTGGCTGAGAATTGCCATGCTCAATGCATGACCTTCTCAGCAGATCAATGAGTTTTGTCCTCGTATGGCCTTTGTTCTGAGATCCCTCAGGTCGCCAAAGTATTCTTAAGCCTCAAGAAAATTATACAGACATTCAAACGTGAAGATCCGGGTCCAAATTCCTAAACCGAGCTTCACGCAATGTAACGAATTCATTACAAGAAATATTACTTGTTTTCTACCTGAAAGAGGGCCGCAAATCACTGACTTGCATGTAACAGAAATGATTCCAATGCCTTTTACCAGTAGTTTAGGTGCCTTTATATAGCAGACATAAAACCGTATTATATATCTTAATCTGTAAAGGAAGGTACTCAAGCAATAGCCATATGATTTTACCTGAAATGTTTCATGGTCGGATTTGAAGCCAGCTTGGAGAGTTTACAACCAAAAAGATGTCGAGCATCTCTGGTCTCGTGTAGATGAATACGCTCGATTCAGGAACATTCGTGCGTGCATGCCTCCGCCATATTTATAGGGTTTGCCAACACATTTCCTTTGTCACTTATCACCGTCCAAAAAACTCGACATATCATCATATGTTCTTTTTTGGCTTAAAACATTGCTCTAAATTTAACTCATAATTTCGGAAAAAATCCTTGCCCTCCTGGCACCAGGTCCAATCAAATTGTGCCACGTGGCAAGTTCAAATGGATTTTTAAGCCCTACAACTAATTTGAGTCTCTTACTACAATGGATTTGCTAGTGACCATCTGTAATTTTCGTGTTTCTACTACTGGCCTTCTATCTTTTCTGCAATTTTTGTTCTTTGAGGTAATTTGGGGATGAAGAAGGCCACGCCGGGCAACCTTCACCAACTGAAAGCTCCTGGAAGGAACGTGGCATTGCTTTTTTTTTCAAGCTACCCTTTTGCTTGAAAATACCTTGGTACTTATTGCAGTCCTCAGTTTATTTAGTAATTTTCCTTTCATTCAATCCCCTTTTATTTGCAAATTCTCTTTTGAATTAGTCCCCTTTTCTTGAAAATACCCCAATCCATTTGTAAATTCCCTTTTTGAACCAGCCTCTTTTTCTTGAAATTACCCTAATGCATTCGCAAATTCCCTTTTGACCCAATCCCCCTTTCTTCAAAATACCCCAATGTGTATTTGCAATCCCCTATTTCTACTAATTTTCCCATTAAAATGTACCCTTTTGTTCAAGAATCCCTCGTTTCTGCTAATCTCCCCCCGTACAATATACCTCTTTGTTAAAAAATTCCTCGTTGCAAAAGAAATAACCCCTTGCTCTCAAGTCCCCCAATTCCTCAATGGGGGATTTTCCGGGGGATGTGAGCACCTTTTTCGTTGTGCTAGCTTGGGTAAGTCCATTGCGATGCATTTCTTATATGGAATGTAGTGCTATGGGCAGTGTAACGCATTTGGGCAAGCAAAATAATTTTATTTTGCAAGTACTTATTAAAAATAGATCCACAAAGGACTAATTAAGAACAATAATCCACACAGGATTAATCAAGAACAAACATTTAGATCAAGCACAAAGCTTCTCACACAGATTCACAGATCACACACAGTCACAAAAGTAATGCAGGCTATGCAGATTTTGGGCACCAAACCGTCTTCTTTGAAATCACCTTTTCCTGCCCTGCGAATCAGCCTGCAGCAAGGTCTAATCCGCTGTGGAGCAACAACGGCTACAGAGATCCAATCATCCACTTGCAAGCAACTTACAGGTTGCCAACTTCATCAATCACATACTTAGATAAATTACAGACTGGCAAATATAATCAAATGGATCTACTCCTTTTTCAACTCCGACTTCTGCAAATATCCCAGCAAAGATCTCTTCTAAATCCGACCAGACTTCCTGCTCTGATCAAATCCAAGCTCAAGTCTGCCGTATATCTCAGATCGGCCGTTTTTGGCAAAGGCCATATTTTGCACTGCCTTTTTCATTGAATTATATTTGCTCACTATCACAATTTTGTAATGGTTTCATGCAACACCATTTCTAGATGTCATGCCACGTATATTAATTTCCACTTAGGCATACAATTTTTTTTTTTTTTTTTTTTTTTTGAAGGCAAGATATTTTTATTTTTATTAATAGTATGTAATAAATACATTTATTCATGGCTCTATAGTAGCCAGGTAGCCTAAACATATCAGCACATAAGAAACCCGGGTATGAAAGTAGAAGACAAACACCATTCTCGGAGATCAGCGCAAGCAAAAATCCCATGACGCATGAAGATGATGCCACCTACTAGACGCTTCCGAAAATACTGATAGACAAAAGTAGAAGCAAAGGAGTGTCTTCCCGCGCGTTAACTCGGCCCCAAGGTGCACATCTGCAAAAAGGTACTACAGGGAGACTACTTGCTCACCAAGAGACAAGTTGTCTCACCATCTTTTCAAGATGCTAGTGCCTTCTAGAGGCCTCCCCTAGGGGTGGTCTACTCCTTCCGCGTCTACTTTTAGTCACCAGCTTGAGCTTCATCATCATTGTGCTCCATTAGCTTAGTGTGAACATTTGGTCCTCCCGATCCAAAAGCCACCTGAATCTTTACCTTACTTTGGCCTCCTTTCACAATACTGTCCCCAACAATCACACCATTCTTCCAGCTGGGAAGGAAGAGGGCCAACATGGAAAAAACCAAACCCCTTCCAAGATACACATATGAGGCATACAGAATCTGTCTGATACAACAACGAGCAAAAACAGTGCAGTCACACCCTCAAACGCCTATCAAGACTCACTAGAACACTCAAGCTAAAGCAAACCATTTCTTGTGAGTCCTCTCAGTACACCTTGAGCGTTCACCAAAAAATTTCATACAAAAGGGACTGTACAAGAATCAAGATGCTAAATATAGCACAGATCTGCTCAACATCAGAAGTCACTGCAAAAGGGTAGTGCTAAAGATGCCAGCTGAATAAGTCTCGAGCACCATTCTCACAATAACCAACCTGCTGTTAATAAGAAGTGTGGCATACCCCAAGCTACGACTAGTGCATCAGCAGACATTTGATAGAGGAACCACACAGTTCGAGTTCTTTGCCTGCTCCCACTAATCCCTAATGCCTTAAATATCAGCTTAGAAGGAAGGATACTTCTACCATGTTAAAAAACTGAAGAAGACTCATCCCAGTTATTATCAGCATACTCACCTCCCCACTATAGGAACCAAAAACCAGAGGTACCTCAGAGCTCCAACTGCAGTGAGTGCGATAGATTTCTTTTATTACCGCAGGTGAGTGCAAAGCTAGATCACCATTAGCCACAATGCGTGCAGCCCAACACCTGATCAAGTAGCCGACAAAAGGAAGAGCATGCCATAAAAACCTTAAGCCTCTTCAACAGCACCAACAAAGCAACAAACAGAACTTCGTTGATGCGAAATGGCTTCACCTATTGTTGATTTAATCACAGAAAGAAAGGGCGAGAAAGCTTTCTACCTCGACATCCTATGCTAAGGCTCTCTTTGAAAGTTTAGGCGAACACCAAAGAAAACCTTGCTACAGGACCGAACTGTTCAAGCTTCATCTACCTTCTCTAGATCTGCAAAGAAAACACAGAGGCGTAAAACCAAGAGCTGTGGATCGCGCCATCGGCTACTCTTCCAAAGAACACGAGTATGGAAACATTTTGCTCCCACGAGGTGGGCGCCTCGCCGCCCTAGCCGCTGATAAACCCTAACATGAGTCCATTGTGAGAAAACCTTAGGCATACATTAGTTTCAACAATTCCAACAATCTCCCCCTCATGCCTATGTGGTAATTATTGTAACATCTTCAACTCCTAGATCTTTTTGAAACTTGTTGAATTTGGACTCGGAAGAACTTTTGTAAAGACTAGTTATGGTTCCCGGCGTTGCCGGGCTTTAGTAACAATTCGAAGGGGTCATCGTCGTCTGCCATTTGAGACCAAATTGTAACAGGTGCCCCAGCCCTACACTCTACAACCAGGAAATAGTCAATAACAGAATCAAACATAAAAATACCATCATATATTTTAGATTGTGCTATATGGACATGTTTGATATAAGCTAATACCTATCACGGAGTGAGAAGGTTCGCCTAAGTGTAGAAAGTCGATGCTCTATGTGATGGGATAGTGAGAAGGTTCGCCTAAGTGTAGAAAGTCGATGCTCTATGTGATGGGATAGTGAGAAGGTTCGCCTAAGTGTAGAAAGTCGATGCTCTGTTCGGTAGTGCGTTTTGATGGTTAAGCACCCAAGTTAATTAAGTAAGGAATGTTACTCAAGTGGCAAAATGGTGTAGCGTTGCCAAGCGAACAAAATGTTAAATTGGACTTGGTAGTTAAGGGTTGGATGATACACTACAATTTGAGGCATCACTATAAAGATCGTTTTACAATGTTTGAAATGTTAAATTGGACTTGGTAGTTAAGGGTTGGATGATACACTACAATTTGAGGCATCACTATAAAGATCGTTTTACAATGTTTGAAATGTTAAATTGGACTTGGCAGTTAAGGGTTGGATGATACACTACAATTTGAGGCATCACTATAAAGATCGTTTTACAATGTTTTATTTCAATATATTCAATATGTTTAGGACCCTATTGTTTGATACTCTTGTTGGTGTGGCAATAAACTCAAAGAAATGATCTAGAAAATATGGCACTAAATTAAAATCAAGACCTTGTTTAATTAGAGAAAATGAAAAAGGGGATAAGGAGATTAGATGTCTTCCAACAATTAATGAATATCGTAATCTGCTTGCACTTTCAAACAATGATGAGCAATAAAAAATTTTCAAATCTCCCTCCACAAAGAAAGCAGTATCATGCAACGCAGCTATACACAGAGCTATTGTTCTAGATGCCTGGCAAAATCTTAGATGCCATCATGAGTATATATTGTCCAAAATTTTGTGCATTGGATCTGTACATCATTCATATTTGAACAGTGAGCAAATTTAGCCCAAATTATGACCAAAACCTTGGTCTGCATACCTCTTGTATCTCTTGTGCTACTTTCCCTATGAAAGCATCCTTCAATTCCATCTACCTTTGTTCCATTTTATAAATCTACCCTTGACCCATTTTGCAGGTCTGTGACATAAGCAAGCTCTATAACGACTCATAGCAGCAAGCTAAGTAATGTATTATGGTAAATAGCCTTTGAAAAAAATATTTACAGGGGACCAAGTGGCTGCCAAACATATCCTTAGTGTGCCTGATTACAGTACACAAAAGTACAGTATATCTCATTGCATTGCAGTAAACATGGAGAGCAACAGTTTTCAACACAATAAAACATGAATCATCTAATTTCAGTTGCTTGTTATTTCTATATTAGATGAAATGCAACAGAGAAAAAAATCATTTGCTTGTTATTTCTATGTTATATGAAATGCAACAGAAAAAAATAAGCCTCAGTCCATCATCGAACAAAGTTTATACCAAAAAGAAGCCATAATCTGTGTTGATACTGCTATGACATTTTTGAAACCCACAATGCGCATACAATAAAGCTGGCATTGAAGAGCAAGTTTATTCCCACTGAAATATGGTTCTAGAACAAAATGCCCACACACACAATAGGGTTCTTTCTAGCAAAGACGACCTCCTACACATGTGATACGAAACACAAAAAACAAAAGATAAAAATATTTATGCTGTAAAACCCATGCCCAAGATTCATGTCAAAAGGATTGGTTCTGCAAGCAGATCCAAGCATTTCTACTACCTTGCATGTGTAACGAAAAGAATGAAAAATACTTTTTTTACAAACACAGATTTGAACATTAGTACATGCATGGCTTATCTCATGCATTTGATATTCTGTTCTCTGCAAGTAGGGCCATGGCATGTCATTTTCCATAGTAAGGTTAAGCTGCATTCCAAAAGGAAAATCGTAAGTTTAGTCTACACATTCGACAATAGATTCATTATTAGCCATGAAGCATGAGCAGAGTAGAAACAATGAATAGAAACGAATAAATGCATCATAAGCTATTAACAATGAATACAAAGAAATAAATGGGTCATAAGCAATTGATTCTATTACCTTTGTATGAACGTTCCAAGTGCTTATGTAAATCTGATGTGAAGGTTCCACCCCAACAAATGATATATTGACTCTACCTTAACTATCAGGAAGAAAGATGTTCGAACGCACTCCAATGCAAGACATTTAAGGGATTTATCCGATGTCTTTGCACTATTTTAACAACTTGATGCAAGCACAAATGGTCTGCTGGGAACTTTATATTCGTGATGCATCATCACAAATGGTCTACTGGTATGCTTTTAAAAATTTGTGTTCCCCCCCCATGATATCATCATGGCGTCATGTCATGTCTATGCCACCGTGTTAAATGCTGTACCAGAAACAAAATTTGCTGGCTGATGACCATTGCCAAATACAAAACATGGTGGAGAAACCTAAGAAGCTGAGGATGAGGATGCAAGAGCCACAGTCTTTGAGAGGCACTTGGAAATAAGGTACCTTGAGTTAACGTTGAAACTGGCCCAGATCTCACAGATAAGGCAATTGAATTGATCATAGCTGTATCGGCACTGCAATATTAGATGCACTTGGAAATAAGGTACCTTGAGTTAACGTTGAAACTGGCCCAGAGCTCACAAATAAGGCAATTGAATTGATCATAGCTGTAACATAAGGCACTGCAATATTAGATAATGGACCAACTAGAAATTAAGAAAAAAGGAAAGGGGGGAAGCTTCCCAATGTCGCATCTATAAATTTTACCTCAAGATAAATTTATTGTCATTTTTAGCAGTCTTGGTACTTAACCTAGACCACATTACTTGTTTGATCCTGACATGCAGTAGACCAATACACGGGCAGCCTCTACGTGTGTTTGCTTTGTATGCAAATGAGAATGTTCTATAACAAAGACTAACTGATTCCATAACCAATAAAATCCAGACATTCATCAAAAGGCTAGTACCATCTGAAAAAGAAGCCCAGGGTCAATCAAATAGAGTACATGCCGCTTGGCACATAAGGCAGTTCTCTTAGCTATAAAATATTCAATCTACCCTAGTTGCAAAAGATGAAGAAGCTTTGAATTTAAGATGAAACGGTTCTAAATACATTAGAATATGGCAGGGTGCAGGTTTAAAACATCTTACCCTGTAACACACGGGATGACTTTATAAGATAAATACGCCAACGACAGAAAATGGATAGAGAAGAGGTGCAAGTCCTCCAAGGATGCAAGAAGATGCAGGCTTTTGCTGCACTATTTCAATTGACAGTGGCTTTGCTTCTCATTACATTATCCATATGAGCTAATTGTCAAACATTGCAAAGCGTTCAATGAAAGCAGCCATTTCAGATAGTTTCCATAAAACAAATGAACATGGCTAACTTACTGGTAGAGATTGGAGACATGGAGAGGAAAAACGACCCTTCACGTGGCTTTCAAAATAGCCTGCCATTATAATTCCTGAACCTACATCAAAGGATTGAACAAACAACCATCATTCAATTAAATTGGGATTATGTCTTAATTTTGGGACAAATTTCATATTGCATGTTTTTAGTAGCATATTCAAATTCACACATTTCACCTCAAAATTATGAAAACGTAATATCATGTTATTTACAAAATAGTCAATATTTCACAATATAGCACCATATCATAAAAACGTGATAACAAAAATTTACATAGTTATTCAACTTTCTTCAAGCACCCCCAATGATATCATAGCCTTCTTCCTGACATCCTGAGGTATTGTAATTCTTGCATTTCTAGCTGGAATAGTGTTTGGAGTCCATGAGTACAAAACACTTTCATAGTCTAGCCAAAGATCAGGATCACTCGGATTTCTCCTCCATCTCTTTGTCCAACAATCTGAGTACCTTTCTTTATCCGATACGTTGGTCAACTGATGCACTGGACACCACCATTCCACATGCACATGGTTGAAGTTAATATTACCTTCTTCTTTGCAAATATCAGAGATAGTGAACCCCAACCACACTGGATATGTATCTAAATCTGCTGGCTTTACTACCACAAATTGGTGGCATTCCAAGTCAGTGGAAGGTTCATAAGCATCCATGCCTAGAAACTTTGGCCTATTGTTCTTAGGACCAACATAGTGTTTGTTAGAAGGAGGAGGAGCATATTGCTTGCGAATGCTACTTACAGTGCCATCAACATCCTCAGCACCTGCTAAGGTCTTCCACCTAGTTTTAGGCAACTACCCTTCTTTCAATTCATCTGAGGATGTGTCTATCTCCCCCAACAGGTTAATCACCTTCTTCCAGTAAGCCACCAAGGCACGGTTGGTGTCATCTGGATTGGTTTGCCAATGCTTTATATAGTCATGGATTCCTTCCTTAGTCAATCCCAATTGCTTCACTTCTTTAGTAGGTTTTAGAGCTTTTGGTTGACCTGGAGTTATCATAGGCTTGCCATTCTCATCTCTACGCCATATTTCCTCCCCTCCTCTCCACTCATCCTCTGAAGGTCTCATCTTCCATTGGAAGATTGGAATCCCATCTCTCACCCAAAAAGTAAACTGCAGAGGCCTGGAATGACCTTCAAGATCCAATGTATAACCATCCACAAAACTCTTCCAATCGGGCACTTCTTCTATGAGAGAAGCTATAGGGTTTGGAGTAGTGCATTCATGCAAGATTTCCATTAGCCTAGGAAAGTTGGTCTTTGTCACGCTGCTTCAAGATACAACTATATTTGCCAAATAATGCATCCACATCCTCATGGGTATGCCGGGCATAAGAAACCCTAAATTAACTCTTTCAAATATCCCCACAAATTTTGTTAAGTAGGATAGGAAAGAAAACATCCACTGTTCTTATTTTGGCCAAGACAATTATCAAGTTGCAAGAGAAACCTTTTGGGTAGATCTTGAGGTCTAGCACGTGAAGTTGAAGCACCAACATGTTCATTAGACCCATGCTTCCTAAACCTTGCCTTGCTGAACTTTTCAATATTGTTAGGGTTTGCATCTAACAATGCTCTATGTAGTGCCTGGCTAGCTGTAGGGTCCTGGAGGTGACCATTGTATCCATTTTCATAGTTTCTCAAACACCTCATGATACTCCCAATATGAAAATCTGGACCATCACTCCACAACTCCAAACTAAAATGGCCATAGTAGGTTTGAGTCCGCCCATGCAAGATTGCCGATCATTAAGATCGTAGAAGGGTATGATCTTCCACATGACTTTGGTATGTACTTGAATTGTGGAAGACAAGTCTTTTGCTGATCCATCTTGTCATGTATAATACATAAATAGTTATTGGGTTCCAATGCAGATAATGTCCTCCACATCCAATAACATGATCTACATGATAGTTGGTCAGTCATATGGTCCTTCATATGCTCCCTTATCCTAGCCTTTTGACTAGGTTGCACAGTCTTATCAAGAGTCTCCTTCAACTTAGCACATAAATTGCACTTTGCAAAGTTGTTTGAAGTTGCTATGGTGACATAATTGAAATGCTTCTTCCATAACCTACTAAAGCTAGGTTGGGATATTGGAAGAATTCCCAATTCTCAAGTAGGGAATTCACTTCTTCCAAAAATACTCTTTTTGAGTACAATGTGATGGCAACCTTTTCTCAACAACCGCTCTTCCCTTTTCATCCCTACGCTTTTGTGTGGCATAGACTCGCATTGAAATCAATATATTTTTCAAATATCTCCCCTGGTACCAAGGTCCTAGTTTGTTGGTCTCAACAAACCATTATTTCCATGTAAAGCAATCCTGTTCCCCTCACTTTTTTTTTTTGCCAATTATGCTATGAAGAAGTTGGAATTGCATGGATAGTCCGCCATGCTTTTGCACATATCCATTTGCCTAGCAAAGGGTATCTTTTTTCTGTTTGGGTTTCTTTCATCTTGAAGTGCATGCTCGAAGATTGTGTACATGTAGGTCCTCCTCTCATCAACGGTGTACTCTTGAAAAGTGGCTCTTGCTTCCACCAATTGTTCTATTGTAAAGAATTGCATACAAGCACTCCAACAACAATCGAGCCCCTAACCTTCACCATTGTCTCACGTTTGGTGTCACTAATCAACTTGGCTCTTTTGCTAGGATAATGTCGGCAATCGATACTTCTCCCCTTTTGCCTAGGTTTAGAGTTCCAACCGCCAATGGATCAATATCAAGACAATCATTGTCCCCAACAACCTCGGGCTCGGAAAAATATAATCCTCCACAAATTGAACACTACTTATAGGCCATGCCATGATGCAAGGAACCTCCAATTGCTTGACACAACCAAAACATTCCTTGTCACCCAAACCTTTACCTTTCCAGTTGTCTTCCAACATCGAAATTGCAGTACCAATATTGTCTTCCCATAGCCTTTCATCATTAACAGCTTGACCAGGATCTGCTATCACAATGACTCCTTGGCCTACTATTTCCTTGTTGCACTTGTGCATGATTCTCACCTTCTTGTTCCTCCATTGCACCCTACTATAGAGGACTAATTATTTTTCTTTAACATTCTTGCTAGGAGTTGGTTTTTCATTGATATTGCTCTTTTCAATATGTTGCACACCATCTTGAGTTGAAGAGGCGCCATTGACCTAGGCAAATTGCACCCTTTTTAGTCAATGAGTAGGAAAAAATTATTACACCATAAGATAAAAAAAGTACGTACATTTATGGAATATGTAGAGGTAAATCAAATTTTTTTAAAAGCAAGAAATTCCTTGGAAATAGGTTTAATATAATAATAACAATGGGTGTAAACGAAATCATTTAAAACAAGAATTTTCGTGGCAACAACAAGGAAATGGCATTTATATATAAATATATCCTAATTTTAATTATCGAAAATTTGGATATATGATTACGAAAAGACATATAGCTGATAGGCGTGAGAATTTATTATCCATAATAATATACCCTAGATGATATAGTCTGGAATTTAAATGCGCTGGCGTGTTATTTGAGGCAATCAATTATTCACGCTAATTTCTAATTAACCCTATATAAATCCGGTTCACGCTCTCAAGACCTCCATTCTGTCCAAATTTTTTTTTCTGCCCGCCATGAAGCGTTCAGCCTCAGCGCTCGACCTTCATGAAGAACCCGAGGTCTCTTCAAAGAGACGTCGGGTTGAAGAACCCGCTCAATTCCCCCTCCTCATTGATTTTTTTTCCCAATTCTCCTCTGATTCCTCCTCTGATGAAGAGGAGGAAGAGGAGGAGTTGGAGGAAGAGGAGGAGTTGAGTTCTCAAGAGCACATGACCGCTCTGCTTCAGGGTTGGCTTGACCCTGAAACAGAGAATGAAATCTTGGAAGAGTCGGGGGAGGAGGAGGAGGAGGAGGAGGAGGAGGACAAGTCGACCAGTTTTTGGAGTGGTTGAGAGATGAACCAGGTTTGCATGTTTGCTTTTTTTTTTTTTTTTTTTTTTGCACCTTTCTTTCTTTTCTAACACCTTTCTTTCTTCTTTGTTGCAGGCGTGAAAGAAGAGTGATGCAGATCCCGGGCGTCCCATTTTTTGTTTCCTTTCTTAGAGAAGTCTTGGACACGCCTCCGGGCATTTTTTTTCTGTAAATTGTGTGAAAAGCCTTCGGGCAGCTGCTTCCAAGCCTTCGGGCATCTGTACATATAACTGTTTTTAATGAAATCAAACAGTTTTCTTCATAAACTTTGTCTTCAAACAGTTTTTCTGTACATAAATTTTTTTGAATAAAATCAAACTGTATTCTCCAATTATTTTGGCTCCAAGCTGTTTTCTCTAAAATTTTGTCTCTGCAAATTTTGTCTCTCTAAACTTTTGTCTTTGCAAATTTTGTCTCAACAAAGTCTCGGGAACACTATAAATCAACCACATGAGAATTCTCTGATTCATCACAGTAACCATAGGAAATTTTCCTATACGACCTAAAACAATTCCCCAACCTTACAAGTCATTTTTTAGCCTTGATAATTTTGCCTTTAAAATCATTTTTAATTTAGCCTATATAAAATTTCTAAATTTATATTTTTGAATGCAATAAATGGAATAAAATCTTGGAGAATTTATTGCATAAAATGCAATATTCTCCATATATACCATATACATGTCATGTGTCGCAAGGGAAGATCCGACGCCGGGCGTGTTAATTCAAGCAATCAATTATTCACGCTAACTTATTTCTAATTATGCCTATATAAATCCCTTTCACGCTCTCAAAGTTCCTACATTTTCTTCCTTCCATCATACGATTTGCCGGTTGCGCTTCTGCTGTGTTTGGATCCGCTCTCCTAAAATCTTGGTGAGCAGATTTATATTCAGCAATGTTAGATGTTTGGTTTCGGCAATTCCTAACTTACTAAAAGAGCCTCGGAATTAAAACCAAAAGCAAAGTCCTCCGTTCTTCGAATCCTTCCAGCCTCAGAACTCAAGGTTAGTTTTCATTTAGTTTTAAGCTGCATCTCAATGGCAGCATTAATCCAAGAAGACAAGCTTTTGCATTTGCTCAAGGCAGAGGAAGCAGATGATGTTTATGAAAACCCAGAATAGTTTTTATAAACTTCATCCGCTTTTTTGTTTCGAGTAAATTCTTGAGTTTCTCTTCCTGAATTAATCATGCTATTGCATGCAAGTTTCTATGATGAATAAGTTTAGTAGAAAGCATTAGGAAAATCTCAAAGATAACATTTGAAACATGCTAAGCGTGTTCCATTCTAACCTTAGCCTTGAATATGAATGATGCTGCAGTGCATTCGTGAGAGAGGGAGAAAAAAAGCATGCTGGATAGATAAGTAAATAGATAAAGGCCGGGCAATATTTACTTATCTATGCATTTTTTTTTTTTCTCCCTCTCTGCTGAATGCACGAGCGTGTATAGTTTTTCCTATATAGCAGTTTACACGCTGAACGTGCAAACAATTTTACCCCTAGTTTCAACTTTTAAGTTAAACACGTCGGGCGTGTCTCTTAGTATCTAAGTTTACAAATAAATAAATATAACACGCCAGCGTGAATACCGATCTCCGCTCACTTCCTATTGATAGATGCCAAGTTACATTAATCACTTCTACATAATTTAAGATTCATTGGAATTACATTTGGGGCAGCAATCACACAGTCCCGGCTCCGGCCGGCCAGTCTTGCAACCCCGGTAGCATTTGGATCAAGTAATGATGATGGCAAGCAGAGCGCAGGGCAATGATAAATCGGGCTCGAGGCCCTTGCAATCGCACGGAGGCTGGCCCTCTTATCTAATCACCGAGAATGCAAGACATGCATTGATCGAGAGTGAATCTCGTGATCCGTCATTTCGAGATTCAAAATGAGGCTGCGTTTCTTAGTGGTTAGCCTCTATGCCCGGATGCCCCAACACGAACCACTACCACAAAGCAGTATCACGATGCAATGGAGATGGCTCAACCAATGGAGCGGGGAGATGGAGCAGGAGGAGGAGGGGAGGTGGAGCGGAGGTGGTGGAGGTGGAGCGGCGGGGGAGGTGGAGCTAGAGCCCTGGTGTTTTTTCTTTGGGGTTTTACCTGATCCATTCACTATGCCCTGGAATGGAAATGGGAGTATCGATAGCCCAGCTACTCAGTAGACTGGGCTGGAAACAGTAGTCTGGGATTTTGTCTGGTTTATCCAGTTTATCCAGATTATATACAATTGTAAACTTTTTCCAATGAATACAACAAATTTTGTCTACTTCTATATTTCTACAATTTAATACATGTTACATACCTTTTTTAAGCGGTTTCTTGGCCATGCAACAAATGTTCCAACACTTTCTCCAACCGTCTCCCCACCGGGGTGTCTGCAAGGTAAAGCTTCATCCGTAGCGCAGCAGTTAATCACTGTAACTCGGACATACTTATCCCCGAGCGGAATTCCATGACAGTTTGCAGTCGGATCGATGGAGTTGATCTTGCATAATCCTACTTTCCTTTTCTGATTTGTAGTTAACATGAAACATTAATCTTCGACTGCAGACAATTGCCTATTCAGACACCTTTACTGGAAATTATTGTACAAGCTTATAGGAATGAGATGCTTACCAGAATTCTGTAGCCATTCTTGAGAAGCCGATTCGAGTTCTCGAAATCACAGGCGCTATGGAAACGCAGGCGGTCGGGAAAAATTCGAGTTACAAGAAAGCTTAGGTTAATTACATTTTGGCGGGATAAATTTGGCGGGATACATTTTGGGTAGATTGGTTTTTAAAAACTCAATGAAAGAAGTCGGCGGACGGGTCTTCGTCATTATTATTTTTATGTGTCAAGAATATTTCGGAACTGCATTTTGTGTTTTCTTGAAATTCAAATTTCTCTCGTGCAGGTAGAAAACGCTATTTCTCGTACAGGTAGAAAAAGCTATTTCTTCGAGCAGCTCGAGCGCGTATCCGAGCGACCTTCCGACTCTGTTACTAGGCGACTCCGGAGATGTCTTCTAAAACAAATCGAGGTCGAGGCGGACGGGGCAGAGGAAGCGGTGGAAGAGGAATCTCAAAACCCGGCACTTCTCAAGTTTCAGAGGACGTTGATCAGAATACACAGAATACACAAAATACACAGAACCCTACTCAAGGTATTTAATTTGCCAAAGAATACACAATGTGTGGAGAGTATTATGCTTGCATGAATTTGAGATATTTCCTTGCCTTCAGTTAATATGCTTTGCATGAGTTTGAGTTATTATGCTTTGCATGAATTTTAAGTATTACCATCAGTTAATGCTCTGATTGTGCGTTTTGTAGAACATAATTTTGCTCTGTTTTATAGAATATAGCAGTGTTAGACAGTTGGAGATAGCAATGTTCAATGAGGTTAAATAGTGTGAAATATGGATTCATAAAGGGTATGTAGCTTAAAATGTAGATGCAAACTAATTTAGTTTCAAATTCACGCATAGCATGGTCAATAATAGGAGCTACCAACACGCCAAGCATGAATTGTACTAATTTAGGTTTAATTGCACACCAAGTGTGATCTCTTGTTCTGAAAAGTACTCTAAAAAATGTTCATCTTCTTTTGCAGTGCCCAAGAGGAAGAAAACCACTAATAATTCGGGTTCTATTCCTGCCAAGAAAGCAAGGGTAGACGACCCAGATGCAATACCATATGATCTCACCTTAGATGATGAAGGGCCGATTCTTATAGCAACCACTGACCCTGCCTGCCCTGAAGTGGAAATGGACGAGGGTGCCGAGTGGTACGTTGACCTTGCCAAGACAAATGGCAAGCTCGACTTAACTCTCTTCTCGAGGAAAAAGGAAGCAGACAAGATGACCAAACAAGGGATCCTAATCTCTTGTGAGGAAGAGGATGACACCAACTGCAAATTGCTCTTGGAGATTACACATAAGCAAAAGAAAGATCTGCTCAGACTTACTCACTGTAGAGCTACTGCATACAAGGATACGTTCATGAAGACAGATGTGAATGGTGAGACATGTTTTAAGTATAGCTGGCCCACCAATGTAGCAGTTACGCCAATATCTATTTGCCAAGGGGTTACAGCTGTGCGTAGAGGCATGTTCACTAAACCGACACCAAGTCACTATTTGCAGCAAGCTAGGGAATTAGCTGACTTGAAAGCTTCTAGGAGGGTCCTAGATCTAGGGAAGGATGTTCAACCTGCAGTTGTCGAAGGCATGGAGGCTTCTGTTTTTGAGAATGAAGCGGACAGGGTGGCGCAGCTAGAGGCCATGAACAAGCTGAATAAGTACGCTGACCATTATCCATTGGGTCTTAAGGAAAGTTTTGCGATCCATGTGAAGTCCCTCATCCGTTCACCAAGCTCCATTTATGTTAGCAGAAGATATGATCCAGCACATGCCATGGAGATTGTTCAGAGCATGATTAGTAATCCAGGTCAAATGCCGCGGATGTGTTACCTTGGATATGATCTCGAACAAGCCTGCTGTATGGACGAACGTCGAGGAGGTATTATTAAATGATGATATTAAATTCGTCATCATCGACGGGCAGCATTCCGTTGAGGCACAAAAGGCCCTCATCAGGCAGGCAGAACAAACAGGCCAAACCATGTTCTACAATCACTATGCGTATAGGAGGTGTCGTCTCTTGGATGGCAATACTTCACCTGCAGATTTGGCTGAGATTAGTGCAACTTTGAATGAAATGGGGAAGACATTTCTATACAAAAGGTAATTGACTGCATTAGGATGTTAGCACTTTAATATTCACGCCAGGCGTTCATTCAAATGAAACCAATTCACGCTAGGCGTGATTTCAAGTGAAACCAAATCACACCAGGCATGCTTTCAAATCAAACCAATTCACGTCAGGCATGAAATGTTAAAGCACGCCTGGCGTGAATTGATTTGATTTGAAAGCACGCCTGGCGTGAATTCAACCGATTCGAAAGCACGCCCAGCGTGAATTGCATTGGTATTTAATTCATTTCACGCCAGGCGTGCTTTGAGGTTGATCTTTTCTATTCAAATCGCCGCGTGTTTGTTTTGTCTTCGATCATCGATTCAATGCCCGCGACTTTGGCAAAAGTCCATACGTGGAGCAAAGCGCCACGCGCCCAACAGTGGGTGGAATATGGCTGTCCATTACCCACCAGACAGGGCGGGTCAAAGTCTGAGGCTTTCAGCTGCTGGAGCGGACTCTGTCACAGACAATTATACAGGAGAAGAAGAAAACTGCAAGAAAATCAGAGAAAAACGGTGGTGATGACATTGCAGATTCTTCTGAAAGCTCATCTAGCAGATCAGGCCCAAATGAGGACTTCGTATAAGATTGTGTTTTGTAAGGATGCAAGATGGCAAAAGTGGAATGAATTCGGGACGCTTATGCGTGAAGGGAAATTTGCCGGATACTATGGGTAGGGTGCCTCCCGTTGATGTAAGCATCTTTGACTTGAATGTGACAGATGAGAAAGACTCGTGGGCTAGACGACCGAGACCATTTGGGTTTTAGACCGGTGCTTAAAGAAGGAAGTCTTATACAAGAAGAGTGCTTTCACTAAGGATAGGATGTCCTTCATTGAGTGCTGCAACCATGTGAAGGATGTACGACAATGAAGTCGGCAGTAGGAGCCGAAGTTACAAAGGCTATCTGGGGATGTGGCATTATCCGAAATTGGATTCTTCGGACAAATACAAGGTCAAGAATGATGACATCAAGAAGTTTGTATTCGGTCAAAGGACTTCCTAAAGAATTGGAAGGCTAAAATACAAAACATAAGGAGACTCTACCCCTAAAGGTGGCGGGCCGAAGTTGAGAAGAAAAGTGGCCCTTGTGAAGAAGATTACCGGAGAAGAAGACACACCGCCCAAGATCTCCATTGGGTACAAAGGTCTCTTGCCGTAATCAAGCGATTGCCTTAAAAATATATCACTCTTTGTGTTGGACAGCAGGAGTGGGAGAGGAGATATGGGCATGAACCAGAAGGACTACAGCAGCTTCTTTACCAGTTGTATAGGATTGACCACTGAGAGGTCCTTCACTATTGTCATCGTTTGTCCTTTAGGTGAGTCATATCTGCATGCACTATCCGCTGCTCATGATCTGGAGTGCGTCAAAGTTATTAGGGAGGGATGCCTAATATATGATGTTAAAGATAATGAGCTGCGAACAGAACGGAAGATGGCACATGTGATCTTTATTATGATAGCCATGCTGTCAGACGAGGAATATGATATTGCTAAGGCCAAGGGTGACAATAGCAGTGCATGTGAATGTTTTCTTCTAGATGATCCAGACTTAAGAATTATATTCTATCATACAGATCAGGATCAGTCAGAATAGGATGAGTCAGAAGAGGATGAGGATCGGGACCCCCTCCTAAGTGGGGAAATCAAGTACGAGCTACAAACTAAGGAGAAGGGCCCCTTAAATAAAAATGGATTTCCCCGCTGCTTACCTCGTCGAGGCATTTGCTCCAATTGATACAACCTGCTTGAAGCTTCATGTTGGAGGTTATATTGCCCGAGAGGCTCTTATGGGTGTTAGAAGATGTCACTACTTTGTGAGTGATGAGCAGGCCAAAGACTTTCTTGAACCATTCCTCATGCATGTGCTTGCCAAATCTCCTAAAGGCCCTTATGGCAACCTGAAATCATCAGCAATCAAAAGTCTCGTAGACTTGTCCAATTCGAAAGTGGACGATGTTTCTGGTGAGGGAACTAGTAATCCGCAGCCTGAAAAGGAAAGCAATGAACAAATAGCTGCTAAACTGGCTGCTCAAAGTACTGTGATCGCGGCGAACATGGGGAATATCCTAGCCTCCCTTCAGGGTGATGCAAGCAACAATAGAGGAGATTCACAGGTTAACAATGAACTAATTGAAAAGGTAACCGAAACTGAAGGCAACCAAGACGACTCTAGTGATTCACAGGTTTGCCAAATCAATAGTAAAATAATGTCAGTTGTGAAGGACGCAGCGAAACTAATAGAAACTAACAATTCTAACAGTCAGAAGAGCACGACGATTAAGGGTGGCGAAGGGGAGAATGACGCCGACGACGGCAGCAAAACTGAAGATGATAGGTATGGCCTTGCCCATGAAATCGCGCCACGCGTGATTTAATTTGTATTACCTTTGAATTAAATCGCGCCTGGCGTGCTTTGATTATTTTACGCCGAGCGCGATTTGGTTAAGACTATCTCAAATCACGCTTGGCGCGTTTGTATTGTTTGTGTTATCGTATCTTGCTGACCGGATACATGTTTGATATTTCAGCTTCCATTGTGTTTCTAAGAAGGTTGTGGTGTTCGACCTAAACGGAGTCCTTTGCAAGACTTTTCCGAAAAATAAAGTGGCTAGAGATCAGTTTCATCAGACACCAGTAGAATCAAACACCAAGTGGATCTATCCGCGGCCGCACTTGAAGGAGATGCTAGATGAGGCATTCAGGTTATTTCGAGTTGGTATTTGGTCATCCATGGAACTAAGGAACATCAAGGATACTTTGGAGGCACTGGGGGAAATGTGTAGACATTGGTTGACCTTTTGGGATCAGAACAAATGTGTGAAGTTCACTAATCCCAAGGATCCAACAGGCAAGCCTATCTTCATCAAACACTTGAGTAACATGATGGACGAACTTGGTATCGAGAATAAGGATGATATAATCATAGTGGATGATGATGCTCTCAAATGCTTCTACAATCAAACGCAGGCCCTGAATCCACCATCTTACGATCCAAAAAACTTTGCGACAGATGATTTTCTGGTGAAGTTTGTGTCTATTATGCATAATTTGGCTATGGGGATGACGGTGGGTGAAGTGTTAGATTCATACCCAGAACTGGATAGAACAGCTGACATGGAATGTAACGGTCCTGGCCGCTTGATGGGCCAGTATACGTACTCATGTATGTATATACATGTTTGACATGCATGCAAGATAGAACATGCATGTAGGATGGAGCTAAAAATAAGTACAAGCTCTATAAATTAGAGAGGCAAATTGAGAAAAGAATTTAGAAGCTTTTTGGAGACGTGAAGTAAAGGATTGCACTAGGAGGATTGTCAAAGCAAGCAGGGACGCTGGAGCTTGAAGATTCAAAGATTGATCTCAATTAATCGAGGTGGGGTTTGTGAATTTATCGAGAATTGCATAAGCCTGTCTAGAATTGATTTGTGCATGCTAATATTATGGATTGATATCAGAAATTGGAATTGTGGTAAAAAAGTTAGTCTGTTGTATCAAAATCGCCCGAGCCTCAAGAGGCACTCTGGAAAACTTCATCTTTTGGTCGGAATGGGTCGAATTTATTGGCAAAGTGCCGATTTGAGCTCGTGGAGGTAAATTGGAAGTAAGAGGAGGAATCTAGTTGAGAAAATGGGCTGCAAAGAACGGTTTTTATTTGCGGCCCGATCGCTACAGCGGAAATCGGATCTATGGAAAGTACTTTGAAACGATTCGAACAGTCGATTTGATTTACCGCTAAGGAGCCGCTTTTGAAGGAATCCAACACCAAAATTGGTTGAATAAGAGATCGAACGGCTATTCTCACGCAATACCGGAGGCAATCCAATCGGCTTGAATATACCCAAAACTCAAGTGAATCAAGTCGAATCGAATGAGAAGGGCCGATTTGGGCATGATCTGTGTCGATTTGGTCGTGGTACACCCAACGTAAAGATTCGGCGTCGAAACTAAGGCTGGAGTTACCGGAAAAAGTCTACGTTGCCTCCTTTTGTCCGGGATTTTGTTGCTTTTATGTTGCTTCTATTTTTGTTGTTTTTGTTTTGTTCATAAGGTGGTTGTTAAATTAATAATATAAATAACCCGTAAGGAAGCATGGAAGTCTTATTGGATTTAGCGCAGGTCCTCCCACGAGAAAGCCCGGATGAAATGCAAGTGATTTGGGGAAATACAATAGATAAAGGCATGTAATAAGCATTTGTATTCTATGAACGGTTGAATTTAATTACATATCATGAAACTTAACTCTAAGAAAATTTAAGGGATCTAGAGCAATGGTATAAGCTTGTTCCTCGGAGATGGGGCATAGCACGGGATCACGGACAAGGCTTATCGACAGCTTGGGGTCATAAGATCCTCGTAGATATTAAGGTTGTAAGCACGTAATTATAAGAGTCCGCATTACTTGTCTCAATAAATTAGTTAGCTATGAAAGTGGAATTTTAATATTAAAATCTTGGAACCTTATCTAAGGTAGCTTAAGTAAATAATATGTCAAGTGAGTAACTTGATCGACCTTATAGGGATGGTTTGAGCACTCTGCATCGACATTTGAATTGTCATTATGGTTTTCATCACCGATCTAGCTACTTCGCATGGTTAGGTTGTATGGGCAACCTCGACAAGGGCTAAGAGTGTGATCTAGGCACATTTATAGTAAATTGTCTAATGAACTTCACATGTTATGGTCTTGCATTGTCCCAACTGTTGATCTTGATCTTTTGTTATGTACTTGAACCTCCTGGGCCGGACTTCCGTGTTGGGTGGCCTCGGGTTGTTCCGCATGACTCATGTTTCTATGTTCTATGTATTTGTGCTCAGGACGGGCGTAGTTCTCTGGCGAGGGGATTGCTACGTCCACCAACTCTTGTGAAACCCCATGGTAAGAGGTCCTCCAAAGGCCGTGGGGTGAGAGGGTATCGCATACTGAGGTTCACCCCACCACCGCCATGTGGCTTGGAATGTAAGTCGGCCGGGCAACATGTCGCTAACCCGGGGGCCTCGTATGTAGGGGGCCGAGCTACCCATTGTCCCGAAGTTGTTTATGATGGTTTGGCACTCTGGCTATGTTCTTTGCTCTTGATGTTCATGATGTTTTCTTTATTGTCATAGTCTAGCGTTGCGCCATAGGTTCTTGTGTCTTTGAGTCGTTTATGTTGGTTATTCAAGACGTTCAAGATGTTTAATGCATGCAGAGGCAGCTATGGGATTCCCCACTTAGTCACAAGGACTAACCCCTTTGAGTGCATGCAGTGATTGAGCAAGGTGGTGCTCGGGCCAGTAGCAGTGGTACTGTTCAGGATCGTGGCTGAGTTGGAGTTTTCTAGAAGCTGAATCTTAGCTTTGGTTTTGAATAAATCTATTATGGATGTATTTCTTTTGAAATTATACTACAATAGTTGGATATTAGCTATATATAAGAAGGGAATCATTTTCCATTATTTATTGGAAGATTAAATTCTTCATCAACATAGTTGGTTTAAGTTTTTATATCAACCTAGATCTAACCTCAAGTATTGACAAGATCCCGAAGTTGCCGGGAGGGTCAACTCCGGCAGCTCGCACGCTTGGTATCGTGAGCCAAGTTTGATCTTAAAGGGAATTTGGAAATGATTCATGTTCTTGAAGTGAGTTGTTAATGCTCCTATTGTCTAATTGCAGAGTAGTAGGAGATCATGGATGCTGGTGGTGCAGGTGGAGATGGAGCTCAAGATGTAACTAATATCCCGCAAAGCTATTCAAAGAATCTCTCGCAAAGAAAGTGTGTCACAAAGAAAAGACCGAGGTCGAGAAAGCATTGAAAAGGTGTTGAAGGACACCAAAAGGGAAGTTTTTTACAGGAGAAAACACAACAGGAGATGATCTTTGATGCTTGGCCCGTGGAGTGGAGTTCTATTTTGATTTGATCAAGGCACAAGATTCGTCAGAAAAGCTCTTCTTGCTCAGGCAATGTTAGGAGGTTTTGCAAGAGTCTGGTGGGAGACTTGCTTAACTGACATGAATAAGAGACCTGGCCAAGCAACGTGGGAAGAGTTCAAAAAGGCCTTTGATGGACATTTTACACCTCCAGGATATAAGGTTGATAAGATGAATGAGTTCCTAGATTTGACGCAAACAGGGACCGTGGCAGAATACAATGAAAAGTTTAGAAGATTGCAACCACATTGTCCTATTCTTGATAAAGCTAAGATGTGTGCCAGATTTGTGAAAGGACTCCATGTTGATATCAAAAGTACCATGTCCGGAGTGGCATATCTGAGATCTAGAGGAGGTAGTAAGAATTGCCAAAAAATCGGGAATCGACTTGGCTGAAAAAGTTGCAAAGGTGGATACTGAAAAGGAAGAGGCAAGCATCTTCCTCTTGGCCAGTTGAGAATTCATATAGTCGGAGGCGATCATTTAGAGAAGAGCCATATGCTAGTCAATATGTGGAAGTTCAAAGTAATAACAGGAATTGGACAAGTAGCATCCAGACTGGAAGTAAGTTGTTACCGCCTCTCACTGATGAGGAAAGACAACGGTGCCTTGAGGAGAGGCGGCGTTTCCGTTGTAGAGAAGTCGGACACTCAAGGAATAATTGCCCACTTGGTAGCATGGGAGGAGGGAGATTTAATCGCAATCCAAATGTTGGTGGAGGTAGAGGTCGTGGAGAGCCTCGATGGAATCAAAGGGAGCGTCAGCCGGAAGGAAGATCGGATGCAGATGATAGGACTATTGAGCAAAGGCCACAAAGTGGTGAAGCTAGAGCTGCCACAATAATGGATCTTCCGCGACACCAAACGATTATCTACGCCGCAGAAGCTCCACATGACGGTGCTGAGGAAGCTTCTATAGTGCGAATCCCAGGTAAGGTTTGTAATAGCTTGGATTCTATCTCATTGCCTCTATTTTGCTTCCCATTGTTAGTATATTTTAAGTAAGCATGATAGTTCCTGGGATCGACCCATGAGGACATGGGTCCAATTTTAGAAGGAGAGACTGTAACGGTCCTGGCCGCTTGATGGGCCAGTATACGTACTCATGTATGTATATACATGTTTGACATGCATGCAAGATAGAACATGCATGTAGGATGGAGCTAAAAATAAGTACAAGCTCTATAAATTAGAGAGGCAAATTGAGAAAAGAATTTAGAAGCTTTTTGGAGACGTGAAGTAAAGGATTGCACTGGGAGGATTGTCAAAGCAAGCAGGGACGCTGGAGCTTGAAGATTCAGCATTGATCTCGTTAATTTCGAGGTGGGGTTTGTGAATTTACTGAGAATTGCATAAGCTGTCTAGAATTGATTTGTGCATGCTAATATTATGGATTGATATCAGAAATTGGAATTGTGGTAAAAAGTTAGTCTGTTGTATCAAAATCGTCTGAGCCTGAAGAGGCACTCTGGAAAACTTCATGTTTTGGTCTGGAATGGGTCGAATTTATTGGCAAAGTGCCGATTTGAGCTTCTGTGAGGTAAATTGGAAGTAAGAGGAGGAATCTAGTTGAGAAAATGGGCTGCAGCAACGGTTTTTATTTGCAGCCAGATCGCTACAGCGGAAACTGGATCTATGGAAAGCACTTGGAAACGACCTGGAACAGGTCAATTTGGCCTGCTAAGGAGCCGTTTTGAAGGAATCCAACACCAAAATTGGTTGAATAAGAGATCAGAACGGCTATTCTGCAATACCGGGAGGCAATCCAACTGGCTTGAATATACCCAAAACTCAGCTGAATCAAGTCAGAACTGAATGAGAAGGGCCGATTTGGGCATGATACAGGTCGATTTGGCTGTGGTACACCCGAACAGAAAGATTCGATGTCAGAAACTAAGGCTGGAGTTACCGAAAAAAGTCTACGTTGCCTCCTTTTGTCTGATTTTGTTGCTTTTATGTTGCTTCTATTTTTGTTGTTTTTTGTTTTGTTCATAAGGTGGTTGTTAAATTAATAATATAAATAACCCAGAAGGAAGCATGGAAGTCTTATTGGATTTAGCGCAGGTCCTCCGCTGAGAAAGCCCAGATGAAATGCAAGTGATTTGGGGAAATACAATAGATAAAGGCATGTAATAAGCATTTGTATTCTATGAACGGTTGAATTTAATTACATATCATGAAACTTAACTCTAAGAAAATTTAAGGGATCTAGAGCAATGGTATAAGCTTGTTCCTGGAGATGTGGCATAGCCTGGGATCAGCGGACAAGGCTTACCGACAGTTGGGGTCATAAGATCCTGTAGATATTAAGGTTGTAAGCACAGAATTATAAGACTCCGCATTACTTGTCTCAATAAATTAGTTAGCTATGAAAGTGGAATTTTAATATTAAAATCTTGGAACCTTATCTAAGGTAGCTTAAGTAAATAATATGCTGAAGTGAGTACTGCATCGACCTTATAGGGATGGTTTGAGCACTCTGCATCGACATTTGAATTGTCATTATGGTTTTCATCACTGATCTAGCTACTTCCGGCATGGTTAGGTTGTATGGGCAACCTCGACAAGGGCTAAGAGTGTGATCTAGGCACATTTATAGTAAATTGTCTAATGAACTTCACATGTTATGGTCTTGCATTGTCCCACTGTTGATCTTGATCTTTTGTTATGTACTTGAACCTCCGGCCGGACTTCCAGGTTCGGTGGCCTGGGTTGTTCCGGCATGACTCATGTTTCTATGTTCTATGTATTTGTGCTCTGTGACACCGGGCGTAGTTCTCCTGGCAGGGATTGCTACGTCAGTCAACTCTTGTGAAACCCCATGGTAAGAGGTCCTCCAAAGGTGCGACGCGGGTAGAGGGGAGGGTACGAGGTTCAGGTTCACCCCACCACCGCTTTCTGTGGCTTGGAATGTAAGTCGGGCCGGGCAACATGCCGCTAATGGGGGCCTCAGATGTGTAGGTCGGGCCGAGCTACCCATTGTCCCCGAGTTGTTTATGATGGTTTGGTACTGGCTATGTTCTTTGCTCTTGATGTTCATGATGTTTTCTTTATTGTCATAGTCTAGCGTTGCGCCATAGGTTCTTGTGTCTTTGAGTCGTTTATGTTGGTTATTCAAGACGTTCAAGATGTTTAATGCATGCAGAGGCAGCTATGGGATTCCCCACTTAGTCACAAGGACTAACCCCTTTGAGTGCATGCAGTGATTGAGCAAGGTGGTGCTCGGGCCGATGCAAATGTGGTACTGCTCGGGATCGGGTCGAGTTGGAGTTTTCTAGAAGCTGAATCTTAGCTTTGGTTTTGAATAAATCTATTATGGATGTATTTCTTTTGAAATTATACTACAATAGTTGGATATTAGCTATATATAAGAAGGGAATCATTTTCCATTATTTATTGGAAGATTAAATTCTTCACCAACATAGTTGGTTTAAGTTTTTATATCAACCTAGATCTAACCTCAAGTATTGACAAGATCCCGAGTTGCCAGGAGGGTCAACTCGGCAGGCTCGTCACAGTTGGTATCAGAGCCAAGTTTGATCTTAAAGGGAATTTGGAAATGATTCATGTTCTTGAAGTGAGTTGTTAATGCTCCTATTGTCTAATTGCAGAGTAGTAGGAGATCATGGATGCTAGTGGTGCAGGTGGAGATGGAGCTCAAGATGTAACTAATATCCTGCAAGCTATTCAGCAATCTCTGCAGCAAAGTGTGTCACAGCAAAAGACCGAGGCTGAGAAAGCAATTGAAAAGGTGTTGAAGGACACCAAAAGGGAAGTTTTTACAGGAGAAAACACAGGCAATGTTAGGAGGTTTTGCAAGAGTCTGGTGGGAGACTTGCTTAACTGACATGAATAAGAGACCTGGCCAAGCAACGTGGGAAGAGTTCAAAAAGGCCTTTGATGGACATTTTACACCTCCAGGATATAAGGTTGATAAGATGAATGAGTTCCTAGATTTGACGCAAACAGGGACCGTGGCAGAATACAATGAAAAGTTTAGAAGATTGCAACCACATTGTCCTATTCTTGATAAAGCTAAGATGTGTGCCAGATTTGTGAAAGGACTCCATGTTGATATCAAAAGTACCATGTCTGGAGTGGCATATACAGATCTAGAGGAGGTAGTAAGAATTGCCAAAAATCGGGAAGCAGACTTGGCTGAAAAAGTTGCAGTGGATACGCAAAGGAAGAGGCAAGCATCTTCCTCTTGGCCAGTTGAGAATTCATATAGTCGGAGGCGATCATTTAGAGAAGAGCCATATGCTAGTCAATATGTGGAAGTTCAAAGTAATAACAGGAATTGGACAAGTAGCATCCAGACTGGAAGTAAGTTGTCACCGCCTCTCACTGATGAGGAAAGACAACGGTGCCTTGAGGAGAGGCGGCGTTTCCGTTGTAGAGAAGTCGGACACTCAAGGAATAATTGCCCACTTGGTAGCATGGGAGGAGGGAGATTTAATCGCAATCCAAATGTTGGTGGAGGTAGAGGTCGTGGAGAGCCTCGATGGAATCAAAGGGAGCGTCAGCCGGAAGGAAGATCGGATGCAGATGATAGGACTATTGAGCAAAGGCCACAAAGTGGTGAAGCTAGAGCTGCCACAATAATGGATCTTCCGCGACACCAAAACGATTATTATCTATTGTGAAGCTCCACATGACGGTGCTGAGGAAGCTTCTATAGTGCGAATCCCAGGTAAGGTTTGTAATAGCTTGGATTCTATCTCATTGCCTCTATTTTGCTTCCCATTGTTAGTATATTTTAAGTAAGCATGATAGTTCCTGGGATCGACCCATGAGGACATGGGTCCAATTTTAGAAGGAGAGACTGTAACGGTCCTGGCCGCTTGATGGGCCAGTATACGTACTCATGTATGTATATACATGTTTGACATGCATGCAAGATAGAACATGCATGTAGGATGGAGCTAAAAATAAGTACAAGCTCTATAAATTAGAGAGGCAAATTGAGAAAAGAATTTAGAAGCTTTTTGGAGACGTGAAGTAAAGGATTGCACTGGGAGGATTGTCAAAGCAAAGCAGGACGCTGGAGCTTGAAGATTCAGCATTGATCTCGTTAATTTCGAGGTGGGGTTTGTGAATTTACTGAGAATTGCATAAGCTGTCTAGAATTGATTTGTGCATGCTAATATTATGGATTGATATCAGAAATTGGAATTGTGGTAAAAAGTTAGTCTGTTGTATCAAAATCGTCTGAGCCTGAAGAGGCACTCTGGAAAACTTCATCTTTTGGTCTGGAATGGGTCGAATTTATTGGCAAAGTGCCGATTTGAGCTTCTGCGGAGGTAAATTGGAAGTAAGAGGAGGAATCTAGTTGAGAAAATGGGCTGCAGCAACGTTTTTTTATTTGCAGCCAGATCGCTACAGCGGAAACTGGATCTATGGAAAGCACTTGGAAACGACCTGGAACAGGTCGATTTGGCCTGCTAAGGAGCCGTTTTGAAGGAATCCAACACCAAAATTGGTTGAATAAGAGATCAGAACGGCTATTCTGCAATACCGGGAGGCAATCCAACTGGCTTGAATATACCCAAAACTCAGCTGAATCAAGTCAGAACTGAATGAGAAGGGCCGATTTGGGCATGATACAGGTCGATTTGGCTGTGGTACACCCGAACAGAAAGATTCGATGTCAGAAACTAAGGCTGGAGTTACCGGAAAAAGTCTACGTTGCCTCCTTTTGTCTGATTTTGTTGCTTTTATGTTGCTTCTATTTTTGTTGTTTTTTGTTTTGTTCATAAGGTGGTTGTTAAATTAATAATATAAATAACCCAGAAGGAAGCATGGAAGTCTTATTGGATTTAGCGCAGGTCCTCCGCTGAGAAAGCCCAGATGAAATGCAAGTGATTTGGGGAAATACAATAGATAAAGGCATGTAATAAGCATTTGTATTCTATGAACGGTTGAATTTAATTACATATCATGAAACTTAACTCTAAGAAAATTTAAGGGATCTAGAGCAATGGTATAAGCTTGTTCCTGGAGATGGGGCATAGCCTGGGATCAGCGGACAAGGCTTACCGACAGTTGGGGTCATAAGATCCTGTAGATATTAAGGTTGTAAGCACAGAATTATAAGACTCCGCATTACTTGTCTCAATAAATTAGTTAGCTATGAAAGTGGAATTTTAATATTAAAATCTTGGAACCTTATCTAAGGTAGCTTAAGTAAATAATATGCTGAAGTGAGTACTGCATCGACCTTATAGGGATGGTTTGAGCACTTTGCATCGACATTTGAATTGTCATTATGGTTTTCATCATTGATCTAGCTACTTCGGCATGGTTAGGTTGTATGGGCAACCTCGACAAGGGCTAAGAGTGTGATCTAGGCACATTTATAGTAAATTGTCTAATGAACTTCACATGTTATGGTCTTGCATTGTCCCACTGTTGATCTTGATCTTTTGTTATGTACTTGGAACCTCCGGGGTCGGACTTCCAGGTTCGGTGGCCTGGGTTGTTCCGGCATGACTCATGTTTCTATGTTCTATGTATTTGTGCTCTGTGACATCGGGCGTAGTTCTCCTGGCAGGGATTGCTACGTCAGTCAACTCTTGTGAAACCCCATGATAAGAGGTCCTCCAGTGCCATACGTGGGCTGAGAGGGTATGCGCATACGAGGTTCACCCCACCACCTGCTACAGGGCTTGGAATGTAAGCTGGCTGGGCAACATGCTGCTAACAGGGCCTGTATGTAGGCTGGCTGAGCTACCCATTGTCCCGGAGTTGTTTATGATGGTTTGGTACTCTGGCTATGTTCTTTGCTCTTGATGTTCATGATGTTTTCTTTATTGTCATAGTCTAGCGTTGCGCCATAGGTTCTTGTGTCTTTGAGTCGTTTATGTTGGTTATTCAAGACGTTCAAGATGTTTAATGCATGCAGAGGCAGCTATGGGATTCCCCACTTAGTCACAAGGACTAACCCCTTTGAGTGCATGCAGTGATTGAGCAAGGTGGTGCTTTCGGGAGATGCTGGGTGATGCTCGTGAGGATCGTGGGTCGAAGTTGGAGTTTTCTAGAAGCTGAATCTTAGCTTTGGTTTTGAATAAATCTATTATGGATGTATTTTTGAAATTGTACTACAATAGTTGGATATTAGCTATATATAAGAAGGGAATCATTTTCCATTATTTATTGGAAGATTAAATTCTTCACCAACATAGTTGGTTTAAGTTTTTATATCAACCTAGATCTAACCTCAAGTATTGACAAGATCCCGAAGTTGCGGGGAGGGTCAACTCCCTAAGCAGCTCGTCACGGTTGGTATCAGAGCCAAGTTTGATCTTAAAGGGAATTTGGAAATGATTCATGTTCTTGAAGTGAGTTGTTAATGCTCCTATTGTCTAATTGCAGAGTAGTAGGAGATCATGGATGCTGGTGGTGCAGGTGGAGATGGAGCTCAAGATGTAACTAATATCCTGCAAGCTATTCGGCAATCTCTCGCAAAGCAAAGTGTGTCACAAAGAAAAGACGAGAAAATTTGAGAAAGCAATTGAAAAGGTGTTGAAGGACACCAAAAGGGAAGTTTTTACAGGAGAAAACACAACAGGAGATGATGCTGATGCTTGGCTCCGTGGAGTGGAGTTCTATTTTGATTTGATCAAGGCACAAGATTCCGTAAAAGCTCTTCTTGCTCAGGCAATGTTAGGAGGTTTTGCAAGAGTCTGGTGGGAGACTTGCTTAACTGACATGAATAAGAGACCTGGCCAAGCAACGTGGGAAGAGTTAAAAAAGGCCTTTGATGGACATTTTACACCTCCAGGATATAAGGTTGATAAGATGAATGAGTTCCTAGATTTGACGCAAACAGGGACCGTGGCAGAATACAATGAAAAGTTTAGAAGATTGCAACCACATTGTCCTATTCTTGATAAAGCTAAGATGTGTGCCAGATTTGTGAAAGGACTCCATGTTGATATCAAAAGTACCATGTCTGGAGTGGCATATACAGATCTAGAGGAGGTAGTAAGAATTGCCAAAAATCGGGAAGCAGACTTGGCTGAAAAAGTTGCAGTGGATACGCAAAGGAAGAGGCAAGCATCTTCCTCTTGGCCAGTTGAGAATTCATATAGTCGGAGGCGATCATTTAGAGAAGAGCCATATGCTAGTCAATATGTGGAAGTTCAAAGTAATAACAGGAATTGGACAAGTAGCATCCGTTTGGAAGTAAGTTGTCACCGCCTCTCGATGAGGAAAGACAACGGTGCCTTGAGGAGAGGCGGCGTTTCCGTTGTAGAGAAGCTCGGACACTCAAGGAATAATTGCCCACTTGGTAGCATGGGAGGAGGGAGATTTAATCGCAATCCAAATGTTGGTGGAGGTAGAGGTCGCGGGAGAGCCTCGATGGAATCAAAGGGAGTCGCCAAGGAAGGAAGATCGGATGCAGATGATAGGACTATTGAGCAAAGGCCACAAAGTGGTGAAGCTAGAGCTGCCACAATAATGGATCTTCCGCGACACCAAACGATTATCTACGCCGCAGAAGCTCCACATGACGGTGCTGAGGAAGCTTCTATAGTGCGAATCCCAGGTAAGGTTTGTAATAGCTTGGATTCTATCTCATTGCCTCTATTTTGCTTCCCATTGTTAGTATATTTTAAGTAAGCATGATAGTTCCTGGGATCGACCCATGAGGACATGGGTCCAATTTTAGAAGGAGAGACTGTAACGGTCCTGGCCGCTTGATGGGCCAGTATACGTACTCATGTATGTATATACATGTTTGACATGCATGCAAGATAGAACATGCATGTAGGATGGAGCTAAAAATAAGTACAAGCTCTATAAATTAGAGAGGCAAATTGAGAAAAGAATTTAGAAGCTTTTTGGAGACGTGAAGTAAAGGATTGCACTGGGAGGATTGTCAAAGCAAGCAGGGACGCTGGAGCTTGAAGATTCAGCATTGATCTCGTTAATTTCGAGGTGGGGTTTGTGAATTTACTGAGAATTGCATAAGCTGTCTAGAATTGATTTGTGCATGCTAATATTATGGATTGATATCAGAAATTGGAATTGTGGTAAAAAGTTAGTCTGTTGTATCAAAATCGTCTGAGCCTGAAGAGGCACTCTGGAAAACTTCATCTTTTGGTCTGGAATGGGTCGAATTTATTGGCAAAGTGCCGATTTGAGTTTCTGTGAGGTAAATTGGAAGTAAGAGGAGGAATCTAGTTGAGAAAATGGGCTGCAGCAACGGTTTTTATTTGCAGCCAGATCGCTACAGCGGAAACTGGATCTATGGAAAGCACTTGGAAACGACCTGGAACAGGTCGATTTGGCCTGCTAAGGAGCCGTTTTGAAGGAATCCAACACCAAAATTGGTTGAATAAGAGATCAGAACGGCTATTCTGCAATACCGGGAGGCAATCCAACTGGCTTGAATATACCCAAAACTCAGCTGAATCAAGTCAGAACTGAATGAGAAGGGCCGATTTGGGCATGATACAGGTCGATTTGGTTGTGGTACACCCGAACAGAAAGATTCGATGTCAGAAACTAAGGCTGGAGTTACCGGAAAAAGTCTACGTTGCCTCCTTTTGTCTGATTTTGTTGCTTTTATGTTGCTTCTATTTTTGTTGTTTTTTGTTTTGTTCATAAGGTGGTTGTTAAATTAATAATATAAATAACCCAGAAGGAAGCATGGAAGTCTTATTGGATTTAGCGCAGGTCCTCCGCTGAGAAAGCCCAGATGAAATGCAAGTGATTTGGGGAAATACAATAGATAAAGGCATGTAATAAGCATTTGTATTCTATGAACGGTTGAATTTAATTACATATCATGAAACTTAACTCTAAGAAAATTTAAGGGATCTAGAGCAATGGTATAAGCTTGTTCCTGGAGATGGGGCATAGCCTGGGATCAGCGGACAAGGCTTACCGACAGTTGGGGTCATAAGATCCTGTAGATATTAAGGTTGTAAGCACAGAATTATAAGACTCCGCATTACTTGTCTCAATAAATTAGTTAGCTATGAAAGTGGAATTTTAATATTAAAATCTTGGAACCTTATCTAAGGTAGCTTAAGTAAATAATATGCTGAAGTGAGTACTGCATCGACCTTATAGGGATGGTTTGAGCACTCTGCATCGACATTTGAATTGTCATTATGGTTTTCATCACTGATCTAGCTACTTCGGCATGGTTAGGTTGTATGGGCAACCTCGACAAGGGCTAAGAGTGTGATCTAGGCACATTTATAGTAAATTGTCTAATGAACTTCACATGTTATGGTCTTGCATTGTCCCACTGTTGATCTTGATCTTTTGTTATGTACTTGGAACCTCCGGGGTCGGACTTCCAGGTTCGGTGGCCTGGGTTGTTCCGGCATGACTCATGTTTCTATGTTCTATGTATTTGTGCTCTGTGACACCGGGCGTAGTTCTCCTGGCAGGGATTGCTACGTCAGTCAACTCTTGTGAAACCCCATGGTAAGAGGTCCTCCAGTGCCAGACGTGGGCTGAGAGGGTATGCGCATACGAGGTTCACCCCACCACCTGCTACAGGGCTTGGAATGTAAGCTGGCTGGGCAACATGCTGCTAACAGGGCCTGTATGTAGGCTGGCTGAGCTACCCATTGTCCCGGAGTTGTTTATGATGGTTTGGTACTCTGGCTATGTTCTTTGCTCTTGATGTTCATGATGTTTTCTTTATTGTCATAGTCTAGCGTTGCGCCATAGGTTCTTGTGTCTTTGAGTCGTTTATGTTGGTTATTCAAGACGTTCAAGATGTTTAATGCATGCAGAGGCAGCTATGGGATTCCCCACTTAGTCACAAGGACTAACCCCTTTGAGTGCATGCAGTGATTGAGCAAGGTGGTGCTCGGGCCAGTAGCAGTGGTACTGTTCAGGATCGTGGCTGAGTTGGAGTTTTCTAGAAGCTGAATCTTAGCTTTGGTTTTGAATAAATCTATTATGGATGTATTTCTTTTGAAATTGTACTACAATAGTTGGATATTAGCTATATATAAGAAGGGAATCATTTTCCATTATTTATTGGAAGATTAAATTCTTCACCAACATAGTTGGTTTAAGTTTTTATATCAACCTAGATCTAACCTCAAGTATTGACAAGATCCCGAGTTGCCAGGAGGGTCAACTCGGCAGGCTCGTCACAGTTGGTATCAGAGCCAAGTTTGATCTTAAAGGGAATTTGGAAATGATTCATGTTCTTGAAGTGAGTTGTTAATGCTCCTATTGTCTAATTGCAGAGTAGTAGGAGATCATGGATGCTGGTGGTGCAGGTGGAGATGGAGCTCAAGATGTAACTAATATCCTGCAAGCTATTCAGCAATCTCTGCAGCAAAGTGTGTCACAGCAAAAGACCGAGGCTGAGAAAGCAATTGAAAAGGTGTTGAAGGACACCAAAAGGGAAGTTTTTACAGGAGAAAACACAGCGAGGGGAGATGATCTTTGATGCTTGGCTCCGTGGAGTGGAGTTCTATTTTGATTTGATCAAGGCACAAGATTAAAGTAAAAGCTCTTCTTGCTCAGGCAATGTTAGGAGGTTTTGCAAGAGTCTGGTGGGAGACTTGCTTAACTGACATGAATAAGAGACCTGGCCAAGCAACGTGGGAAGAGTTAAAAAAGGCCTTTGATGGACATTTTACACCTCCAGGATATAAGGTTGATAAGATGAATGAGTTCCTAGATTTGACTTAAGCAGGGGACCGCGGGGTGGAATACAATGAAAAGTTTAGAAGATTGCAACCACATTGTCCTATTCTTGATAAAGCTAAGATGTGTGCCAGATTTGTGAAAGGACTCCATGTTGATATCAAAAGTACCATGTCTGGAGTGGCATATACAGATCTAGAGGAGGTAGTAAGAATTGCCAAAAATCGGGAAGCGGGACTTGGCTGAAAAAGTTGATGAGTGGATACATAAAGGAAGAGGCAAGCATCTTCCTCTTGGCCGATTGAGAATTCATATAGTCGAGAGGCGATCATTTAGAGAAGAGCCATATGCTAGTCAATATGTGGAAGTTCAAAGTAATAACGGGAATTGGACAAGTAGCATCCAGACCGAAGTAAGTTGTCACCGCCTCTCAATCGATGAGGAAAGACAACGGTGCCTTGAGGGAGAGGCGTTTCCGTTGTAGAGAAGTCGGACACTCAAGGAATAATTGCCCACTTGGTAGCATGGGAGGAGGGAGATTTAATCGCAATCCAAATGTTGGTGGAGGTAGAGGTCGTGGAGAGCCTCGATGGAATCAAAGGGGGGCGTCGCCAGGAAGGAAGATCGGATGCAGATGATAGGACTATTGAGCAAAGGCCACAAAGTGGTGAAGCTAGAGCTGCCACAATAATGGATCTTCCGCGACACCAAACGATTATCTACGCCGCAGAAGCTCCACATGACGGTGCTGAGGAAGCTTCTATAGTGCGAATCCCAGGTAAGGTTTGTAATAGCTTGGATTCTATCTCATTGCCTCTATTTTGCTTCCCATTGTTAGTATATTTTAAGTAAGCATGATAGTTCCTGGGATCGACCCATGAGGACATGGGTCCAATTTTAGAAGGAGAGACTGTAACGGTCCTGGCCGCTTGATGGGCCAGTATACGTACTCATGTATGTATATACATGTTTGACATGCATGCAAGATAGAACATGCATGTAGGATGGAGCTAAAAATAAGTACAAGCTCTATAAATTAGAGAGGCAAATTGAGAAAAGAATTTAGAAGCTTTTTGGAGACGTGAAGTAAAGGATTGCACTGGGAGGATTGTCAAAGCAAAGGGGACGCTGGAGCTTGAAGATTCAGCATTGATCTCGTTAATTTCGAGGTGGGGTTTGTGAATTTACCGAGAATTGCATAAGTCGCCTAGAATTGATTTGTGCATGCTAATATTATGGATTGATATCGAAATTGGAATTGTGGTAAAAAGTTAGTCCGTTGTATCAAAATCGTCCGAGCACGAAGAGGCACTCTGGAAAACTTCATCTTTTGGTCGGAATGGGTCGAATTTATTGGCAAAGTGCCGATTTGAGTTTCGTGGAGGTAAATTGGAAGTAAGAGGAGGAATCTAGTTGAGAAAAATGGGCTGCAAAGAACGGTTTTATTTGCGCCCGTCGATCGCTACAAATGAAACCGGATCTATGGAAAGCACTTTGAAACGACACGAACAGTCGATTTACCGCTAAGGAGCCGTTTTGAAGGAATCCAACACCAAAATTGGTTGAATAAGAGATCGAACGGCTATTCGCACTAATCTGGGAGGCAATCCAATCGGCTTGAATATACCCAAAACTCATTTGAATCAAGTCGAACCGAATGAGAAGGGCCGATTTGGGCATGATCTGTGTCGATTTGGTTGTGGTACACCGAACAGTAAAGATTCGATGTCAGAAACTAAGGTTTGGAGTCTGGGAAAAAGTCTACGTTGCCTCCTTTTGTCCGATTTTGTTGCTTTTATGTTGCTTCTATTTTTGTTGTTTTTTTTGTTTTGTTCATAAGGTGGTTGTTAAATTAATAATATAAATAACCCGGAAGGAAGCATGGAAGTCTTATTGGATTTAGCGCAGGTCCTCCTCCGAGAAAGCCCGGATGAAATGCAAGTGATTTGGGGAAATACAATAGATAAAGGCATGTAATAAGCATTTGTATTCTATGAACGGTTGAATTTAATTACATATCATGAAACTTAACTCTAAGAAAATTTAAGGGATCTAGAGCAATGGTATAAGCTTTTCGGAGATGGGGCATAGCCGGGATCAGCGGACAAGGCTTACCGAATGAGTTGGGGTCATAAGATCCTGTAGATATTAAGGTTGTGTTACGTAATTATAAGACTCGCATTACTTGTCTCAATAAATTAGTTAGCTATGAAAGTGGAATTTTAATATTAAAATCTTGGAACCTTATCTAAGGTAGCTTAAGTAAATAATATCTTTGAAGTGAGTAATCTTGCATCGACCTTATAGGGATGGTTTTGAGCACTCTGCATCGACATTTGAATTGTCATTATGGTTTTTCATCGATCTAGCTACTTCGGCATGGTTAGGTTGTATGGGCAACCTCGACAAGGGCTAAGAGTGTGATCTAGGCACATTTATAGTAAATTGTCTAATGAACTTCACATGTTATGGTCTTGCATTGTCCCACTGTTGATCTTGATCTTTTGTTATGTACTTGGAACCTCCGGGGTCGGACTTCCAGGTTCGGTGGCCTGGGTTGTTCCGGCATGACTCATGTTTCTATGTTCTATGTATTTGTGCTCTGTGACACCGGGCGTAGTTCTCCTGGCAGGGATTGCTACGTCAGTCAACTTTTGTGAAACCCCATGATAAGAGGTCCTCCAGTGCCATACGTGGGCTGAGAGGGTATGCGCATACGAGGTTCACCCCCACCACCGCTTTCTGAGGGCTTGGAATGTGTCGGCCGGGCAACATGTCGCTAACAGGGCCTGTATGTAGGCTGGCTGAGCTATCCATTGTCCCGGAGTTGTTTATGATGGTTTGGTACTCTGGCTATGTTCTTTGCTCTTGATGTTCATGATGTTTTCTTTATTGTCATAGTCTAGCGTTGCGCCATAGGTTCTTGTGTCTTTGAGTCGTTTATGTTGGTTATTCAAGACGTTCAAGATGTTTAATGCATGCAGAGGCAGCTATGGGATTCCCCACTTAGTCACAAGGACTAACCCCTTTGAGTGCATGCAGTGATTGAGCAAGGTGGTGCTCGGGCCAGTAGCAGTGGTACTGTTCAGGATCGTGGCTGAGTTGGAGTTTTCTAGAAGCTGAATCTTAGCTTTGGTTTTGAATAAATCTATTATGGATGTATTTCTTTTGAAATTGTACTACAATAGTTGGATATTAGCTATATATAAGAAGGGAATCATTTTCCATTATTTATTGGAAGATTAAATTCTTCACCAACATAGTTGGTTTAAGTTTTTATATCAACCTAGATCTAACCTCAAGTATTGACAAGATCCCGAGTTTCCAGGAGGGTCAACTCGGCAGGCTCGTCACATGGAACCACACCTTGTTAAATACGTGGAAAAACATGGATTGATCCCTTAATGTTTTATTGGAATATATGATATTTTTGTATGATATTTGTGCCATGTATCGATAATTTCGAGTCTGGAATTGCCTCGCAAATAATGTAATGTGTTATTATCAAACCTAATATTATCATCACGTGGGCTCTTCAATTTTGGTCTCATCTATGTTAGCAACTTGCTCTTCATTTTTGCATATTTCAATTCGCATATGAAACGTCACACGTGAATCGCAACCTTATGTTATTTTTGAAGTAAAAAAAAAAAAGATTAAAAAAAACAAAAACCCCCTAGAAGACAACAGCAGGTTGGCGTGATTTTGGAGTTGACATAATCCCAATTTAATTGGATGATGGTTAAACAAGGCCAAGTGCTTATTACAATACCACAATTGTTCAATTCATTCTTGAGCCAAACAACGAATTTTTATATCAAAATAGAAGCTCTAACATCAAAAGCATGAGACATGACATCAAAGCCTTGTTGAAGGAGTGGATCTTGAAATGATAGAAATCCAAGCATTGTTCTCTTAGCACATCTTCTCCAAGTGTCTTATAGCAAGCTTTCTCTACCTATCAAATTTCTTAGTATATGAGTGACTAAAGAAATTTTATATATGCCTACACCCCTGTGCATGTTGGGCAGTTCTTTGTTCTTTAATTTGGTTTTTGTAGACGCCTCCCCCCCTCCCCCCCAAAACCCAAATATCCTCCAGTTCTTTTTGAAAAATAGCTAATATTGCAACTATGTATACAACTCCATGGTTGCCTGCGGTAATTGAATTGATTTCTTGATTTCTTTGTCTTCGGCAACTGAGCATCTGGAGCCCAGCTAGTAAATGTATCTGATTGCAAATTGATTGCTCTTTTTTCTCTGTTCCTTTTTTCCATCTCACTGGAATGAGACCAAGATTATCAAGTCCTTACTTAGATTCTTAAGGTTCCAGCTTTAGTTTGCTCTGTACTTAAGGTCCCAGCTTTAGTCTAGGTTTTGCTCATACATACAGAGTCATGGGATATCCTTTTAATTTCGGTCAGGAATGCCTTAAATCGCTGAGGGTTCTTGTTATTCTCAAGATGTCGGATCTAATACTGACCTTCAGACATCCATGCACATGCATGCACCTTTGCATTTCAGACATCCATGCACATCCATACATCTTTGCATTTGCATCTGAGCCTTCCACTATCTTGCACCTTCGCATTCAAACCGTGTAATTCTTCTGAGGTTATGGCCTGATTCAAGAGCAAAATGCCTTGAACTTTTGCTCCATTTCGATCAATCCAACAGCAGTTCCACAACTTAGTTTCACTTAAATATCTTCTAAAGATTTCCTATTAGGGCATGTTCTAAAAGATTCGGCAAGAAATAGAAGAAAAGGGGCGCCACATGTCAAAAACATTCTAGTGGGAATGTTGGAGTAAATGCTCAACTGATAGAAAATCCTGGCACTGTTCTCTTAGCCCACTATTACATCTGTCAAACAAATACTTTATTTAGTAGATAATATCATTGTGTTTACTGTTTGGTCCACTAAGGGTTAGAGTTTGGGCTTGTAACATTTGTGGCAAGAGTAAGAATCATGCCTGAAATATATCCAGTTATAGGAATTAGCAATAGTCACCAACTATACAGAGTTCCTACATAGTGCCACGCCTGCTAGACATTCTTAACAATTTCCTCTACCGCTCTTACTATAAAAACACATTGAATAGAAAGAATGGTAAGATTACCTGTAACGAATGAATCCATGCACGTTTTTCTGTAGTAACAAATTGACAATATGCCAGTCAATACCAAATTCGTTAGTACCAAGTCTGCAAGATGATATCCATTGGTAAAATATAAGCTGGAATCTAGAATAGCGCAAAAGGATTTAATAAAGAGAAGGAACAATTTCTTCTGCCCATGTTTTACCTCAAATCGAAAGCAGAATTGCATAGTAATGGAATGTATCTACCATCTCTTTGCAGAAGGTCTGAAGGAGAACATGAAATCTGCTTCTTCAGCTCAACTGCAGAAAAGAGAAAAATATGGTTTAGGTCTTCACTAAACCATAAACCCGATTAACATGAATCCTAGAACTTCACCAAACTCCCCCAAAAATATTTTATATCAGAAGGTCAACATAGCAGAAGAGAATTAGGTCTTAAGTAACACGCTGGAAAGTTAAAGAGTTAAGAACATCCGTTTCTGAAATCAGAAAGATGCGTTTCTTGATTAATTGGTATAACGGAAATTGAACACCATGGGACGTTAGTTTGGGGTTGCAAGCAGAAAAGCGTTGCCACTGAGAGAGAGAAACGTGAAGACTTACATGGAAACTTAAGCTCCCCAGGCTGAATATTAAGTAGCTCCGGCATGATTTCTGCAGATTTTGAGCCCTCTACTACCGAAAATGGAGCGAAACATACCAGTTACGGTACAAAATCTAAGATGCCGAGCTCTTGAGAAATGGTGGCATGCATGCCACGATGCAGCCCGAAAGGGAAAGAAATTCGACCTCGGATCCGATAAGCCAAGCAAAAAAAAATGTCAAAATCATTGTAGGAAAAGAAAACATCTAATTTTTGGCAAATCGGAATTATTATCCGGCCGCCAAAACCCTTGAAATCTTAGGAAATCAAATTCCAAAAAAAATCCAAAAAAATTTCGGAATCCCGGAAAAACCAAATTTAAACAATAGGATATCAGTACATTGTATATCTGTAGGTCTATACAAAACAATTATTTCTTGATTTTTCACCTGACCACGTATGAAGTGATTATGCAATTCAAATATGTAGCACAATAACAAGCGGTTCCAGGGGGATTTGATATGGATCTAAAAATCACAATTCCTAAAACTATAGACCACATCCCCAAAACAATTGAATGGATTGTTATGAAGAAATAGATATAAACATTTCCGTCCATGTTTAATTTTCGAAAACCATGTTGTCTCAAATGATTATCAAGACATACATACCATTGTCATGGTGCTTGCTTTAGACCATACACGGCCTTTGGCAATTTCCATACTTTTATCTCCATCAACCTTATATCCAGAAGGTTGCTCCATATAAATTTCCTCCTCTAAATTTGCATTTAAAAATGTTGTACAAACATCCATAGGATGTAATTTCAAATTGTACATGTTAGGCCATAATAGCTCTAATACTTGCTAACTTAACAATAGGAGAGAAAGTTTCATCATAATCAATACCTTCTTTCTGAGTGAAACCTTGAGCACATATCTAGAAGCACAGGAATGAGGTGGTTATGAAAGGCGGAAAACCAAATATTATTTCCCTTAAAAATCTCCTGGATATCTTGGCAATTACAGCATGGCCCATAGGCTTCTCAAAGGAAAGAAATATGATAAAGCTTGGGATAGGATTGGAAGATATAATGGTTCTTTTGAATTTTTTACCACAGTACTGACTGATTTTGATGGTATTCTTCACAGCTCATCAGAAGAGACTAGTCAAGCTGCGGGCTCCAGAGAGGCTGTTTGAAGAATATGACAGTGATGACCCCAGGATTTTCAGATCAGAGTTGGCTGACACATTGATCAACCTGAAACAAGAAATGATCCATGCTATGGCAATTAAAAACATGCTGGACCAGCCAGAAGTGTGGAGATTCAATGGCCTGAAACAGATCTTTATCAATCTCTTTCACAAAGGGCAGCAGAAAAGAGGAGCTCATGCCATGCTTCTGATGGATTATACAAATTTCAGTGCAAAGAAACTTGACAAGCTACTCCGTATTTTCGGGAATTCAAAGGTGGCTGATCTTACTCTTCAGGATCTGATTGATGTACCTTGAATATCTATTGTTCCTCTGCAGTAAGCCTTCCAAAAACTTTATGTGGCCAATTTTCTGAATGGCCTTCCAATTTTGGCTTAAGACTGATCACTACAAGATTAAAATACTTCTGCTATTAATTTATTATGTTAGTACTCTAGGTACAGGTGACGGTTTGATCAAGGGAGATGCCCTTGGATCAAGAAAGTCTACCTCCTTTTTTCTAATGTAATTCTACTAAATGAAATATAAAAACAACCTTGCCCTCAAGAAAAAAAAAAAAAAAAAAAAAAATCTTGAGCCACTAACCCGGCTTTGAACTTTTGCATTTGTCCATCTGGCCCGTGTTTAAGTCTAAAAATCCATTTGTTTCTAATACCACTCCTATTAATAGGTCTGTCTATTAGTTTATATGTTCCTGTTCGTTCAAAAGAACTCAATTCTGCATTCATTGCATCCTTCCACTTATCTGATTCTGGACATTCTATAGCCTCATTATAACTAGTTGGTATTTTTTATTCCAATATAGTCATAAGTGCATATATTACCTGTTCGCTTTCTTCAATTTCTTCTTGCCTTATACTTCTTTCAGTTTTATCTTTCTTTATACTTCTTCCAGTCTCATCCCTTGACGTGTCAAAGGATATTTCTTCTTTAATAATTTTGCTTCAGTTCTTTTTCTGCGTCATGTTATTTCTTGAATTGGACCTTCGCCATGATGCTCAGCATGATCCGCCTGTTCAAGTGGTTCTTCTCCTCCAACATGCTCAATATGATCGACTTCTCTTCCAATATCAACACTAGTTTCTGCATCTTCTTCCTCATCATCAAAATAATCGATAGGTTCCCAATTAATATCTTTATCTGCATCTTGCGCTTGTTTAATATATAATCAATCCTTATATAATATTTTTTCAAAGAAAACGACATCTCGACTAACAATTATTTCCTTTCTATTTGGATCATACAATCTAAATCCTTTCGATTCCTTATCATATCTAACAAAATACGTTTCTTTACTTTTATCATCTAACTTTGATCTATCATCTTCCACTATTTGTGTACACGCCAAACATCCAAAAACTTTAAAATCTTTAACAGATTGGTGTTTACTTGTCCATAGCTCATCTGGAATTTTACCGTCCAAGGCTTTACTCGAGATTTTATTTTGCACATAGAACGTTGTATTCACAGCTTTTGTCATGAATATGTAGCATAATAACAGGGGGTTTCTTTTGTATTTTTGTACTTTTTTTCCTAAGGTTTTTATATGATTTCGTGGATGTATTTGATGAGCCATACTAATTAGTATATCTAGAGTGCGCATACGCCTGAACTAATTTTGATGCCTACATCCAATGGTTTAGATCCAAATATCATATATTTCGTTATTATATTGTATTTTTCTTATTTTATCACATTCTGCTCGACATGCAAGGCTCGAGAGAACCCATTTTAGGGTTTGAGGGGTTATGGGCCTAATTTGCTTCGTGGCTATGTCGGGTTAGTTCTTGCATACCAAGTCTGGTTGCCTCCGGATTTGGTCTGATACAGGGTTAATCGGTTTGACGGGTTCATCCTTTGTTGCTTTGCAGCTGCGACCAGGCATCTTGGCCGAGGAACATTTATCCAATGCATCATCTCTTCTGGCTGGGGCGTCAAAGCAAGATATTTGTCAGCGGATCCAGGGGCTCCGTATTCTGCCATCTTTGCAGGTTGCCGATCTTACAGGTTTACAATCTTTTCAGGTGAAACTGATGTTTCAGAGGCCATAATAAGAGAGGGTGAAGTCAAGAAAATGAAGCTAAGCAATACCCACAGTTTACCTAAAGGCAAACACATTCATGCTCACGTCGTTCGTAGTGGCCTTGTGAAAGATATGTTTGTGGAAATCATTTGGCTATGATGTATGGCAACTGTGGAGATATGCATGAAGCAAATATGGTGTTTCAGAAACTGAGCCAACGGAACGTTTTTTCCTGGACAATTATGTTGGGGATTTATTGTCGACATGGGCTTGCCAAGGATGCTGTTGAACTTTTCCATCAAATGCAGCTTGATGAGGTGATCCCAGATAAGCCTGCATTTGGGACCATTTTGGATGCATGCACGAGATTTGGGAGTCTTGCAAAAGGCAAGTTTTTCCATGCTTACATTATAATTAGTGACTTTGACTCCTATGAAATTGTTGGGAATGCAATCCTCAATATGTATAGCAAATTAGGTGTTCGGAATACGTTAGAAAGCTTTTTTGTAGAATGCAAAATAAGAACATAGTTTCGTGGACCTCAATGATTGTATTTTATTCAAACGGGGATGGGGAAAGCATTATCATACTTTCACGAAATGCACTGGAAGGCATCTTGCCGGACAAGGTAACCTATTCCGGTGTGGTGGAAGCATGCATTTTGAAGAGGCATTGGCACAAGGCAAACGTATACACTCCCCGCATTAAAGTCCGGCCTTCATTCGGGTATTGTTCTAGCAACTGCCTTATGAACTTGTACAACATATGCGGATGGTGGGAAGAAGGTCCGCGCAATTTTTGATAAAATGCAGGGGAGGAATCTGGTTTCATGGAATTCAATCCTATCATCGTTTTGCTGGCAAGGAAATCCCAAGGAGACAATTCATATTTTACCTGAGATGGAGGCAGAAGGTCTTATGCCAAATAATGTCACCTGTGTCAGTATCGTTGGCATGTTCACAAACACAGAAGTCTTGTCAGGGACAAAGTGGATTCATTCTTATGCTATATGCAGAAACTTGGATTCAGATATGCTTGTTGGAAATGCTCTTATTGACTCATATGGGAAATGAATGGTGGCATCGATCCTGCGGAAAGCTTCTTTTCTCATCAGCTGGTATCTAATTACTCAACAAATATTTTCCTAGGTTTCTTCCATAGATTTAAGACAAGCAGTGTGGTGACATAATGCAGACCTATTGGTGGGCAATTTTATTTATGCCTTGCTAAAGTTACATGGCATGAACGAAAAGCAATACATGTTATCTTATCTGCAGTAGCATGGCTTTTCAATCCATTCGCATTTACCATAGGGACAAGAGGCAACTGTGAAGCCATTGTGTGTTGGACAAAATATATTCCATGCGTCTTGAACAGTCAGGCTATTACTTTGCTTTCTACTCTGGGAGTACATGATGATGTTTTTATGCAGCCCAATGGGGATGGTCGGAGAATATATTGATCATTTGTTAAAACTATGGATTACACATATATACATACTTGGTTCCAATTTTGTTGTGCTTCATATTTACATTTCACAATAGGAAGCCTTCTCATTTGCAAGTAGCTCCTCTAGCAAATTGGGACTAAAAGCACAAGCCCCAATAATGACAAATATCGTTGCCATTAGTTTTACTTTACTAAACTGTTGTTCATACGAGTAGGTTAAACTCAACGAACTCATCCAAGTGTGAAGTCACGTTGTTTGTTCTTTGCCCCGAAGGGGCAAAAAATTTTTTTAACCTATAACAAAAACCATTATATTAAATTAAATTAAACCATTACATTAAACCATTACATTACCTTTAAATTAAATCCCCCTTCAAACCCCCTTTGGTTTGGGTGCATATTCACACGGGGGGTTACGTAGGGCAGCGAGAGCCTCAAAAATATATTTACAATACATGTACAAAATTAACACCATTAAGTACATTCTCTCAAACCTTATAGTATTTTGTAAACCTTAATATACAGTATACAAAAACTTGTACATGCATACCCCACAAACGAGGATTGTTATATACGGTCCTTATATATCTAGCCAACGGTCAGATCATGCCACTCCATTGGATGAGATCACGCCAAGTGTCACACATACATGTAGATTCTAGAATATTCTAGAACCTCCTGGAAATAGCCCCACATATGAGGAAGACGTGAGAAAATCTCAAGTATTGGTAGCACATTTGACAACGGCGTGTGACTTGTAACTAGAGGGTTGTAAGTTCAAACCCTGCCTTGTGCAACTATCTTTTTGCATCCGTGTGACGGCCATCTTTGTATATACGAGTATAATATTCGTATGATACGAATATCCATATGGTCTTCACGCCATCCCCTCCTACGACAGCGACGAGTCCTTGGAGAACAGTGCTGACTTTTTTGGGATTCATAGAGACTCCATGTGGAGTGATACGACAGCAAAAAAACTCCACAATATCCTGCTCGAACTGACAATTCTCAAGTTTGGCATATAACCCATGCTCACGAAGCTTCTGAAGTTCCTGTCGAACATGCCTCTCATGTTCTTTGAGAGTCTTAGAATAAATAAGAATATAATCCAAATAAATGATAACAAAAATATCTAAGAAAAAAAATTGATCATATGCTAGAATACTGCAGGAATATTGGTAAAGCCCAAACAATATAACTTTGTAGTCAAAATGGCTATACAGAGTACGAAATGTTGTCTTCCACTCATCACCTTCTCGGATGTGGATAAGATTGTAGGCACCCCGAAGATCAATCTTCGTAAAATAGCATGCACCTTGGAGTCACTCCAACTCCTGCTAGCATTGAAGCTGCAACCTTGTTGGTTGCCATCTCCCTTTTGTGGACTCAATAGAAGCACTGATACCAGTTGTTGGAGACAATTGGATTTGAGTCCAGGACTTGAACCTGGATGAGAATCCAAGCTCAAATCTCCAACACTCTTCTCCCTTATATATCTCTTGCAAGAACTTATCAGAAATAAATTCACAAAGGACTAATTAAGCACAATGAATCCACACAGAATTAATCAAGCACAAACATTTAGATCAAGCACAAAGCTTCTCACACAGATTCACAGATCACACACAGTCATAAAAGTAATGCAGGCTATGCAGATTTTGGGCACCAAACCGCCTTCTCTGAAATCACCTGCTCCTGCCCTGCGAATCAGCCTGCAACAAGGTGTAATCCGTTGTGGAGCAACAATGGCTACAGAGATCTAATCATCTATTTGCAGGCAACTTACATGCTGCCGAATTCATCAATCACACAGATAAATTACAGACTGGCAAATATCATCAAATGGATCTAGTCCTTTTTCAACTTCGGATTCTGCAAATATCCCAGCGAAGATCTCTTATGAATCAGATCAGACTTCCTGCTCTAATCAAATCCAGGCTCAAGTCTGTCGTATATCTTAGATGGTCGTTTTTGGCAAAGGGCCATATTTTGCACTGCCTTCTTCGTTGACCTATATATACTCACTGTCACGATTTTGTAATGGTTTCATGCAACACCATTTCTAGATGTCATGCCATGTGTATTAATTTCAACAATATGAGCTGATCCACTGAACAAAGAAAACCATGTCGTGTTGTTGATTCTTTAATGAACTAGTTAAGCAAGAATTTAGGTCTGATATTCTTCCCCAATGATACTTAATCTTATGTCTATTTTTCTAATCTACATTTATTGAAATTTGAATATAAATATATGGCAAGTTCATATAGTCCTAGTGATATCTAAGATCTGTGCACTTTGGTCAAGGGTTCAAACCCCGCCATAGATGTCATTTCTTGAAGGGAGTTGCTAGGGGTTATATTAATGATGAACCCCGATATAGTAGAATGTTTTGTTGATATATATACACCATGGTCCATTCGGCGCAATCCGATATAGATAAGATATATAGGTGTCTACTAGACTTGGCTGTTTGGTAGCTTTCTAATATGGACCTTAAACAAAAAAATAAAAAATACTCGTGACTTCTTAAGGCGGGAGTTATATCTACCTACAAAGTGTATATGCACCACAAAAATTTTGTTCAACGGATATGTGGCGAGTTAGTATAGACTTTGTCATGCCTAAAATTTGTGCACTTTGGTCAAAGGTTCAAACCTTACATCAGATGCTATTTTTTAAAGGAAGCCTAAGATTTGTGCACTTTAATCAAAGGTTCAAACCTCGCATTAGATGTTTTTTTTTTTTTGAGGAACGTGTTTTACTTCATATTATACACTCAAAATATTACAAAGTACTTCCAGAAGTAAGAAATGTCCCTGAAGCATCAATCACTTTTAGATGATCACTCCATATTGGAATTTTAATACGATCAGGCTAATTGGAGATCTGAAAGCAATTATACAACTTCTTACGAATTTCTTGAAGCACCACCTGAGAAGAAATACGCTTATCATAAAAGACCTTTCTTCGCCTTCGCTTCGACTTTGCCATGTGAAATGCAATCCTTTTAGAAGCAGTCCACTGATTTGCATTAGATGTTATTTTTTGAATAGAGTTGCTAGGGATTATATTAATAATAAACCCCGACGTAGTAGAATTTTCTCTTCATAGACAAGCAGGCGTTCCAAAGCCGCGATTATACGGTCCCAGGGCGATATCGCATCTTTTGCCCACGCCAGCATTACGCCCCTCCGACCGACGATGCACGCGCCGATGTGTAGCCAGGTGGGTAGCCCTAGGGGGCAACTTGCTAGGTATGTGCATTTATTATTAATGTGCACATTTACCAATGTGCACATTAATGTGGGCACACCTTTCCTTGTGGGCACATTTTGCCACCTAGCCATTAAAGGCAAGTGGGCCCTTTCCAATTATCCCACATGCTAAAAGGGGTAATTGGAAACCCTAGCCCTAACCCCATGTCTATTTAGGGTAGGAAAACCCTAACCTTCTATTTTCGTCCATAGGATTTTAGAGCTCTGTTTTGGCTGCCCCAGGAGCCAAAACCGCCTCCCAGACTCTGCCCAAGCGAATCGCACCATTAGTTTCCCTTGATTCGATCAGCTCAGCAGGATGGTTGAACTCAGGTCAGGAGGAGCCACCCAAGGATCAGGTATTTAGTCAATTTAATAGCTTAAACCGTCTTCTAGTCATAGAATCAGTAGGTTTAACCTATTAAATTGCCCATAGCAGCTACCTAGATCTCTAGATCCCAAACACTAACTAAAGAACCTAACTCTATGATATAGATTAGATCTAGTTCTTTAGTTCTTCTATGATGTATATGGATGATGTATCTCTGCGTGAACTCCTTGTATTGGGAAGGGGTAGAGGCCCTAAAGCTTGGTAGTTGATGCTCCTAGAAGTAGCCTCTCTAGCACACCGTAGATTCTACTGTGGTACAAGAACCACACCGGTTTGTGGGTGAAGGCCGACTCACTACAAAAAATTGCCCCTATTTATCGTCTATTACGACGCCCGGACGCCGCTTGAACGCCGATGAACGACGCCAAAAAAGTCGATGAACGACGCCTATAACGACGATGCGCTTGCGCCGTTTTACGGCGTGACGCCGCGTCATACGCCGCCGCAATCCTAAGCCGTCTTAAAGCGACGACGCGGACGTCGTTCAACGACGCCACGCACGTGGCTACCACGCCGGGCGCGCCCGGCGTTTGCATGAAGCTGGTTGTCGACGTGGGCAGCCCACGCGTGTTTAACGCCGCTTAACGGCGCCATCGCACGCCCACACGGCCGGCGCAGCCACTGACATTGCCGCCGCCACGTACGACGCGGCGATATAGCCACGAAGCAACGCCGTTGCTTACGCTAAGCTTACGTTTGCTTAGATGTATTAAAAAAAAAATTTTTTTAATTTTTTTTTTTTTTTTTATATAAATGAAAAAAAAAAATAATAATAATACATTTATTATGAATGAAGTTAATACATTTAATTTAAAGCCTATAAAATGAATTTAACCAATAAAGAAATATAAGATTTTAACGTCATTAAATGATGTCGCTTAAATATATTAAAAAAATACAAAATAAATGAAGCCCCAATTTTTTTAGCTAAATACATTAATCAATAAATTAAGCTAAATACATTAATCAATACATTAAGCATATTGAAAATTAAATGCTTACCTGGTACAAGGTGGCAAAGTTGTTTTGCACAAACAACGCATTTGCTAGGAGTGTACATGCAAAACAATTAATTCAATGATTAGTAAAATATTAGTATAAATAAACAACTTAAAGGAAAAAAAAAAAAATATGGAAAATCAATGGGGAGGGTGGTTTCAATGGCGTCCCCTTCTTGGATAACAATTTAACCTAAATAAAGCATTAGTATTTTATTAGCGTATTGAAAAAATTAAATCCTTACCTGGAAGAGGTGCCAACTTGTTTTGCAAGAACAACACATTTTGCTAGGAGTGTACATGCAAAACAAAAAATTCAATGATTAGAAAGAAATAGTATAAAACAACTAATAAGGAAAAATTTTGGAAAGAAGAAGGGTCTCGTCTTTTAACGACGTCTTCTTAGATGGGAAAAAAATTAGAAGAAGAATGGAAGAGGAGGAACCCGAAAATGGGGAGGAAGAATACGAAGAAGACGAAGCGCAAGAGGAGGATTAAGAGTAAGAATTTGAATAAGAGGAGGAAGAAGTAGTATAAGAGGAGGAAGAATCGAAGAAGAAGATGACAAAGGGAATGGAAGAATATGTATGGAAGAAGGATGCAAGAATGGAAGAAGAAGAATGAAGGTTGAAGGAAGAACAAACAACAAATACAAAAAGCCCTAAATCTACCCAAAAACAAGTATAGATTCAAAAGCGAGTTGGTTGATCCGTGCACATACCTTATGAAGCTTGTCTTACACTTAGAATAGACCCCAAAGTAGATCCCGCCCGAAAATCGCCTCAAAAACGCTCCTCCATAAGCTTTGCTTGCTTTCGAAAATAAGCGGCGGGGGGATTGCACTGTTTTCGATTTAAATCCGCAGTCGTCGTTTAACGGCGTCACGACGTCGTTAAACGACGACAAAAAACGTCGTTGAACGACGTTTGTAACGACGTTTTTTTTTTTTACGACGACCAAAAAAAAAAAAATTTTTTTTTTTTTTTTTTTTTTTTTAAATAGTATAGAATGCATGTACACTTGATACATGGGTTTATTTAACATGGATAGGGGTTTATTTGACTTGCTATGAGGTATATAATACGATGATGATAACTAGTAATACCTTACCTGCTACGATAACTAATACCTTACCAATAGCTACGTGTTCGCTTGTTACGACGTCATATATATATATTTTTTTAATTTTGTCCCCTGCTATGAGAACTAATACCCTACCAACATGCGAAGATGTAGTTTATCTCAACATGCTCGTATGTTACATGATGACTTAGGATGCTTGACAAAAAATCGTAATTTAAGTCCGTACTATGCATTAATTACGAATTTACGAATGTCTTGCTACTGCAAAAGCGGGCCTTGACTTCTAACTGCCACAACGGGAGGAGTACAGGTCCAAACTCCATTCCGTCAGTTCCCCTTGCTTCGCGTTCTCAACTGCATGTGATTGGCCACGTCCCAAGTGCAAAAGACCAAAACTCGGCACCCAAAAACGCCAAACCACCCGCTAGAACCTAGCAACTCACTTAGGGTTTACGTTTGGAGGCTCTATGCTTTGTCGATTTGACTAGGACCTTGCGCCCGGTGTCTTGGCGCAGAGGGTGTTGACGCTTGAGCACGGACCCTAAAACCACCCGAAGCGGCTTGCCCAAAACGCCCAAAAGTCCTCTCCCAAAGGCCGGGCGGACGGGCAACTTCCCTCTCCCGAACCGTGATGTCTCGCCAATGGACTCAGAAGCGCCGACATTGCCCTAGGGACCAAGTTTTGTGGCGAAGCCCACCCTTCTCGAAGAAGCGCCAAACTATCTCATGTGCAACACACTTTCGTAGTCAATTGGCCTAGGAGGTGGTGTTGAATCTTTGTAATGTAGGGCGTAAGTGTTTCTTTTTGCAAAACTGACCGTGTAACTTGGTTCCTAGGGTAATTTTGGCATTCTAGGCGATGTCACGAAGTCGGATCGGCATTTGAACCTCCGCAATGTCCGAACGACAAAACACTTTGGTTTCTTCGTCGCCCTTGGGGCGCTTAGCGGTTTGATATGTTCTCGGGACGGATGTTGGATTTTTGGACCTTCGGACCAGGTTCTGGAACAAAGGATTCAACGGTCGGATCACGGAACCGGAGATCCGGGGAGTGTGGTCTTTAGCGTACACCCGTAGCAAGCTGCCCGGACGCCTGAAAGGGAAGCTTTTTGGGGCTCGCCTCACGGGTTCGGACTCTCCCCTCTAATGAGGAGGCCTTGCAAGGTCGGCCTTGTTTGACTTGGGCAAGTGTGCCATTTCGGCTGCCCAACAACAAAGGCTGCGGACGTTCTAGTGCAAACTATTTGATCTAAACCTTATCCAAAATTTTTTGAAAGTTGGGCTGTATGTTGGCGATGACTTAGGAAGCTAGGCGACAAAAATCAGAATTTAAGTCCGTACTATGCATTAATTACGAATTTACGAATGTCTTGCTCTTTGCAAAGCGGCCCTTGACTTCTAAGCGCACAACGGAGGAGTACAGGTCTAAACTCCATTCCGTCAGGTTCCCCTTGCTTCGCGTTCTCAAGCGCATGTGATCGCCACGTCCCAAGTGCAAAGACCAAAACTTCGGCACCCAAAACGCAAACCCCGCTAGAACACGCAACTCATAGGGTTTACGTTTGGAGGCTCTATCCTTGTCAGTTGACTAGGACCCATACTAGATGTCTTGATGTTGGGGGTGTTGGCCTTGAGCACGGACCCTAAAACCACTTTCGAGGCGGCTTGCCCCAAAATTCCTCTCCAAAGGCCACGGTGGCGGGACGGGCAACTTCCCTCTCGGAACCATGATGCATCTCTGCCAATGGATTTCGAGCGTCGACATTGCCCTAGGGACCAAGTTTTGTGGCGAAGCCCACCCCCTTCTCGAAGAAAGCCAAACTATCTCATGTGCAACACACTTTCGTAGTCAATTGGCCTAGGAGGTGGGCTGGCGAATACCGCAATGTAGAGGCGTAAGTGTTTGTTTCTTTTGCAAAACTGGACCGTATAACTTGGTTCCTAGGGTAATTTTGGCATTCCGACGATGTGGCGAAGTCGGTTCGGCATTTCGAACCTCACTTAATGTCCGAACGACAAAACACTTTGGTTTCTACACCGTCGCCCGCTAGACGCGCTCAGCGGTTTGATATGTTCTCCCGGACGGATGTTGGATTTTTGGACCTTCTCGGACCGGGTTCACGGAACAAAGGATTCAACGGTGGGATACGGGAACCAGAGATCCGGGAGTGTGGTCTTTAAGCGTCGCCCCGTGGAGCCGCCAGAAAGGCTGCCTCGGGAAGCTTTTGGGGCTCGCCTCAGGGGTTCGGACTCTCCCTAATGAGGAGGCCTTGCAAGGTCCCTGGCCTTGTTTGACTTGGGCAAGTGTGCTGCTTTCGGCTGCCCAACAACAAAGCTGCCCGGACCGTTCTAGTGCAAACTATTTGATCTAAACCATATCCAAAATTTTTGAAAGTTGGCCTGTATGTTGGCGATGACTTAGGATGCTAGCTGACAAAAATCAGAATTTAAGTCCGTACTATGCATTAATTACGAATTTACCGAATGTCTTGCATGCAAAAGCGGCCCTTGACTTCTAAGCGCCACAACGAGGAGGAGTACAGGTCCAAACTCCATTCCGTCGGTTCCCCTTGCCGGCGTTCTCAACTGCATGTGATTGGCCACGTCCCAAGTGCAAAAGACCAAAACTTCGGCACCCAAAACGCAAACCGCTAGAACACGGCAACTCATAGGGTTTATGTTTCGGAGGCTCTATCCTTGTCGATTCGACTAGGACCCTTGCCGATGTCTTGGCGTAGGGGTGTTGACGCCTTGAGCACGGACCCTAAAACCACCCGAAGCACTTGCTTTAAAAAGTCCTCTCCCAAAGGCCACGGGCGACGGACGGGCAACTTCCCTCTCCGAACCGTGATGCCTCTCGCCAATGGACTCGAACGTCGACATTGCCCTAGGGACCAAGTTTTGTGGCAGAAGTCCACCCCTTCTTGAAGAAGCCAAACTATCTCATGTGCAACACACTCGTAGTCAATTGGCCTAGGAGGTGGTCACGAATCTCGCAATGTAGGGCGTAAGTGTTTCTTTCTTTTGCAAAACTGGACCAGGTGTAACTTGGTCCCTAGGGTAATTTTGGCATTCGGACGATGTGGCGAAGTCGGATCGGCATTTTGAACCTCCATAATGTCCGAACGACAAAACACTTTGGTTTCTACTTGTCGCCCCAGGGGCCTTGCGGTTTGATATGTTGTCGGGGACGGATGTTGGATTTTTTGGACCTTCTCGGACCAGGTTCACGGAACAAAGGATTCAACGGTGGGATCACGAACCGAGATCCGGGGAGTGTGGTCTTTAGCGTACACCCCGCGGTGGCCGCCGGAAAGGGTCTCGGGGAAGCTTTTGGGGCTCGCCTCCGGGTTCGGACTCTCCCCCTCTAATGAGGAGGCCTTGCAAGGTCCTGGCCTTGTTTGACTTGGGCAAGTGTGCGGCAAATTGCTTCCAACAACAGTCATGCGGATTTGTTCTAGTGCAAACTATTTGATCTAAACCTTATCCAAAATTTTTGAAAGTTGGCCTGTATGTTGGCGATGACTTAGGAAGCTTCGGACGACAAAAATTAGAATTTATATCCGTACTCATGCATTAATTACGAATTTACTTAATGTCTTGCTACCGCAAAAGCGGCCCTTGACTTCTAACCGCCACAACGGGAGGAGTACAGGTCCAAACTCCATTCCGTCGGTTTTGCTTTATGCGTTCTCAATCGCATGTGATCGGCCACGTCCCAAGTGCAAAAGACCAAAACTTCGGCACCCAAAACGCCAAACCACGCTAGAACACCGCAACTCATAGGGTTTACGTTTGAGGCTCTATCCTTGTCGATTTGACTAGGACCTTGGCGCCATGTCTTGATGTAGAGGGGGTGTTGGCCTTGAGCACGGACCCTAAAACCACCCGGAAGCAGCTTGCCCCAAAATTCCTCTCCGAAGGCCTCGGCGACCGGACGGGCAACTTCCCTCTCCGGGCGGATTATGTCTCTGCCAATGGACTCGAGCGTCGACATTGCCCTAGGGACCAAGTTTTGTGCCCAAAAGCCCACCCCTTCTCGAAGAAGCGCCAAACTATCTCATGTGCAACACACTTTCGTAGTCAATTGGCCTAGGAGGTGGGTGGCTTTGAATCCGCAATGTAGGTCGTAAGTGTTTGTTTCTTTTGCAAAACCGACCGTATAACTTGGTCCCTAGGGTAATTTTGGCATTCCGGACGATGTGGCTAAGTCGGATCGGCATTTCGAGCCCTGCAATGTCCGAACGACAAAACACTTTGGTTTTACGCTGTCGCCCTTAGGGGCTTCAGCGGTTTGATATGTTCTCCGGACGGATGTTGGATTTTTGGACCTTCTCGGACCAGGTTCCCGGAACAAAGGATTCAATCGGGCCGGATCTGAACCGAGATCCGGGAGTGTGGTCTTTAGCGTCGCCCCGTGAAGGCCGCCGAGAAAAGGCGCCTCGGGGAAGCTTTTGGGGCTCGCCTCACGGGGTTTGGACTCTCCCCTCTAATGAGGGAGGCCTTGCAAGGTCCTGGCCTTGTTTGACTTGGGCAAGTGTAATGTATTTCGGCTGCCCAACAACAGTGCCGGACCGTTCTAGTGCAAACTATTTGATCTAAACCATATCCAAAATTTTTGAAAGTTGGCTGTATGTTGGCGATGACTTAGGATGCTAGTGACAAAAAATCAGAATTTAAGTCCGTACTATGCATTAATTACGAATTTACGAATGTCTTGCTCGCAAAAGCGGGCCTTGACTTCTAAGCGCCACAGCGGGAGGAGTACAGGTCCAAACTCCATTCCATCAATTCCCCTTGCTTCGCGTTCTCAATCGCATGTGATTGGCCACGCCCCAAGTGCAAAAGACCAAAACTTCGGCACCCAAAACGCAAACCCCGCTAGAACCGGCAACTCATAGGGTTTACGTTTGAGGCTCTATCCTTGTCGATTCGACTAGGACCTTCTTGTAGATGTCTTGGCGTAGGGGGTTGTTGGCCTTGAGCACGCCGGACCCTAAAACCACCCGGAGGCGGCTTGCCCCAAAAGTCCTCTCCCAAAGGCCCGGGCGACCGGACGGGCAACTTCCCCTCTCCGAACAAGTGATCTTTTCTGCCAATGGACTCGAGCGTCGACATTGCCCTAGGGACCAAGTTTTGTGGCGAAGCCCACCCCCTTTCGAGAAGAAGCCAAACTATCTCATGTGCAACACACTCGTAGTCAATTGGCCTAGGAGGTGGTCATTTGAATACCGCGGTGTAGAGGCGTAAGTGTGTGTGTCGTTTTTTTGCAAAAACCGAGTGTAACTTAGTCCATAGGGTAATTTTGGCATTCCAAACGATAAGCGACGTCAGCCATTATTTTTTTTTTTTTCAAGACGCGTTTTTTGCCAAATAAAAAAAAAAAAAGTGACGCCGTTAAACGACGTTGTTTACGTGGCGCTTCCGCCGACAATAGCGTGGCGCGGACGATGCCGCCACTTATTTGGCAAAACCGCCGCCACGCCAGATATTCCAGCGTCGTTTAACGGCGCCATGTCGACGCGGCGGGACACTTTGGCGTGCCGGGCATGGCATGTCGCAAGCCCCGGCCGACCCGGTCACGTCAGATTTTTAGTCGCCGTTCAACGGCGTCATGTCGACGATGGCGTACGGTGGCGTGGCCGACCGCATGTCGCCAGTTTCACGCGGCCGGATGTGCCACGCCGGGCCGGTGGAGACGCCGTTCAACGACGCTCACCGACGTTGTTTGACACGCAGTTGCGCCTGGCGCCTTTGGCAGCATTCATGCCACGCAGCCAATCCGACACGCCATCCCCGAAACGCCGTTGAACGACGCCGAAACGACGTTGTCGTCGTTGAACGACGATGTCGTCGATGTTCGACGACGACCCGTCGTTCTTCGACGTCGCGACGTCGTTGGACGTCGACTATCCCTTGTAGTGACTGGCTAAGAAGGAGATTCGTGTCCTGACTCTTGAACGATCCCTCTGGTGTGTAAGGCCTACCGGGGATCATTGTGACTAGGTCTAATGGCTTACCACTGAGTGTGGGTAAGACATGGGCTCGACACCCGTGAAGTGGTGTTCATGACTTTCCAGTGGGTTCAGTCGAATAAGGGCAGTGGCCCTCTAGTCACCTTGAGTCAGCATGGAGATCTCTGGAGGGAGTGATCCCTACCTGCCCCATCGGCAGGGAATAAATTACTAATCGCATATTTTTTATTAGCCAGAATGACTTTAGCTAAACTTGCTCGATATTAATCCCAAAACTTTCTGTGGTTTAGCTAAACTCTATACATTTTTCCTCTCATACTTTCTAGCGTTTAGCTAAACTAACCCAAACATCATCTCAAAAATTTCTATGGTGTGGCCAACAGAAAATATTAAACCAAATTACTATACTTTGTTTCAATATATTCCACTTATTTTAGTCATTTTCTTTGTGAAAACATTCTAAATAATGATAACTAGTAAAGTCTAAGACTCAAATTAATTCATAATGCTAAAAACTAAACTACTAGTCATGTATTTCATATAAACTAGAATGATGTTAGCTAAATTAGCCCAAAATTCATTCTCAAAGTTTCTATGGTTTAGCTAAACAAAATTTTACGCTCTTACTTTCTAGCATTTGGCTAAAGAGTTCCAGGGTTGGTGCAGTCCCGAAAAAAGTTAAGCTAAAATTTTTATTTTTTTCTTAATTTTTTCCATTTACTTTAGCCAATGTTTTTTGAAAATGTGCTAAAAAATCGCCAAATAGCTAAGTTTAGCCCTTAAATTATTCCATGCCCATCGGAACTGGGGAGATGCAACCCAGGAATAGCCCCTTTGGCTATGCATCCGGCGGGCTACATTCGGGTCCCAACACTTTTCAGCCTATTCTGCAAAGTGTGCACAGGAGGGGCGGATGGAGTGGACAACCCAATGCCATGTTCTTATGCCAGCCAAATCCATTGCCATGAATTCTGTCTGCAATGAACTCTGGAGACCCAAGCCATCAGTCATCCCTTTGAGTCTGAGCTTTGGGTAGGATCCCCTATGTGATGTGCTGATCTTTGTCTATGCAGATATGTGGAGGACCATCCTTCGTGATGGTCATATGATGTTGATGTATGTACTACTGACATGTATGTTTACGCTTCCGCAGCTAGGTAGGCCCTGAGGGAGACAGGATAAAGGACCCCTTCATTCTTCCCACTGGAACTCTTCAAGGTTGCAGTGATACGTGGAGGGCCCTATATTAGCATGGAGCTGGTATGGGGGATGAACTCCTGTTTGTATACGGTGAGTGCACTGTATATGAGTAGGGGACGTCACAGTGGTATCAGAGCAATGTTCTTGGAGACCAAGAGCAAAGCACTGGCCATGCTCCCAGTAGTACTAACTTGATAGGATCCTTAAGCCTCGAAAAATGGAAAATTTTTTTCTCTCTCTCATTTTTGTAGTTTATGCTAAGCTAGTAACAATTAAGTGAACTGGAACTTAATAAGACTAAAAAGAATGAGCCAAAAACCCCCCCAGGCAAGGTGGTCTCACAGCTCGCGCCTGGTCAAAGAACTGCACTTTAGTTTTTGGACGAGGCGCTACCTGTGAGACATTGAGCCAAGAAAACCTTAAATCTTGGTGATTTCACCAAAGTAATATGGTAAGACGAGTTCCAAGGTAAGCATCAGTTAGAATAGTATGTTTAAATCACTTAAACTAGTTAAAATTGTGTAAGACCTCACACGTCGCGCCTGGTCTAAAAACTAAACTCTAGTTTTTGAACGAGGCGCTACCTGTGAGACCAATAATTAAAAATCTCTGAAATAAGTGTATGTTTTAAGTAAATAGGTGCCTTGGCACGTTAAATAGAGCAACTTAGATTTTGACCTAAAATTCCCCAAGCTATAAATAGATGTAGACCCCACCCATTTGCATGTTCCCGCCTTAGAAGTCCGCTCTCCCTCACCTAGGCGATCTTTGGGCGCTGATATCCGATCGACGAGCCGTCAAACATGGCACGGACCAAGCATCGCCAAAAGAAAGCCTCGCCCGGCGAAGCCACCCAGCCACGAGGGCGCCAACCCGATTCGGCCAGATGCTTCGTGAGAGACTCGCGAGGGGGGGGTCATTCGCCTTCGAACGAGGACATCCCAGAAGATCAAGATACATCTGATCTGATTGATGTTTTCAATCAGCAGGTGGATGAAGACGAGGCCTCATCACCAACTTCCATGGACGAGGAGACAAGAGAAGTTTACGAAGAGATAGAGCGGGAGATTCAAGAGCAGGAGGGGAAAGAGGGTCACCGAAAAGCAAGAACAGAGATCCTCAAGACGTAAGACGAGGGAGCACAACGGGAAAGGAGGACAAAGGAGCGGCAGAGCACAGTGGGCCAAGGCTCGACCTAAGCGAAGAAAAAAAGACCTCGCGGCATGGATTGCAAAACACGAAGAAACAACTAAAAGCGGGAAAGGTGAAGAGGAAGAGGGAAGAAGAGGCGAAAGCGGCCGAGGAGAAGAAGAAGGCAAAAGGGAAATTCGTGGAGGGCCCAAGGAAGCTGAAGGACGTCCCACCAAGAACGAAGCCCAACCCCAAGGTCGTCATCAACGAGCCGCCAGCCGACCAGCCCCCGAACGCCTCCGACGACTCTTCTGACGAGGACTACATCCCCAACACTGGAGGAGGAAGCTCTTCTAAACCCCCGGTCGTTGAGCAAGTAGTACCAGAGCAGGTAGCGCCCGAGCAGGACCAGCAGGATCAAGTGCAGAAACCCCCTAAGTATTCGGCTTGGGACAGGAAGAAACAGCCACGACCTGCCCGAGAGGCCTATGTCACGGACCGGGTCAAGATCTATGAGCGAAAGATGAGGGAGCACGAGGCTTACATGGTGCAGTGGGAGGCGTATAACAAGTACTATCAGGAGAACAGGGTCAGAACGATCGAGGGCGGATATCCAACGAAGAACCAGACTCTAAGGCCGCCACCACCAAAGCCCAAGGTCCCCAAGAAGCCAGCCAAGAAGAAAGTCGACAGGAAAGAGATGGAGAGAAGAGCACTGAGGGAGATTCGGCACTTTCAGCGCAGCTACGGCCTCCTGATTCCCCGTGCCCCCTTTGCTCGGCTAGTTCGAGAGGTGATGCAAGACTTCGGATTCGGACTTGTGGTCACGGATGAGATGTTCGGCTGGCATCTGCGCAGAAGCGGTGAGCAAAAAATAGTGCAACATTTTGAAGACTTCGGCGGCTTGTACTTTTCAAGGCTAAGCGAGTAACCCTCATGAGACAAGATATGCTTCTTGCTAGTCGCATTAAGGGAGAACGCCCTTAAACCTTTTGTAAATAATCGAAAATTTTGTAATATAGAACAATTTTGAGTACTTTAGGTATTTGATCTTGCTTAATTAAGACGAGTTAGCAAGCAATAGTTTTTGTTTTAGTAAAATAGGACATTTCTAGACCGAAAAGTGCGATGTCTCACAGGTCGCGCCTGGTCAAGAAACTAAAGTTTAGTTTTTGGACGAGGCGCTAGCTGTGAGACCTCGACCAAATTTGCCCAAAGCAGCTCCAAAATGACCAAGTAAGGGGTCAATTCTACCTAATTTGATGAGTCTGTCATCCTTACAACCTTAGTTTACCCAAATTGGACATGTTTTGATCAAAATGGGACTGATGTCTCACACGTCGCGCCTGGTTAAGAAACTAAAGTGTAGCTTTTAAACGAGGTGCTAGCTGTGAGACCTCCTACCATTTCTTCACCATAACTTGTCCAAATGATCTCCAACCTGTTATGTTAAGATCTTTAGGTAATCCAGTCATGCTCAAACCCTTAAAGTAGTCTTCCAATCCTCATTTAGACCTCAATATAGGGTAGAATTGCCCAACCCCAAGAATTTTCCAAGTCACCCAAAAATTAGGGTTTTTCCCCTTTTCTATAAATAGGTCTCTCATTTCTTACGTGGCACCCTACGAGTTTGCTCCTGCTCCCTTAGCCGATTTTCCAGCTCCCTGAGGCGCTCTTGCAACCGTTTGCTACTCTCTTCCTCATTAAACTCATGGCAACCTCTGATTTCAGAAGATGGTACAGCGCCAGCGCTCATGCTACCGAGGCTGACATCGAAGAGATTTTCCGTGTCTTCCGGAAGGAGATAGATGTCCAAGCAACCTTGCACGCAACCCCAGCCTATAGCAGAGTCCTGTCTGAATTTCAAGCTAGGGTAGAGCCATCATTAGTGCAGCTTCCACTTTGCGTAGGCTACTTTGTTCCTAGGCAATCCCTTCAAGCAGCCTTAGGCGATGTCACAAACATTGCCAAGTACCTCACAAACAAAGCCCAGCGCACGCCCGAGCCAATGGTCCTGACTGTCAACAGGACCAAGTACTTCTCTTTCAACACTGCCTTAGCCATTTTCCTCACCCATCGTGCCGAGAACCCCATGGGAGAAACCTCCATCCCACCCATGGACGTGGACCCATTAGCCACAGCAGCAGCACAACGAAGGCGGAGCAGCTTCGAATTCCAGGGGCATTAGAACCATTAGCGGTGCCAAACGCTAAGTGGGAGGTCATCAGCATGGACTTCATCACAAGGCTTCCAAGGACAGTAAGAGGGAAGGATGCCTTGATGGTAGTGGTCGACAAGTTGTCGAAGATGGCACATTTTGTGCCATGCAGGACCACAGACACCGCTATGGATACATCGAAGCTCTTCATCAAAGAGATCTTCAAGCTTCATGGCATGCCAAGGGAGATTATCTCCGACAGGGATCCGAAATTCATGAGCGCCTTTTGGCAAGACCTCTTTGCGACAATTCAGACAAAGCTATCCATGAGCACGGCTCCTCAGACGGATGGCCAAACGGAGCGGACCAACAGGATTTTGGAGGACATGCTACGAAACTATGTCTGGAATAAGCAAGGTATGTGGGAAGAATTTATTCACTTGGTGGAGTTTGCATATAATAGCACCAAGCAGGAATCGTCCCAAATGTCGCCGTTTATGATCAATTACGGCTATCAATGCCTAACTCCAGACACCTGGCACAATCCCGTGTCAAAAGTGGAAGTTTCGCAGCAGATGTTGACCGATATGCAGCAGCTGGTGGAAGAAGTTCGAGGATATCTCCTAGCGGCAAGGAGTCGTCAGAAGAGCATCGCCGACAAGCATCGAACAGTTAGAAAGTTCCAAGTTGACGACCATGTTTGGTTGAAGATCAAGGTAAAGCAGGCGAAGCTCAGGATCGGGAATTGCAAGAAGCTTGCTCCAAGGTGGGCTGGACCCTTCAGAATAGAAAAGAGAGTAGGTAATCAATCCTACAAGTTAGATCTGCCAGCACACCTAAAGATTCATAAGGTCTTCCACGTGAGTTTGTTGAAGAAGCACACTCCAAACCCAGACGAAGTCTTGGACACTCCAACGTTGTTGGAGATGACGGAGGAGCAGCTGGAAATAGTTCCAGAATTGATTCTTGATAAAGCTTTCAAGAAAACGAGGAGATCTGAGTTTCTCCAATATTTGGTCAAGTGGAAACACTTGCCAGTGGAAGACGCGACATGGGTACTTAAGAAAGATTTAGTAAAGCAGTACCCACAGTTTATGGAGCAATGGGACGGCAAGGTCATCTCCGAAGAAATCGGCGCAGGCATGTCGATTTGTGTAGATTAATTCTTGTGTAGTAGTTAAGATTAATCTACGCATGCCACCTATGCTAGGTATGGGTCGCATGCGTTGTTACCGATGATGAGACCACTATGGTGATCTCTAAGGCGTGGTGTAATGTCAATGTAGGCATGACCGCGTTTCCACTTGGACGAGTGGAAGGTAGATTAGAAAGTCTACTTCAGTCCCACGGAAGTAGACGACCTCGAGAGAAAGGAGGTCATTACACAACAAGAGAATGGTCATTTAGCGACGTGGGCTTGCGACGTTCCTGCGACGTGACGTCGCAATTTACGTGACCATGCCACGTCAACGCGACGTCACGCGTCGCGCAGAGCGTCGCATGCGGCGTAATGCTGAAACGTCGACACTCGTGACTGGCGATCTGTCCACGCCAGGTGGATGTCAGCGCCAAGTGGACGACAGTTGCCACATTTGCGACGTCACGTCGCATGCGACGTCGCGTCACTTGGTCTATCTGTCACGCCAGGTGGACTGGGGCGCCGCGTGGACGACAGGTGTCACGCCAGGTGGATGTCTGCGATGTGACGTCGCATGCGACGTGACGTGACATTACAGAACGGATGACACGTCAGTACGTATTTGCCACGTGTACTGCCAAGTCGTAGGTGACCTGGCAGGTGACCGTTGACAATACGTCGCGTGCGACGTATACAGCGATGTCAAAAACTCATTTCTTAGTTGGGTGAACATGTGTGGTCTTCTGGCCACGGAACTTGCTCCCCAGGGCAATGTCGACGTCCTGAGTCCATTGGCAGAGACGAATCGCGGTTCCGGGGAGGGGAGATCGCTCGTCCGTCCCCAGCGCCTTGGGGAGAGGAAATTCGGGGCAAGCAGCTTCCGAAGGGATTTTAGGGTCCGTGCTCTGGTGTCAACACCCCCACTCCACATCAAGTCACGGCGCAAGGTCCCGGCCAAATCTGACAAGGAGAGAGCCTCCGAAACGTAAACCCTGTGAGTTGCCAGGTTCTAGAAGGGTTTGCATTTTGGGGGCCGAGACTTGGTCCTTGTTGGGGACCGGCCAGAAGATGCAAAATGGAGAATACGGAGCAAGGGAACTGAAGGAGCCGGAGTTTGGGCCTGTCCTCCTCCCCGATGTGGCAAGTAGAAGTGGGGCGTTTTTTTGCAGTGGCAAGACATTCACAAATTCATTAATTAATGCATTGTGCGAAAATAAATTCTGATTTTTTTGCATTTGGATTCCTAATTCATCTCCAAAGACACCCAATTTTTGAAATTTTTCGGAGAAGGTCTAAGGGTTAGCATTAGAAGCAGTCGGGCAGCCAATTGTGGCAACCAAGAATTGGCACCCTTCCCCAAGTCAAACGAGACCAGGACCTTGCAGGGATCCCTCACAAGAGGGGAGAGTCCGGACCCCAAGAGGCGGGATCCAAAAAAGTTCCCGAGGCAGCCCTTCCTGGCAGCGCTCCCCTGGGGGGCTGCACGCTAATGACCACCCTCCCGGAGCCCGGTTCCCCTATCCGACCGTTGGATCCTCCGGTCAGGGGCCCCTCTTCGGGAAGGCCCAAAAGATTCCAGATCGGTCCGGGAGAACTTGTCAAACCGCGGGGCGTCCTGAGGTCGGTCTTGTATAAACCGCAGTGTTTTGTCGTTCGGGCACCGGGGAGGCTCCGGAATGGCAAATCGACCCTGCCAAATCGTCCGGAATGGCGGGGAGCAAGTTACAAGGTCGGTTTTGCAAAAGAAAGAAACACTCACGCCCTCCACGGCAGTATCCCGCACCCACATCCTAGGCCAATTGACTACGAGTGTGATGGAAGTGAGCTACTTTGGCGCTTCTTGGAGGTCGGGTGGTCTTCTGGCCACGGAACTTGGTCCCCAGGGCAATGTCGACGTTCTGAGTCCATTGGCAGAGCCAAATCGCGATTCCGGAGAGGGAGGTTGCCCGGGCCCATCCCTGTGGCCTTGGGGAGAGGAAATTCGGGGCAAGCAGCGGCTTCGGGATTTTAGGGTCCCCTCGGCGCCAACACCCCCACTCCACGTCGTCCGCGCTAAAGGTCCCGACCGACCGACAAGGAGAGGGCCTCCAAACGTAAACCCCGTGGGTTGCCGGGTTCTAGAAGGGTTTGCGTTTTGGGGCCAAGACTTGGTCTGCAATTGCACTTGGGACCTCGTAGAAGCCGCAATGAGAAGAACGGAGCAAGGGAACCGACGGGGCGGAGTTTGGGCTGTCCTCCTCCCCGATGTGGCAAGTAGAAGTCTGGGGCTTTTGCGGTGGCAAGACATTCATAAATTCGCAATTAATGCATTGTGTACGAAAATAAATTCTGATTTTTGCCATTTGGATTCCTAATTGGGTCCAGGTCAAAGGGTTAGCATTAGAGCGGTCGGGGCAGCCGTCGCGTGGCAACCGAAGCTGGCACCCTTCCCCAGTGTCAAACGAGACCGGGACCTTGCGGGGATCCCTCACAAGAGGGGAGAGTCCCGGACCCCAAGAGGCGGGATCAAAAAGTTCCCGAGCTGACCCTTCTGGCGGCGGCCCCGGGGGGCTGACGCTAATGACCACCCTCCCGGAGCCCGGTTCCCCTATCCGACCGTTGGATCCTCCGGTCAGGGGCCCCTCTTCGGGAAGGCCCAAAAGATTCCAGATCGGTCCGGGAGAACTTGTCAAACCGCGGGGCGTCCTGAGGTCGGTCTTGTATAAACCGCAGTGTTTTGTCGTTCGGGCACCGGGGAGGCTCCGGAATGGCAAATCGACCCTGCCAAATCGTCCAGAATGGCGAAATTAGCCTAGGGAGCAAGTTACAAGGTCGGTTTTGCAAAAGAAAGAAACACTCACGCCCTCCACGGCAGTATCCCGCACCCACATCCTAGGCCAATTGACTACGAGTGTGATGGAAGTGAGCTACTTTGGCGCTTCTTGGAGGTCGGGTGGTCTTCTGGCCACGGAACTTGGTCCCCAGGGCAATGTCGACGTTCTGAGTCCATTGGCAGAGCCAAATCACGATTCCGGAGAGGGGAGATTGCCCGTCCGTCCCCAGGGCCTTGGGGAGAGGAAATTCGGGGCAAGCAGCTTCCGGGGGGATTTTAGGGTCCCCGCTCTGGCGTCAACACCCCCACTCCACGTCAAGTCACGGCGCAAGGTCCCGGCCGAATCTGACAAGGAGAGGGCCTCAAACGTAAACCCCCGTGGGTTGCGAGGTTCTAGAAGGGTTTGTGTTTTGGGGGCCAAGACTTGGTGCATTGCACTTGGGACCTCGCCGAAGCTACCGCAGAGGAGAATACGGAGCAAGGGGAACCGACGGGGCGGAGTTTGGGCCTGTCCTCCTCCGATGTGGCAAGTAGAAGTCGGGGGCTTTGCGATGGGCAAGACATTCACAAATTCGCAATTAATGCATTTATTTAAAATAAATTCTGATTTTTGCCATTTGGATTCCTAATTCATCTCCGCACCACAGCCCAATTTGAAATTTTTCGAGAAGGTCTAGGTCAAAGGGTTAGCATTAGAGCGGTCGGGGCAGCCGGTTGCGGAGGCAACCGAGGCACCCTTCCCCAAGTCAAAGCGAGACCCGGGACCCTGCAGGGGATCCCTCACAAGAGGGGGAGAGTCCAGGACCCCAAGAGGCGGATCGAAAAAAAGTTCCCGAGGCAGCCCTTCCCGGCGGCTCCCGGGGGGCTGCACGCTAATGACCACCCTCCCGAGCCGGTTCCCCTATCCGACCATTGGATCCTCCGGTCGGGGGCCCCTCTTCGGGGAAGCCCAAAAGATTCCAGATCGGTCCGGAGAACTTGTCAAACCGCTGGGCGCCCCGAGGTCGGTCTTGTATAAACCGCAAGTGTTTTGTCGTTCGGGCACCAGGAGGCTCGAATGGCAAATCGACCGCCAAATCGTCAGGAATGGCGGAAATTACCCTAGGGAGCAAGTTACAAGGTCGGTTTTACAAAAGAAAGAAACACTCACGCCCTCCACGGCAGTATCCCGCACCCACATCCTAGGCTAATTGACTACGAAAGTGTGATGGAAGTGAGCTACTTGGCGCTTCTTGGAGGTCGGGTGGTCTTCCGCCACGGAACTTGGTCCCTGGGGGTAATGTCGACGTTCTGAGTCCATTGGCAGAGCCAAATCGCGATTCGGGAGAGGGGAGGTTGCCCGTCCGTCCCAAGGGCCTTGGGGAGAGGAAATTCGGGACAAGCAGCTTTCGGGGGGATTTTAGGGTCCCCAGCTCAAGGCCAACACCCCACTCCACGTCAAGTCACGCCAAGCAAGGTCCGTAGAACCGACAAGGAGAGGGCCTCAAACTTAAACCCCGTGGGTTGCCGTGTTCTAGAAGGGTTTTGCGTTTTGGGGCCAAGACTTGGTACATTGCACTTGGGACCTCGCCCGATAAGCTGCAGCGGAGAATATGGAGCAAGGGGAACTGACGGACCGGAGTTTGGGCCTGTCCTCCTCCCGATGTGGCAAGTAGAAGTCGGGGGGCGCTTTTGCAGTGGCAAGACATTCATAAATTCGCAATTAATGCATTGTATGAAAATAAATTCTGATTTTTTGCCGATTTGGATTCCTAATTCATCTCAGCACACAGCCCAATTTTCGAGAAATTTTCGGAGAAGGTCTAGGTCAAAGGGTTAGCATTAGAACGGTCAGGGGCAGCCCGTTGCCAGGCAACCAGCTGGGCACCCTCCCGAGGTCAAACGAGACCGGAACCTTGGGGGATCCCTCACAAGAGGGGAGAGTCCAGGACCCCAAGAGGCGGGATCCAAAAAGTTCGAGGCAGCCCTTCTGGCGGCGCTCCCACAGGGGCTGCACGCTAATGACCACCCCCGAGCCCGGTTCCCCTATCCCGACCCGTTGGATCCTCCGGTCGGGGGGCCCCTACCGCCCGGGGAAGGCCCAAAGATTCGTCGGTCCGGGAGAACTTGTCAAACCCTTGGCCCCGAGGTCGATCTTGTATAAACCGCGTTGTTTTGTCGTTCGGCACGCGGGAGGCTCAGGAATGGCAAATCGACCGCATAAATCGTCCGGAATGGCGAAATTACCCTAGGGAGCAAGTTACAAGGTCGGTTTTGCAAAAGAAAGAAACACTCACGCCCTCCACGGCAGTATCCCGCACCCACATCCTAGGCCAATTGACTACGAGTGTGATGGAAGTGAGCTACTTTGGCGCTTCTTGGAGGTCGGGTGGTCTTCTGGCCACGGAACTTGGTCCCCATGGCAAGGTCGGTTTTTGCAAAAGATAGAATACGGAGCAAGGGGACCTTGCAGGGATCCCTCACAAGAGGGGAGAGTCCGGGACAAGGGAGGCGGGATCAAAAAAAGTTCCCGAGGCCCTTTCGCTCCCACGGGGCCGCAGACGCTAATGACCACCCCCGGAGAACTGGTTCCCCTATCCGGCCAGTTGGATCCTCCGTTCGGGGCCCCTCTTGGGGAAGGCCTCGGGATGCCTAAATAAGCCTAGGGACAAACTTTAATGAGCATCACATTTAAAAAAGGCGTCAAAAAAAAAAAAAAAAAAAAAGTCCATAACGTCGCTATAACAAAATACGTCGCGCGGACGCCGTGATGCGACGCCACATCGCATCTGACGCTCGTAATTTTAACAAAATATGTCGGGAGACGTCGCATGCGGCGTCCGTCGCATCTTGACGCTTCTGTAATTTTAAAACGTAGCGCGGCCCGACTCCCGCTCCTTTTTCGTTTAAGCTTCCTCTTGAGCTTTTTGGGCGATCTAATGGCGCTACTACCGATCGACACGCACGCAACTATTCTAAGGTTAGTACATCATATTTTTTAGATTGAATAGGTTTTGGATTGAAAGGTGCATGCCTAACCTAGGTTTTTGTGTTCTTCATTTTTTCTTCTTCTCTTATTTCTTCTCATTTCTTCTCTTCTATTCTTTTCCCTTCCTTTCTTCTTCCCTTCTCTACTTTCCTTCTCTTCTTTCCTTCTCTTCTTCTTCTTCCTCTCTTCTTCTCTTCTTCTCTCATTTCTTCTCATTTCTTCTCTCCTTCTCTCATTTCTCTTCATATTTCTCTTCTTTTCTTCTCTTCTTTCCCTTCTCTTCTTTCCTTCTCTTCTTTCTTCTTCCCTTCTTCTCTTCTTCTCTCATTTCTTCTCATTTCTTCTCTTCTTCTCTCATTTCTCTTCATATTTCGTTTCCTTCCCTTCTTCCCTTCTCTTATTTCTTCCCTTCTTCCTCCTTCTATTCTTTCTCTTCCCCTTCGATTCTATTCTTCTCTTCTCTTATTCTATTCTTCTCGATTCTATTCTTCTCTTCTCTTATTCTATTCTATTCTTCTCTTCTCTTATTCTTATTCTCTTATTCTCTTCTCTTATTCGATTCTATTCTTCTCTTCTCTTCGATTCTATTCTTTCTTTCTCTTCTTCCCTTCTTCGATTCTTTCTTCTTCTCTTATTTTTTTTATCTCTTCTCTCCTTCTCTTATTTTTCTCTTCTTATTTCTTTTCCTTCCCTTCTTCCCTTCTTCCTCCTTCTATTCTTTCTCTTCCCCTTGATTCTATTCTTCTCTCCCCCCCCCATCATTTCTTCTTTTCCCTTCCCATCTTCGACCCTTCCCTTATTTCTTCTTCCCCCCTTCTCTTGTTTCTCCCACCCTTATCTTCTTCTTGATTATTTTTTTTCTTTTCTTGATTTTCTATTTTTTCCGCTTTTAATTTTTTTTTATTTTTTCGATCTTCTTCTTTTTTTTTCTTATTCTTTTAACTTTTTGTTGCGGGTTTGGCGGTACTGTCCTTTTTATTTGGGCGGCAGGATCTTGTGCGCACACGTTCTTCATTTGGTAAGTTCATCACACTTGCATTTTTTATAGCTTTAAATAGGTAAAAAATTGTAGTCGCTTGTTCAAGGACGCGGGTCGGCTCCACCTAGAGTGGAGAGGACCATGTGTACCCGGGTTTGAAGTCCACTTCCACTATGATCAAATTTTATTTTCCTAGGTTAAGGAGTGGCTTGTTCAAGGGCACGGTCGGCTCCACCTAGAGTGGAGAGGATCACTTACCCGGGTTCAAGTCGACTTCGACTTGTTATTTGTTAGGTTTAAAATAAAATTGTAGTGGCTTGTTCAAGGGCACGGTCGGCTCCACCTTGCGTGGAGAGGACCAGATGTCCGGGTCCAAGTTCACTTTTCTTCTCATTCTTAGGTAGAGGTGGCTACGGTGGTCGGCTCCACCGCGAGTGGAGAGGACCAGGTGTTCGGGCCTTAGTTCACGTTCATTGTCAGTTTTAGCTAGAGGTAGCTAGGGCAAAGACATGGTCGGCTCCACCATGAGTGGAGGGGACCAGATGTTCGGGCCCTAGTCCCACATTTCTTATTATTTTTGTTAGGTACATGACCTAGTCATAGTCTTGTTTTTATTATTTTAATATTGCGTTGATCTATCGATTTATGTCAAAGGCAAAGAGTGGTCAAGGAACTGAAGATGACTTGCGAAAAAGTTGGAGGCGATTGGTCAAAAGTCCCTAAACCACTTAATCTCCACAAGGAAGATATCAAGGTATTTCTTATTTTTTTTGCCATTCGTTCACTTTAACTTGTGATAATGTTGTGTGCCTTGCAATCAGATTGCATTCGAACGTGCAAAGGATCCAGAACAGAAACATAGAGCTCGGACCGACAAAGCAACTAAAAGTGAACGAAAGCCGTCTCATTTGGGCTCCAGCGGTCGGAAAGGGTTTCACCATAGATTCGTAAGAGCTATATTAGTTCACATTAATTTTAATAAGAACTTTAAATGTCATTAGCTAATACTCGTTATATTGTCATAGACCTGGCTATACGGGTTTTCCCCTAGCAAGCAGCACGTAAAAATAGCCACGGAACGTGGAGCTGTTTATCTGTATCAACAGTTATACGAAGAGGGAACTGTCCCACATCACGGGAATGCGGGGGTGCGTTGTAGAAAATTATTATAATTCTATGAACTACATTAATGCCATATTCTTTTGGTTTTTATAGGAAGCAGTGGCGGAGATGAATCAAGCCCTAGACGAGGACATGGGGCGCGGGGTCGGCGAGGGATCTGCAAACTATGGTGGAGGGCCATCCAATCGCAACCCCGAATCGGATGACTACTCCACTGAATCTGACATAGATTAGCTCTAGGCTAAAAGGGTGGATACTCCCCTTAACGAGTCTTTTGTGATTATTTAAAAATATAAATACAATTCACTTTTGTGATTATTTAAAAATATAAATATAAAAATACTTTTGTGATTACTTTAAAATATAAATATAAAAATATAAATGCCATTTTGCTCCTTGTACACCATATTGTAATAATTATCTAAGCCAAACATTTTTTTATTTTTTTTTTATTTTTTTTTTCATAAACGTCGCATGCGACGTATCCACGTGGCTTTTTTATTGCCACGTGGCTTTTCGAATTACACGTGGATTTTCATAATTTTTTTGCGGACGCCGCATGCGGCGTATACACGTGATTTTTTTACGGACACCGGGGATTTTTTTGATATTCCACGTGTATATTCCACGTGTATATTCCACGTGTCACGTCTCATGCGACGTCTGAGTCACGCCTCGTGTCGCGTCTGGCGCGGCGTGGCGCGTCTGCGGCGTCGACGTCGCGGCGACGACGTCGCATCGCGACGTCTGCGGCGGCGATAAATGCGGCGACGCCGGTGCGGCGACGCCGTCAGACGTCGCTATAGACGTCGCTAAATGACCTTTTTCTTGTTGTGTTAAGGAATGCATTGATAGGAAAGGCACCTTTAGCCCCATATATGCTTTGATAGGAGGAATCTATCCTTCACGCCCCATATACGGGAAGGATATCCTCCACGCTGGGCAACTAGAGGTGTAGGCATGAGCGGCATATAGGCATATAGGCGCTGTCTCCACGGCCACGATGGAAGATTCACCCTCTTCCTATGCCGGGAGATTAGCCATGCATCCATGTAGATAGGTGGGGTGGTCACCATATAACCAAAAATTTATTAATAATTAAAATGGTACTAAGAGTGTCGACCTGCAGGCCAATAGAGCGCTCCGGAGGGCAAGGAGGTCGAGCTGCGAAGACTTGCAACACAAATTTTGTTGGAATGTGTTGCAAGGAATAATTATAGATATAAAATGTTGAAATTTTGTCAAACTTAATGTCGTAATAACTAAACTAGTGAATAACTTGTGATGTTATGAATTGAGAAGTATTCCATAGTATAATGGCGTAATAATGTTCTAAAAATATTACTTTAGGGTAATCTTGGTAAATGTGTAAGTATTATATTGTATGCATCACGTTGATTGCAGATTAGGAAGACTCCAAGGTGGGGAGACCCACGATGCTGCGGACAGCATCATTTCAAGGTGGGGAGAATGTGACGTTCCAGCACAGTATACGGTGCCTCGTCACGCGTACACGCCACTCCGACTGACGCGTACGCCGATGTGTAGCCAGGTGGGTAGCCCTAGGGGGCAACTTGCTAGGTATGTGCATTTATTATTAATGTGCACATTTACCAATGTGCACATTAATGTGGGCACACCTTTCCATGTGGGCACATTTTGCCACCTAGCCATTAAAGGCAAGTGGGCCCTTTCCAATTATCCCACATGCTAAAAGGGGTAATTGGAAACCCTAGCCCTAACCCCATGTCTATTTAGGGTAGGAAAACCCTAACCTTCTATTTTCGTCCATAGGGTTTTAGAGCTCTGTTTTGGCTGCCCCAGGAGCCAAAACCGCCTCCCAGACTCTGCCCAAGCGAATCGCACCATTAGTTTCCCTTGATTCGATCAGCTCAGCAGGATGGTTGAACTCAGGTCAGGAGGAGCCACCCAAGGATCAGGTATTTAGTCAATTTAATAGCTTAAACCGTCTTCTAGTCATAGAATCAGTAGGTTTAACCTATTAAATTGCCCATAGCAGCTACCTAGATCTCTAGATCCCAAACACTAACTAAAGAACCTAACTCTATGATATAGATTAGATCTAGTTCTTTAGTTCTTCTATGATGTATATGGATGATGTATCTCTGTGAACTCCTTGTATTGGGAAGGGGGTAGAGGCCCTAAAGCTTGGTAGTTGATGCTCCTAGAAGTAGCCTCTCTAGCACACTGTAGATTCGGCCTATGTACAAGAACCACACCTGGTTGTGGGTGAAGGGGCCAGACTGGCTAAGAAGGAGATTCGTGTCCTGACTCTTGAAGCCATCCCTCCGGTGTGTAAGGCCTCACCAGGGGATCATTGTGACTAGGTCTAATGGCTTACCCGAGGTGTGGGTAAGGCATGGGCTCGACACCAGGAAGTGGTGTTCATGACTTTCCGTGGGGTTCGAATAAGGCCGGTGGCCCTCTAGTCACCTTGAGTCGGCATGGAGATCTCTCGGAGGGAGTGATCCCCACCGCCCCATCGGAACCGGGAGATGCAACCCGGGAATAGCCCCTTTGGCTATGCATCCGGCGGGGCTGATTCCGGTCCCAACACTTTTCACCCTATTCTCGCAAAGTGTGCACGGGGAGGGGCGGATGGAGTGGACAACCCAATGCCATGTTCTTATGCCGACCAAATCCATTGCCATGAATTTCATGCGCAATGAACTCACGGAGACCCAAGCCGCGGGTCATCCCTTTGAGTTCGAGCCTTGGGTAGGATCCCTATGTGATGTGCTGATCTTTGTCTATGCAGATATGTGGAGGACCATCCTTCGTGATGGTCATATGATGTTGATGTATGTACTACTGACATGTATGTTTGCGCTTCCGCAGCTAGGTAGGCCCTGAGGGAGACAGGTAAAGGACCCTTCATTCTTCCCAATTGGAACTCTTCAAGGTTGCAGTGATACGTGGAGGGCCCTATATTAGCATGGAGCTGGTATGGGGGATGAACTCCTGTTTGTATACGGTGAGTGCACCATATATGAGTAGGGGACGTCACAGACAGTACACTATCGTCCATTCGGTGCAATCCGATATGGATAGGATGTGTAGATGTCTACTAGACTTGGCTGTCTAATGGACCATAAACAAAAAAAATACTAATATTAAATAGCTAAGGTATTCCAAATTTTTAATACTAATATTGACCAGCTAAGGTAGTTCAAATCCGTTGAGCAAGACTCTTATGATACATGCACACTTTGTAGGTAGAGATAACTCCCGTATGAATTTAATGGTTCATCATTAACATGACCTTCTTTTGTTGGTGTGCATCATTGTGGGTGGCCGGGAATTGTTTTTTACAAGGCCAAGAGCAAGACACGGGTACACTGTCTAAGCTAGACTATATAAACTATCCTTTTTATTTGGTTTCTACTGTCCATCCACCTTTTAAGTATATCTGATCTCATTTGGACAATAAAGGAGCAGTTTGCCTTGAGCCCAACACGAATAATAAGTCTCTACCTTGCCAACTAAAAGAATCTAGGTATTTTTGCTATCTTCAATTGATCCTATTGACCAATGTTGTGAACATTATGCTGAAGAGCTCATTTTGTATGAGGATCCCCACGTGCCACTTACGTCTGCTATGATGCCTCTTTATTGCGAGTGAAGAGACCATGAGAATCCACGGCATAAGGAACCCACGGCCACGAATCATGAACCTTGGAGCGTGAGTCTCATGCAGCACGAATCATGGCAATTATGTCTCATGGAAATCAATCTTCCTAGTTGATCGTGTGCGCGTCTATACCAGTCTATATTTCCTTCATCAAAATGTACTCTTCCATGCCATTCTAAATTTCCTTCTCCAAAACGTCTAAGATTTCTTTCTCCAGTACTTTGCTTCCAATCTGTACCTGATGACTTGGTAATTATAATTCTAGGTTAATTTCATACTCTCTAATGTTCAAAGTTCTCAAGAACAGTGATGCTTTTAGTGGCGAATATTTGCAAAAAACGAATTTTTAGGGATTTTCAAAAATTTCTTACAAATGTTTAGTAGGTTATGTATCACATTTTTTATTATAATATTCGCCCTGAGTTGATATGAAGTTGTCGTCCAAGAAGAAACTCGCCATGTAATTGAACCGAGGACAAGAGGGCATTCGCCCCTAATTTTATAGCTTCTTGCGACTAAACATCTAGTATTCGTTCTGATTCATATCAACACTGGATTTTGATCATCACAAGATTATCTGCAAGTTATTCCTTGAGATTTGTATGACTTGATAGACTTTTCCTTCTTGCATTTGTAGGTAATCTATTTCATGGGATCCATTTGGTTTTAGAACGGAATAATGACCTAGAAGTGCTAGATTTCGACCATACCGACTTTATTTTTGTGCCTTGAATTCAAACCCATTTCTTCTTTGAGTAAAGTTATAAATGTATTTGCTTATTATAAAGCTTCAACAACAAAAATTCGCCAAATAATGATAAGAAGAAATGGATTATTTAACACATTCGCCATTAAAACTAGTTTTATTCTTCTTTACATTCGCCAACCATTCTATATAAATTGCATTGAAAAAATAAATAAAAGCATCCCGGCTCAAGAATGAGGCTTTATAAGGAATTTCACGATGCGATGCTATTTTACTATCAACAATTGTCGCAAGCATCTTCAACCTTTAGTCTTTGAAGCTTACAACAAGTTAATATCTTTAGGCTATGCACATTCATGGGTTGCAAAATAATTGCAAGCAGAATATCCGTTATCTCTTCTGAATTGCCCAATCTCTCATTTTAAATATCAAGGTTATTGCCACATCTATGTATGCACTACATTTCTCTTGGATTTAGGCTATGGTTGTTGCTTATCAAATTCTAGTGTTCCATAGCCAGCCACACCGACTGGCTTTAAAATCTCTAGCTTTCTATTGCTTATATGATGTTATGAGGTTTACTTTTATCTCTACCTACTTCCAAACGATATTTCGCCCCAAGATTTGGCAAGTGCCAGCGAAGTTACATATTGAAAGACTCCGCCTAGGGATTACAGACTCACATGGATTTTGGGAGCCCAAGATATGGTTATTTGGCTTGAAAGGACTTAAATTTGATATCATTTAAAATAATGAACATATTGCAGCAATAGTGATTTTATATCAGAGCTTAAAGAAAAATTGAATGCTAAGCCATTACTGGTGTCCTAGATTATTCATTTGTACTTACAGGTGGTACAAGGCCAATTGCAATTGAGATGTGAGGTTTGGGATAATAAACTTCCAAGAATACAACCTATGCAATCAAAATTACAACAGAAAATCCCATCTGATTCATTTTGTTGAGGTCAAATCTTGAAATGAGCATTATAACTGTTTTTCTCTTTTCCCCCTTTTTTTTTGAAGGATGTCAAAGTTTATTGAAAGTCCAAGACAAAAGACAGATATAATTGCACAGATGGGATTAAAATCTCAGAGAGTAATCATAATCCACTAAGTAGGACCACTAGCCTATGCATAAGACAACACACTCAAATAAATCTTGAAGATCAACTGTCGCATGGTAGGAGCAAGCGAAGAGCAATGGTAGGCCTTAGCAATTCTATCTTGAGCGTCTTGAAGTTCAGCTACAACAGGAATATCCAAGCCCTTACTACGCCTCCAAATAGACCACAACCACCATCCTGACGCTAAGTGAAGGGATTGGCTTCACAGCTTATTCCAAGTAGCCTGATAAATAGTCAAGAGCACTTGTTGACTTGTCAATGTCACATTAAAAAGAGAAAGCATCAAGACTAAACCAACTGGAGGTGATCACACAAAAAGAAATAATGCTCAATAGTCTCATCCATTTACTTGCATTTAATGCTGATGCTCGAGGATCGAGGATCGAATATGTGGACAAGCACATTGACATGACATTGCTGGTTTCGTAGTTTTTCTTGAGACTTTGACACCAAACACATACTTGGCAGATGATTTACAACGGAAAACATGTGCCGATTTCCACCTTCCCTCGACATGTCGTTGCAGCACGTGTATGTAAGATTATTAAAAAGTCTGAGAGAACCTCCACTGTTATTTGCAAGTGTGGCTGTTGGGGGTCATAATGAAGGCCTTTGCATCTCTTGGTGGGTAGTAAGACATGCATCTTGAACGCTACATTACACAATTTGGAAGTGCTAAAGGAAAGAAGTTGGCTAGAGTTTGTTTAATCTAATAGTTGTAGCACTGGATCATTTCTATCTGAGGAAGAGAACCCATTATGGCTAGTAGAACAATCAGATTTACAAGCTAGTTGGCCTCGCAAGACAGCAGATACGGTTATTAATAAGATGGGCAAGCATATAATTGCATTATGTGAGGCATTTAATTTCATTATGTACAATGGGATTACTAGATTTCCCAACTCTAGTGGATTCACGTACTACCAATCAAATGGTAGCAGCACAATCGATTACCTTATTGGTGATCCAAATGCATTACATCTAGTGACGAATTTGTCCATGTTAGATAGGAATATCGATTCTGATCATACTCCTTATGTATTTACATTGGATGTAAAAGCTAACAGAAAAGTGCCAGCGGCAGTACCACCACCAAGGCTGAAGCTATGTTATAGACGTGCAACTGATTATGAAAAAGCCTTAGATGCCAAGTTGATGGAGTTACAGTGGCAAGGGTCACTAGAAGACAGAAGCAAAACTCTTATGAATCTCACTTTTTGCAAAGAAGATCCATATTTGGGCTTACCAAGCCAAAAGAGGCGAGAAATGGGCAAATAGTAAGTGGTTTGACCTGGATTGCAGATCAGCAAAAGAGACATGGAAACAATCCAAGGATCCTGATAACTTTGTTCATTATAAAAAGCTTATCAAGCGAAAAAAACGAGCTTGGATGAGAAAACATACGGAAATGCTTATGCATGAAATGGAGATAGATCCAAAAAGGTTTTTTAACCGGTCTAAAAAGCAAAACTTGATGGGTGATATTTCTAGAAAGGAATTGTTGGCATGGGTACAAGATTTATATAATACGCCACATATGGACCAGATGGTTTGTGAGGGAGATGCCACTCCAATTTTTACAGGACATAATGTACAAGAAGCCTTGAAGGCTATGGGCAATGGCCGGGCTAGTGACTCTAATGGTATGTCAGCTGAATTGTTAAAATGGGGAGGTGCGTCACTTCATGCCCTCTTAGCTGAAATCTGTAATGAAGCTCTTTTAACAGGACATTTTCCACAAGATTGGTGCTTGAATAGAGTTATCCCGATATATAAATCTGGAGACAGAGATGAAATTAAAAACTACCGCACAATTCTTGTGGGTAGTATATTTGCTAAACTATTTGCCGCAATGGTTGAAAAAAAGCTTACAGATTGGGCGGACTCTCATGCTGGGCGAGCAATTGGGCAAGCAGGTTTTAGAGAAGCATACTCTACTCTTGATCATCTGGCTACTTTGAGAGTGTTAATGAGGGCTAAAGGGATCAAATAATAAGAGATATATTGCCTTTATAGATCTAGCGAAAGCATTTGACAAGGTAAAAAGAAAAGATCCGGCCTCGTGTTAGAACTGTTGCAGTGTACCATTGAAAATTAGGCAAGCGGTTGCTTGTCTTTATAACAAAAGTCCCGCTTTTGAGCTCTCTTTTCCTTTTACAGGACCTGAATGCATTGATAATACCATTGGGGTTAAACAGGGATGTCCTTGTTCGCCAACGCTTTTTGGGTTATTCATAGATGATTTGGAGGGATGGTTGGCGAGACTTGGTGGAGTTGGAGCAAAACTAGGTAAGTATATTGTGCAATTATTACTTTTTGCGGATGACATAGTTTTGATTTTCAAAACTGCCAATGGGCTTCAACAACACTTGGATGTGCTACAGGAGTTTTGTGAGCATAATAGTATGCAAATTAATGCAGCTAAATCCAAGGTAATGATTGTTGGTGGCCGTGACTCAACCATTTTTACAGTCGGAGGAATTCCTTTGGAACAGGTAAAAGAATATAAGTATCTTGGCATAGATGTTACAAATGACTATAGGTGGACTGTAGCAGCCCGGAAGAGAGCCCTGGGGGGCTTAGGGCCTATTATAATATGATGCATCTCCCAATGGCCAATTTATTATTCCCAGAATATACGCCCACAGACCACAAAAACAAGGGCTTGCTCTTAGTAGGGCAACCAAACCAAGTCTTAAGAAGTCAAGTATAATTTGTGGGAATGGCGAACTTTCGATGTTCATTTCTTTTCTACATTACTAGTAACGGTGCCCAGCGTTGCTGGGCATAAGTTGTGGACCTGTAAATGTTAAGGCAACAGTGATATTGAGGTCTTGGCTCACCACTCATGCATTATCCTTTAATTCAGTGTCTAGCTTGCTTTCCAATTCATCACTCTCTCAGAAGCTTCCACATTTGTGTCCTTGGGCCTAGAACAGCTTGATGCATTGGCAAGACTTCTTAATGTCTTCTATGTTTGTTAGTCGAAGTATTAGAGGTCAGCGCAAATGCATGTGCATCAGAGGTGCCCTTGGATTGAGTCTAGACTTTTTTTGATGAATTTCCATTGTTTTCTTCCTAAAAGCCCTTCCACTTCTTTAATTTGTTCCCCTTTTTTTTTCGCTTATCTCTTGCATTTTCTCATGTTGTTAGATGGTGTTCTCCTCGCATCAACTCATGGTCGTAGGTTGATGTTTTGATTAGAAGGGAAAAAGGGCATAAATTTGGGCCGTTGACAAAGAGACATGAATTTGGATCCTTCTATCACTATAGCGACAATATAGCAACCAGAATGTTGATATTGTCTTATACAATATGCTCTTTACTCCAGAAGATATGGTCATGGAAGGTGTCATGGAAGTTTTTCTTGGACGACCCTTTAAGGCTAGATGCTTTTCATTTTTCAATGAGACAATTTTTTTATGAGGCAATGAGACAATTTTTTGGGAAGTTGTTAATTATTCTGGTAGTTGCCTTCACAATAATTTTAGTTGCTATTATGCCATACTTTTTTAGTTGTTATGCCCATGGGATTTGAACCCTTGCTAATGTATTAATTTTTCACATTACTATAGAAAGCCAAGCTCAGTACAAAGTTGGGATGGTGGTTTTTCCTTGGCCTGTTTTTTCCTTATCATTGTTGTTTTTAGAGGCACACAAAAAGGTAACGTGGCAGTTAGAACTTTAGCCCTACATACAAACGTTTGTGCATATTTATCTCAATGGTTCAACATGTTCTTGGTTAGAACTTTGGCCCTACATACAAACGTTTCTGCACATTTATTTCAATGGTTCAACATATATTCTTTATATTTTCAACATGTAACATTTGTTAGAACTTTTGTCTAACATACAAATGTTTGTGCACATTTGGTTCATACCATCGCTAAAAGCAGGTTATTACATTGTTAGCAGCCTATTACATTGATTTTGTGTGGTTACATTGTAATGTTATGTTGCATATATACATTCAATTTAATTTAGATGGTCATGTTCATCTTAAGAGTCCAATTACTTGTTCTAGTTGTTTCATTAAAAAAAAGAAATGTTGGGAAATGCAATTTAATTTACATGGCCATGTTCATCTTAAGAGTCCACATTCTGTGTGTTGGTTGTGCTTCCCAATGAATAGGAAACTTTGTCTAAGTCAGTAAAATTGTGTGAAGGCCAAAGATGTGTCCACATGGGAAGCAAGCTCCATATAGAAATTTCTCATTTCAAAGTCAGCAGATTTAGCAGAGTGTTAGACCAATGAAAATAATGTCTCAATCAAAAAGACCTCCTGTTCCAAGATCACAGTCTTAATGGAGTTCACGCTTTCTCTGTTCTTCTAAAGGATCCCAGACTTTTCATCAGCCTTTCAAGCGCCACACAAAGCACAATACAAACAGAGAAGGTTTGCATAAAGTTCCTTCATTTTTGGTAAAGGAACCTTTTGGAACCGATTGTGCTGCAGAGCTTCTTTTCCGCTGCACCCACGCTTTTTCTAAGCTGCTTCTAAGTCTAAACACATAGTAAATCCTGTTATTAGGTTCATTGAATTCTACTGCAAGAAATACAAACGAATAAAGAAAAGGTCGTGCAAATATATTGAGGTTTCACCTGCATTTCCTTAAGCTCTGCCTGTCTACAAAGGTAAAAGACCTCTGCAACTGACACATTCACCTATATAATAGAAACTTCTAAGAAATTCAAAATTGAAACTTATATCCCTCCCACAGACACAATTTTATCTTTGAAGCTACCTTTGAGAGCTGATTTTTGGCTTCTTAGAAAGAACTCTCACTGTAGTAGCGACTCCTTAAGCAAATCCAGAATATTCTATGCCATGTTTTAGCAAATGGCGTGGAATTGAACCCCGCTCTAAGCACCACTCTGACTTTAAGAAGAGTCAGAGAAGAAAGCAAATCGTTAGAACGAATCTAAAGTAGAATAAAGGCTAAAGAAGAAGAACGACGTGAGTAGGAAAAAGGAAAAATAACATGGACCTACCCTCGTTCTTTGTGGGGATTATGTTAAAACAAAGCGATTCGATTAAAGTGTCTCAAACACAAACCGCATAACTGACTATAATAGAACATACTATGAAGAAGAATACCTGAGCACATGCAAAAGCCACTCTCCGAGCAAAAGCCTAGTCTGTATACACAACAATCTTACCTTCAAAAAGACCACCACACAGCATAATCCATCGTAAAACCACCAGACTGTTTGGCCGTTTGCCCATTCAATGAAACATTGCTTCCCCCGGCATCTCCAGAAGGACAACTTCCAAGCTATAGACATCCAGTATTCTTTTATCTAGCCGCTTTTTGTATATCCCGCGCCAAGTAGCCGCTGAGATGATGGCAAATAAAATTTATGCCCTCCAAACAAAGGTTTCAAAGGGCGCTTTGAGTTTGTCGGATTTGCTCAAGCTCTGCAGCAACACGTTTTGGTCCTGTTTGCTAGCCCAAATCAAGGTCGTCTTCATAATGGAGGTATCAGAATCTATCTTATTTTGAAAGTGTTTAACCACATTTTTTCTATCAGAATCAAGGGGAGAAGCTTGGATCAACATATTCATCATTTTAGCATACCTTTTCATGTCATCAATAATCTCACAGAACTCTGCAGGGCCGCTAGGAATTATGACAGACGTGGTGGACCAATCCCTCTCACAGAGTTTGAGAAGCCACATGCCTCTTTCAAGAACGCGAATTAGCTCCCTCCAAGCTGCCGTTGCCCATTCCAACCTGTGAAAGCCAGAAGCAAGCGAGAGAGCACCACCATTGCCGATATGAGAATCGAATCCATATCCATAGCCTAGCAGCCATTTTGTTCTTTGGATTTGATCGGGGAAGCAAGGAAATGTTTTTCTTTGGGCAAAGCGCCTTGGGAAGGGACCAAGGAAGAGCAACCAAGCAGGAAATCGGCTAGGGTTCGATGGTCTGCAAGGAAATCCAAAATTTTAAGTGAAATCTGGGCCGTCGAAAGTTTTAGGGTTTTATGCACGACATACACTAAAACTTTATAATAAAGGATTAAGTAGTCAATTCAAAACAGCGTGAGCATGGAATGCTTTTTAACGTAAAATCTGGACGGTTGGCTTTTGAATATTCTGGAACGCAAGGTGCACGTCGTCCTTGGCTTCGCTATAAATCTTCAACCACTCTTCAGATATCAAGCTGCAGCAGATTGTGATAAATGGCCACCATCATGCACACCAGATTCCTTTTCTTTGTGTCCCTGATTTTGCTGCTGGAATTATTTCGGAAGCTCGACCACCACCATCTCCACAACCACGCCGCTGCAACATCTTATTCATAGCCCCGTAATGAATAGATGGTTCAAATTACTGTCATATTCCATCAATTTTATAAGGCGTAAAATTGGCCCATTTTTTTGGAGTGGCGCCGCCGTTCATCGCCGCCTGGTGCTCTGTTCTTGGTATTTTTTTCGACCTGCTCTCTTCTTCGCCGCCTGGTGCTCTGTTCTTCGCCGCCTGGTGCTCTGTTCTTGGTGTTCTTCGACCTGCTCCACTCCGCCTGGTGCTCTGTTCTTGGTATCCTTTTTCTTCTATCCGACCTTGCTCTGTTACAGGCCATTTTTTGCGAGGTTTCGAGATCTCCAATGATCCATTTCGAGCCAAGCTTGCTTCTGTTAGCTATAAGATCTCTCAAAAGGAAACATATCCATTTGTATAGGCTGGAGTTGTAGAAGCTTTTCTTGTTTTTCTTGATGTTTCTATTTGAAAGGGTTTGTGCGGTTAGGGCCCTCATTCTACGCTCAATCGTATGCATCAACCATCTACGTTTTCTGGCATTTATCTCATTTGTTAACGACCGATTTCCTTCATCCAATGTTCTTGCAGGCAACATTTTTGAAATTCTGAATCTTGCCATATCGATAGCCAAAACCTTCAAGAATAAGTTCCAGAAGACGGACTAGCATCTCAGAAGCATTTCTTGCATTATTGAAGTGCGAATCAGCAGTTTTGAGGCTTGCATTTCTAAGATTCAGAGTCTGTGCCATAGCCACCGGCTTCCCTTACACGGTTCGTAATTTGAACCATCTATTCATTACGTAAGGGAATCTATGCCCCTCGGGCATCCCCCTCGGAATATTCCTCGGCGGGACCTGCTGGCCCTCCATGGCGCTTTTCATGACTCCCGCTTCGTCGGCGCCGCCTCGGAAATTCCTCGGCGGAATGCCCTCGGGGCGTAGATTCCCTACTACATAAATCATTCCTTTAGTTCTTATTCTGTGGCCGTGGCAATCGGGTTTCAAAAATTTGAAAGGCAATTTAAGGATGGGCAAAAGTTGATGCCCTTTGAAAAACAAAGAAAAATTTTATGCACAGAAACCGGGGCAAAAAGGACAAAAGTATTTTTCCGCAACACATACATGCCAAGAAATTCTTACTTTTCTGCTCCAATTCTATTATAGGTTTTTGAGATGCCTTTCATGTCAACTTCTCAGTGTTGATGGGAAACGTAACTAAGGCTCAGATGGCCAAAGACGCTGGATTCAAGCTAATGATTTTAACTGTCAAGTATTATGACAGATTCTGCCTTTGGCCTTCTGCCTACACCTTACTCTGTCAAGAGCAACCCCTGGATTAATGAAAATGGCGATGTCATTGTGAGTGCTGCAAGGGAGTTTGGTTTTCATGTGAGTCTCTATTTATTTCCTTGGGACAGGTATGAGCCTTGTTATGGAGATACTCTGAAGTATAACATATTTCATGGCACAGATGGAAGAGCTTCTTTCCAGGTTTGTTCCTTCAAAATCCATGAGTGGGAATGTTTTCTAAGAACAATGCAGAATGTATTACTTTGCAAGTTCTTTGAAGGTTCTTTTGTATTTCTGGCCATGTAGTTGCAGGAGTTGCAGAGGCCATTCATTCACCGGATGATCCCTTGCCATGCCTTGCTATCTTTGCTTCCAGGCTTCCTGGATTGAAGACAAAGGAATTTAAGAACACCTTTCTTTTATGCCTTTCTTTTATATCTTCTTTTTCAGATCTTTGATTAAGATATTTTCAGTATGGAAAATTTCATGTTTCTCATATATTAGAAAATTTCATGTTTCTCATATCTCTAATATGTCTTTTGTAGAATAGATCCTGAGCTTTATGTACATGTTAGACAGTTGGAAGGCATCAATAAGGAGGAAGGAGTTCAATTACAAAATTTTTAATCAAGTTGGATCATCTGAGCATGGCAAAGACAGATGATGAGCTTCTCATACAATGAGAAAAAAATGCGTTTAGACAGGATTCTACTGGATTACATCCTTAGATCATCATATTATGCAATGGTAGCCAAATTTCCTGAAGCAAGCATGATTACGGTATGAGAATAGTTCTCGATTATCCTTGGATGCTAGAAAGCAATAAAATCCTTTCATCTTGTCATATTTAAACCTCTAATTGTTACATTTATGCATGATTACTATATGCAATTATGCATGTGATCATTATTTCATTCACAAACATTAGGAACAATTGTTACAAAATGAAAACTATTACTTAATGCAATGGAAAAAATGGAAACTGATATTGATGTAAATGGTAAGTGAGTTTCTGTGTTGGTAACATGATTCACGTACTGCTGAGAGGTTGTGCATAATAATGGCCTAGTTAATGTCTACATTGGCATGGTTGCTGATGTTGTACTCATTTGGCAACAAAAATGTTGTCTAAATCAGCACTGCAGATTGTAATATAGGCCTGAAACTTAGAGTAATCCCTCCCCCTGCCTAATATAATAATAATAATTAATTAATCACGCCCACTTGGACCTTGAAGGCGATGGAGCGAACAAACATACAGTATTGTTCACAGTTTCAATACTAGTGAACAATGTGCTTCTACAGTTCTGAAATAGAGACCAAGCACCATAGGATTATCATCTAATAAGGATGAAAAATCAGTAGCCTGTATAATTTACCTTGAATATCCTCATATGTTGGACACTGTAAGAATACATGAGCTTCATCTTCAACCATATTCATGTTGCATACTTCACAAAGCCTCTCTTCTCTTGGAGTTCTACCTGTTTCCACACGTAGTCTATGAGAACTGATTCTCTACCGCGCTATGTATTTCTTTAAAGAGCTCGGGATTCGGGCTTTCAGGTAATTGTTCGGACTCGGAGTATATCAATAAGGGATTCACTTCTGATGTATATGTAACCATGCGCGAACCCTTGTGTGCCCAAAGCTTCTCTATAACTCGTGTCTGTACTAAATCTCGGGTACCAATATCTGTGTCTGGTAGCTGATCCATGGATATCCCCCATTTCTCAGCCCATACAGTCACATCACGGTACCATCCTGTGGATGAGGATTGGGCTAGTGCCAACTTAGGTAAACGCCCATCTGGCTGCTTGCGAATCCTTGTAACAAAGTTCAATGTCTGATATAAAGCTTCGGCTTCCAAAGGGAGCATGCCAGCTTCTGCCAATAGTATTGCATATGGAATCTGTTGTTTAATCCCTAATTCCTCCTGGAGAAATATCTTCAATACTGATTCAACCTGTGTCCATTGATGAGTTGAGATGCAAGGCCCCCAGATAGGTGAGCCATATAAGACTACGGTCTGGACTAAGGTTTTGAATAGGATTTTTTCAGTCCCCGATGCGTGAGAGACGCCTTATGACATTTGGTTAGCATACCATATAAAGCTTTCTTGCTGCCCTCTATCCGTTTTCTGATACACTCTTTCCAACTATATTTTGCCGAAAATTCTAGTCCCAGATATTTGTAGCTATCTACAATTTCTAGTGTCTCACCCTTAAATGTGAATGTAGGTCTACTTACAGTCCCAAACACCATCACTTTCGATTTGGCCAAATTGACTTTCATGTGTCTTACCTCACAAAACGTTGCCAGATTGTCAAGATGGGATTGTAAACCTTCAGGTTTGTTTGCCACCAGTACTACGTCATCAGCATACAATAGTGGACCAAGAAATGACCCAACTGAGAACCTGCTAGACCTCTTGTTCTTAACCACTCTTCAAGCTCGTCTATGTATAGACCGAACAGGGTTGGGGACAACGGACACCCCTGCCGAACACCTATAGTGCTTCGAATTTCTCCATCAAATTCCACAGATTGGCTATCACTTCGGAGTATAACTGGGAGATAGCTCCTTTGATTTCCTTTGGTACTCCAAGGTGTTCCATTCATATCCCCAAGTCCTTTCGAGGAACTGTATCAAATGCTTTTGCGAAGTCAATGAAGGCCAAATACAACGCCTGTTTTGCCTTTTCGCTAAGTGCGTGATCAAGAGTGCAGTGCTGTTTTCTGAAACCTGCCTGACAGCGAGCTCTTTTCTCATTTTCATCAGCTCATAAACTGAGTTTTCTTGCTAATAGACTTCCTAGCAGCTTAGAGAACATACTGCCGATTAAAATCGTCCTGTAATTACGCACATTGTTTTTATCCCCTGTTTTGTGGATTGGAAAAACTTTGTTTTCCTTCCAGTTTTGTGGCAGACCTTGTATAACAGCTTGGTTCATCAACTTTGTTACAACCTCTATGGATTTATCTCCAGTCCATTTCAATAGCTCAATGCTTAGACCTTGTAGATCAGCTGCCTTCCCATTTGGCATATCTTTAAGTGCCTCTGTCACATCCCATGTTGTGAACATATCTGAATCTACAACCTCTGATTGCATGGTTTCAGCATTGTGAGAATAGATTTTTCGAACCATGTGTAGCAGCTCTGTGGGGTCTAGATCTGCTTGGGTTGTTTTAGTTGATAGTTGTTTCCAAAAGGTTTTTGGGTGCTCACAAAACCATTTCTGAAGGGACTCTTGCCGTGTCTGAAAGTATCTTCTCTTCTTTGCTCGTATTAGTGCCTTATACCATTTTGGTTTGCATAGGCATCCAGTAGGTAATGCTGCCCTTGCTGCACTACATTCTGCATCCCACCAGCCATTGCTCCCTGCTTTCCTTTGTTTTGTGCATCCAAAAACTTGTAAGATGTCGCCAGTAACATTCGTAACAGAGTGAATTTACAATGTTAAGTTGTATCAATATGAAATTTTTTCTTATTTCTTCTGCTTATGGTCTTCAAGATCTTACAGATATTGATATCTTTTCTGAAGCTCAGGTTGTCATTGAAGCACTTCAACACAAGGATTGTTCCATGGCTCTTGACTGTCGTTAGGAGAACATATAGAAACTCAAAAAACATTCAAGGTATAGATGTTAGTATTTGGTTTAAGTCTGTTTTTTGTTTTTGTTTTATTACTAAATCAGCACACTTGAATCTAAATTGAGGATCCAAGAATTTATAGAGCTGCTACGAAAGGAAAAGATGGTTGATGCTATTTTATATGCCCGGAAATATCTTGCACCATGGGGGGGACACACATAAAGGATTTACAAGTCATGGCCACATTTGCCCACATAAAAGTAATACAGAGAGCCCATCTTACAAGGTAGAACCATCATTCAATTAAATTGGGATTATGTCTATTCTAAAATCGCGCCGCATAAGCCTTTTATTGACCATTATATTGAATTAACCACACTTTTGCACTGAGTTCATTTTCGGGCTAGGAAGATGCATTTTGTGTTGAAATGGAAAGGCATTCAAATATTCGATGCAAATCACCCATATTATGACAGAATGTTGGCAATATAAAAAGTAGGAAATTGCTTATTATTTCGTACCATCACGGACGGCAACGAAATCTATGGATTGAAATTTTAGTGCTTTACGAATAAATAACGGCAAGCAAGTTGCTACAAAACGGAGATTTTCGTGGATCAAATCGGCATAAATATAGCATTATAATGGAACATAGACTTAAAAGACTATTCCGATTCATCGTCGACAGGCGCTCCTGAGATCCTCTCCATCATGAACAAACCATGCTCTGGATTCCATATAAGATGTATTACAACATCAAAGGGATCAGGATAGAAGCGGACGGGATTCATAGCAACGACAGTCAGCCAGTCCTCAAGTTCTATTTCTAGCTGGTGGCACCTGCAGAGATCCTCATGGTTCATCTTGCAGGTAATAGAATGTGCCATAATAAGAAGAAGCAGGCGGAGTCCGAAGCCGATGGTTTGTCAATTTCATGCATATCTATTTATACACACCTAAATTATTGACGGTATATACATACAAATTATTGCAAGTATAGCAAACCATACACATAATATAAAAAAACAATACAATACGTACACAGAACCAATAATGCTGCTATAAGAACACAATATATATTAAAAAAACTTTGGTGTAAAGTATATTTCATATTCAAAACTTTTTTGGAAAGTGTATTTCCTGTATACATATATATCAAAAAAGTTCCCTTTCTAGAACGATTTTCTCAAGGTCCCATTTCCCCTGTCCGATCAAGTTGCGGGTATAGTGTTTGTATCTCTTCGACCGTTTTTCCTGAAGCTATTTCGTGCAAGACACTAACAAAACGAAGCAGGAAGTCATCTTTGTCAAACAAATCAGGATGATAGGATGGCGGATTTAATGACTGTGACTGATTGAAGCAACACTTTAGCGCGTCATCATCCACCATGATCATGCCTTCCTTTTCCTCAACACCTAGGGCATCCATCATGTTGCGCAAGCATTTCACAAATATTTTTTTACCTGTCGGTTCTTTTGGGTTTGTGAATGAAGCACATTGGCTTTGATCCCAGATGGACGCCCAATCTCTATTTAGCTCAAGCACTACTTTCAAAACTTCCTGTATATTTCTATGCTCCATAGATGACCAAATTGCACAACAAAACAGACTGAAGACCTGGTCCAACATCTCCTTCAGATAAGGGCGCGGGTAAACAAATTTGGTACGTGTCTCATATGGTTGTTGCGCGCATACCATGACTTATCAAACGTTGCTTTAGGTAACGGTCTACATAGCACACCATTCAAATCAAAGACCAGTACTTTTGGGGAAGCCGAATCATGTCTGTAACGCAAACAATAACATACGAGATGAAAGAAATGGAAAACGAAAACACGCCAGGCGCGATTTCATAAATGGTGCATAACAAAATCTAAAAATATTATCTCTAGGAAACTCTAAATCGCGCCTGGCGCGATTTCTATATGCTTGTCGTTATATCAAAGAAAAAGGAACATTGTCACAATACCTTTCTTCTTCATCATTTCCCGTGGTATCTTCTTCCGTTGCATCCTTATTCTGAGTTGTCTCCGGTCTGCTAGAAGCACCAACCACATCAGTTGAGATCTGTACAGTTTGAACTACGCTTGATAGTTCATTACTCTTTACGCTAACCTGGCTAGTACTTTCAGATTTGGAATCTCCTTCATCATCATCCTTGTTATTATCATCATCCTTGTTATTTGCTTCCTGTCCTATATTTTCACCGTCAAGGAAAAGGTATGTCAACAGGCTGTCTGCTCTTCGGTGTCATCCATGATGTTGCCAACCAAGAGGTGTCTCATAGCCTCCCCTTCTTTAGCCAAATCTGCAGGTATTTCGGCCTTAGAGGTAGAAGCTTTGTTTTTTGCACTGCCAATTGGTCCCCTAGGTGCTTCCTCTAGTACTTTCTCAAAGAAGAGGTCCAAAATTTTTTTGGCTCGATCATCGGAGACGACGCTCTGGCATTTCCTTGCTAACTTCAAAGCTTCCCTACCGATGTAACCTCCAACATGAAGCTCCCAGCAAGTTGTCCCCAATGGGCAAAATGCTTCAATGAGATAATGAGAAAGGTCCATAGAGAACCCGTTCTTGTTTAGCTTCCCCCTATGTGACGTTAGGAGCTCATACTTAATGTGATCCACAAGAACGGGGTCATCCTGGTTTTCTTCCTCTTCTTCCTCTAGCTCTTCCACGACCTTGATACCCTTCCCCTTATCTTCTTGCTCCAGATAGAAGACGTTTCGCAGGACGCGTTCATCTAGCTGATAGCACTGCCATGCAAGTTTGTCTCCATCTGGTTTTCCCTTAAGCCTTTCATATTCCTTATCATCCATCATGGCTATCATAATGATAAGCACATGAGAAATTTTACTTGCTGTGTTGAAGTCACTGTCCCTGTTTTCATCTATGAGGATCGCCTGTTGTATGACTTTCACGCATTCTAAGTCATTTGCAGCAGTTAGAGCATATGCATAGGACATGTCGGAGGGACATATAGTGACAATTGTGTAATTCATTTCCGTCGGGCAACCACTGCATATGTTGAAGAACGTATTATAGTCTTCAAGAGACCATCTGGTGCCTCGGCTATCAAGTACGAATAGTGTGATATCATGGGGACCAGCACCCACTTCTGGCAATGCACACTTGAAACCAGTGGACACTCGATAAAAAAAACGTGGATTCCGTCTCCGGGGTCTGCTTCACCAACACGACTTTTCTTTTCAAGTCGGATGCAACTTTCGTGTGAATCCCTTTAAGGTTTGCAATGTTCTTCAACTTCTGCTGCCTGACAAAGTCTTTGGACCAAAAGACATACTTCTTCAGGTCGTTGTTGGAGACGTTGTATTTTTGCATGAGTCCTAACTCCGTCAACGACCAGTCCCCTGTAAGCCTCTGTAATTCCTCCCCAACTGCCATCTTGAGCACTCTAATATTTTTCAATTGGTCGCATGCCTCTTCAAATGATTCCCTGTCCTTTGTTGCTGAGGTTTTCTTGTAAAGGATTTCCTTTCTGATTAACCTGTCCAGAACAGAGATCAGTTCTTCATCGTCCAATCCCTGGGCCTTCCTCATCTCTTTTATATGGATATCAAAAACTGATGTGTCAACAGGAGGAAATCTGCCTTGTGAATCTGGCAACTTCTTCTCCACGTAGGCATCCCAGAATTCATTCCATTTCTCCCATATCGGATCTGAAGAAAAAATGATCTTGCAGGCATCCTTGGGTACAGTTTGTACTTCGGAAGCATCTCCCTTTTCATCTACTTTTTTCTTCTTTGATATGGTGCTCTTAGTTTTGTCATGTATTATAGTCTGACAAAGAGTCTGTTAACCACCTAGTGGTTAACATTGTGCATGCACATGCGAAACCTTAAGCGGAAAAAAAAAATTTAGTTTCGCTTACGCGAAACTTTTTTCGCGTAACCTTCAGTTTCGCTTACGCGAAAAAAAAATTTCGCGTAAGCAAAAACTAAATATTTCTAAATTTTTTACTAAATATTTTTTTTCGCGAAATTCAGTTTTGCTTACGCGAAATTTTTTTTTCCGGCCGGTAGGTTAAAAATACGAAAAATACGTATTTAACCTAAAAATACGTATTTTTGGACTTTATACGTCTGAAAAAATAATTTAATACGTATAGAACCTATCCCTGATGCTCACGCCACGCTCCTCACGTTCATCCTCACGCCCCTGTTCATGCTCATGCCATGGTTGTCCACACCTCCCTACTCATGCCATGGCACTCTCTATCTGACGAGTCATGATTACATTTGTGAAGCCTTTTTTATTGTTGGTCTTTTCATCTTGGAATCCACGCCATGACCTCTCTAAAGACACGTCCATACTCCTTATGTTTGCTCACGTTAAAATCCCATTGCATGCCTCATTTGGCTTATCATGGGGACATCATTTGATACTTAAATTTTGAAGACCCCCTTAAATATTTTTAAGTGGAATTTTGGGCCTTGTTCATTAAAAGTGGATTCCCATGATATAAGGGAATAGTCTCTATGTTTTTTTGCCCCAAAGTTCCTATGATCCATGATCTGCATCGACATTCCTTCGGATCCTTTTCGTCATCAATGCCTTCATGAAGATCTTTTACGGCGACACAACCCAACCATTACCATCATTTTTACCCCTAATTTTTGGCACCATGTTGTAATTGTCGGACTTGTCTTATAAAAGTCTGTACATGTTTTCGTGCTAAAAACTTTTAGGGGGAGGCAGTGTTAACCACTAGTGGTTAACATTGTGCATGCACATGGTAGGTGCATGCACATGTTAGGTGTCAGTGGTGGCAGACTGACACTTGGCATGATTAGGTTAACATAAGTGTAGGGATTAGATTTAGTTAGATGTACGGCTCAGATTTGCGGTCTACATTATATTAGACCGGAGCCTCTTCAGATGTACTCAGGTTTGATCTCATATTTGGAGAGCCTCATTTGGCCATTTGGCCTTTTGTATAGGAATGTTTTTCCCATGTCATTTAGGAGTGCGCTTATTTCGGCTAGCTCAGCAGGTGTTGTTGAGCCGCTCAGGAACCGGCAGTTTCTGACAGAGTACAGCTTATAGAACAACTGATTTCCAGTATGCTGTGCCTTCTTGATCAGAACCTTCTGGGCCTCTATTGAATGCTGGCCATCTATTATCATAAAATGTATGTCTGGGTTCTCGATGAAGTCCTCCAGCTTGTTCCACATGATTACCTTCTTTGTTCTGGTATTGTAAGGCACTACATTTGCAGGCATTGGCACCTGCCCTGGATTTTCGATCATGCTGTTTACTATCTCCAAGGAGAGCTGCTTGTCATACCTTCTGCTGACATAAATGGCTTTAGTGGACCTGAAAAGCCTATCGACATGGACTGGATGGGTGAAGTTCAGGCCCAGTGGATACTTGTCAGCATATTTTTTCAGTTTGCTCATTGCCTCCAACTGCCTGGCCTTGTCATCGTCACTTGTAAGGCCTGCTGTCACTTCTGTAGTTTCCCTGCCTTTAGAACTATCTTCTTCCTTATCCTTCACTGCCTGTAAGTAGACACTGCCCGAGGGTCTCGTGCTGATGGCTCGTCAAACAGCTGAAAGCCCCTCGCATATTCTTTTAGGCGTCAATGGCTCGCCAACTGTCCAGCCAAATTTGAAGAGGGAATCAGCCGTGTCGTCTGATCTTAATGCAGTCTCTTTAAAAGAGCTAGAACTGCATCGATTGATCTTCTTTAGGCTTTTCTTATTTTTTTGTCCCACTTCAACTAACACTGAACAGAAAGAATCATCCTGTACTTCGCATGTGATAAGAATTCCCTGCTTCTTCATTTGATCAGTCTCTCTTACCCTAGACATGAATATGAGGTCTGTCTTCCCACCAGTTTTGAAGATCTCCACATACCATTCTGACCCCTCTATAAGATCTTCTTCTAGACATGGAGGTTCTACCTAAGCCTTTATTATTCCAGATGTATCTTCTAACGACAATACATGCTGCAGGTCTGTAACAGTAACATCTTCATCTGTCCTTTGCTTTTTCTGGGCTGAAGAGATCTCACTGTGTTTGGTTTTCCTTTTGATTGTCTTTTGTGATCCTGTAAAATTATAGCACATGGGTTAATCTTTTAATGCTAAAATATATGCTAACTTGAAACGTATGCAACAAAAACGCGCTTGGCGCGATTTGAAAATGAATACAGATTATAAATTTATTAAATTACGCCAGGGGCGTTTCGTCAATATAGATTCGAAGGAAAAGAAACTAATGTAATGACTAAATGAAACTACGCCAGGCGCATTTTGTCGAATAAAAAAATGCAACAAATACGCGCTTGGCGCGCTTTAGAAGTGACCTTAAAGATAAAGAAACTAATGTAATGACTTATTAAACTGCGCCAGGGGCGTTTTGTCCGAATCAAAATGCTCAGGACACAACTAACTATAAAAAGCATAACTTAAAGAGTTGAATCTTCATCTCAAGATATAGAAACTAATGTAATGCCTTATTCAACTACGGCAGGGACACAACTAACTATAAACAGCACAACTTAAAGAGTTGAATCTTCATCTCAGGACACAACTAACTATAAAAAACACAACTAACTACTGCATACTGTTCAGTTAAGTATACAAGCTTGAAACAACACATATAGCATTAAGCATTAAAAGAAAACACAACATGAACACATTAAGCATTTATTTGCAACACATTAAGCATTTATTTGCATATATTTTGGGACATATGAACTCAAGTATTAGAGGACATATGCTTCTTATCGGATAATAACTACTATTAAAGAAAAAAAATCCTAAAAACCTATCAAAAAGAAGGACACAGAAATAAAATACAGAACAAAAACACAGATTAATACCTGAGGCGCTTGCTGGATTTGTGCTTTTTGCTTGTTCAGCAAGCTCCAGGCTTTGGATTTGTGATTTGGCCTGTCGCCCACCTCTACTTGCACCTCGGCCGCGGCTGCCAGATCCTCTAGACGCCATAGAACTGCAAGTGCAGATAATATGAGACTGGGGTTTTGGTTTAAACTTATATGTATGCGTTCATAATCTAGGCCGTCAGATTTAGAACCGTAAATTCAAATTCGCGTCCTTTTCAATTTATACCGCCTGAATTAACCGCCCGTCCCGCTCATTTACAAATTTAAAATGTGTTTTTTTTTTCAGTGCAATTTCAAGAAAACAAATAATTCTTATTTTCAAGAAACGCATATGTGGCAATCTACTACCACCTAATCGGCCACCTACTCTCAGAGCGCCCTCATTCGACCCGTCCTCAGAGCGCCCAAGATCAATCGACCCGTCTAGAGCGCCCAAGATCCAAGATCGATCGACACAAGATCAATCGACCCAATATCAATCGATGTCTGCTGAACTAAGGTGAGTGTGATTCCATTCCGAATATGCACACCTTCGTCCTCTTTTTTTTTCCAATGCCAATTCTAGCATTCTGGTTGTTTATCAGTGTCGGAGAAGAATGCTATCTTTTAACAGCAAACTTGAAGCGCCGAGTAGGATTATGTAAAGTCGAAGATCTGAATCCAAGTTCTATGTGTCATGGTGTTCCTCTTGGAAACAGTTTCTGTAAGATTTCTATTATAAACTGCAATTATGAAGATGAGGCTCTTCCATGAAGACATCCCGGTGGCGATACAGTTGGTGAAAGCATGGGCACATTTGTAGCATGGCCAAAAGAATGTCTGAAAAAGGTATGTATATGAGGATACTAAAAAAAAATATGAATATATCATAACATCTGCATGATGTTGTGAATTTTGAATTCTTTGATGTTCTTTAGCCAGTCTTATCAACCCCATGAAACCACACATTAATGAAAATGTGTAGTTTCTTGGGGTTGGTCATACTGGCTGGAGGGCATCAAAGGATTCAATGTTTTCGACATTGCATATAAAAAAACATAATAAAATAAGCGTCACATAAAAGTTTAAGCTGCAAAATTGCGGCAGACGTGAGTTTGTATTTATATTCAAGAAATATATGTACATTTTTTCTTCTGTGAAAATGCGCCAGGCGCGAGTTCTTTCTAAACTAATATAGCAGGCTATACATATCTCTACAAAATGTCACATCGGCCCACTTCATCGGCTACATACCGAGTCTAGTCCCACCTGTACCACTCTGATATGACATCATCCTCCCATTCATTGGGAATGTCGAGTCTCCAAATCAGAGTGTCCCGTCGATCCTTGGCTGACCTAATCATAGCCTCATATTTATTTGTTGGCATGAGCCTTATTAAGAGCATGAGGAGCCACAAAAATCCTGTGATGCGATGGTAGCATTCCCATGGCCCCTGATACAGACTGTCATATGGCTTGTCCAACTCTCTTCGTAGGTTTTGAACAACACAATTAAGTAGTATCTTGTATAGGGTCCAGCGTTGATTGTCGTCCAAAGAAAGTATATTTGAACTAGAAGCAGCCATGTGTAATGCACTAGAACGAGAGAAATTAACTAATTAGCAAATGATATTCCTCTCCCCAGAAAATGATTCTAAATATACAAAATAGTTCAAAACACGCCAGGCGCGTTTTCTATAGTGTTTTTTTTTGCAAAGATCTACTTCACACGCACCTGGCGCGATTTGTATATAGTAGTATGAAATAGAAAAACCAAACTAGAAACGCGTCTGGCGCGATTTGATAAACCTAGTGGGAAATAGAAAGCCAAACTAGAAATGCGCCAAGCGCGATTTCTAGATTATGAAGCCAGGGGAATAGAATATGAGCAGATAGAATAAGAACAGAACAGATAGAATAAGACCATATAGAGCAGATATATAATACAGATTACTTTAATAAGAATAAGAGCAGATAGAGCAGAATAAGAGCTCATAGAGCAGATAGAGCAGAATAAGAGCTCATAGAGCAGATAGAGCAGATATATAATACTCATTATTTAGTTCATTATAAATTGGAAGCCGAAAAGCAGATAGAAGCAGATAGAAGCCGACCAAGCCTGGATTGCCGAGAAATTGGAAGCCGAAAAGCCTGGAATGCAGAAGCGCAAGTTCGAAATAGAAAAGTTCGAAAGTGTGAGAGAAAAGTTCGAAAAGGAATGTTAACTTGAAATAATAACTGCTTTTAAATTTTCGTACCGCGCCATAATAACTTCCGCGAAAATTTATTACAAGGTTTAATAGTTTTAAGGACCGCGAGTTTAAAAGTTTATTAGAAGGGTTTTTAGTTTTAAAGTTAGAAGGGTTAATAGTTAAGGTTAAAAAGTTTAAAAGTTTAAAAGTTTATAAGTTTAAATAGTTATAAGTTTAAAAGTTTATGAATTAGAATTTAGAAGTTAAGGTTACTTAGAATTAGAATTTAGAAGTTTATTATGAATTAGAATTCAGAAGTTAAGGTTATAAGTACATAGTTAAGGTTATAAGTTTAAAAGTTCATGAATTAGAACTTCTAACCTTAAAACTTTTAACCTACAATAACTTTCTAACCTATAATAACCTATAATAAACTTTTTAACCTTTTGTTGTGAAAGACTACTTCTGTGCTGGTGTTTGGGCGTGTCCTCTGAGCTTAATGCTTTATCTTCTGCTTCCACCACTGTCTTGCGGTTAATGGCTCGCACAAGCCTTTTGATATTGTTGTTCAGGCCTTCGATGTAACCATCTACTGCTTGCCTTTCTGTTATCCTTGGCACCTTCAGTCTTAGCCTCGTGAACTCTTCTGTGTACTTAGCCACTGATAGGTTACCCTAGTCAAGGTGGTAATACTGTTGGATCTGCTTGCTCATATGTGATCGTGTAACATAAAGGCTTTGCTGAAGATCTTAAATCTGCAGTTGTTCCTCTTCAGCTTGTTTGATTTTGGATAGATCTTCCACCCTATCCGTGCTGGCCTGATAAGATTTGGAGTTGCCACCTTATCGATGTCCTTATCCTTTATCCCATATGAATTTCCAAATTCCTCCATCTCATCTAGCCATGCCTCGGCCTCCATGCCTGATCTGTCTTTCCCCCAAAACTGCTCTAACTTTCGGGTCTTGTAGACATTGCCCATAGCACTATTAATTTTCTTCTGGTAGTTCTCTGCTTGTAGTTTCTTTTCCTTTCATGAGAACCATCTGATTCACTTTCTAAGCTGCTATGTGATCTATTGTCTGCACTATCACTCGGACTGGAGCTCGACGGGCTAGGGCGTTCTCCTGTTTCTTCTCTTCCTTTTCCTGTCCCTATGTGCTACTGGTACTTCTTCCTGTTCCAACTAGTCCCCCTGCTCTGCCTCCCGGGGAGGTGGTGGTGGAGGTGAAAGGCAACGAGGTCTTACACCCAAGGCAGGTGACTACTACACTAGCAGGCTAGCAGTCACAAGGTAAAGGAGACAAGAAGGCCTCATTCAGGGAGCAGCAAACACCAGGGCATTACTCACCTTACAAAATATCATTATCAGAGCTAAAGGTTTGAAATTTCCAAAGAACATTAAGCTTAAGGCCAACCTGGTTGCTTAATTGATGCCTACAGATGCATGCCCAGTACACAGCTGCAAGTGCCATTACACCACGAAGCTTCCAGCGCCTTGCAAGTGATGCTCCAATGCCTTTAAGTATGGCCCTTTGAAAAGACCACTGTCCACTCAACTGCAATATTCAAAAACCTTCATTCCTACAATTGAATTTGGCATCCATGTCAAGGCCTCTCTCTAGCCTGCAAAACAAAGAGACAAAAAACATGAGATTGAAAATCCTCCCTTATAAGCGCTTTTGTAGTAAGTAAAATGGACTTGTTGGGATATATTGTTAATGGCTTGCACGATGTCAAAGAATAAATGTAGTAAGTATGATGGGCTTGCTGCTAGGACATATTGTTAATTATAAGGCTTATATCGAAGTTCCAACGCTTTAAGAAGCAGGTAACATGGGCTTCTCTGGAGAAAAATTCAACAGATATCACAACCATTATGAAAATGCCGCCTTTGATCATCAACGTCAGATTTAGGCTGGCAGACGAAAAGGTCTACCAACATATATTCTTCCTATTTTGAAATCCAAAGCTCTAGTCTTAAAACCATGCCTCAGTCTGGTGCTTCCAGCTTGAATGATGCAAAAGAAAGAGAAATCTGGTGATGAGTTCAAATAGAAATCCTTACCATTCTTTTTTATCCGCTACTACTGCAAAAGGTTGTGATATGATGCCTTTTATTTTTTCTGGTTGACTCACATATTATCTGCATATCAAACCCAAAAAGATCATCAGCGTTGGATTTAAGATGGCAGATGAAAAGCTTGAACTGTGAGGCAATGCTGGGATTTTGAATGATTTATGAAGAATTAAAGAGCTACCCTTTTCATCTACAAATTGAATTTGACATCCATGTCAATGCCCTTTTCCAATATTCTTGGTTGCCCTTCTATAAGTGGCCAACATGAGATTGAAAATATTCCCTTAATTAAAGCACTTTTGTAGCCAAATACATAGGTCATTTGCAACGATGTCATACAACACTTGCTTAAAGCTACTCAGACTGCAAGATACTACAAAAATACTGCAAGATACTACTCAGAACAGATGTATTTTTTCCTCGTCGTTGAAAAATTCGACTGAAATTGGATGAAGTTTGCTGAAGATCAACGACTACAATCAAATCCGGCATTTCTTGGATCTTAGATTGAACGAATGCAAATAAGAAAATCGAGCGTTACATATATGCGATGAAGAATCCCTTCTTTCTTGTGCCTGAACCAAACTCCAATAACCAGAAGCAACAAATCTCCTGTAGGAAAATCAACGAGCTCACATCACCTGTCAAACTTTCAAAAATCCGCTGCCCTACTCCGCCATAGCTGCCCTAATAAAAATAAGGCTTAGTTCACAAGCAAAGAACAGGACTGTTGCTCGGGCTCTAGCATGCGCCTCGAGCTCTGAGGGATTAATGGGGATTTGGAATGCAATTCTTGCAGATGAATGCATTAGACGAGAAGGCCGACATTTTGTTCTGGCTACCGGTTACATGGTAAGAAGAGCTTCGCCCACTAATGAGGGTGACCGCCTTAAGGGCGCTACCAAGTTTAGAGCAGTTTTCAGAATATACCAGCATATCCTTAAAATATGCTAAGAACCCACCTAGCGAGTTTGCCCCAAAGCATAATACACCCCAGACGATATTACGTCATTTCGTAAGTGTACCGAATTTTGTGTAAAACCACCAATCTAAACTACTTTCCCTAGGTCCGGCAGCCCCTGGCTATGGCTGCCAGCAACCAACAAGACCCGAGAATGGCGTTTCAGCAGGCCCAAGCGCAGGCCCAGGCTCAGGGAACCGTCGTAGTTGGAGGTCCAGGTTTGGGTACCCCTCCCCACCAAGTTTTACTCTTTAGGGCTCAATACGCAGCTACTGCCACACTACCGGATTCCGCTGCTTCTTCTGCCTTTTCTGGTGTTTCGGATGGATATGGTGTCGCCACAGACATGGCTGCTGCAATGGCTGCCATGGCTGGTAGGGTAATTGGTGCCGCGGCCATAGCTGGTGGGACAAGTAGTAACGGCACAGGATTAGGGCAAGGGCAAGGGCAAGGACATGGTGGAAATAATGGTGGGGAGGTATCAGGTTCTGTACCCAACTTGTTGTCTGGTCAAGGGTATTACACCGTTGAATCGCTAGAAGGTGGAGCACAGGATTTTTTGCATCAATTCAGTTCAATGGCAGCAGGTAGTCAAGATCAACAATTAGGAGCAAGCCCAGGAAATGGTTTAGAACTGGCTTCAGCCAATGGAGGCCATGAATATGGGCAGAAAGTAATGGCAGGTTATTCTTCATCTTATCATATGCTTATGCCACACCTAGATATGGAGCAGGCACGTCTTATCCCTCATGCATTTGCCAATGGATTGCATCTTCAACATCCTGGACAGCACGTGCAGGCTGGCCATCATCTGGGTCGGATGTTGCCCCTGGGGTTATATTCTCCGATAATTCCTGATCCATCTTATATGTGGCTGCGTGAGCGGGAATTGGAGTTGCGCCGTCGGCAGCTTTATGATTATCAGATGAGCAGGGATAGGACAAATTTTATGCGGAAAGATACTTATCATCAGGATGTTAGTAATATGCTTTCCTTTTCTCTGAACATAATTCATATATGTTGCATTTTATTGGTGCCATATGTAAGTCTTATTTTACATGTCTTAAAGCGTGCTTGTCTAGAACTTGAGGAAGGTAGGTTTATATGTGTTGATGATATAAACCAAAAGTCTATCCTGCTTGTTTTTTCATTCCTATTCTGGTTTTGAAAGAACTGTTGGAGTCTTCTATTTTGGTTTTCAAATAGCTTTTTGAGGACTGTTGGAGCCTGAATTCAGCAACTTGTCAAATTTTGAGTTGCTGCTTATGCAGACTCTGATCCTAACTGGAAGATTTGATTCTCAAGTCTCTTGGGGAACACATGGACTGTTAACAGACATGTTCGGAGAAGTAGTGTGGTGCATGGTCTGATTTGACAGTCCTCTTGTTGGCCAATCACTCTGGAAGCAAGTTCAAAGGAACCATTTAATACCTTAATTGTTCTTCTTGATCTATTAATGCTTCAAATTAGTTCGTCTATGATTAGGGTTAAAGGTCATGAACTAAGTTCACAGCGATAAGTAGAGTTACTTTTATCTTATAGCATGCAGTGTCCGATGTCATTCATGTACAGTTTGTATTACTCATGGCTCATGCCAATCATTTGAACAATAGTATGCAGTCTAAACTCCTTTTTTGCATCTTTGCATTTTGTGATTTAAACTTGTTAATTTCTCTTAGTTTAGTCATGTTGACCGGTACTTTTTAAAATTTCTGAATCCTTTTCTTCCAGAAATTTCGCTTGCGGAGAAAAAAGGGTAAGTTACCACCAAAACCTCAGTCTGAGCCAAAGCCATGCCTTGTTGGCCCGGAGGGGCCAGGCTGGTGTTCCATATGTGAAGTTGACTGCAATACACTAGATGTTCTAGAACAACACCGTGGAGGTAAAAAGCACAAGAAGCAACTGCAGAAGTTGGAAATTGGCGCACTCCAGGTACACAGTAAAAGAACTCAAACTGGGAGTGCTCAAGATGTAAACACAAATGTTGGAGCAGGGGACTCCATATCTAATAACAGTTCCTCGCAAACAGGAAAAAGAACTGGAGAAATTGAGTCAAGACAGCTGGCAAAAAGGCCACGCCATAGTTCTGATATCCATTCTACTGTAGATACAGTAGACGGGCTACCTGTGTTAGAAGTATGTGAAGCATGCAGCATTTCTTGTAACAGTGCAACTGTAATGGATTCGCACCTTAAAGGTAAGAAACATGCAGCTAAGTTGAAGAGATTGCAAGAGGAAGCTCAGCTTGGCAATCAAGAAGCAATCATAAAGCTTGCACTTGTGGAGGAGAAAACCATTTCTGTGAGAAGGGCTATGGAGAAGGAACAACATGCTCCAAGCTTAGGTGAATCTAGCATGGCATTAGTAAGCTCTATGGAATCCCGTGATAATGGACAGGATATCAGTTCATCAGTGGAAGAACACCTTTTGTATTCTGCATGGAAGAATGCAGGTTTGACACAGTTGGACACGCTTCAACCAAAACCATCTCATAGTTCAGTTTTAATAGAAGAGCTTTACCCGGAAAGAGAGGACAAGTGAAGAGACGCAGCAACTACATGACTAGAGAATGTAGATAAGATGGGCCAGTTCGTCGTTTGTAGGTTGTATTATATGCCTAAAATATTCCATAAGGCTGTTGAAGCTGGCCATTAAATGGTAAAAAGAATTCACAGTGCTCTATTATTGTCTTGTAATATTCATTCAGCTATTCAGCGTGCAAAGACCATTTCTGAAAGGGAATTTTTTTGCCAAGGGAAACTTTTTACTTCAATCTTTGGCAATACAATCACTTCAACTAATGGAAAGTCTACTGAAATTCAATGGAAATATATTATTGGGAATATCATCTGATGTAACTTTAAGTTGGAATGTAATTGACATACAATTTTTTCTGTTCCGGATCTCTCAAAGTATCTCGATTGTGAATGGAAGGATGCAAATTTGTTATCAACAAACCTAGTTTTAGCATCTGAAAATTTAATGGTTGTGGTTTGTATATTTCTATATTTTTTCTGTATGCTTAAAGATTATTTTAGGTTATATTCCATTAGTATACTTGTACTTGGATATATATTTATGTGCTAAAAAACATTATAAGTTGTATTGTAGTTTGAGATTTGAGATAGATATACAATGTTTGAGATAAATACTTTTTACATCATACCACATGATAGCTTTTAGATAGATATTCCATGTATTCCACATATGAATAGATAGATAATACTTTTTACGTCATACCACATGATAGCTTTGAGATAGATATTCCTTACATTCCAGTTTAGAGATAGATGATACTTTTTACGTTAGTTATTCCATGCATTCCAATTTGAGAGACATATAGATAGGTGATACTTTTTACGTCATACCACGTAACAGCGTCCCATATAGGGACATATGGCGTTCTCTTAAACGTCCCAAGAGATGAAAGACGTGAACACAAAATCTCTGGATTGTTAACTCAAAGGACTAGCCACCAAACCATCGAAAAATGGATAGATCTTAGCCATCTCTAAAATAAACATTGCAACAGATACTGGCACATGGAATAGCCTAACATGATTACAAAATATGAGTAGCATACGAAAAACTTTAGTTTCTCTTTAGATGTTACATAATTATATCTCAATGGCTTTTGCCAATCTTAATCATAGATTAGCTTCTTCAAACTTAGAAATATTATCTAGTCATTAGATTAGCTTATTCAAACTTAGAGACTTGTTTAAATTTGAAGAAGCTAATTATATCCCATGATTAAGATTATATGTTTAGATAGTGCCTAGATTCATATACTTGACATTGTACATTGTATCTCTGTGTTGAATAAAATATATCCAAGATACAAAACGATGCTTAGAGAGAGGGAATTGTTAAAAAGAGCTTCTCTAAGCAATTGTTTGTGAATATGCTGGGCCATTAGAGGTTGTATAATTTTGCTAAAGCTTCATGCTGATATTGATGTCGACATATGGGCTTAACGCGCTTGCATTTGTAACAACTAGAATCAAAGTTTAGGTGATGAAGCTAACATTTTTGGACCAAAGAATTTACAGGGCAAGTACAAACATAAGGTCAATTCGAATCCTCGAGCCTCTAAATCTAGGCTTGTACCACAGATAACTTACTGCAACTTCAAGAGGTTCAATGGCAATGCAATCACTTCAATTAATAGAAAACTCTACTAAAATTCAATGCTTATCTTCGATATATCCTATTTGGGAAATTCATTGGGTAATACCTTTCTCATTAAGTTAAACATTATAGATGACGATGTAACCTTCAGTTTGGATGTAGTTGGCATTAAACTTTTCTATTCAAGTTCCTTCTAATTATCTCAGATCATCAATGTCTGGATGCATGATACGGTGTATAGGCATCATAGACATAGGCGCAAAATACTAGTAGCAAAATCTATTTGGAATATCCTAGAGGAAAAGGTGAATTCACCAGGGTTACAATTCATAAGTCAGGCTCTACTTTTATCGTGCAAATATAATAAAGTATCGGTATAAGTTGCCCTTCTATGGTCGCTTTTCAATGGGTCGCCTAGTAAAATGTGTGGATTTGCCACCGATTTAGAGCTGTTACGAGGAAAGATTTGACAACATGCTAGGGACCAATCAGATTCTCTTAGACATTTATCCAATAGAATGGGTACAGCCTAAACGCATTGCTTTTCAAATAGTCAGAGCATGAACTTTGTGGAGTATCTTGAAAAAAAGGAGAGCAATTGTCTTTTACAAAGAACACCTCAAGCACGCAATTGTTGGATGTTATTGTGATGTGTTTAGAAAAATACAAATGTATACATGATTATAAGGCTACCCAGAAGGACATGGTCTGGGGAACGTTCATTGAATTCTACTGGTTATCAATCCTCAATACTATGTATACGGTTGTAGGTTGACTCTAAAGCAAACTCATGAAAGGAATGTGGTGAAAAACTTTGTGACATGGATTGGAGAGTAGAGACAATATACAAGTTGGTTTGCATTAGCGGGTATGATATGTTATGATAGATGCTCATCACCTTGAAAGCACATTGATATTGATTAATTAGATGTATATTGAAGAGAATTTTTAATCACAACATAGAAACACTCTAACTGTCGTATTAAATAAGCTTCCAAGGCATGTCAGTGATGCATAGTATATGCATAGCTTTTTATGGTAATTGGACAAGAATTTTTTCACACCCATATGATCCAACATCTTTGTTTATCTATGGAAAGGAAGTGAGGCATCTTTGTCTTAACATCTTATCAGAATCACTCCCAAATAATACTCTATGTCCAATTAAATGGTGCTGAAGCTTTTTGCAATTTTCGTTAGTCAAATGATTAATAAGATGATTAATCATGTCGTCCTTGATGATCTTGTCATCCAATGATGATCTTGTCGTCCTTAAAAAAAAAATGATTAATAAGATGAAAGAGCGAATGAATTAAATGGAAGAACTATTAGCTTCTAAATAAATTACTCAATCATATATAGTAGTTCAATAGGCTTGGGGCAAAGGGGATTGTTGCTTTATGTTGTGAAGATGGTATAGCAAGATTCAATCATATAGCATTTGCATTTTAAGATTTAAACATGGGCAATAAAATTCTATATCTACAATGTCAAAGCAACATATAAATAACTATCGGGAAAGCCATATCAGCAACATTATATATCATGTCTCTGATATTGACATATTAGTGGAGACAATTTAAATGCATATGTGTAGATTGTGGCAATGGAAACACAAATACCGCTAGAATACACCACATATACAGATATATGTATAGGGGCTCCGCATATAAAAAATGAACCAGAACAAGGCTTCCCATATGAATCTCTTTTGCCTCATCCATCAAGAATCCTAAAAATAAAAATTTGCCAACATTAACCCATAAAAAAATTGGAAGAGCTGCTCCAAACAACAACCTATATGGCAGTGCTGCGCTGCTTTGAAAGCCATCAAAGGACAACGGGCATGTACATGAGCTTCTCACTAAGGCCGTCAAATTCCACCGAAAAACTAAAAAAAAAAAAGAATTTGGAGTGCTCCTTTAAAGCTTCGTCCAAAGATCCTCAGTGAAAAGGAGCCGACATAAAAATAGAAATTTGCTAGGAATAGAACTTCACTCTAAGAGTAAAAATTTTGCTTTGGCCCCGCATAAGAATTTGGTCGACGATTTGTGGTTTATAGTGCCAAGAAAATCCGTATACGCTTAAGTTGCCCTTGCCATATCATCTTCCTATGGTTTTGCCATACTGATATGCCTTCTTAACCTTCTAAATCTTAGGTTATAAATACATGCTTCTACAATTTCAAAACATTATTCTTCCACATGTATTTCCTTTGGAGACTTTAGTGGACCTTAAGTATGTCTCTCCCATTGGTGCAATCCATGTTTGATTCTTGGAGGATGCTTTCTATATTTGAGAATTGCTTTGGGTAGTAGAGGTAAATACCAATGATTTTGAATTTTTTGTTTCCTGGTGTGGAATTTGATTTCTGTGGTCAATTTAGAAATCTTGTTCAAAGATTACGTTGTGCTTTTCCTAATGGTGGATATCCAAAGGTGTATTTTTGTAAAATTGATTTTCAATGGTACTGTTAAATTTTTTTACTTCTAATAGTAAACTCCCCCTTTGCATTATACATATCATGTTCCATTATACAAATACGATATTCATATTTCATTTTTACAAGAATCTTAAGTCCAACATGGTGTATTTAGTAATTTTGTCTTGTGTCTCTAGTACTTTTATATGTCGTGTATTTTGGCCAACATTTGTCTACTATGAGATTTGCCTATTATCCCCATGAAAGAGCCCAGACAACTCTCTCTTGAGTCTGAGCTCTATGTAGATATCCATATCTTTGATGATGGTGTTACATTTTATGTGGATTAGATTATGGTCTATACGATTATTTATTGATTTAGTGGCATGTATCATTCACTACAATAGTAGGGCATGGACGATGAGAACTAGACCATGAGATCCCATTCTAATCGATGTGTCAGCGAAGGAGGACTCATGTGACACAGTGCCAAGAGGACCATAGAATATGAGGTATTGTCATACTTGTATAAAACCCAACATGTTGGCAGAACTTTAACACTCGAGTTGTCAGGCGATGGACCAAAAATGGTGCATGTGCACAGTTCACTTTAAAATTCATATAAAATCAATGGCTCAAAATTCAATAAAACCCTTCCTAGAATTTCATATATGGTAGTCATATTCCATATGAAAAATATCTAAAAATCTATCTACCTCCATTCTTGGAAGTTATGTTTAGGTGAATCTAAGGGGGTCATGCCAAGACTGCCTTATATTTACATAAGGTAAAACTGTCTTAATGAAATACTTTTTTCGATTTTTTTCAATATTTTCTTATTTATTTATGCAGGCTAGAGAGTACAACACAAAAAACTGCGCCCCATTCCAAGGTATGAGAAGGAAGATAGGGTTCATCGAACATGACAGGGTCAAAACTGTTTTCTGTCTTCTGTAGACCAATAATTATTTTAACATGAAATTAGAGATCTATATTACCAAGGAAGGCTTGCATCCATAAAAAAAGATATAGCTAATCACGAAAGATGATCTACATGCACTATTATTATAACCTACAATACTTCTGGCAGCAAACACAGTAATAAGTTTATGATATCAAGAGAAAAGTAGATTTCTTTGTGTTTTTTGCAATATATGACATCAAGAACCTCTATGCACATGTATTATTATATGTGAGTTGAAAAAGAGTGTTATCTTAATTACATGATTCAAATTTTGACAAGTCTAAGTATTGGCCATTAATGGTCCATGGATATTTATATTTAAATCTTGCAACTACTATGTCACTTTCACATCAAATTTGAGATCTATGTTGCCAATGAAGCCTTGCATTCATAAAAAATATAGCATTTCCTAAAAGATGAACTATATGTACAATTAGCATACTTAAACTCCAAAATCGTGTAATAACAAACACAACCAAATGTAGAGAATGCATGATTAACTACTACATATAGGTTGATAAAATTATAAGCTACGTAAATATAAGTGTAGTGCATAGCGTGCATCTTTTATTACCCTTTTAAAGATGATATACGAGTTTTATTAAATCATTTTAGATTTATTTTTGTCCTGAATTCTATATAAGAGATTCTTTAGTCAACATTGAAATCATTATAACTTATGAATGCTTCAAAAAAACATCGAACTATAGCCCTTAGAGTCAACAACTTATGATCACAAGAATTAGGCCAAAACTTATAATAGGAAAAGAGAAATAATTCATACCCTCAAACAGCTCTTTTGAGGAAAATTGGGTATGGCGGCTTCATCTAATGTCATATAGAAACTTGGAAACATATAAATCAATATGTTTTATCATAAAAAAACATTTGCTTTTGATTTTGATTTTAGCAAGGTTTGGACCCCTTTGTGCTAGAAAATATGAAGAATGCAATCTGGACTAGTACAAAAACTGTTAACTTGTATGAGGTTTGAACAATTACCACAAGATATGGGCGAATCCATTGGTCATGAAATTCTTCTAGATCATAAAGAATCAAGTGAAGATCCAAAAGGTGGTGGTAGATTGCAAAATGGAGAAGTTCCTCTCTAGATATATGGGTTTAAGTGGGAGAGGTACGATGGACCAATTCTGGTCCATGGACCACAGATGGTCCAGTGGACAACTCTAGTGTTAAAATTCCATAATACTGCTTCTACTAAAACATTGTCGTCATCTTGTTAGTTGCTCCTTTAGAAACAACCTTTAGCTGTTTTGGGCGTCGAGTCGCCCATCCTTGGTTTATTTTTTAGCCCTTAGAATATCTAATTTAGAGTCCTTTACATTCGAATTAGCGATGGCTAAAAAAATTTGAATTGATTTGGAATTTTAGCTCAAGAAGGCTTGTTTTAATGCTAGATAGATAGGACCTTTTACGTCATACCGCATGACAGCATCCCATAGGGATATATGACAGTCTCCTAAATGTCCCAAGACCATAAGTATTACAGAGTGATGATAATATGTAGCATAATAACAGGGGGTTTCTTTTGTATTTTTATACTATTTTTCCTATGGTTTTGCTATGATTTGGTGAATGTATCCGATGGAGTGTACTAATAAGTATTTCTAGAGTGCGCATACCTGCTGCATTGATTTTTTGCTCTTTTTTAATGGTTAGCACCCATGTATTTGTCTAGATGTACAAGAAAAACATATCTACAACCCTCCCTTTGCATGCAGGAGTCGAAAGGGCATATTTTAGGGTTCGAGGCAAGGCCGACCCCTTCGTGGCTTCTACGGAAGAGGGCCCATGACAGGAAGAGCTGCAGAGTGGCAGGCCGGGCCTGTGTTGGTCTTGTCGGATGGAGGATGGGACATCATCGATTTTTATCATAGCTGCGAAGTCTCAATTTTAGTTGCAGTTTTTTTTCCTCAGCAGGTTTCTTCTGCTCAAGGAGGTTCGAGTCTTCTTTTACTCTGGAATGGGCATAGCTAAAGGGGAGAAACCTATCCAGATCCTCCAGGTACACCGTTTTTGAAGTCTTGGGCAGTTTCTAAATGGCAGAGCTTAAACATATAGCGATGGTTTTGAATCTGGTAAGAGGCTTCAAACCTAAACCTTGCTTCATTCTTTTGGTTTCCATGCCCAACATGAAGCCTACTTCTCTCTTCGAAGTTTTGGATTGGATCAATTCGAGCGAAGAGTGAAGCGAGATAATTTAACATGTCGGTTTTATAGACCGTATCTCATCGAAATAGCGGTTTGCAAAGAAGCATTAGTGGTCATTGTTTGGAGTTGTTGGAGTGCAGCGCTTGGAGAATCTATTGTTGCGGATGCATGGCCATCATCATTCCCTATCGGAATTGTATAATCTCTTATCTCCCTTTGCAGACTCTTGCTTGAATTTGAGCATACAAATGGTTTAACTTGGGGTTTAGCACATGAGGAGATATGTTGAAGATGTGATAGCTATTTGCTACCATTTGAGTAGGTATGGGTCGGGCTTCAAGTTTCGAGCCCACTTTATAGAGAGGCAGGTTGGTAGGATCACTCATCCATCTCACACTCACATGACCGGGCATTGCGTTTGTTCTCGCCTATTTTAAAGGCACTAGACGGAGGGTCCGAGATATCGAGAAATCTCAAAGACATTGATGCGCGGACTTTGCGGGGACTGATTCTAATAGAAGTTTAAGCGCGGTATGTTTCATAATCACAAAAAAGTAAGCCCTTAATCGGTCTCCATACTATAGAAGCTGAATTCAAAGCTTTGTGCATGGAATGAAAGATGTTAATTAGTGGAGAGAAGAAGAGACGCAGATAATAAAGACCGACCAAAAGATTATATATTCCATTAACCAACATTGCTAACAAAAGAAATGCTCTGGCTGCATCATTTGTATCAAGGTCTTCAAGTTACAAATTCCCATATATGTTAATGACTCAGGTGCCATTAAGCTAACAAAGGATCCCAAGTGCCATCCCCGCTACCAAGCATTTGGATACTTCAGTCATTTTATTGAGGGAACGGTGGCGTCTTATATCTCCACCGCCATATTGTGCCGCCAAGCATTTGGATACTTAGGGTCATTGGGAAACTTGACTTGACATGATTCCATGGAAGATGGCATGACAAAACGACTTCTTGTTGGTTCTAAGTTTTAAGATATGAAGCACCTCTTTAGAAAGAAGACACTTATCTCAGTTTTTTCTTTTCTCGTTTTAGATTAGAGTTCAGTTTCAGGAGAGAGAAACCTCACGCTAACATGATGACTAGATCTTTGTGTTTCGATAAGGTTGCAGATTTTTTTTTTCCAACGTTATCTTTGGGGAAATGTGAAAGCATAGAAATCAAGAAGATGTTGGGCTCATTTTCATTGGATGTAATTTGGATCCCATGGTTAATTTGTCAAATCCGTGGTTGGACATTACGGCACTTCAAGTGGCAATAAAGATTATGTCAAGGATGTAACATTGCTCGAACAACAAGAGGTCACAACCTCCAAGTATTTGTTTTACGGTATCCTACCACAATTTTGCCTCAACAAAGACAATTTCTATATGAATGGTGCGATTTTACAAAGCATGACAACATGCAAGGTACAGACGACCGATTACCTAGTTACTTGACATCATGAAATAGGAAGGGCTTGGTGAATCAAGTCCACGACATCTCTATCTCATCTATGCACAAACCAAAGGCGTATATGAAGGAGTATTGGAAACAAAGTCGAGGAAAAAAAGTTTGCACGTGTATTTGCTAAATATTAAGCGTAATGTGCTTCGTTCTAGAGCGGGGAAAGGCCTTCAAAGTTTCTTCAACACCAAATGCATGTTATTGAAGGCATAACAAGCTTGCTTATTCATGTGTAATTTAATACAATCTACATTATTTGTGAGCAATGCTTCCAATGGAACATGTCATTCTCACGGAATCTCATATGTTTTTCCCGCTAATAACAAACCTTGCTAATATTTATTGAATGAAAAACAACTATTGGTTCAACAACATATTCAAACAAATTTCATGCAATATGTGTTTATTTGCTAATTTAAGTTAAGTGTTCTATTCGTTTAGGGCCGAAGGGCCCAAAATTTTTCAACAAATAACTACCATGAATATTAGTTAACATAAACTATTACATTCAATGGTTTTAAATTTAAATCCCCTAAAACCCCCTTTGGTTTGGGTGCATATTCACAGGGGGTTACGAGGGGCGGCGAGAGCCCCTAAAAACGCATACAATACATGTATAAAATTAACACCATTAAGTACATTCGCTGAAACCTTATAGTATTTAACAAACTTTAATATACAGTATACAAAAACTTGTACATGCATACCCCACAAACGAGGATCGCTGCGTACGGTCCAGATCAAGGAATAAAGGGCAAATATGCCCATCCGACAGCTCTCGATGCCCGGAGTAACCCCCCGTGTGAATATGCACCCAAACCAAAGGGGGTTTTAGGGGGATTTAAATTTAAAACCATTGAATGTAATAGTTTATGTTAACTAATATTCATGGTAGTTATTTGTTGGAAAAAATGGAGCCAGTACTTAAGTCGTAACTATTTCAAAATGAAGATAGCTTATTTTGGAAGTGAATGTTACAAATAAATATTTGGATTGAGTTGAGCTTAATTTATCATCCACGAAGACCTTGAGGCAAAACCTTAATGTAAATAGACTTGTAGAGAAAGTATATAAGACTTCAATGGCTCTCCGATTTGGCAACATTCGCATATTATATTTTCACACCCCTCACAACCCCATCTGCCTGTTGCAATTCTGAGGCAGTGTGCACTAGTACAAGTGGACGCAATCGTTCTACACATCTTCATGGGCAATTGTGACAGGTATTGTTGTGGGCCACGGGAAAGTGTGGAATGAATATGGCTTTTGACACAGAACAACCCATGAGATTTGATCCCTTGGCTGACAAATTGTTGCAACTGCGCCTCTCAAAAGGAGCTTGGCCACGGGTATCAGATGACAATCAGGTCACGCGCTATGGTAGGCAGTTGTTGCTGTTGTGCAGTATCTTTGACCTAGTAATTTGCAATGGACTAGCGCAATGGCCATCCTTCAACAAGCACACTTGCAGGCAGGAGAACCAAGGGGGCGGATCTAGTGTGGTAGACTATATATTGGTGGCGGAACATGATATGCATGTTGTCAAACACTTTCGACTGGGAACAAATAGTAGGATAAGAAGGTGGACTCGGACCACCTACCACTCTTGGCAGGTTGTCCCAACCACCTATGCAGCACTCCCGCGCATGTCTCAGCTGCGACTGGACTATGAACACGCAAGGGCTTACACCAGATGCTCACAGATGACTTGACAGACATTTGCAATTCCCTATGCTAGATCAACAGGCAGATAAGTTCATTGACTTCCTTTAGGCTACTCCCGCAAGGTGCTTTGGGAGAAGCCGCCCCCGATGGACCACGGGAGCCATGGCCTTCTCACATAACCGTGCAAGGAACACGTACGTTGACTCCACCAGGTCACAGAACATGCTCTGTTGCCTGCATGGGCCAGACAATACCGTCTTTTCCTTAAGGATAAGAAGGCCAGATATATCATGGCCCATCAGCAAGAAATGTTCTTCCTCCTAGACCGTCATCCTAGGACCTTCTGGCGAAGGGTGCTCAGAAAGCTTATACAGCCTATAGAGAATATCACTCTCGAACAATGGGGACAATACCTGCATTAGCTTTACAATCCTTAGGAAGCACAAGAAACAGTACCCCCACAGCATGGCCCAGTGCTGAACAACATAGAGGCAAACATAGACTAGGGCCTACAGTGTCTAGCCAATGGAAAAGCACTAGACCTGGATGGTATATATGCCTAGTTGCTCAAGTGGGCAGGACCATACATAGTATCTGTGCTGACTGCCATGTTCAACAAGGTGCTACAGGATGGTTTCCCCCCACAGTGAATCGCTAGCGGAGTTGTTCCCATATACAAGGCAGGTGACCCACACTGCCCAGCAAATTACTGAACAATCATGGTCAGCACAGTATTTGTAAAACTGCTTGTCGGCATTGTAAAGCAATAGTTGACATCCTAGACAGAGGCAACAGACGTGCCGGGCCCTCACACAAGTGGGGTTCAAGCCGCGACCATTGATCACATCTTCACACTACAGCGATGGCGAGACTTGTATTGCTGCTTTTGGACTTCGTAAAGGCTTTTGACATGGTGCCTCGGGAAAGATGTGGGCAAGATTGAAAGACTTAGGTGTCCTGTACATAATGCACCATATAGGTTATACGAGACATGTTCAAGCCGGTTGCATTTGACAAGCCAGCTATTCGAGAGCAGTATCGGGGTCTGTCAAGGATGGCATATCTCTCCTACATTATTTGGACTGTACATTGATCATTTGGAGAGCTGGCTTGCAAAAAATGCGGGCAACAGAGCTCACCTATTGCACCAGATTGTCAGGAAGCTGATATTGTTGATGATGTGGACCTCCTTGCTTAGACTTCGGCTGAAATGCAGCATCATCTCGATGCTCTAGACACATTATGCCAGGCAACTGTCATGTAAGTCAACCTGACTAAGACTACGGTAGTCCTCATATCATCCTCACGTCAGCCGCGAGCCCCATCCTTCATTTATCGGGTGCAAAATATGGATAGCTATGTAGGAGTGGAGTCCTCCTCTAGTATTCAGTGGGATGCTTCCATTCGGCTACGAGCGGCAACGGGCTGGAAGGCGCTATATGCCATGCAAAATAACAGTCATAGAGCAGAGTTATATGATCGAGCCTATCAGTCGCACCTGTCCAAGGTCTTGGTGGCGCGTATCGTTTTATACAGGGTTGAGGTCTGGGGGTGTCCCTCGCTACCTATCCTTCTTGGCTAGGTACAGAAAGCCTTTTTGGAGTAGGTACAGACATGTATACCTACCTGCCTATGGAAGGACACAGACTCATTGCCTCGATCCGCACATGCGCACACCATCTCTAAATTGAAACAGGGAGATGAATTGCGGAACCACAGCAAGATAAGCTCTGTCGATGCTGTCAAATGGGAGCCGTTGAAGATGAATGCCATACCCTATAGGGATGTCTGGCATATGACCAGATCTGGGTGTGTTATGCTGAGTTGGTCAGGCCTAGCTAGTCGCTCTATGTGATACTGAGCACGGCTGCAGTTCAGATGTTGGGATCATACCTCTAGGAGGTCATGGATCTGCAAGACCAACTATGTCTACGGACACTCGCATGATTTGAACATGTCTTGTTTGATATTGTACAGTTTGAAAACATTCTTATTACTGCTACGATTTTTCCCTCGAAAACCTTTCGGAGCGAGGGCATTAGAGTTTTTTTGAGGTCAATTAAGGGCCCTTACTCGATGCCACGTCAAAAAGCTCGCGGCCAATGGGGAGCCGAGCTTGTACAGAGTTTTTTTACTGAGCCTTGGTTTCGTCATTCCAGGTGTCAACTGCATGTAGCTTCCGTAATATCCGTGCCTCTAGCTTCGGGTGTCAGATTACACACGTAGCAATTATGACCGTTAGCTCCCGCCCTCAATTCCCGCTCAGGTAATTTCTTCAACAAAGTTTACGCGAAACTCGATTGCCCGCGCCAAGGGAACTTCGATTTGCTCGGGAATAGCTTCGACCTGTGCCAAAGTGAGTTTCGACCACAAAAAAGCTTCAGTCAAGGTAAAATCACCGAGCCTTTCCTAGTATTTCGATTCCGCTCCACATTCTAATTTGAATTCTGTGACTTTAGATGGCTATAAGCTCTATCACAATCGGAAATGACTTTGAAAGCTTCGTGGTGTCGACCGGGGGCTTTGTTACACTCCAACCTGGAATGCGAGGTGAATAGCGAGTCAAAAGATGCAGGAGAAGTGATGTTTCTGCACATTAAAAGGCTTTGGTGGTCGGAGAGATATTTGTACAAGTGAGTCATGTATACACTCCAACAAATATGGCAAAAGAAAAAATAAGCAAGCGAAGAACTTTCCCACGGTTAGAAGCAAATTGTAAGTATGTACTTCTATGCAATCCATATCTAAATTAGTTCAGTTACTTATCCAGTTCATTCCTATTCTGTCAGGTTTGTGTATATCTGATGTGTAGAACACAGTCTCTTCACAGTAGTGTATTCCATTGCTTTCACCAAGATATGGGCTCTTTGTTGTTCGAAGGTAGCATACCAGTGCAGCTCACAGAAAAGGGGTATATGGTTCTGGAGGTATGAATACTCTCCACGAAGATCCAAGCTTATTGAGCTTCCATTGCCCAGCCTGTCCAAGCTATACTGTAGGCCTCTGGATGCCACTTCTGTCTTACTAGCCACGGAGTAAGTTGTCACAAGAAATGTTTACGGCATTGAAGGAGAAGGGAGGTTTCTGCGGGCATGTGAAGACAAATTTAGGAATTGATTTGTTCATTGCCTTATTCAAGATGTTTCTGATTCAAACCCAAATGGGTGGATAGTTTTTAGATAGTCTATTTCTTGAAGGTTGGAGTGCTCGACTTCATGATGGAGCTGAATCTACTGAATGCAGGATAAGTCAAGACATGGTTCGGTTCAGATATTGCATTTGTATATGAATCTATGTAATATAAACATAAGTGACGATTAATTGGAGATCTATTGTATATTGATTGGAAAGGTTTGCTTTGAGTGTAACATAAAAAATTAAAGTAGCTACGATGCGAAAATATGAATATCATAAAATAAGGAAGTGTTGTTTTCGCACCGTAGGCACGGTGCGAAATTATGTATAACATAAAATATGGAAGTGTTGTTTTCGCACCGTAGCTACGGTGCGAAATTCATTAGAGGTTTGATGGGATCACTTAAGGGCCCAACCCCGATGTCAGCATGGAAACCCACTAGGGTTGAGGCCTGAGACTCTAGGTTTCTAATGAACAGGTTGTAGATTCAAATCTGTATTTCATTAACAATCTCAAGAGCGTGGTTACAGTGCGCATTTGCCATATCCATAACCAATGGTTACATGCATTTCGTACTGTGGCTATTATGCAACACTTTATTTCTTTCTTTTTAGGGCGTGGCTACGGTTGTCATGTCCACAGCCCAATGAATACATGCATTTCGCATTGTAACCACTGTGCCCTTTTTTTTCGAACTTTTTTTTTAGGGGCGTAGTTACAGTGCGAATTTGCCATGTCCACAGCCCGACGGATACATGCATTTTGCACTGTAACCACGCCCTAATTTTTTATTTTTATTTTTATTTTTTTTTAGGGCGTGGTTACAGTGCGAATTTGCCATGTCCACAGCCCGACGGATACATGCATTTCGCACTGTAACCACGCCCTATTAGGGTGTGGTTACAGTGCGAATTTGCCATGTCCACAGCCCGACGGATACATGCATTTCGCACTGTAACCACGCCAAATTTTTTTTTTTTAGGGCGTAGTTACAGTGCGAATTTGCCATGTCCACAGCTCGACGGATACATGCATTTCGCACTGTAACTACTATGTGTTTTTTTTTTTTCGGTTCTTTCTTTCTTTCTTTCTTTATAGACCGTGGCTACAGTGCGAATTTGCCATGTCCACAGCCCAACGGATACATGCATTTCGCACTGTAACCACTGTGCCCACTCTTTCATAGTCAATTTGACAATAACTAACGAGAGACTACTTTTGAACTCACAAAACACTACTCAAAATTTAATGAAACAAAAAGAGTTGTCATTGCCTAAATATCAATGTTCATTGCTCTAAATTACTGAAAGCATCCTCATTAACTTCCTCCTTTCAATTGAACCTCTTCTTGTATGGCACCTATAGATAGATAAATAGAAAGTGTTGTTTTTGCATTGTAGCCACGGTGCATAAATATGTATAACATAAAATATGGAAGTGTTATTTTCGCACCGTAGCCACGGTGCGAAATTGTGTATAATATAAAATATGGAAACGTTATTTTCGCACCGTAGCCACGGTGCAAAATTGTGTATAACATAAAATATGGAAACATTATTTTTGCACCGTAGCTACGGTGTTAGTCACTCTTACATATCAAGCTGCTACTAAGGCACTCACCTTCAAACTATCACAAATCAAGGTGTTGCTCAACGAGAATGGTAAAGAGTAAATCAGATAAGGCATGGGAGTTGTTTAGCACATGGTATGATAATATAGTAGAGAAAGAATGGAATTTTTGTCAGAAGCATCCAGAAGAGTTTGAGGAGGAGATAGAGGAGCTAGTTGATGCAACTATTGTATACAATAATTTTTGCCCTACAGTAGACGTTATGGTAGAGTGTAACAGGTTGCATATGGGAGCATTCTTCATAGCTTCATGGCTAGAGCTGGACCTGACCTGAAACCATGTTATGTGGCTGATTTGCCTTTACTGAGCATGCAAGCTTTAATTAAGATATTTCTGAAGGCTGATCAAGACCGAATTAGGAGGTTTTTGAGGAGACTACCGCTAACTCGCAGAAAAAAAGGCAAAGAAAGTTTTTACAACGTAGATATTATGTTCAACACATACATGATTTACAATAAGTCAAACCAAGATGCCAGGTTCTTCAAGTGTGGAGGTCGCCGATAGAATGTCCCGCCTCACCAAGAGAGGAGCAAATAGATCCCGCAGTAAAAAGAAGCTCCTCTTGGAAAACGAGGAGAATGAGGAGGTATTGGAAGAGGAGGTCTCTGAGAAGTTGGCCTTTAGCCCAGAGGTCTATATTCATAGCTCCAAAAGCTCGCAATGCATCTTCATCTATTGGTTGCTTCCAAGTGAACTTATTCATGTAAGGCAGGCATCCTTTTGGCAATTGCACTCTAAGTTGACCTCGAATTAGTTTGATCCTGAAACGTAAGTATTAGAACCAAGAACACTCAAAGGACTGCAATGACAACTTGGAAACCAAATACCTTTGCCATTGACGCTGCAAAAGACCGAAACCGAGCGGAGCTTAGAATTAGGAAGATTCTTGCCAACAAACAGTTTTAAATTTACCGGCAAGAATCCGCCATAATTCGAATTCAAACAATGCTTGGGCGCGATGGCAAAGTCGTTGGCGCTCGATGGCGCGATGGCAAGCTCGATGGCGCTGAAGCTCGATGGCTGAAGCTCGATGGTGGGAAAAGGAAAATCTTAGATGTAATCATTAAATTTTGTGGTCGTTAGGAAATAATGATTGCAAAGTTAGGTACGAGGTTAGGTTCGGAGGGGGGGAAGTTAGGTTAGGGGAGAGTGAAAGTTAGGTATGGAGGGGGGAAAGGTAGGTTTGGGATCCTACGTGGCAGCCCCCCCAATATACTCTTACAAGGCCCTTATTTGACCTCAGAAAAACTCTAATGTTTCTTAACTCGCGCAGTAATAAGTCTGTTGCGCTCTCTTGGGGTCCCATAGGCCGATTGGTCTCCGTGGACGATAAAAACCATATTCTATTCTATTCTGTTCCATTAAGGAAGCATGTATCGATCTTTATTATTGAGAAGTCATAATCAGAAATGGTTTGATAAAGATTGTCTACTTGCCAAGCAAGCTCTGAATAGGGCTGCTGACAAACAGCAGGCCAGCAAGACCTACAAGAAGATTCTGAGACGAAAGAAACATGAATGGCAGCGTGCACATGAAACTGAACTGGCAAAACGTGTGTTAGTAGAACCAAAAGCATTTTGGAATATAACCAAGAAGCCCCTTGCGGGCTATGATTTTACAGCAGAGGAGATGGTCTCATGGTTGCATGAGCTGTATATGATTCCTGCCCAGCGGAAAATGATTCAAGCGCATCCTATAAGTGGTGAAATCTTCACTTCTGAAGATGTAGATGACGCATTGTCACGCTTGAAAAATGGCAAATCCTCTGACAATCTTGGTATGGTATCCGAATTATGCAAGTGGGGAGGTAGCCTACTCTTTGAGAAACTTGCTAATATTTTCAACTTGGTGCTCATAAATGGTAGTCTTCCAGATGCTTGGTATGTGAGTCGGGCTGTCCCAATATTTAAATGTGGTGATAAGCATGATATACACAATTACAGGACAATTTTAGTTGGGAATACCATGGCAAAGATCTTTGCCTCTCTAATTGAACGGAAATTGGTGGATTGGGCTATAGAAGCAAATGCTAGAACAGCATGTCAAGCTGGTTTTCGAGCTGGATATTCTACCCTGGACCATTTAGTAACGCTCCGAGTACTTACAGAAAATGCAAAGGGCTGTGGCAACCAATTATTCTTGGCATTCATGGATCTCACTAAGGCTTTTGACAGAGTTGATCGGGGGAAACTCCAAGACAGAATGGATGCACTTGGAATTCCTTTTGCTCTCAAGGAGGCAGTAGCATGCTTATACAAAAAGGTCCTGGTAGGGCTTTCTTTTCCTCTCAAATCAGACAAGCTGATAGAAAGCACCATTGGAGTTAAGCAAGGCTGCCCCTGTTCACCCATGCTTTTCGGGCTTTTCATTGATGAAATAGAATCTTGGCTTGATAGCAGCAATGGAGTTGGTGCCGAGCTATGCGGCTATGTCGTGAAACTATTGCTCTTTGCGGATGATATTGTGCTGATTTCTAAAACCCAACGGGGCTTGCAGTCGCACTTAGATACCTTCTACAACTTCTGTGTACAAAAAGGTATGTCAGTTAACCATTCCAAGTCTAAAATTCTGATTTTTGGCACACGCTCTCATGCCAAATTTTCAATTGGAGATATCCCATTAGAAACTGTTAATCAGTACAAATACCTGGGGATAGAAATGACATCCAATTATAAGTGGAATATTGCAGCATCAAAGAGAGCAGCGGGTGGATTGAGAGCATTATTTCCTCTTTTTCAGATCTGTGTGCAAAATAACCTTGAGAGTTGGCATCTGTGCAAGTTGCTTTTTGGTGTATTAGTCAAACCAGTAATGTTGTATGGGTGTCAGGCCTGGGCACCTGGGTTAGCAAAATCAGGTTGGGAACAGCTAGAAAGAGTACAAAAGAGATTTCTGGTTGAAGAATTGGGTGTCAAAGCTCAAACACCCTACATCATGCTTTTGGCGGAAACAGGAACAGTTCCAATTGAGATTGATGCTCTCTGCCAAACGCTTCACTACCTGAATAGGATCTCAAATCTAGACCCAGATCGCCTTCCTGCCTTGGCACTAACACATTCTCAAGGGAAGCTAAATGGATGGTATGCCGCAGTAATCAAGTGGGCGCATAAATGGGGTATATCACCTGACAGCTGGCCTCATAAATGGGATGAATTGCAAACTTTTGTATCAGCTAAAGCAGTTGCCAAACTTTGGGAAGATTGTGAAAATAGTGTGAAAGCGACCTTCTATAAAAAGGAAATAAATAGTCTTGATACCTATGGCGAGCAACCATATCTTGGGCAAGATACTAGACCAGACCTGAGAAAAATCATCTCCAGGACGCGGCTCTCCTCTCACCACCTCGCCATAGAGACTGGGAGATGGCAAAATCTAGCTCGTGAAGATCGGCTATGCCCCTGTTGCTTGGCAGAACCTCAGGTTGAAGATGAGACTCACGCCTTGCTCTTTTGCCCATCCTATAAGCATATTCGGGAGGCTTTCGGTGTCAATGCTGGTAATCTCAAAGACTTATTCAGGACACATCCATCCAAAGTAGGGATGTACCTAAAGTCTATTTTCAGGGAGAGACTGGATGTCATACATCTATATGAGCACATGTCAGTACTCGAAAACTCTGGGATGTTCATGTTCTGATAATTTTCACAGAGTTCTTTATTCATTTTTTTTTGCCCAAAAAAAACCATTGTACTGTTTTGCCATATGGACCTGAGGGTCCCTCAAATGGCGTGATAATAAATTGATTGATTGATATTCTGCACCTATACACATCCCTGCTCCTGGACAATTCACTTGGAGAACCAGCATCCATGTTTCTCCTTCCAGCCAGAACTAACCTTGACAAAAGCCCTACTAGACCTGCTACATACCTCAGTCAATCCCTTGGTACTGTTATCATCCCATATATAGGCCGAACTAGCTTGAGATGGTATATCCACTCCCATAGTATCAAAATCTGTTCACTTACTCTAGTTTTAAAGCCGTAACAAGGCTGCATGTCTTCATGGTGCATCTATGTGTTAGCATAGGCTACATATGGAACCCAAATAATATTTATACTTTCATTTGAATGTCTTTTATTCTATCAGTCCTTAAAATGACCCTAAATGTTCCTTAATTGTTCCTTGCTATTGCGTGCTTATGAACCAAGAAAATTCCTTCATTATTTATGCACCAATTAAGATGTGTGGACCCACCATGGCCATTGTGTGGCCAGATTCATAAGTCAGGTGTCTCCCACGTTCACCACCTTTTGGTAATAGAACGTGTGTCGCACCGAAGAGGCACGTAATGGAGGAAAGAGTCATGCTTCTTGAAGGAGAATTGGGTACAGAACTATGGACTTCACTCAAAGAACCCGAGTTAGAAAGGCTTTATGGACCCGTTCCAAATCTTTCCAAGTGGAAAGGAATATCAACGTCCCCTATACCTCCATCCCATATAAATTGGTTCCACCAAAACACTAAACAAGTGTGCTTGATAGGTCCAATCATAGAGCTCTGCCTTGTGGCAATTGTTCTACATGACATAAAATGCCTCCCAATACCATTACTCATTATTGGATACAAGTGCCCCAGTACGTGGTGTTAGTGACATGACTCAAGTAGAGAACATGTTGTTGATTTATTAATAAAAATATTGTAGTAATGGATTTCGCAGAAACTAGAGTGTAGTTCAACGAAAAGGAAAGAAGAAACTCCTCGGAGTAGAACAAGTGCCAATGAAAACCAAATGTAAATCCTTCAATAAATAGAAATCTTGAAACCATAATTAGATATCTCTCGAACTAACCATAGGCCCACAATTTGCCAAGCAGTGCTGCTCACCCATCCCTAGAATCTCGATCCAATGGCTCAGAAAATGTGCATTCCTTCTTTTGAAAAAAATCATCACCTCTTCAATCAGATCACTAGAGTAACTTGGTTGCTCATTGCAATCTAACTAATCTTTTATAAGGAAACTAGGATCTGCACGATGTACCTCTAGACAATTTAACCCTATAAATCACACTCATAGTAGTGTAGTCTTTTTTTTTCAATACCATTATATCACCCACAACTTAGCAAATATAGTGCTCTAGAACAATGAAAATTTTACAATATATAAATTGTAGAGTAAAAGCAGACAGCTGTGACATTTCAAGGGTGTAATTGCATTGTAACAAATCTGTTAAATGCCAAGTTAGCTTTTTCAGCATCTGCTATAAAAATAATTCTTTAGGCACAACTACATTATGTTGCTTCCTAGAGCTGCTAACAATGTTGCAGAGCTTTATTAATTTGACCATGTTGAGGGACTTTATCTGCCTCTAGCATTTGATGATCATATTATCAAAACACAATCTCATTCTATGAATCAAAAGCTCTTCATTGAGATTCATGGACGAATCAGGCTACCTAAATGAACACAAGACAAGAAAATATAAGACTATAAACTGAGGCTCCTGAATGGGGAAAACCTTATCAAATAATGCTTTGACACTGGTACAATTTGCAATCTTTTCTTCTCTGTTTTAGATGGGACTAGAGTACTGAGTGGGGCAAAAACATTCCCACGTCTATATGGCCTCTGCCCTTCTGGCTTCCCAGTCAAAATTCCAGGTGATTGTTACCATTGTCCGTAATTTTATTTGGGGTGGGAATGAGGAGCATGCTGTGGTCAAGATTGCATGGTCCAAATGCACTAGGCCAAAATTTGCAGGTGGTTTGGGTATGACAGACTTCCATCTACAGAGTAAAATTCTGATTTCTAAGTTCATTTGGAGAATCCTTAGGGATATGGTTGACTCACCTGGAGTGCGGTTGGTGAAGCAGTCACTTGGTCATTGTGTTCCTTTTGGGAAAGCTTCGTTAAAGTCTCTTCTTCCTTGGAGTCTCTTTTATCAGCTATGCCCTTTTCCTAATGCCTCCCCTTTTTTGAAAGGCTTGCTGGAGTCTTGGGAGACAGTACAGACCTTATTTCATATTGATCTTGCTGCATGTCATCAGTTGAGTGCCCCTTGTTGGTGGATACCTGTGGAAAACAATCTCCCACTTTGTGCCTCAGTTCATCCATTAACTCAACGACGCTGGAGGTTAACAGGGATCTTAACTGTTGCAGCTTGGTATGATTCTGGCCAGTTAGCGACTTGGCAACTCTTTCAAACAAAATTCTTATTGTCTCGATGGGATAGACCTATTTGGCAAAAGGTTGCTAGTACTTTGCCATTGGCTGCTCCAGAGGCTATCGAAGGGTACATATGGGTTTCCCACCAGAGTGTTCACGAGCATAGGCTTGTGAACTCTATGTATAGGCTGCTTGTCAATGGTGATATCCTTCCGCCATCCACTAAGTGGTCCCTTCAGCTCTCACCTCCTAGTTGGAGACGTATGTGGACTTGGGCTTGGGATAAACTACTCCATCCTAATGTGGCTGTGCTTTGGTGGCAGATTCTTCACAGATGCCCTCGGGTGAATGTGCTTGTCCACAGATTTGATTCTAGAGTGTCAGCACTCTGCCCACTGTGCAAGCAAAGGGATGAGACCATTGAGCATTATTTCTTTTTATGTGATCATCTCCAGCCTGTTTGGTCTTGGCTGCTCTCTCTTTTTCATGTGACATTGACAAGTCAGCAAGTGCTTCTGGCTGTGGAATAAGATGCGGAGTCAAGCATTTCATTTGGCGTCAGGATGGTTGTTGTGGTCTATCTGGAAGCTCAAAAGATTGTGTATCTTTCAGGGTTTGGATATTCCCCCTGCAGTAGTCCTCCAGGATGCACAAGCTAGAATCGCTAAGGCCTACCATTGTTCTTCGCTTGCTCCTGCCAAGCGACAGTTGATATTTGAGTCCTATTTGAGTGTGTTGTCTTATGCATAGGCTGGTGGTTCTATCCAGTGGATCATTATTATCCTCTGAAATTTTATTCCCGCCTCAGAATTTGTATCTGGCTTTTGGCTTGGTGTTTCAAAAGTTTGTCGTTCTTAAAAAAAAAAAAAAATTCCCAACAAACATGAAGGGAAAAACGAGTATCAAATTTTTAGAGCAAGAAAACTGGTTCTAACCATATGCATCCTGCGCTGACTTATTCCCAATATTTCTTAATGATTCTTATTAGCACGATTCTTAACCTCTTTCTGAAGACATACTCAAAAACTCTCAATTTATAACTCTGTGGAAGTTACAACTCCAATAGAGTAGGTTGTGACAAAAGAGGCCAGAAGGGAAGCAGGAAGGGTCTAAAAGGTCGATCTACCCAAGTCCGGTGATGCAACAGATTCTCGGCAAGAGGCCGCATAGAATGCTAACGCCTCCAAACACAGACCACACATGTCCTCCAAACATCCACCCAGAATATGATGCTCGAACCCAAGCCTCGGGCCTCTTGCCAAGAGGTTAGTGGTTCAAATTTCTCAATCCGTAGCCAAGTTATCTCATCCATCATTCCAAGATATTCCATAACATATATCTCCAATCAGTGCCCCCTACATATCTCCAGTCAGTGCCCCCTACGTGCAACCCTAAATAATGGAGGCTATGATTTACAAAGGTGCCTTGTTACTTATGCTTGGTTAATATAACAGCTTTTTTGCTGATAATAAGTCCATTTTGCTCAACATTGAGATCCATTAGTCAATGTGGTACATCGATATGAAGGGTAAATCAATACCCAGGTAAATTTTGATCTAAATCTTGCCAGAAATAGATATGAAAACTAAGAACTGACCAGAACAAATTATATGATCCTTTTTGGCATGTCCCCAATACCTGCAGTTCTTCATATCTATGTCTCACTAATTGTCATTCTCTATAATTCCCTACTCCTAGTGGCAATACGCCTTTAAAAAACTCCAGGTTTCTTACCTTTACATTAATTGAATTAACTCAAATATCCTCAACAAACTATGTTCAATTTGTTAAAATTGAACTACCATTCTGCAGCAGCAGAATATCGAAGTTCAATTTGGGCATCTCACGCATTGGACACATACACAGCCAAAACACATGAGGCAACTCTATACTCCCTTTGTGGTCAGGAATAATTTTACTGCACATGCTCCTTCATGCTCCTGATCGAATTGATCAAAGCCTGTTAAAATGAAGTGCCTACATTTCGATCCAGTCCCTTCCAGGAATATTCCTAGATGGTTTCCCTCACTTTCTATGTACAAATAAAATCGAAGGAACACCTTACAATCTAGATGGAACTCCTCCTGCTACTACCAAGGTCTCACCAGTTACATATGATGCATCATCAGATACTAAATATGCCACTGCTCCTGCTATATCTTCAGGTGTCCCCAATCTCTGAAGCAAAGTTTCTGATTCTGCTCTCTTCTTCTGCATTATCAAAACAGGTAACCACATAAACCATGTTTCATCCACTCTTACCTCAGTGCAAACAACAAAGGAAAATGCTTGTCACAAACCTGGTTCTCATCTTCTATTAAGTATCTTGCAAAATGTGTTGGCACATAGCCAGGTGCAACACAATTGACCCTCACCATTGGGGCTAACTCTGCAGCCAAAGCCTGTATGTCTAGAGTAAAAAATATGCCACCAATACTATCCTAAGCAGCACAACTTTCAACACCAACTATTATTATACAAGCAGTTTTTGAATGATTATATAGCCTTTTGCAGTTCAACTACCTAACATTAGCAATCATATACAAACTAACTGGAATCTAGCATCATCACCCAGAAGAAAAGAAATCTGCAAAAATCTCAAATCTCCATCTCTCATAACGCAGAAATTTACTTGCTTACCTTTGTCAAACCAAGCAAAGCAGTTTTTGTGACAGCATACATAGCTATGTCCGTTTGAGGAAGATACGCTACAGCAGATGAGATCAAGACTATGGATGATCCTTTTGTCAAGTAGCTTGCTGCATCCTGTAAATTAATGAAACAACTAAGTATCACACTTACTCTAACAAAACCCACACATGTGGCCTATACCTGAACAAGAAGAACAGAATCCTTCACGTTGACTTCCCATAGCTTATCTAGAGCAGACCCTGATATCTTTAACAGAGGGTCCATTGTTGGATTTGATGCTGCATTTGAAACAAAAATGTCTATTCTTCCAAACCTCTAAATCACCCGTGGCAAAAGTTCAATGATATGCCTTAATTGAAATGCAATACAACGCTGGAAGAGTCAACAGACTTACTTCCACTGTGCTCAGTATAAGCTTCTTTCTTTGATCAGCATGCGAGACATGGCAAACAACTCCAAGCACTTCGATTCCTAAGGCCCTTAATGCAGCAGCAGCTTCGTCCACATTTTTCTGTCCAAGAAAATAATGGTAAAGTGATCAGGCCACAGATATCGAAGCATCAACAAATTGAAACTGTTTGCAACATTATTGCTCGTTTTAAAAACCGACAAACCAGGCTGCCCAAACGGGCTAACCATTGATCAAAGTTAAATTGAGAACCTATCTACACAAAAAAGAATAATTAATGATCTATGTGAAAACAAGCACCCAGGTCTATGTTGCAAACTACTAAATGCTCAAAACTTTCAAAAAAAAAAAAGCACTCAAAACTACCAACAAAATAGACAATTGGGAAATAAGATGCACCTGTTTACGGGAAGAAACCACAACGGATGCACCCTCAAGGCCAAGACGGCGGGCTATACCAAAGCCAATACCTTGCGTGGAAGCGGTGACTACGGCAACCTTACCCACAAGGCGGCGAGGGGTTGAAGAGGATGCCATAGCTAACTGCAGAACACCAATTTGGCAAGATAAAATCTCAAGCCGGCAGACTCGAAATTAGGCAGGAATTCGCTATGGAGAGTGCCCACCTCAGACCCACCTCACATGCTCGTGGTCTCGATACATGTGTTTGTCGACTGACTTAACAATGCAATCACACAACTAAAGAAGATGAATAGCGTCGTGAAGAAGAATAGCAGCGTCATGCAAGGATGAAAATGGAAATTGGAGGCACTAAAGGATGAGAATGATGAACAGTCCTTAGCCCATTGTTGACCAATGGCAAGTGTACATTATGTAGTGTGTTACGCCAGAAACTTTATTGGTTCCTTTCACCAGTCGGTCAAACTTAGCCGAGTCCGTAACCTTAGGGACGAACCCCATGGATTCGCTCGGTTTTTAACCCGACCTAAATTTTGGTGGCGCATACCAAGGGTGGCGCTTGTTTTCAACCGGGTTGAGCGCCTGCCGAACCGAACCGGGTTCGGTTGGAGGCGGGTTAGATTCCTGCGAGGTTTTGTCGCGGGGTCGCATCAACAAGCTCGCGATCTCCCTTTTCTTTTTGTTTATTTCGGTTCGCCTAAAGCCGAACCCAAAAGTGGGTGGGTAACGAGGGCTATTTTTGGCCTTTTGCATATGGCTTGGATGATTTCGATGGGGTGGCAAAAGGCGCCAGGGTTTGTGTCTTAAACCTTGGGTTCTGGCGGTTCGTGCCCCTTTTCTCGCTAATTACTATCCTTCCCGCCCGGTTCGCCAAATGCCGGTTTATCCGGTTCTTGGTTTGGCCTACAAATTTTAACCCGAGCCGGTAGTGCAAATTTCTGCCAGCGGATTTGATCGTCGACATGGCGGGTTCGCTGGGCAAATCCACGGGTTCGCTTGGGCGAATTTCACGGGTTCGCCATGGATTAACCGAAATTTCTCAACTCAATTTCGGGAGCCGATAGAAGCACCGAGTGTGTTATGTAGTGTGGGGAAACTTTTTATTCTTAGGGTTATTTTGACCAGTCGGATATCTTATGTTTAGAGTCAGAAATTTTTATTATCTTAATAGAAATCTTAAGAAAATTTGCCAGAAAAATTCCTACGACAGATTAACCGAACCAGAAAATTTGTAATTTTAACTGGTTGATTTATAGTGTTCCTCGGACTTTGCCCAACACTGTTGGCAGCATATTTTCCCATGTTTACCACATGCTTTTGGCAAGTTGTTGACCCATGGCAAGTGTGTATGTATGCTTTGGCGGTATGTTTTCCCCATGTTTACCATCTTTTGGCAGAAAAGTATATCACATTCCATTCTTGTCTAGTAAAGTATATCCCATTCCATTCTTGTATGTTGAAATGCAAAAATCCTGCCGCCTATAGGAGGATATGATATGGAATAATTTTGTGCACGAGTCAAACAAGGTGTTGCACATAGAGGGCAATCCTTTAGTGTCCCCATTTGTCATGGATCGAAGGACAATAAATGATATAAAAATGCTATAAAGAAGTATTACAAGGCATTGGATAAAACCTCTGAGAGGTTCATGGTCTGATGGCTAGCCCCATAGGGTTAATAATAATAATTGTATTAATCAAGCCATTTAGGCCCCCAAGCCTCCATGACAAAAGTTTACAACACCAGTATGCGCTCATTCTAGAGCATTATTAAATTCAAACTCCATAAGATTGAACAGATTAATTATGTCTTCTCTTTCTTTCCACAATTCTCTAACATATGAACTTAAAATATGAGAAGGAAGATCAAACAACTCCTTCAAGGTAGACATGTGAATTCCATGTTTGGCTCTTATATGTTCATAAGAGTAGCATTCTAGTAGGGCACGTTTTTCTGTCTCCAGCTTTGGATCTAAACAACCAGGACAAAATCTCTCTTCTCGAACTAACCCATGCATTCTACCAGTTTCAATATGTAAAGTGTGAGATGACAATCTAAGCTGCGAAATTGTCATTCGCTTCCTTCTACTGATATGAGAGGCTAAATAAGCTTGATCTGTACTTTTAGGTCATTTATCTCTTCTAGATAAAACCTTTTCTTCGTGTTTCCATCTGCATTTAGCTGCCACATTTTTTTAACTACTACATCTGTTACTTGTTCATGTACTTCTATAAACTTCATCGATGTTGGTCATATCCTTTGTCCAAGCCATCTAGTCACCCATCTTCTTATATCTGCATGCCATCCTCTTTCTCTTGACTGTTCGTGCCAGCCTGGGCCATCCATCCAAATCTATAGATAAAATCCTATTTACACAAGTGATGGTTCTGCAAGCCGCTTCCACTTCCAATGGCAGAAAACCTGCCTCAGCAAGAAGCATGCAATATGGTGTTTGAGATTTTACACCAAATTTCTAAGGGAGAAACCACTTTTGAATTTTTTCAATCTCTTGCTGGCATTTTTTTATTGAGTCCAGACCTCCAGATTGGGCTGCCATACAATATTACCGGCTTAATATGTATGCCAAAAAGCAACTTCCTCGGTTTTCAATGCTCAAAATTATTCACTTTGCAATGGTGGATCATATTATAATAAGCCATGAGGCCTCCATAAGCTCTCTTCCGGGCTGCTATCATCCACCTATAGTCATTTGTGATCGCAATGCCTGGTACTTATATTCTTTTACCTGCTCCAAGGGAATCCCTCCGACCGTAAAAATGGTAGAATCACGGCCACCAACAACCATTATCTTGGATTTAGCTACATTGATTTGCATACCCCTATGCTCATAAAATTCTTGTAGCACATCTAAATGCTGTTGAAGCCCATCGGCAGTTTTGGAAATCAAAACTATATCATCAGCAAAAAGTAATAATTGCACAATATATTTATCTAGTTTTGCTCCGACACCACCAAAGTCCGACCAGCCACCCCTCCAGCTCATCTACAAAAGAGACCAAAAAGTGTTGGGGAACAAGGGCATCCTTGTTTAACCCCAATAGTATTCTCTATGCATTCAGATCCTGTAAAAGGAAAGGAGAGTTCAACAAGTACCTTTTTGTAAAGACAAGCGATCGCTTGCCTTATTTCCAATGGCACTTGCAAAAATTCTAAGCATGAAGCAAGATCTGTCCTTTTAACCTTGTCGAATTCTTTAGCTAAATCAATAAAAGAAAAATATCTCTTATTTCTTGATTCCTTTGCGCCCTCAGCCAATACTTTCAATGTAGCCAGATGATCAAGTGTTGAATGTGCTTCTCTGAAACCTGCTTGTCCAATTGCTCGGCCATCATGAGAGTCCGCCCAAACTGCAAGTTTTTGTTAGCAAATAAGTTGGCAAATAAACTACCCACAAGGATCGTGTGATAGTTCTTTATGTCATCTTTATCTCCTGATTTGTATATCGGGATAACTCTATTCAAGCACCAATCTTGGGGAAAATATCCTGCCAAAAGAGCATCATTACAGATTTCAACTAATAGAGCGTACCTCCCCATTTAAATAATGGGTACATAATGTAACATTGGGTACTAGAGAACATGTTTGATTCCCCCTAGAGTGGTCTCCTGCCTTTAGGGGCGATTCAGGAGGTTCGTGGAAATGTTTTTGTGAGTAACATATGCCTCCTACTTGGGTCAGAACCTACTCAAAGAGGTCCTCAAGCATCAAACGTGAGGGGAGGACCGTTAGAGGGCATGGGATAAAACCTCTGAGAGGTGAGTTCTCACTAAGGATCTACCATTTTGGGCCAGATGGCTAGCCCTATATGGAGTTAGTGTAACCTTGAGGGAGACTGGTACCACTGGCAGGTTCCAAAAGTGGTAGGGTCATATGAGGCACCCTACCACTTTCGAAACTGCCAAAATACCTATAGTACTAGGTACTTCTGGAATGCGTATTGTTTGTTTATTCCAATTTTGGATATAGAGGCAATAAGAACATGAAAAGGAAGATGAGGCCTTAATTTTGTCAAATATATATCTGGAAATAGCCTGCAATTTGTTAATACTATACGAGTGCAGATATACCTCAACTTTGTAGTGCAATGATATTTTAAATATACTGAAGCCTAAAGTGCAGATATGCCTCAATTTTCTAGAACCATTAACCTTGTGTCAATGAATTTCTCACACCATGTTTGATCCTAGCTTAGTTCAATTCCTTCTGGCAGGTTTTTGTTTATCTGTGTTTTGCAATTCCTCATATAAATTAGCATGAATACTTTCAACACTTACAAAGAGAGAGGTAGTTGGAAAAAACGATATCTTTAGTTCGTTTTGCTATGCATCAATTCCCTTTATCATTAGACATATGTTATCTCTCCTTTCTCTTCATCCACTCTTTTTTTAACAGGCTTGCCTAACCCCATTCACAAAAATTTCTCAAATTCTAGCCTATTCACATTACACTCCACCTCAGGAAGTTTCAATTTATACAGTTGAATCTTTAAATTTCTACATCTACACAGTTGAATCTTTAAATTTCTACATCTACGGTTTACAAAATTATAAAAACTCAAGAAATTTACTTTGCTCCTCTTGATGTCTGTTCTTCCCCTCTTCCCCTTCCCTCTTTGTTGTCATAGTGCACACATCGTGCTCCAGCAGACCAGATTAGCGACTAGGTCTTTGACCATGTCTGCCTAGTGTTGAACAAATCTTAATAGTTCGTTCATAGCAAATTACTAAGCTAGATCATTGATGCTTTTAACGGCATGTGACTGATCCTCAACTATTCCAGAATTTCGTTGTTCATTCTGGTCTGCATGGATTGACGCTACTGCTTATATGGCAAGAAGGCTATATCAGGCTATGACAATTGAGAGGTCTTTCCTAGCCAAGGTAGGAATAAACAGGCGAGAGCCGTCCTTTCCAAGCATAAGAATAAAGGGAATGTGGTGGATAAATGTTTTCAGAATATCACAAGGTCAATCTCGACTGCAAAAAATGGAGATAAATTTGCTTAGGTATGGACTTGAGAATTTTAAACTCTGATGCATTTGTTTTAGTAATGAAAACTACCTCATGTCAAATAGATGGTTTGAAGTTTTGGGCAAGACAATCTACGCATCAGAAACCATGCAAGAAATTACTTTGTCTAGAGACCAAGTTTATCCCCTGCTTCGCAGATGCATAAAAAATGAAAATCTGAGATATTGTATGGATGTGCAGTCACTCCTGGACAAAATGCCCTTGGATCAATTAATCTTTTAGCTGATCATCCATAATTTTTGTGCTTGCTGTGTTCTAGATGAGGCAACAAAAAAGTGTGACTTGCACACTTGTTTGTTTCTCACAGTTCACTACAAGAATTTAGTGCTATGATTATATTAACATTCCTGGATTGAATATTTGATGGGGTGATGTTTTTAACTACAGAATAAAATTTTACACCAGATTTTAGAGTGCCATGATAAGTAAATCATTTATCTATGAACAGATTAAGGTTCTTGATGTCATGTTTAAGCCAAGTTAATGATTTGCAGTTATAGCACTTGAAGAAACAATCAATATAAAAGCTTCATCAGCCCCAGGGATCACCTTATATTGTCCCTTAATGATATCATATTTGTTACGGATGAGATAACTCACTTTTGTTGCAGAAATAGCTAGGGATTTCTTTTTCCGAAGGAATAGAAGCTGGAGGTATGCAATCCTATATTCTGAAAGCCTGTTTTTATCGGGTAGCAACTTTAGAACCAAGTCTAGTAGTCAAAAGCACGGTACTAGAAGGGGATGTTATTGCTCATTTCTCTAAAGTTTATGGAGTACTTGTGTGGGACGTTCCACCTTCTCAGAACCCAACTGCACAAAGTGCTGCAAGAACCTCCTTAAATGCTCTCCGCCAGCGAGTTCTTAGTTCACATATAGATATCTTGGCATCTGCACTAGATGTATGATTACTATTGGAGCAAACTATTTGGAAAGCCTACGTCCTTGATTTCCTGGCATTGTTGGTAACATGTACTCCAGGCTGCAACATGACATAAAAATTAATGCTGAAGAAACTTGCAAAAGGAGTAAGGTTTTGGCATGAACATGATCTTGCAGTTGCGTTGCTAGAAAAAGCAGGTGCTGCTATGGGTGCAGCTGCAAAGCTACTGTGATCTTAATTCCATGCCTTGTCTTTTGGTATTATTTTATGTGGTAAGAAACTGATAAGATAGGTAACTATATATGGTTGCAGATGACGCTGAAGATGTTATTTAATTCCAATATTGATTTTTGAGTGTAGAAGACTGCGACAAAATGGGAACAGAGCTGTGAAATTCAATGGGAGCTTTTTTATATTCTATTTCGGTGGCCAAATGGGGCAAAGAAGATTCAAGAGAAAGTTGAACTGGAAGTGCAGATATATCATGATGCATTGATGGGTTAGAGATGCAAAGCTTTTGACTATGCCATTGCTGACCATTTATCTGCTAGTCTACATTTGTGGACTTTATGTTTTTATATCTGAGGTATACTCAGATTTTTGGAATATTTGGAATGGTAATTGTTGAATACAAAATTTGTGAACTGTGTGTTTCTATATTTGTAATATACAGAATTGTTGAAACTGCAAGAATTTTGACTGCTTTAGAAACGGAACCGTAAAACATTGAAAAACATTCTGGTGGATTATGCTGGGCAAAATCTAGTAGTAATTCTAGGCTGGTTAAGTACAAGTACTTGTTGATCATTTTTTATTCTCTACTTATTGTAAGCTAGTAGGTTTCCCAATGACAGAAAGGGAGTGGGTTTGTTGGTTTTTTAGGGTGGAAAAACCGTGGGCCGTTGGATTCAGGTTTTTTTTTACAATGGTCTTCATCTGACGGTTCCATGGAAGACAATCCAAAAATAGAACTCTGATACAGACTCTGATGCAGGGGCCGGATTGGGCTGGGCGGGGCTGCTGCCTGGCCGGAAATTGGTCGATGGGCCAGGGCTGGCTTGAATTCACGTCCTTTTTAGCAGTAGTCTTGCTTCACGGCTGTATTTGTAGGCAAATAGAAAATAGAATGTCTGATACTACAGGGACTGGATTGGGCTCTTGCCTGGCATGGAATTAACGGATTGGGCTGGGCGGGGTTTCTCTGCAACGGCCAGATTTGAAGCAGCCGGAGTTGGGATGTCCGGAAATTGTCTTCCGTTTCTAGAGCCATGCCTTTTTATTAGTTTTTTTACAGGTAGGTTCGATAGGTCCGGGAGTCAATTTTTGGCCCTCTAGAGGGTCTTTCTCGTATTGTTCTCCCCTCTTCGCTATTTCTGTTCTTTTGCTTCTAATGTTTGGCTGATGCCACTTGTTCAGTCTCTGTATTGTGCATCTGTCCTTTTGCTACTAATATGGGCTGATGCCACTTGTGTCTGGCTAATGCACGTTTATGTCATGCAAAAACGATCACGGCTTTACGGCCAGGAAAATAAAATAAAACTGCAAGAAAGATGCATAGACTAATTACGTCAGGCATGGATTAGTATATATAAACTCGGCTCCGACGAACCACGAGAGAGGGGCGATATCATGGTAGCACAGGAAGGAGGACCGATAACAGGGGCGTTGATCCATACAGATGAGGGAATCATTCTCAGGAAACTCAAACCCCGGGACCGGTAATTTGAAAATAAGAGTCGTTGAGAAGATAATGATATAAATATAGTAACTAACTTACGCATTAAAATTTAAATTGTTAAACAAAATCGGCGCCCTGACAAAAATCAGGGGGGTGGTAAGGATTAAAATAATAAGTAATAAACAGTTGGGTCGAATTACTGTAAAATTACGCCTGTTTTAAAACGCATAATTTTGTCGAGCGGCGCCGTCAAGCCTGATAATAGCATCGCCGCCTAATCTTTCCTACGCCATGGCCGCTTCTACCTTCCATCGCCATAGCCCAGCTACTGCTTCTGCTCAACAGGCCGGCTGCTATGGGCTCTCTTGTTCAGCCCCGATCTAAGGACCAAAGCGCACCAAGGCATTCTCTAAATCGCAAGAAGGCAGTCTCCAAAGCGCAAGAATCAGGAAGAGGGCACAGGACATATCCTTGAAGGCAAAACTGGGTTCGACAGGAAGCTAGGGAGACGAAACTTAGTTTGGCAGGGGCTTGTTGGAGCTAAATCCGGCGCCACAGGAGATATCCGCCATAGCCAGGGCTTCAAATGCGGATGCATAAAATCGCTTATCTTCCTGATCAAAGGACTTCTAAGAAAAAAGGGTGTTTTCTTCTCTGATTGATGTTGTTCTCCAATTGCGGCAAAAAACCATCTTCAATCTCTGTGGCAATGGAGCTCACTACAGTAGATTTGACGCCTGCCGCCGGAAACAGAGGAGTTCTGCTAATCGTAGAAGGAAAGAGATTTTGGCTTGGCGCCAAAAACAGAGAAAACAGAGAAGCCCCTTGCCACGTGTTCGTACGTAATTCGCCCAACTGTTTATTACGTACGGGAAACTACTTATCTCGAAGATTCCCTCGGGAATATTCCCTCGGTGGCGCTGCGGCTTCGCCGCCTGGGTGCCGCCTCGTCTGGCGGGGCCGCCTCGGGAAATTACCTCGTGGAATCTTCTTGAACCATAGTTTTCCTAGTACATTATACAGTATACGATCAATTCGACGTGTCATGATAATCAAAAGACCTATGTAGACGGTAATGATGGATGGCTGCGAATAAGGGAGGCTATGGTACGAATGTCCGTATAGGGTGCAGTAGGAGGCTTCGTATATACACATACGAAAAGACAAGACCAGTAATTAATAAGGGCGGGCGTAATAAAGGCGCGGGAAAATAGAGCTCCGCCCTCAGAATTTTTGATAGCTCTGGCCATACACTGCTGCCGAAGCTTTCGATTCGATCCACCTCCGGAATAAGAAAGATATGGATAAAGGAAAGAAAGTAGTGGTAGAGCAGGTAGTCGAGGAGCAGAAGACCAAGAAGCGCCCAAAGGCTGGCGTTCCGGGCAACCTCACGGTGCCCTGGAACCCGGAATTGGAGGAGCTATGCCCATGGTGTCTGTGTGAGCAGGACTGCTTCTGCCTGAAACGAGGATTGTCATCGTGCATAAACTGTGGTAGAGTGCAATGTCTGTTTTGTAATCGAATACACCACACGCAGGCTATGAAGGATGCGGGGTACAGCCTCCGTCTGTTGGAAGTTTTGGGCATCATGTCAGACAAGAATGATACAGTCAGAAAACAAGACTTGGAAAGGGTCATGCAGTGTTTCAATGGATTGCAGATAAATGCAGCTATATAGAAATCCTCTTGCTACCAACACGAACTTCTAGTAGGAGATTTCGGCAAAGTATGTGTGTATTGCTGCGAAAAGAACCCAACTGATTACATATGCAGAGCATTCATGTCAAGGAATGTGGAGAATAAGAAAGGATAGGAGAATCATCTATGGGCAAGAAGCAAAGAAGGTGAACGGGAAGAACGTGATTAGCACATGAGGAACTGGAAAGGGATGTGAGGGAGGATGGGAACGAATTTTTGTTTAATCTTAGTTTTTTTTTTCTATTTACATGTTTTTATGATCAAAGATCAGTAGTCGCATGATCAAGGGGCAGTGTGTCTAAATCAGCCCATGGCTGAATATAACAAATATGTAATTGATACGAGGTAATCCAGGAAGAATGACAAAGCGGAATCATGTATTTCCAAAGACACTTTTGTAATGAATGAATTTTGATTGACAGAATCGGTTTGTAGACATCTGTTACTTGTTTTTAAGGACACGGGAAGCAGGGTCACAAGATATAGATGATATTATCATAAGTATTAAAAACTGGGTAGAATTTATCTAAAACTTATCTAGGATAGATGAGTAGTGGAAACCTTTGACAATTAAGTGACACAAGTAATGTATTCACTGGAAATGTAAAAAGGGTAGTTAAACAGATAAAATCAGAGTAATAGCTGAGGGACGCGCGGTAACGAACAGCAGGCTGAACCCGCGTCGACAAGAACTATAACCCCTCGAGTACAGGACGCCGCTACCAAAAGGAGCATGGGCAAAATGATCAGAGATGACACTACATATGTAGGTGGCGAGAAGAATATTAATCTAAGATTGACGTAGCACGGACAGAAAGAGGATAAGCGCAGGACAGCTCAGGGCAGTCAATATATATAAAAAGGGACACATAAGCAACAAAAGACGGGATATAACGGAAACTGGGGCGGAAAAGGAAAAGGCAAGGCATACTTTTATGAGTAAAAAGTGGACGGAACAAGTTACGAGACAGAGAGGCCCAGCCTCTGCCGTACACCAGGATAGCGAGGGCTAGACCCACCAACTGGTTCCCAGACCATTATAAACTCAAAAACAAACAAAAGAACAACCACCATGGAATAACAGCCGATATGAGCGGGTACAAACTTATATGTGTGATATTGATAGTAAAAAAGGAGACTGGACGCTACGGACTGAGGGATTAAACCCCCGCCGTAGGCCAGGATAGCGAGGGCACGACCCTCCAACTGGTTCCCAGATCACCATAATGACCGAAAAGGCTTAATAAATATGTAGCATTATAACAGGGGGTTTTTTTTGTAATTTTATACGCTTTTTGGCATGGTTTTCATATGATTTCATGGGCGTATTGCATGAAGCATACTAATCAGTATATCTAGAGTGCACATTGGATTTTTATATTTGAATGGCGTTTTAGCTATGGTTTTGCAATGGTTGCGCATTATATAGTTCCTATTCACAAAAGAATTATTTGTATTAATTTCTTGAGCAAAGACATGCAAGCATCGGGGATCTCGCTTTAGGGTTTATGTCGATCTCCGCTCTAGGGTTTGTGTAGGAAAGGGGTTTTGTAAAGCAATTCATGGGATCTCGCAATAGATGGCAAAGGCGGGACACCATCGAACTTCGGCGTGGCAGGCACATGGGGCTTGGTTTGTGTTTCAATGGGTTGTGGGAAAACCATCGAATCGGTCCAAATTATGCTTCCAAAGAACCTTCCGCGCAGCAGCAACACTTGCTAAGGATTATGGTATCTATCCACCTACGGGTTGTGGCCGATTTTGAATCTGTACCGCACCTAATCCATAAAATCATGCTATACATATCCATTAAAGCGATAAACTTTTTGAATGGGCATTGCACGGTGAGATAGGCACAGCAGATGCGGCATTAGCGGATGCATCGGCACAGCCAGAATCGCGGCATTAGGGGATGCAAATCGAGAAGCTTTATCATTTGCCTTAACAAAGGCAACATCGAAATGTTGATTCAGGATTATCTTGTTGTTAGTGCGAAGCGAGGTCTCGAGAGTTTCTTCTATTTGAAGCCGAACTCCAACTATCTAATATCCGGTATAGCTTTGTTTCTATGGGTTTGAATATCGATATGTTTATATCTTGAAGAGTCGCTAATGATATTCGTGGGACTCCTTGTGTTCGAGAGGCCAAATGGCATCAATATCTTGTTGAGATCTTATTCCACTTTGTCGATTATACTCTAGAGTTTCATGATTCCAATTTCATATACTACCCTCTGGACCCGTTTTCATTATTGTCCTTATTTTGTAGATGGTCGCCACTATCGTATGTTTACGGCGGGCAAAGAAGAAACACCTAGACAACTAAAGGATGTTATACTTGTGTCATATGAGATCCATAACAACAAAGATTTAGCCGCTTTGTGAGAGAATGAAGTGGCGAAGGTATTTCATGTCAAGTTTTATAACCTTGTTGTCTATTTGATCTTATGGGTTGTATCATTTGAGTCTTTGCACTGTTTAATCTAGATGCATTTTGATCGGGGGTTTATGATGCACAAGCGTGAGCTCGTTGTTGTTGGGGGCTTGCTTGGTCTTGGCGACATTGGGCTTTGATCTGAATATTCATCATTCATACAAACCATCAGGTTGCAGCTATCAAGAAGTTCAAAATTGCCCAAAATGCTGCCCTAGCACAAGTGGCATGGAACTTTCTCAATGACGGGTAAGTAATTTGATTTGCACGATGGGCAATTCACTTTGCTTATTAGCGTCGTCCAACCAAAGTAAAAAGGAAGGAAGTTCTTTCCTTTAATTTTAGCACTGCTTTGGAATGAAGCGTGTAAAGGGATGTCTTGTGAGAATCGCTCTGCCTGCGACTTAAACCTCACCACATTTCTGCGCCGATGCCATCTTCCTAGCGGCTAAGTTCCCCGGTTCGCCATCGATGGGAAGAAGGATTGGTGCCAAGAATTTGGGGAATATGGAATACTAGTTTCTAGTTTTGTAGCGTGCTTGTTTGGTGCATAATGGAGTCTTTTTTATATTGCAACCAAGTTCATTGCATGAATTTCCTTTTGACAGCAGATCCCTTCTTATAAAAGCATTGTTAGAGGACCTTTCTTCTTAATACTTAATAGTATGTATCGTGTGCTCCTTTATATATATTTATTATTACATGTTTGTGTATTGCTAGTGGCAACATGCACCATAGGCATGCATATATCTTTAATGGGCCTTGGAGTAACCCAGGTTCGATTCCTGGAGGCCTTCAACTCTTACATAGCCATTATATATCCTAATAATTGTTATATGTTTGTTCTATCATATTATTATTATGATCATCTTAGTTAAATATGTATTATGGTTGTTTTTTTTATCAAGCTTCTTAAGTAATTAAGTCCACATGCAAATATGCTATCCTTAGTGCTCGAAGGCCTTTCTTAGGGCCCGAAGGGCCCAAAAATTTTTTTAATATAGCAATCAACACACAACTACCATTAACATTATTAACACAAACCATTGCATTTAACACATTTAAATTAAAATCCCCCTTAAACCCCCTTTGGTTTGGGTGCATATTCACACGGGGGGTTACGTAGGGCAGCGAGAGCCCCAAAAAATTTACAATACATGTACAAAATTAACACCATTGAGTACATTCTCTCAAACCTTATAGTATTTTACAAACTTTAATATACAGTATACAAAAAACTTGTACATGCATACCCCACAAACGAGGATCGTTATGTACGGTCCAGATCTTGGAATAAAGGGCAAATATGCCCATCCGACAGCTCTCGTTGCCCGGAGTAACCCCCCGTGTGAATATGCACCCAAACCAAAGGGGGTTTAAGGGGGATTTTAATTTAAATGTGTTAAATGCAATGGTTTGTGTTAATAATGTTAATGGTAGTTGTGTGTTGATTGCCGAATCTTGGATTGGCACGGAGAGGAAACAAAATAATATGTGATGGGGAACAAAATAATTAATAGGGATAGATATTTCAAAATTCAAATTCAAATTCGAGGTTAACGGCGTTTTTTGAATAACAGACCATTCAAAAACAGAATATATATACACTACAAGGGCAAATGACTGGTACCTTATTAGAAAGAAGCCATTGCAGTAATCCGAATGAGAGAGCACTGCTGCACACTGTGTCCAGGTACGATGGCGGAAAGCACCAGCCTCAGCCAACAGAAGAAAGCGGATATGGCAAGGGCTTCAGTAAGCCAATAAGATCTCAAGGATTTTCTAGCCCAAATGAATAAGCAGCTGAAGTCTAGGATTTCGAGCATGGATGCCCTCAACATGCTAGCAGAGACGGCCAACAGCAACAAAATAGCTATCTCCAGCATGGATGTGAGGATAGGGGGGTCGAAAGGACAAGCGAAGATCTACAACGCATGATAGACGAGATTGAGGAAGAAAAGTCTAAAATCATGCAGAGGTTGGTTGAATTAGAAAAAGCAAATGTTGAGTTAGATGTATGGGAATCGTTTGATAGGATAAAATCGCATATCATGGAATTTGAGGAGCAGAATAGAATTAAGCATGATGTTAGGCTGATAGGGGTAGCAGAAAAACCTAACGAAGACACATACCGAGTTACTGCAGAGATAATAGAGACAGTGTTCAAAGAACACCGGAGCATCATCGTCAAAGCAGTATGGTCAGGCCAGTGGAGGGGCTGGTCGAGGCACATAAACCTGACACTCAGAGATCAGTCAGCCAAGGAGAGGGTCCTACGCATGGGATCCAGGTTAAGGAATGGGATCAAAGTACAGGAAGCCCTAACTGTCATGTAACGGCAAGGGCTGCACAGGGAACTGGCCAGAGCCAAGGAATTGAATCAGGCAGGGATACACGCGGGAGTCAGGAATGGAAAAGTTTACCTGCACAAGAGGGTAAGGGAGCAAGCAGCCCCGGGACAAGAACGGTGTGGGGACACCGGTATTAACGAAGATAACAGAAATGGAGAAGGAGAATATCAGCCCCTTGGTGGTCATAACACAAGGACAGGAAGGCAGAACATTGGAAGGGGCGGCAAAGACGATAGCCCCAGAAGAAATCCAACACAGAACAGCAGAAAGAAACAGGGGCGGCGAAGACCGAGTGCCCCAAACGGGAATCATGGGCCCAACATCGATCACAAGAGCCAGCCAGGGGACGACCGAGAAGGGTAGGCAACAGGGTAGAACGCACAGAAACCCCAAAGGAGCAACATCGGGTGAAGAGACGCTGACGATATGGTACTGGAATTGTATCGGATACCCTTGGGATGATGGGGAGAGGCTCGAAGGAACACATGATTGTGACATAATATGTCTGGTGGAGACATGGGAACACAACATCAAATGGCTGCCAGAGGAAGAGGGATACCAGCTATTCACGTGCTGGAAAGATAAGGATTTTAAGATAGGAAGAGGAAGCGCGGGTCTAGCCTGCTATGTAAAGGACAATGTAGCAAACAATGCATGTATTTTACATTCAGATGTAAATAAAAGATACATGGTACTGAGTATACAATTGCAAAACAAAAAGGATCTGATTATAGCATACTATCCATCAAACAGTGACAAACTAGAATTGCTAGATGTGGGGGAGAATATGATGAACTGGAAGGATCAGGGGTCAATGATTCTAATAGGAGACCTAAACGCCAGAACGGGGCAAGAACAAGCACAAAGCACAAGCATAGATGAAACAAATGGACAGTGGACGCATACTGAAAGGTCAAAGGAGTGGAGAAGAAACTCTGAAGACAGGATATCGACCAATGCCAAAGAGGAATTACTGCTCGAGATATGCACGACAACAAGGGTCATCATAGCTAATGGGGTACAAAAGTGGGGAGGATCAGGGAATTTCACAAGCCAGAACGCACACGAGAGAAGCATAGTAGACTATGTGATTATGAATGAGCAGGCAGTGGAAATAGTCTCGGGATTTGTACTCTAATAATGGCCGATTGGGAAAAGGGAAAGTCATAGACCCATACAGCTAACGCTTATAGTGAACGGGCAGACTCAAAATGATAGCTTACAAGGAAGAGAGAAAGATAATGCAAAATTGAAAATACGCTTTCAGGATAAATACGCAGATATATTTGTGCAATCTATCAAAGCAGAAATGGGGAAATGGGAATGGGGAGAACATAGGGCAGACGAGAATGGGGACATGCTTAATGACATAATGGTGAAAGTGGCAACATAAGTTTTTGGGAAACGAAAAAGGCCCAGGGGGGACAATGCCTTTAAGGCCTCAATATGGTATGATGAGGAGTGCAGGGAACAAAAAAGAAAGGTCAGAGAGCATAAAGGCAAAGAGACATATCAAACAGAAAAAGCGGTATACCTAAGAATGCTGAAGGCAAAGAGAAACAAAAATTTGGTACAGCACCAATGGGGACTGGCTAACTGCTAAAAAAACAACCCCAAAATTTTTGGAAAGGGTTTAAAGCGAAGGGACAGGGAAATAGGAAAACCGAGAACACACAGGACAGCGTTGGAGCATCTAGTTGGGAGAAATACCTTGAGAAACTATATAGGACCGGAGCATCCCCAGCGCCAATACCAGCACTACAAGAGATGGACATACCATGTTTCAGTACACAGGAAGTGATGATGGCACTAAACAGGATGGCTAATAACAAAGCCCCCGACCTATATGGATTGACTGTGGAATTGCTAAAGTGTGCAGATATTGTAATAGGAAACATGTTACCGACATTTTCAATGGTATAATTCACACGGGGCTCCGAGAAAGATGGACGTACAACAGGATCATACCTCCACACAAAGGGGGGAGCAGACAGGAATCCGGAAATTACAGGACAATAATTGTGAGCTCCATCTTTGCAAAATGGTTTGGAAAGTATTGGACAATAAATTGAAACAATGGGCAGAAACAGGAAATCTGAGGGCACAGGGGCAAGCAGGCTTCAGGCTGGAACACTCAACCACAGATCATCTAGTAACCCTTCGGATATTAATAGAGCAGAATAGAATTCAGGAGAAGAAGATAGTATGCTGCTTTGTGAACTTTAGAAAGGCATTCGACACAGTCCCGAGGGAGAAGCTCCTACAGAGACTGATAGATATGCACGCACCGAGAGACATGGTAGGAGCAATTGCAAGATTGTATCACAAGGTATATGCAAAAATGGAAGAGGAAGGACAGGCAATAAACTGCGACACGGGAGTCAAACAGGGGTGCCCATTATCCTCAACATTGTTCGGAATATACATAGATGCATTACAAGACTTCATAGCAGAACAACGAGGGGACATGGACGCACCTATATTAGGGGACAACAAGGTACCTATCATGTTATATGCTGATGACCTGAGCATGATGGCCACAAAAAACAAGGGAATGCACAGATTACTGAAGCTATTAAAGACCTTCTGCGAAAGGATAGGGTTAACAGTAAACCTTACAAAGACCAAAATAGTCATCTTCGGTAACAGGAACAGACACAGATCGTTCAGGTATTTGGGAACAGAACTAGAAGAATCAACAGAGTACAGGTATCTGGGGTATGATGCACATGGCACGGGAAAATCGGCTAAAGGTGCAGATGCGAGATTCCAATCAGCCATTGGGAGTTACTTTAATATGAAAATTTCTGTAATGAAAGCAGAATAATAGACTGGGCGATCAAATGCTACCTGTTTAGTGCAGTGGTCGTGACGACGCAGCTATATGGGGCTGAAGCTTGGGGACCGGGCTTAACAGATAAGAAATGGGAAAAACAGGAAGGGATCCTTAGACAGTAGCATAAACAGGAATTTAAGCCGAGAACAAACACACCGCTAACAGCCATAGTATACGAGACAGGGCAAAAACCAATGGAGGTGAGGGCATGGAGAAGACTATTAGATATCTAATAAAAGACAATGCAGGTGGAAAACCAAAGAAACTATCGAGTATCGCAATCAGCGAATCAGCGCAAAATCACACATCATCACGAGCAGCGGATGGTTTAAGGATGTGGCAGTGTGGACCAGAGAAATGGGGATGAACCTGAGTGACCTGGTAAATGAAGGTAAATGGAATGAGGACTTGGCAGACAAGGCTACGCGAGCATGGCTGCAAAAACACACAGGACCCAAGATACTTTGGCTTACGACAGTCTTCAATACAGAGCAACAGATAGAACAACAGATGTACCGAGATAATCTGTTAGGAAAGACAAGAAGAGATATCCTAGCAAGATTTAGGATGGGCAGCCATGATCTACGAATTGAAAAGGACAGATGGAGGAGAGTAGAAAAGGACGACCGGGTATGCAGAATTTGCGACATTGGGACAAAGTGGAGGATGAGAATCACCTGCTCAATGAGTGCCCAGTATACGAAGACATCAGAAACAAATACAGAAACATAAGATGGGGTCAGCCAGTACACACCATGATGATGAGGGCAGAAACAATGAGAGATATGGCAGATGCAATACAGGAGATGATGATCAGACATCGGGAGGTACACAAAGAAAAAGGGCTTGTGATATGAGCCACCCAAGAGGCGAGTCATAGTTGCCCAAGAAAGGCTCAGCTTAAAGCTGATTGATAACGATGCAAGACTGCATGGCCATGATGCCGATTCAAAGTGGGGTGTCGGTATTAATAGAAAAAAAGGAAGCCTTCAGAAAAGGCTACAATAAACCAGTGTGATGTGCTAGTAGCACCCTTTAGGGAGCTCGCCCATGCTACATAAGTCCAGTGGCCTCAGGGCACAAGGGACAATAATGTCTATTCTATTCTATTCTGTCTATTCTATTTGTTTGTCGCAGACAACAATGGCAAGAATTCTAAGTTCTTAATTTGTTGGACCTTCTAGTATCATTGTTTTAGTCAAATTTAGAATCGCATAGTTGCATTAGGATCGGGACGCATGCTCAACATTTGGGCTCAGAGATGGCCAAAAGCATGATACATGGTCAATCTTTGCTCGAGGATGAGGCTAAGCCTAAGCTCAACATCTTTGCCCGAGGCCTATGCCTAGGTCTAAGCCTAAGCTTTAAGTCTTATGGATATGACACTTATTGCAAGCCATCTTTACTATAAGTGCCAGAGTGGGCTTTTGTATTTTCAATACTCTACTCCATTGCCTTCGACAATTTCACTTCTAGCCATGGCAAAGAAATGAGCACAAAAACCCTCTAAGGTTTTTAACTTAATTTACTTCCACATATATGTTTTTCTTCTCCTATATAGTAAGATTTCCTTGATATATCAACATGCAAGATTCAGGCCTTGACACTCCACCATTGTCCATATATTCACGCTCAGGACCTTGGTTGAAGATAGCAGGAACTGCCGCCAGGATCTCTACTGCTGCTTCGTCGATTTGCAAAGGCCTTTGACACTGTGCCGAGAGAAAAGTTATGGGAAAGACTACGACAGTTGGGAGCAAATGCGGTATACAGACTCTATGAGACATGTTACGGCCGATTGACACCAATGATTGTGAATATTAGATACATATTCTAATATATATCGAATATATTTATATTGGATGTTGATGTAGACAACCTGTCAATAGTAGTATTGGTGTCCCCAATATTGTTTGGTCTCTACATTGTCCAATTGGAGGGGTGGCTTGCCGACCACAGGGGGCCGGTGACGATGCTCAGGTTGTGCACCAGATCATTCCGCAGCTCATATACGCAGATGATGTGGACCTCCTAGCCCACACCCCAGATGCCACGCAGTAGCACCTACATGCCCTGGGTAGTTTCTGTTGGGCCACTGAGAGGGTCAATTTGGCCAAGACTAAGGTCTTACTTGTCTCATCTTCGCGTCAGCTAAGGCTTCACTCCTTCACTTATCAGGGGCAAAATGTGGAGGTGGCGCACACTTACAAGTACCTGGGAATAAAGTTCCCTACAACCATATACTGGATCATTTCCATTTAACTATGGGTGACTACAGTTTGGAAGGCACTGTATACGATGCAGAATAACAGTTACAAAGCAAAGTTGTATGACTGGCCCTACTGTCCCACTTGTTTAGGGTTCTGGTGGAACCTGCTCTTTTATATGGGGTCGAAGTCTGGAGTTCGGTCATATCCCCAGCCATGTGGAATGAATTGGAGCAAGTACAAGAAGCCATTTTGGCACGAGCGCTCGGGGTGAAATCCACAGTTCCATATCAGATCCTTCTGCAGGAGACAGGTTTCTTGCCTCTTCAATGGGCCGCACTTGACCGCCACATTATTTACTTCCAGAAGGCGGCAGGTATGGGCAATGAACGTCTCCCCAACCTGGCTTATACTGTGGCCATGGTCTCGCAGTGCCTCAAGGCATGCTGGAAGGAGATGCGAGCATAGTAGTCCTCCAGATGGAGCGTACAAGAGCACATGTGCATCCAAGTTGAAACTGAAGGGGACCACCATCAGCTGCGGCAATACCTAGATGCTTGCATCCTCAGTATTGGGATACTGGTGCCCTTGAACTTGTTAAGACAATGCACTATAAGGTGTAGGTCAACCCCATGCTTGCACGTGGTCCACAGTTCTACCTCCGTGGACATTTGCCACTGAAAATGCGTAGATTGATAGCTTCCAAGGATCAGCGCTAATTTTGCTCCTGAAGCCAATTGGTGCTGCTAATAGTCTGTCCAAGGATTGCTATAAGCTAACAAAGTGTCCCCGATGCAATGAAACAAAAATCAGCTCAATTTGAGTCTCTTAGAGAAAGTTATGGCCTTCGGAAGCAAGGGACCTTACTCAGACAAGAAACTCAATATATTTGTACCCTAACCCCTACATTAAAACTTCTCCTTACTGAGACAACCTATGGCCAGTGCAATGATCTGATCCACCAAAATCATGCTCTGATATTATTGTGACGCTCCCCGAACCTATACGATGCTCCATTGTATAAATACAAGAAGTTCCCCTCCCATGGCAATTACATCACCAAAAAAGGGCCCTCCGTCTATCTCGGACCACCTGTGATGGCCAAGTATCCGAGTGAAGAACACGGAGGTGTCATTCGTCCCATGCCTTCTATGGGAATCATATATATCAGAATCATACATAAAAGTTAGCACCTAGCACATAATATATAAAATAATATGCCACCTTTAAGGGTGGCCCATCCATCAATAGCACAACACATCATAATAGTAGCAAACATAACAAATGCATCAGAAATGAAGAGTCTAATCCCCGTCTCAGACTCAATGGTGTCAACTGACAGGTAGGGCCTCCAGATACCACAGACAGAATAGTGGCAATGGCATTGGCTGGCATAGAACAATGGCTAGGGTAAGTCCACTCTATCCACCCCTCTTGTGCACACTTTGCGGATAGGCTGAATCATGCTATGGCGTAGTTGTAGCCTTCCGGGGACGCAATCTCATGGAATCAGTCTATGAGACTACTCCGGGTTACATCTCCCCGATCCGATGAGACAGGAAAAGGAGGAACCCCTTCCCAGAGCATGGTGCTTCTATGGATGGATAGAGGATCGTGGCCCCACTGGAAGACCATACATCTGTACCCGACTTGAACCCCCCAAAATCTATAGGCCACCCTAGTGCACCCATCGAGCCCCAGACGTCCCTTTAGGTACGTATCCTGTGATGCAGAAGGTCTCAGACCCATACCCCGCCCATATACAATGACCGACTATAGACTCAGCCACTGTAGGGAGCCTTGTAGCCACACTAGGAAAAGGTCCCACCTCCACTTTACCACCATGATCCTTGTATGGTGTTCAACCACAGCATACCATCAACAGCCAAGAAGACTCTTGTGAACAGGCCGCATTTAATGGGATTTAAGGAATTATAGCTAGGAGCATCTCTTCTTCTACATAGCCTTTAGCTCTCTACCTTCCGTAATTCCGCAAGCACAAGAGGTGCAGTAGAAGACTGCCATAATGCATAAATCCATTCATAACTTCAAATAGAACATCAATAAGAGATTAATCATCCATCTAAATAACTAAGGGTTAATCTCTATCTAGAATCGCAAGCTAACTAAGCCTACTAACTGGTATCTGAGCTAGATCTCCCATCTCACAGGTCTGCCATGCTCTGCTGGTTGAATAAGCCTCTTCCTCCCTCTCTAGCTGACCTCCAATTTGAATTGGGGCAAATTGGGGCTTAGGCGACCCAAAGTTAGCATCTCTACCTTGCCAAATCGATTTGGGCCAGGTGGCATTCCTTAAACTAAATTATTAACCTTACCTTACCTTGTTGATTACTAACATGAATTATTCATGGCGACGTTTCATGTATTTGTACGTATAGCATATAAATATATGGAACATCACAACTGGAGTTTGTGGGATGTGTGTGCTAGGAGAAGTGCAAAATGAATACCGAAGTCCATATAGCTAGATTCTCTAGTAACACTCCTCTAGGTACCCTAGACTGAAAGCGTGACAACCATGACTTAAAGAGCTCAATGGTCATCTGCGCATCATATTACACTGCCGGGACGCCCCTTCTTCACATCTGCTTATGTAATATGCCTTCATTCTTTTACCTTGAAGATGTATAAGGGTAATATATACTCTTCAGCATTGACACATACCAAAATGCCCACTCTCTAGAGTTCATGACAGCTTCATTGACATCTCGTGCACTGCAATGATTTTCAAGCCCCTAACCTTGCCTGCCTTTATCCTAGTCTCATCAGCATTTCAAATCCTAGAAAGGGAAAAAGCAAACTCATATTAGATGGCCTTGCGGCCGTTGTAGAATATGTCTAGGCTTGGCTAATTCATGGCAGGTGCTCTAGCCCTCTCCAATGTTTAGGCACTCCTCAAAGTTATATTGGGGTGCCTCTGCTTGAAGAGCTTCTTCCACTTGTTGCCTGGAAGACCAGCACTATCCAGTTGCTCTATTTTGGACTTAATTGCATATGGGGTAATTGCCATGCCCAAGTTTGCCCTCTCAAGATCCCAAGCAACTAGTTCTTCTTCCTGTTTGGGATGAGGACATGGGGATGCTTCTTTTGTTTATGCGTAATTCTCTCGTATTGCCTCCCATTTGTCTTCTAGTGGCCTCTCTAATTGAAATGCCATATTCATTAACCTCTTCCAGGATGTCCTCCATCTGTTGTTCCTTCCACTGGCCTTTCTTCGATGAAGAAGTCTGCATAACCATAGTCTTGTCGGGAGTTTGATACATCCTTCTCTTCCTCACCCGCTTTGCCCTAACCCTCTTGTTATTGGCAGGTACTTGAAGTGGCGCGGCATTGCCATACATGCTGTTCCATATGGTCTGCGCTATCGAGATAGTTGAAGCCCTCAAAGCCCTTGGTATGGTATTACAAAATGCAATTGAGATTCAAACATTTTGAACTATCAATCCACACCATTTGAGGGAGAAGAGATCTATTTGCCCGCCAATTCGATATCGAATGCATTGAATTCCCCCTAGCTCGATGAAATGGGCGAGCTTTTTGAAATGTCCTATATCTGACAAAAGGGCACGAGATGGGTTCAAAGAGCCTAGACGATTGTGAGGTCACGGTTGACATATGGAACGGCATGGCACGATAGGAACTTATGTCATGCACGGTGTTAGGGCCCTACATGGGGTTATGAACTTGCGTTATGAACTTATTGGGGGTAGGATGCTAACAAGACCCTTAATCCCGCCGACGTGGGGAGCGATCATACCCTATAACCACACAGAACAGTAAAGGTTGGTGAAGCACTAACTGATTTAGTACTCCAATGAAGGCACCTCAACCTCTTCATTGTTGCTCTTGGTACTATGGCAGACTTGCCCCTACAAATGTCTTGCTTCTTCCCAAATAAATGACAGATACTAAAGGAGTACCCTTATTTTTTTCCACCCATCAATGGCCCTTCAAGACAACCCTCATCTTATGTGTCAAAATAAGATTCTAAATTTAACACATGCACACCTTCCCAAACTAAAACAAAGCCAAAGATCACTATGAATTCGAGAAGTTAAGTCCTCAACATAATGTTCTAATTATTTTGTTTGGTATTTGGGGAGGGTATCTCACTGATGGTTGGGCCTAGATTTTGGGGGCATATGTATGCAAAACCGTAGTCAAGAGTGTATTTTTTGAGTGATTTGAGCTGCTTGTTGGCCAGTCAAAATAGCAATGCGAAATTGGCTATGGGATGTGATTATTTTGGTGTTGATCTGCATGGTTTCACGATAGAAGGATAAGAAGACATGCTGCTTTCTTTTTTCAGCAGGGGTTTCGGCATGGGCATGGGCAGGGGCAGGGGCAGGGTTTCAGCAGGGGTTTTGGCAGGCAGGCTTCTGAATGATAGTGCTTGCTTCTGAATGATAGGGCATTCTGGCCCAGGATGGCTCGAAGTCCAGGATGATTCCAGCCCAGGATGGCTCGAAGTCCAGGATGATTCCAGCCCAGGATGGCTCGAAGTCTAGGATCCATAGTTCGGTGGTCATAGCTGGAGTTAGAGCATGGCCAAAGATGGCTTTGTATTTTTCAGGGGCCATAGCTGGAATTAGAGCAGGGTTTATATGATTTGTCCAGCCATGATTTCTCAGGGAGTTTGCACCATTGGCATTTTTCCTTTGGATCCTTTGATTTGTGTTTTGTGTTTCTGGTGAAATCCCACAGTAGGAGAATCCGGTTTTGAACAGGCGGCATAGAGAATCTGGTCTGCTTGGGCAGTGCCTGTTGTTGTTGATTGCTCTGCCGGTGTTAGCTTTAAACATGTTTTGTCCGGTCTTTCTTAACAATTTTTGTCCGGATTTTTCAATAAATATATGGGTAACTCAAAAGAAACAATTATCCTTCTGTGTGTTAACTTGGCATGAATTCCTCCTTCATTGCACTATTGTAAGAGGCCATATCCTTTACAACACTGTGCTCTATCTTTCCACTACTCAAGATGTTCCACAAGCCTGCCCCAAATGGGGTGGACTAATCACTCTCTCTGCTTACTCTCATATACCAGTATAGATTTAGCTCCAACACTGCCCAATTAGTAATCAAGAAACCTAGTCTCCTGTCCTGAGTTCCTTTGTTCAATCTTCATACAGTTTATTTTAATTTGCACCCATTGTAAAATCTAATCTGCTCCAGCTGGAATGAAGGCGGTTGACTTCATGAGAAGTCCAGGCCGGTGCTTTCAGCCGGAATAGGTAGCATTGAAGAGCCACATCCGATTAGAATGCAAAGGCCCACGTACCCAATCTGTCTACATAGTTCGTATTTGATATAAAAGCACACAATATAGAAGCTCTGATATCTTGTTCATGATAGAAATTAGAGCCTGGGATTCGAACCCAAGAAAGCCGGTCTCTGCCTCCTCCACCAGATAATAGTCGAGTTACTTCAGGCAAATAAATCCATCACCTTGCACTTCCGATTCAACCACAAATTGCAGGATACACAATCCAAATCTTGCCCCACCAGTCTCTGAATCAGCTGCTCTTCAGCCCAACTTCTTCTGCTGCCACAGCAGTGCGCCCAACCTGGATTGTTCAAATACCTACTCAAAAAGTTCACGGCAAATGCTATATCGGGCCTTGTAGCATTGGCGACATAAGATAAACTTCCTATGAGCTCCCTGTACGGTATTTTTTTCATTTGCTTTCTCTCTTCTTCAGTCCTAGGACACATACTTCCACAGATCTTATTATTGACCACTAGCGGCGTAAACTTTCTTCAAACAACCAAGATCACTCATCTGGAATCTGGCTTTTAGGATGGTCTTGCATTCATCCAAAAACTTTCTATTGCTTGCACTCATTATGCAGTCATCAACATATAAAGCAATAATGCAGAAATCATCACTTGCCTTTCTGTTATATAAATTTCCTTCCATTCACACATACATACCATTGTCGAGCCGCTTTTCTGAGCCCATATACCACCTTCTTCAACTTGCAAACCTTATTCCCTTGCACCTCAAATCCAATTGGTTGTTCCATGAAAATTTCCTCCTCTAAGTCTCCATTCAAAAATGCTGTTTTAACATCCATATGATCAAGATCGAGCTCATGCTCCACTGCAAGCGCTATTAAAGCTCTCAAACTTGTTAGTTTAACAATTGGTGAGAATGTATCATGATAATCTATACCTTCTTTCTGAGTAAAACCTTGTGCAACCAATCTTGCCTTGTATCTTTCAATTTCACCATCAGGTCCCTTTTTTAATTTAAAGATCCACTTACACCCTACCACATTTTTCATTATCGGACGGGTTATAAGATCATAGGTACCTGTCAATTTGAACGAGTCTAACTCCTCCTTCATTGCTTTCTGCCATTTACTTGCATTTGGTGAGTTAACAGCTTCCTCATATGATTTGGGCTCTGCAATACATAACATAGACGGCAGCCGGCTCTTACGTATATTAATCCCTAATTCATATTCCCTAAACCTTGTTGGTTGCCTACGTTCACGAGTGCTTCTCCCACGCTCATCTTTTCCATACTTTGACGTGTCAAAAGATACCTCCTCCTTCAATTTCTCTGCATCGCTTTTTTGTGTACGGGTTTCTTCCACCAACGGCTCTTCTACATTTACTTCTCCTAAATCCACTGCTCGATCTTCAGTCTGTTCTTCCAAACTTACTTCCATACTCCGATCTTCCATTTCTGTAGCTTCATCTTCTATATTCTCCTCTACGACACTATCTTCCACCTCCTGGGCCTGAACAACCTCTGTTTGATATTCTTCCGTTCTTTTATTTTCGTCATTGTCATTATCATCGTCATCAAACCAACCTTCTGGGCCCCAAGGCTGGTTTGCCAAGTTTCCTTCCTCCTTATGCGGCATATTTTGCTTCACCATTCTATCCTTACTAGTAACGGTGCCCAGCGTTGCTGGGCTTTTGTTGGAAGTTTGTAAATATTTTGGCTTGGTTATGAACTCGCGCCATCATCCTTAGTATACATAAAGATCATAGCTACATGCTCAAAATGTTGTGGCGAGAAACTAATGTCAAAATATATGTAAATGTAGAAAAATTGCACAGCATTGCTAAGAAAGAAGGCAGTTAATTGGCTAAATATTGTAGAATACATGTAGCATTAGCATTGGCTTGGTGCCAATGTAGGTAGATGGTATTGGGGTTTCTTAGCAAACAAAGTGAGATGTAATTGGGGTTTTCCAAAAGCCTAAATGTTTTTTATTGGGGCTTCAGAATGTTCTATGTACCAAACTTGAGAATTCCATGTCTTTGTTGTAGGAAACCACTTTATCCAACCTATGTTCCATGAAAGTATAAAAAGGATTATAATGCATAAACTCAAACAAACATTCCCACATTGTAATAAACTGGCTCTATGAGGAACGACTACAAAACCCTAAATATGATGACATGAGAAAATGAACAAATAGAACAAAACCCTACGACGACGACAACAACAACATCAACAACAACATTCCAATATGGTATAAATTAAAGCAAACTCATATTGTGGAGCTTGATTGATGCCCAATATAAAGTACTTCTCTAGATTATCAAAATAGAGAAGGAAGGAAAAGCGGAGGAAGGGGGAGGGGGAGTTGTTATAGAGTTGTTTATATAGCTTTTTTTTCCTACTTACTATATATTGCATCACACTACAACATCACATTTTAAGGATTTAAATGCATATGACATCTCTTTTTTCAAGTATTATGGCTTATGTTTGTGAGGTTGAATCCCAGCCGTGGATCTGGAGCATATCCTGGGTACGATGCCAGATCAGTGGCCAACATCTTTTTGGAGAAAAAATGGCTTGCCATTTCCTAAGGTCTCCATGGAACTCTTGGCAGACCATGCATATCCCGGATACGCCGGAAACGTCCCTCCCCTGTGCCGCAATGGTCACAACCGCCAGCCATCCATCTGCTCCGCCAGGCATGTTACTATTTGATGGCCTCGCATGATCGACAACAGATCTTCATCAACAGAAGGCCCAGATCTTCATCAACAGGAGGCCTCCGCTACAATGATGGCCACCCTATTAAACAACCTACGCTGCTCCCCACACTCCCTGCCACACGCTTTGCAATCCCGCCCACAATCACGCTTTGCCTTTGAAGCTTTGCCCTGTCTCCCGCCTACTCTCCCACCTTTGATGCCTTTGATGCCTTCAAAGATCATTCTTATTTTTTTCACAGATTATTCTTATTCTTTCATGCCTTTGGTGCCTTTGATGCCTTTGATGCATTGCCTGCATGCCTTCCGCAGCTGCATCTCCCCTATTCAGCTCCAAGAACCGGCCCTGCACAATCCGCCCCTGCTCTGCGCTAAAAATAGATAGCGGCGTGAAGACTTATCCACGTCCTAGAAATCCGAGCTCCTAACAATAGCAAAAAAAAAAACATCCAAAACAGCCCAAAATAAGTGACCACTAAATGCAATTAAGCTGCTCAAACATGCCAAAATATACCCTTTTTCATACAATACGACATCAAAATCATAGTCCTAACCACCAAACTAAAATCGCAGAAGTTTATATGACATGTGGGCCAAAGTATTTTTCTTAGAGAAGCCTATTTGTGCAAACAAATATTGATGCTTGATAAGTTCCGCAATGGGGCCAAAATATTCTTCTAAGAGAAGCCTTTATATGCCAACAACTATTGATGCTTGATAAGTTCTGCAATGGGTACTGTGCATCTATCCTAGACCGAAAGCATAATACTGCACTTATTTATTTTGCTGAAAATGTAGGAAGTACTAACATTAAGAAATATTGTTGTCCATAATGCCTAAATGCGAAATAAGAATGAACATTGTGGATGAATTATGTGGATATTTTATGAATTATTTGCAATGAATTTTGGAACTAACTTTGTGAGATGTGATAAGACAGTAAGTCACATCTCAAATGCATTATAATTTGTTCATTATAATTTGTAGGTAGAAACCGAATTCCAATTCCTGAGGATTGATGTTTAAACCACTTATGTCACTTGTCACTTGAAGAAATTACAAAGTGTGTAGCACATCAGGCATTAGAGACCTGGTTGGATCTAAAAGGCAATGCCTTCTAGTCTTTGTGATAATTGCACTACTGAATATAGCAAATTCAGGCCCAGCAATTGACGATTCAGGCAGAGCAAATTTGCGACATATAGATGCAGGCAAATCAATACCTGAGAAGCTAAGCAATGCAAAATCGAGTCAGAAAAGGTTAGAGGCCCTAAAATCTAGCCTCACAACGTTCAGCCTTCATGGGAGGCAGTTAGATACTACATACAGATCCAAAATTTTATATGCAGAGGAGTATTTGATGGAGGTGCTAGTAGGAACTCCAGCAAAGAAGTTCACAGCAATTCTTGACACAGGAAGCGATATAGTTTGGTTTAAATGCAACCCTTGCAACGCCTGCGAAAGCACGGATTCTGCGTCTTGCAATTCATGCCCTCCAACTGTGCTATACCATGCAATTCAACACAATGTTCTTATCTGCCTGAAGTAACATGTTCAGAAGCTGAAAGTGGTACTTGTGATTACCACTATGGATATGCCGATGAGTCATACAACAATGGACAGTATGTATCAGAAGCTCTTCATTTGCTTTCGGACTCCGGTCCTTCGCAACCTTTTGATGTGGTTGTAGGCTGTGCCATACACTCACTGGGGACTTCAGTGGTGGAGATGGGCTGGTTGGATTTGGGATGGGATCCTCTTCCTTGATATCTCAAGTTTCTTCACTGGATGGAAAATTCTCTTACTGCCTCACTAGCTATACTGAAAGCAACGACAGTGTATTGCTTCTTGGCGATTCTTCTGCCACCTCAGATCCTTCAGTTAGCTCTACCCCTATCCTGCAATCTTCAAGCCAGCTTTACTATGTCAAACTCAAGAGCATCACTCAAGATGCCTTCGTCAATACCTTGCCTGACCCGTGTTGCTCAACTATAAGGGTTTTGATGTCTGCTTTAATATGTCAGGGGTTTCTTCTTCTGTTCAATTCCCTTCTCTCAGCTTCCAATTTGATGGGGCTTTATTGAACCCTCCTCAGACAAATTACTTGGCTTTTGTTGATTCTGCTAAGACCATCAAGTGCTTGTTGCTCACTCCTGCAGATGATGGTCTGGGAATTATTGGGAACATATTGCAGCAGAATTACCTTGTTGCCCATGATATTACCGGGATGAAGCTTTCGTTTCTCGAAAAAAACTGCAATGACGTTTGAAAATGTCAATTTGTGGTACATACTGGGTGAATATGTGGTATATAATTTGGCAGATTAATCGTATATAAACTTATAAAATAAATTTACCTTGCCCATTCACGTTTTGCAAATCTGGGCTGTAAACCCTAGGATGATCTTGCTCTCCATATTGTACAATACATATCAAACTGTTCGGCTTTTGCATCAAATGATTTACATTAGACAGTGCTGAGAAACTTGATCTTTCCATGTTTCCACATTTTGTGTGCATGTTTTAGCTGTATACATGCAAATCTTCGTAAATGGAGCCTTTGCGGATGCTTGATGTCAACAGGGTATTCACATTTCCTGCATCAAGCAATAACTCCAAGCTAAAATTTGCTTATAACAAAAGAAGAATAAACAGGGCAAAGCTTTAACATCACATACCTTGTAACAATCTGTCATGTGGGCTTCATATGCTCTGCTTGGCGCAAAAACCCTTTGCACAAAACCCAAATTATTCAGATAAGACATGACCTTAAGAAAAACTCGATACTTGAGTTATGCTGCCCTCAAAATTGCAGCATGTGAATGGCTGCTAGTCCTTGCACTTGCTCTGCCAAGCAAACCCAATCATATTCATAATTTTAGGATTTAGTACGATTTCAGAATTTAGAGAAACTCAAAAGCATACACTGACCTCTTCTTGCCACAACTCTCTGGAGACTTCAGAAATTAGACTCGACCCTGCAGAAATTACCACCAAAACTTATTACAATTCCATGCTCAAGTTTTAGATTCCGCATATCCAAGCTCGAGATTCATGTGAATAGACCTTCTGATGCCCTTAACCCATTCCCTGATAGACGTTTCCTTTGCTTTGTCCAGCCAAAGCAGATAAACATGACAATTTGCAACACAGCAATGGGCACACGCAGGAGTCCTACCGGAAGCAAAGCCAGGCAAATCCGACGCATGTGTCTGCAAAAAATCGCGAGCTGCCTTTGTATGCAGCACATGAGATTAGCAAACCCTAGAACAAAGGCCGCGTAGTTTGGCCTTTTTCTTTTTGAATTAATCGTGGACGTCCAAGCAAGAGCTAATAGGGGTGGCCACATGCAATATTTGCTGCCTCCACCTCCGTATCTCAATTTCATACGAGAGCGGATACCAGAGAGGTGAAGAGTGGCAGAATAAAGGGGGAAGAGCTTCAGAAGAGAGGGGAACCAGCAGATTGCACTAATTTTTGTGGATGCTCCCCTGCAAGAATTAAAGATTGAAAACTGGCCTCCGACTTCAAGATGGAGGCCTCCACTTCCGTTTTTGCCTCAAAATCTGCCGTTGAAGGCAGAAAAATGATCATGTGGCCACCCCTAATGGCTGCCATCTGATTTGTGGCTCGAACGATCTTAGCCCTTCAAATTAGGGCGTGGTCCATTACACAACATTATAATATAAAGATAAAATTTGGTTTCATCAAATACTACATCCCGACTTACATAAATTTTTCTGGTCTTGGGGTCATACAATCTATACCCTTGGTCCTCATAACCAACTAGATATGTTTCTACACTTCGATCATCTAGCTTGGAACGCAGTTCTTCTGGCACATGCATGTATGCTAAACAACCATATGTATGTAACCGCTCTACAGATTGCTTTCTAGCAGACCACACCTCCTCTGGAATTCTCCCTCTAATACCTGCAGATGGTATAGCTTATTCTGAATGTAACATGCTACCTGATCGCTACGCCTATGTGTAATTAGGGGAAACTCGCATGTTTCAACATTGATCTCACAGCATTCATTAGAGTTCTGTTCTTTCACTCAGTAATACCGTTCTGCTGTGGAGTATACCTGCAAGTAAACTGACGCCGTATTCCCTTTTCTCGACAAAACTGCATGAATGCACCTGATAGATACTCTCCCCTTGAATCTGAACGCAGCCGCTTCAACTGCCTGGACGTCTCACGTTCAGCTTCAGCTAAGTATAATTGAAATGCTTGGAATGCTTGATCTTTAGATTTTAAAAAGTAACACTTCGCCCTTCTGGAAAAATCATCAATAAATGTAATGAAGTATGTTTTACCGCTCATACTCTCTACACGCATTGGGCCACACAAATCTGAATGCACCAAATTCAAAATGCCTAAGGTTTTAGAAGAAGAAGAAGAAGAAGAAGAAGAAGAAGAAGAAGAAGAAGAAGAAGAAGAAGAAGAAGAAGAAGAAGAAGAAGAAGAAGAAGAAGAAGAAGAAGAAGAAGAAGAAGAAGAAGAAGAAGAAGAAGAAGAAGAAGAAGAAGAAGAAGAAGAAGAAGAAGAAGAAGAAGAAGAAGAAGAAGAAGAAGAAGAAGAAGAAGAAGAAGAAGAAGAAATTTTAACGTCACGCCACAAGGCAGCGTCCTATCGGACATGTGACACTTTACAACACACCCAGATGGGTCCTGCCCCCACCACTTTACAAGAAACGAGGACTGAATGCATGTCTAGCTTGCTTTCCAAGCATACATCCATGGCATATTTTGTGTTCTGCTTCATCTATGTTGGTAGACAAACCCTCTACCAACTTATGTCTGCTCATCATTTTAATAGTTGCATCACTAGCATGTCCGCATCTAAGATGCCATAATTCTAAAGAACTGACATTTCCAACACACGGAAAGGCATCTAAACAATATAACTTACCTTTTCTGTTTGCGTAAATTCTTTTTCCATTACGCACCATCTCACAGGGTGAAGCATCAAAATTTAGTTTGTAACCGGCATCTACCAGGACTGCCACAGAAACTAAATTGAACAACATACCAGGAGTGTAGAGAGCATTTTCTAAGCACACCTTCTCCTCATTGTCATGATAGAATTCCAACTTTCCGCATCCTTTGACTTGATGCAGATTGCCATTGCCCATTTGCACACAAGGGGTATCCATTTCCTTTATCTCTTTTCCCAGCTCTGATACCACTGATAGAAATTAGAGCCTGGGATTCGAACCCAAGAAAGTTGGTCTCTGCCTCCTACTCAATAATCACCACCAGATAATAGTCGGGTTACTTCAGGCAAATAAATCCATCACCTTGCACTTCCGATTCAACCACAAATTGCAGGATACACAATCCAAATCTTGCCCCACCAGTCTCTGAATCGGCTGCTCTTCACAATTCGGCTTCTACATCCCAAACTTCTTCTGCTGCCACAGCTTCTTCTACAACCTCAGATTTTCGCTCCTATCCGGCTATTTACAGATCTCCTGCATCTCACAAACACAGTACCTGGATCGATTTCTGAATCCCTTCACCTGCAGATCCGCCTCTCAGTTCTGTCCGTCTCGCCTTCTTTCGAATTTGCCCATCGTCCATTTTACTGCCTTTTCCAACACGTGTCCCACTATGGCTTATACCAAATGTCGTTTCTGTTGAAAATAAGGCATGACCATAATTCCAACAGTTCAAACACTCAAGCCAACTGAAGAAACGACCAACCCTGGATTTGTATGACCGCAGTGAGTTTAGCATTCTGGTTGCAATAGGTGCAACATAGAAGGATCAGTGCTTGGGTCCGTAACTTGCAAAAATATTTGAATGCCATACTAATCAGAAACTGAGAGAAACGTGTTTGAACACTAGTGAAAAGCCCTAGCATTCAGCAAAGAAATTACCTCTGGCTAAGTGCTAGCTTAAGCTGCAACAGAAATTCATAAGGCTGAAGATGAAGTGATCTATTCCTTACCCTATCCAAATCGATGCTAAGGGTGCTTTCCCATGGACCCCTCTGACCTGGATTTGAGTGCTTATATGGCAAGATCGTGGCAAAGCCGACCTGGACCCTAAATTGCCACTTTCTCATAGAGGCACAAACCCGGAGACCGATAGCTCCAGGATCCAGCTGCTCCAGCATGAACTTTGAATCTAACGAAGGGTCAGATGCAAGTATTCTAAGGTCCAGGTATACCGATATCTAGAATCTAAACCGGCTAGACCGGTTGTTACCCTACCCAGGTCTTGACCTGGGCAAAAAGAATTGTCGACATATTACTTTTTAATCAAGGTCGAAAACATGAGCCGAGCAAGGTGAGGTCTTCATGAGAACATGGCATGCGTATTCTGGGCCTGAAGAAATTCCAAGGTTTTGGGCCCATGGGAAAGTACCCTAAAAGGGTGCAGTAATAGAGGCAGCAGCCATACCCTGCAACGAACCCCATTTGCCATAGATCTTAGTAGACAACCAGGAAAAATCCTCAGGTCTGCATCCATCCCTTCATGATCTGCAGAGATCAGGCGGTCGACGCCGCTGCCCTAGAAGAGAACTCTAGACGTCTAAAATGTCGTATTAGGTCATAGCCAGCTTCTTTTCTTCATGCATCACTTCTTGTCTTCCTCCCAAATATTGACCCAAGAGCCAATTTCAGACTCTGCAAAGACATATTTTTTAAATGCCATGATAATAATTTATCTTGGAACAAATAGAACCCTTGAAATTCCATGTTGATGAATCCCTCATGTCGAAGGTGCAGCCACTGAAAGATGTTGCGGGACATTAGTTGTTATTTGCATTTTTTGTGCGTGCATTGTCTCTTTATTATTTACAATCATGCTTTTTGGTGACAGTACTATCCTTGGAATCTAGTACATCTGCTTGCATTGGCAATTGTTGTCTCTCTTAAAAAGTCTTTGAAGAACACTCCCTTTGTCCAACTCCTCAAAAACATTCCTCACAATGCAATTAAAAGAATCATCTAGCTCGTTTGAAAGTTCCTGCAATTTTCTAAGCCATTCTCTTCTCTTTTTCTCAGATGGTGGAATATTTTTCTTTTCCTTTATTTCTTTCTCCCTCTAGATTCTCTTTTTTTACTTGGCTTCAAACTCCAGGTAAATTCTTCTAGTGCAATCATCAGTGCTTTTGGGATTGACCAAAATTGGATGTGCGATGGAGAAATGGAATTCGAATTGAAATTGGGATTGGGATTGGTGGGATTGGGATTGGGATTGGGATTGGGATTGGGATTGGGATTGGGATTGGGATTGGGATTGGGATTGGGATTGGGATTGGGATTGGGATTGGGATTGGGATTGGGATTGGGATTGGGATTGGGATTGGGATTGGGATTGGGATTGATCTCAGCAATGGCAATAAAGCTTGGGAATCTCTCCATCTAGAGATCCTCTAAAATATGAGAATTGCTCTCACAATTTGCAGCGGGACATCTATGTCATCGATCCCTGCCCCGGCAGAACATACATACTATTTCTAGAGTAACAACTCCCTGAGGTCATAAAGCACCTAAAATATGTACCAGATAAAGCACCTAAAGCACTTGTCCGGGTAATGCTTTTTGGGTAGCATTACCATATTTACACCCGCTATGCCTTTTCGCATTCCATGTAGCCTAAAGACGATTTCTGCAAAGAGCATGTTTGTTGACCTGCAAGAATGAAGTGTGATAATCTTGATAGGGAGTCAATGAGAAATAAGCTGCTATCATTTGCTTATCTTGTCTCGGAGAGTAGGTATGACCACCAATATACTTAGCAATCTACTTTTCATTCATGGCCAAAAGTTGTTCACTGTTATTGCTACACATTAGGTGGTAGAGGAGAGGTAGATATGTGTAGAGAGATGATGAAATTGGCATCGAATACACTTTTAACAAATAAAATAATGCTATAACCATCACATAATGATAACTTGTTTGGTCACAATGCAAATGGTGTTTTATGGAACATGCTTCTAGAGAATTTCAAATCATGTCACATGCATATGAATAAACAAACATGCATGCATTTGACTAGCTCCCTTATAAGGATGCTTAGATTCCGCCTAAACTTGTAAGGCCATGTTAATTATGTTGAATGCCTCAAAGACATTGCAATTGGATATCTTATGGAATCTACAAGACACCCTATTGGGATCAATCGGCGCGTGCCTAAAATACTAACTCACCTTCCATGGTTCGCCTTGGACAAAATTTTAGGAACTGAATAAAAAACCTTTGGTCAAGTTAGTGCATGATAGGGAAATTTTGTGATAAACTTTCAAGGAAATACATTAATAAGTAGGTAATGTGCTTGATTTTGATCCCTCTGGACCTGATCCTTAGTTTTTCTTATAAAATATTTTAGGAACCAAGTCGTATATTGACAAAATAATCAAGGCCGACCTTGGGATTGATGTCCAATGTTCATTTACATATCAAAATTGATGCAATGGGGTGCTATAGGTAGTGTAAATACAATGATCGATTTTGAAATGATCCAACGTTTTACCACACAAGCTGATGGCCATTTGTTTGATCCAAGCAAGTCTTCACATGAGTCTGAATCCATGCCTGATGTTCAGTGCTCATGTTTATCCCCATGCAATAAGGTTTCATGGGAAAATGAGTACAGGGCTCAGCAGATTGCCCTTGATAACATGCAGGTGTTTCATTCTTCTCCAAATCCCCTCTAATATTTAGGATGTAAGGCTTCAGCCCTGCTAGACCATGGGCAACATATCCAAATGTGGAATATGCACTTATTGCGATATGATCACTGAAACTTAGTAGCCACATCTCTGCCAGAGCTGCCTTAGATTGTTCCATATCAGAAGACCTTTCATTTCCCTGACTAGATAGAGTATGGATTTTTACCAATTTTCCTCCTCCTGCTGGATGATCTGCATAGAGCCCTTTTATGGATTCATAATATTTTCCTTGTAGTGATGCAACTAGAACAGATATTCTAGGTTCTTTTTCTCTATTTGCAACTGAAAGGTACTCCAGTTGGGTCAAATTCTCTGCCAATTCTGCTGCAGGAAGAATGTTATTAGTTGTGAAACAGTCTATCACTCTCTTGTATGCTTTTTCATCAAATTCTGCCAGATTTCCCCTTCCATGAAGCCTGATTTGTGCTCCAACTCTTACATCAGAAGGCGACATGTAATTCAGATAAACTCTAAGAATAACAGCCCATACATCATTAATTGGAAGCAAAAGAAGCCTTGCTATGTATGGGAAAATAGGCACACCATCTGGAAAAAAAAGATGCATTCTTTCCCAAATCATTGGCATGGTGAGCATGGTAGTTAAGTAATATTGAGTGCTCTCAAATCCCACCCATTTTATACCTGCAAGTTTCATCTGCCATTCCCTGCAAAAAAAATTCTGATCCTGACCAGATTGTATGTGCCCTAAATGCAAAACTATAGTGCTGCCATTAAAATCTGGTTGCATCAAGCCTGCCATTGTCGGGCTGTTATGCACATCATCAAAAGGAAAATCAAGAGGCAGCAACCATGAAGATTTAGGAAAAGGCTCACAAAGTAAAGCAGCTAGGTGTCCTCTTGAATTTAAAAGAAGTACTCTGTTTGTGGCTATGGCGTATGTGAATGCAGAAACAAGGGACATTAATCTGTTCCCTAAGCCTTCTCCCCCTTCCATGTAGATCAAGTACTTGCAATCTTGATCTTGTGGGGGATTCCCCTGTAAAAAAAGCTCTGTCCAATTTGCAATATTGCTTGTGCATTTGTAATGGAGATCTGTGTATTCTTTCCATGCTTCTTGAAAAACGGGAGCTTCTGGCAAGACGAGCCAAGATTTGGTGTAAAATTTGTGCCCTGTTCTGCTCAAACAAGCTGAATCGATTTGGGGATTTTGGGCGGAAGATGAGGAAGGAGAAAAAGAATAAGAAAAAGAACCTCTGTAAATGGAAGTACTTAAATCCGACGCAGATCCTGCAAATTGCTTTGTAAGTTGAACTATTCTGGTGCTGCCACTTTCCAGAGTGATCGACAAGCAAAAAACCAGAGCTGCCGAGAAGAGAAACAAGACCAGAATTGATCTTTGCCAAGACCACAAACCATTGCGAAAAGCTCCATCTTCGGACAGCTGCTTCACTTTGAAGACCTCAAACATGGCTTGTTCAGCTGGTGCGCATCAAAGTTTGGTCTGGCTTCCACAATGCCAAACTAAAAATAGGAGCATTGTTTTCTCCATAGCCAGATTTTGGAGTACGTTACGGTTTTTGGTTCTTTATAGAATGTTAAAACCAGATTGATGGAGAATTTTGACTTGCTATATTTTAATGGCTAGCCTCTATACAAAAATCTATTTATCTAATTAATGGCTAGCCGCTAATTCCAATGCGGTGGTGCATTGAGGAATAAATTCAACCGCTACGATGACTCATAGTTGGCCACGTGGCATAATTTCTACCCTTACGCCATGACAGATTAAAAAGAAATTCCCTTGTTGACATGTGCTATTCCCTTGTTAACTAAATAAATGAATTTGATGCATGTGATCCCGAATGCTCTTCAACCAAATTTTCTACCCTTTTAGAACAATGTTGTATGCACTTGCAAGAATTCTTTGTTGAAAATTTTTGCACTCCTCGATATTTTATTTACGGTTCCTTAGCAAGCTTGTACACGGAGGGTGGGCCTTTCCTCCAATCCTAGGCTATTTATGTTGCATGCCACCTTATAAAGAATTGATGCTAAGCAATTGGATCTTCAATTTCAAGGAGCAATTGCTTAGGAATGAAAAGAAAATATGGTATGCTACACGATTACGCAATTGTTTTTATACTTCTCAGATTTAGATGTTGGATCTGCTTCTTTGAGCACGTCTTTATCAGGGTCTTGTTCGGTTTACTAGCTAGTCCATTGGATTAGCAATTAAGAGATCTTGTGTTCAAGTCTCTAAGGGATCTCTTAGGGTCCATTGTATGTCCTCATTGATGTTGCCAATGTGGCATGGTGTAAAAAAATACTATTTAACTATCTATCTATCTCTTCATGCTCTGTTCTTTCTTTTGCATCATATTCAACATTGCCGAGTAGATCCTCAACTGCTTCTTGCTCCTCAAGGATCCACCTTTTTGACGCTCCCCAGACCTATACGATGTTGCCATTGTATAAATACGGGAAATTCCCCTCCCATGGCAACTCAATCACTAAGGAAAGGCCCTCCATCTGACTCGGACCACTCATTTTCTTCTTCTTTGCAATGTACAAGCCTTCTTGTGTAAGTCTCCCTTTAGATTATGGCTAGCATGATCTTAAAATTTAAACATAGCATTTGTGGTTGTGCTACACCTTCATCTGAAAGATCTACACGAGGTGTTTCTTCGTCTGACATGAGATCTATATGAAGTGGTTTTTCATCTGACATGAGAACTACAAGAGTGGAATAGAAGGTGTAGAGGTTTATCCTGTCAAGTTTGATATTTTAAGGTCTTGCACAAAAAAGAATTGCTTTCTCTAGGAAACGCAGACTAGTTGATGATGTAGTTGAGCAGATCTTTGAATTTAAACATAGCATTTTGTGGTTGTGCTACATCTTCATCTGAAAGATCTACACGAGGTTTTTCTTCGTCTGACAAAAGATCTACATGAGGTGGTTTTTCATCTGACATAAGAACTACACGAGTGGAATAGAAGGTGTAGAGTTTTGTGCTATGAAGTTATTGTAAGGTTCTGCACAGAAAAGTATTGCCTTTCTCTAGGAAAAAGCAGACTAGTTGATGTGTAGTTGAGCAGCTCCTAAAGTGTCATAAAATTCAGGAGTTGCAAGCCTCTGACTACCACAACTAAAAGTAGACTCAAGTGTCGAGTTGAAGGAGTGAATTGCACTGGAGGAGGAAGTCTACGTTCGACTGGGGGAGATCGAGTGAATTGGACAGGTGGAGGAACTCTGCATTAATGTACATGAGGGGATGGAGTAAATTGAACAAGAGGAGGAAGTCTGTGTTGGTGTGGAAGGGGATGGAGTAAATTGAACAGGAGGAGGAAGTCTACGTTGTTGTATAGGAGGGGGTCAATAAATTGAACAGGTGGAGGAATTTGGCGTACACGAGCTCGAGGGTTGGGAGGGAGGGGGGAGGGGATGTACTGGTGGAGGAAGCTTTTCGTGCATGCACTGGTGCACTAATGCTTTAGAACTGAGAATCAAAAGTATTGAATCAACATCAACGTCTGACAGGAATACCACTAGAGGTGTTAAATGTCGTGGAGAAGAAGAGGAATCGACGTCGGATGAAGGTGGAATAAAAACATTAGGTAGAGGACGCAAACCAGGAGCCACGTTGTGAAGACGATATAGGATGTGAAGGTATAAGTCCATACAGAGCAATATGAATTTATGTTCGAAAGCTAAGCAAAACTCGTACTATAAGGACTCGTGCAATATCTTCTTATATTATAAAGTTATGCTATAAGTGTTGGACCCAGCCCTAATTTGGGCGGCCCAGATTTTACCTTCGATTTGACGGTCGAGATCAAGCCTTCGATCGGGGGTTCTGCTTCCAATCCGGCAGGACCAGCTTCGTCACGAATAGGAAGGAAAAAACCCTTTCGTTATCGAAGGCCATAGCGTGGTGTTTTGGCTGGCTGAATCTTAGGTGCAATTGGAGGTGCAAAGGTGCTTCCATATCTAAGTGGAGCTGCTTTTCGAAATCTAAGAATGTAGTTGGAGGAGATCTTCTGGTGCTGGCATATTATGGCCCTGCTTTTGGCGCCCTTCGACGGAAAGCAGAGGCATGGAGCTGTACCATGGGCTTGGCGTGTAATACCCTGGCAATGCACATGACCTTTATTTGAAAAGCCTGTCGGCACTAGGGATAGATATGAATGCTTATGGTATTAGGTTTGTAGACGATAACTGGGAGAGTCCTGTTCTTGGAGCTTAGGGATTGGGCTGGGAAGTTTGGATGGATGGCATGGAAATAACACAATTTACATATTTTTAACAAGCAGGTATATATGGATTAGAGAGAATATTGATCTCTTTGTAGCAGGTGAATCACTTCATAAAAATATGATATGCACTAGGTATAACTTATGAATGAGCTAGAAATGAGAGCGTACAATTTGGAGTTTGTCGATATCACAGATGCAGGAAGGGTTTTGAGTTATATGATGCAGAGGCTGTTGAGATGATTAAAAAGGGGCTTGCAATTCCTGCTTATGATCCTGTTCTTAAGGCTTCTCCTGTATTTAATATTTCTGGGTCTGAGCCGAGTTGAGCAACTAGGAAGCAATAGATGTTGACCAGGAAGCAATGCACAGGTTCTTCCCTAGGATTTATTTCCCGGTTGGCATCAATGTCAGGTTAGGTTGTCCATTATTTCTCAGTTGGCATCGCGGTAGGGTTTATATTGGTTTTATATGAGGTCTTATGTATTTCACAGGATGCCGTATACGGAACGTGACATTCTTCGTTATGTGAATGTTTAATAATTTTCAAGATTCAAGCCATGATAGAACCTTCTAGACTGTCTTTTATCATCTTTCCTTGATCTGCCTCTGTTGTACCACTTTGCACAAATACAGGCTTCTTAGCTTCAAAACAATCATGGTTTCTTCAAGCTTTATGTCTACAGAGATCATGAAGAAGCAGGAGCATCAAGTTACTTTCTTAAAACTCTAGACAACTTCGTTTTTCATGGCCCATGGTGGTCTAGATTCAGTTGTTCCATGGGTAAAAGCATGTTAGGGTGTACCACTTTTGGAACCTGCAAAAGTACATACACTAGGTACTTCAGAACTGGGTACTTTCTCATTTTTCTTTTCATTAAAACTAATACAAAAATCCAAAATAAAAGTCAAGAACGTGTTAATATTCAAAGTTAAGATAGAGATAATGCTATCGGAGACCAATATATGTATAAAAAGTTCTAAAATATACTTTATATTGAGATATTACACAGGTACCCATGGTCACTAAATAATACTTTTTAAGGGACACCCTCCCCCATGCAACTAAATTGTTCTAAGCACAAGCGATATTTTAAAAGAATTTCAGAACCACATCATCAAACTTGGAGTGCCATCATTACAGCTCATGGTAGGCTTTGAATTGTGCCATTCAGATGCAAAATGAAGTTTGACTATAATTATGCTGTTTCCTTCTTGCCATTTTTGCACATACACGTATAGAAGTACAAGCTACAAAGATCTGAGGCAATATATCAACTATTTATTACATTTTGAAGAGGATCTGCTGCAAATTTAATTGCATTTTACAGTTTATTAAGTGTTAAATATGATTTGTCTTTCATTCGTTAAGGACTGAATTATTGCTTCTCAAAAACATAGTCAAACTTGACATGATTGAATGGGAATTTTGCTTATTGCAGTGAGCACTTGCCACTTCTCTTATAATGTTTGGTGTTTTGGTGGTGCTCTTTCCAGATTGCATTTTTTTTTAGTAAATTCTATTTGTGTAAGTCTAATGCATGTTCTTTATCTGTGCTTTGTCTTGGTTGGTCATAATGATGCACTTTGGTTTGCTTGCAAAAAAAACATCTGATCATTTCGAACAAGATGGATTTGGCTGTCAAATAGGTAAACTAATGGTCCCATACTGCACCGCCAGGAATCAAACTTACGTGGTGACTCAAGAAGTTAACAGCATCTCTTCTGTCACTGTCAACGAGGTCAGTGGCATAGATGAGGTATAAGATAGAAAGCTTCACAAATTATAGTTGGCCCTAGAACACACGGGAACTCTTGAAGCATATAGCCTACTTTATTTTTCTCTTCTTTTACTTACAGGCATAGGAGAGAAACATTGTCTGGAGAGATTGGAGGAGGCAGTGAATTTTGCGAGGTTGCTTAAGATATGTCGTCAGTTGAAGCAGCACTACATGGTACATGGTAGCCCAATTTTAAATTGCATGCCTGCAGCACCATAATACCTCACTAGCTATTATCACTGCAGGTGTCGACCTTATCATACATGCAGCAGGCCCATTTCAATAGCAAAGGCGATGTACTCTATTAGAAGCTGCCATAAGGAACAAGGTTCTATATATGCATCACTTTGCTTTCTAAGTTCATAACTTTAGGTTCTTATTTTTCCATGATGACATAGATAGCAGATCTTCATGTCTGTAATGATGTGGCTAAATGCTACATGCAAAGCTTGCGTCTTTATGGCAACTCTAAAGGGTGTATAACCATCATTCAATTAAATTGGGATTATGTCTTAATTTTGGGATAAATTTTATATTGCACTTTTTTAGTAACTTTGTTAAATTCACTTTTTTAGTAACTTTGTTGCCCTTAGACTAGAATAGACGTTAACATATAATCACACACGGGAATATAAATTCACACCTTAACTTCAAATTACAAAATCATATATCATGAAACTCAAGTAGTACACAACTTTTATTAAAAGTGATTGATACATAGTAACTGAGAATCATTTTTCCACCAACATCCCCAAGGATATGAGAACCTTATTCCTTACATCCTGAGGTATTGTAACTCTCGCTGTTTTACTAGGAATAGTTTTTGGAGTCCATGAGTACAATACGGTTTCAATGTCTAGCCAAAGATCAGGATCACTAGGATTTCTCCTCCACCTCTTTGTCCAACAATCTGAATATCTTTCTTTATCGGTGACATTACTCAACTGATGTACTGGACACCACCATTCCACGCGCACGACCTTATTGAAGTTAACATCACCTTCTTCTTTGCAAATATCTGAGATAGTCCATCCCAACCACACTGGATAGGTCTCTAGATCTGCTGGTTTTACTACTACAAATTGGTGGCACTCCACGTCAGTAGAAGGTTCATAACAATCCATGCCTAGATATTTTGGCCTATCCTTCTTAGGACCAACATAGTGTTTATCAGATTGAGGAGGAGCATATGCCTTCACAATGCTACTAATGGTACCATCATCTTCGTCAGCACCAGCTAATGTTTTCCACTTACTTTTAGGGAACCACCCTTCCAAAGAAATTGTTTCCGAGGATGTGTCTACCTCATCCAACAAGTTGATCACCTTCTTCCAATAATCTATCAATGCACGATTAGTCTCATCTCAATTAGTTTGCCAATGCTTGATGTAGTCATTGATGCCATCCTTAGTCAAGCCCAATTGCTTGACTTCTTGATTGGTTTTAGAGCTTTTGGTTGACCAGGGAGGTATCATAGGCTTGCCATTTGCATCCCAAGCGCCAAATTTCTGCCCCACCTCTCCACTTCTCCTCTAAAGGTCTCATTTTCCATTGCATGATTGGAATCCCTTCTCTCACCCAAAAGTGAATTGAAGAGGTCTAGAATGACCTTCCATGTCGAGAGCATAACCATCCACAAAACTCTTCCAATCGTGCACTTCTTCTATGATAGATCCTATAGGAGATGGATTTGTACATCCATGAAATATTTCCAATAGCCCGGGAAAGTTGGTAATGTCATTGTCTCAATACATGACTATATTTTCCAAACAATGCATCCACATCCTCATGAGTATGTCCGGGCATTAGGAACCCCAAATTGACTCTTTCAAAAATACCCACAAATTGTTAAGTAGGATAGGAAAGAAAACATCCACCTATTCTTATTTTGACAAGCACAATTATCTAGTTGCAAGAGGAGCTTTCTCAAGGCAGATCTCGAGGTTTAGCACGAGATGTTGAAGCTCCAACATGTTCATTAGGTCCATTCCTCCTAAATCTTGCCTTGCTAAACTTTTCAATACTATTAGGGGTTCCATCCAACAATGCACTATGTAGTGCCCGGCTAGTCAGAGGATCCCTGTAGGTGACCATTGTAACCCTTCTCATAGTTTCTTAAACACCTCATGATACTCCCAATGTGAAAATCTGGACCATCACTCCACAACTCTAAACTGAAATGGCCATAATAGGTCCGAGGGCGCCCATGCAATATTGCCCTGATCATTGAAATCAAGAAAGGGTATGATCTTCCACATGACTTAGGAATGTACTTGAATTGTGGAAGACAAGTCTTCTGTTGGTCCATTTTATCATGTATAATACATAGATAGTTATTAGGTTCCATTGCGAGATAAGGTCCTCCACATCCAATAAGTTGATCTACATGATAGTTGATCCGTCATATGGTCCTTCATATGTTCCCTTATCTTTGCCCTTAGACTTGGTTGCACAGTCTTATCTAGTGTCTCCTTCAGACTTAGCACATAAATTGCACTTGGCAAAGTTGTTTGAAGTTGCTATGGTCACATGCTTGAAATGCTTATTCCATAGCCTACTAAAACCGTTTTTGGGATATAGAGGCCACTCCAAGTTCCCCAAGCAATGCATTTATTTCCTCTAATATGCTCTTTCGGGTACAATGGGATGGCAATCTCTTTTCAACAATAACTCTACCCCTGTTCATCCTTCTTACTCTTATGTGGCATGTTTTTCGCATTGAAATCCACATATCTTTCAAATATTTCCTTTGCGTACTATAGTTCTTGAGGTAGGCCTTACCGGGCCGTTGTTCCCATGCAATGCAATTTTACTACCATTTTCATGTCTCTTTTGCGGTTGTGCCAAGAAGAGGTTGGAATTCCATGTATAGCCATCCATGCTTTTGAACATATCCACTTTCCATTCAATGGGAATCTTTTCTTCTTTGATCTTTCATCCTGAATTGCATAGCCAAATATGGTGTACATGAAATTCCTCCCGCTATCACACTTATGTTCCCGATATGTAGCTCTTGCTCCCACCAACTCCTCTATTGTGAACATTCTAACACAAGAAGCCCAACAACATTCACCTCCTCTAACCTTCATCATAGCCGGAGGAGAACAATCATAATCTGACTTGCATCTTTTGGTGGGATAATGTTTGAAAGTTGGAAGTGGCCTCTTGCTACACTGTGTGAACATTGTTGACAATGGTTCTACATCTATAGGAAACGTGTAGTTCCCCTCCAGTTGAATACTGTCCCTAGGCCATGCAACAATAGTTGGAACCTCTAGTTGCTTCACACAAGCTAGGCATTCTTGTTTGCCCTGAACCCTTTTCCTTCCAATTGTCATATAATTTTGAGATTGCCACACCTAACCTGTCCTCCCCTAATCTTTCATCATTCTTTGCATTGATAGGATCTGCTAGAACAATAATCCCTTCTCCTATCGCCTCTACATTGCATGCATGCATGGGATCTTGACCTTTTTGTTTTTCCAATCAACCAGTATAAAGTACAATTTCCTTTCCTTTGGCATCATCCTTTTCATTTGAGGCCTTTTCCTTTCCTTTGCCATCATCAACATCATTTGGAGTCTTTTCCTTTCCTTTGCCATCATGAACATCATTTGAGGTATTTTCCTTTCCTTGGCCATCATGTTCATTAGTTGGGGATTTTTCCTTGCCTTGATCAAAGCATCATTAGGGGCTTTATTTTTAGCATTTTGCATGCCATTGACCTAGAATGCATAAAAATATATAGTAAGTTAGCATATCCAAATAACCTCTCAATAACATGTTCATAAATGAAAGCCTCATATGTCTTATTCTATTTGATCATTCTATTTATATAATGGGATTCCCCAAGTTATTTTTCCTCAACATTATATATAAATAAAACCCTCTACTTATTAGCCTTATAACTTGTATCCTATAATAACCTTTGTAATAAATTTTAACCTTGTAAAAGGGATAACCCTTATGAGGGTTAACCTTAAAAGGTTAACTTAACCATTAAAGGGATAACCTTGGTATCCTATAATAACCCTTATAATAAATTTAACCTTATTATTACAAGGGATAACCTTGGTATCCTATAATAACCCTTATAATAAATTTAACATTGTTATTACAAGGGATAAACTCATGGGTCCTTAAAACAATTAACCCGTGCAATAAATTTTTGGAAGTTATAATGGCGGCGGTACAAAATTTTGAAAGCAGATTATTATTTCAAGTTAGCATTCGTTTTGAACTTTTTCTCTCTCACTTTTCGCTTCCAATTCCGGGCATTCCAGCGCTTCCAATTTCTCTTTACGCTTCCAATTTCTTCTCGGCTTCTATTTGCTTCAATCGCTTCTCGGCTTCTATTATCCGCTTCAAACTTGGCTTACGCTTCAATCTCGGCTTCGGCGTCTATATCGCTTTAAACTTCGGCTTCTATCCGCTTTTTATCATTTTTATTTGGCTTCGGCTTCTACAATCTGTTTTTATCTGTTTTTATCTGCGCTTTCGAGTTTTTCTGCTTCTACAATCTTCTGCTTTAGGGTTTTCGGCTCAAAGGTTTTTTCGGCTAAAAGGTTTCTACTCGGCTTTTCTGCTTTAAACTCGGCTTCTATATGCTTTTCGGCTTCTATATGCTTTTTCGGCTCAATACAAGGTTCTATACAAGGTTTGTAGGCTCTATACAAGGTTTTCTGGTTTTTTTGGCTTTTCTGACTTTGAATAACTTTGGTTTTTTGTGTTAAAGCTTCTCGGCTGCTATTGCTTTTTCTCCAAATTAGCTGCTATTGCTTTTTCTCGGCTTCTTAAGGCTTCTCGAATCACTTCTTAAGGTTTCTCGGGTTAGTATTTACTGTTATTTACATAAAGTAGTTATTTTCCATAAAGCATGTTATTTACTTTTACATGCATCAGTTCTATTTCATATCATATCTGTTCTCTATCATATCATATTACTCTATCTGTTCTATTTCATATCTGATCTATGATCTTGCTCTATGATCTAGATCATAGAGCAAGATCATAGATCTTCACTAGCTCTTCCTCTATCTGTTCTAAATAATGAACTAAAACAATGAACTAAATATTGAACTAAACAAGGAGTTATATTGAACTAAACAAGGAGTTAAACAAGGAGTAAATAAAGAACTAAACAATATCTAACTGGCTTTATATTTTGAATTCTGCATTCTGCATTCTGCATTCTGCATTATGTATTTTGTTAGAATAATATGTTGGAATGGGAGAAATCGCGCTTGGCGCATTTCTATTTTTGGGTTACGTTTTCCACTAGGTTAATCAAATCGCGCCAGGCGCGTTTTTAGTTTGGCATTTCAATTTCATACGGCTCTATACAAATCGCGCCAGGCGCGTATGAAATAGATCTGTGCTAATTACTTTCTCTCGTTCTAGTGCCATGGATTTTCCTTATGCATGGACACTGGCTGGTTCAAATACACTGGCCGGTTCTAGTTCCCTGGGCGACCATCAACTCTGGACCACATACAAGATATTACTTGAGTGTCTTTGTTCAAAACGTTCAAAGAGAGTTGGAGAATCCATTAGCGTTGACTGTATCGGGGGCCATGGGTACACTTCCATCGCATCTATGGACATATCGGACTCCTCATGCTCTTAGTAAGGCTCATGCCAACAAATAAGTACAAGGATTTGATTTATAGTATCGGGGATCGATACAACACTCGGTTTGGAGACTCGACATCCTCGGGAAAGATGAGGATCCTGTCATATCGGGGTGGTTCAGGTGGGACTTCTTCGGGATTGGGCGGATGAAGTGGGCTGGACCGACATATTGTAGAGATAGAAAGAATTGCTACCGCGCATTTTTGCGTAAGAAGAAATGTACATAACTTTTTTTGAATATGAATACAAACTCGCTACCGGGCGCAATTTTGCACTATACTTTTCTGTCATTAGTTTATTTTTTTTTTATATGCAATGTCGAAAACATTGAATCCTGTGATGCCCTCCAGCCAGTATGACCAACCCCAAGAAACTACATATTTTCATTAATGTGTAGTTTCATGGGGTTGATATGATCAACTAAAGAGCATCAAAGAATACAAAATTCACAACATCACATGAGATGATATGATATATTTTTTTTTGAATATCCAAATATACATACCTTTTTCGTGACGCGTTCTTTTGGCCATGCTACAAATGTGCCCACGCTTTCACCAATCAGACGCCACCGGGGATGTCTTCTTGGAAGAGCCTCATCTTCATAATTGCAGTTTAGAATAGAAATCTTACAGAAACTTGTTCCAAGAGGAACACCATGACACATAGAACTTGGATTCAAATCTTCGATTTTACACAATCCTACTCGGCGCTTCAAGTTTGTTGTTAAAAGATAGCATTCTTCTCCGACACTGATAAAGAACCAGAATGCATTGTAAAAAATAGAGGACGAAAAATTGAGAACAAGAGAATGCATTCGAATTCACCATAGTTCAGCAGACATCGAATGGGAATTGAAGGCGGCTCGATCGAATGGATTGAAGGCGGCTCGATCGATCGAATGGGATCGAACGGATCTTGGGCGCTCTGATAGTCGATTGTTCTTGGGCGCTCTGATACTAGGAATGATCTTGGGCGCTCTGGTAGTAGGTGGCCGATTAGGTGGTAGTAGATTGCCACATATGCGTTTCTTGAAATTAATAATTAATTGTTATCTTGAAATTGCACTAAAAAGAAAAACACAATTTAAATTTGTAAATGAGCGGGACGGGCGGTTAATTAAGGCGGTATAAATTTAAAAGGACGCGAATTTGAATTTGATTTGTAAATCTGACGGCCTAGATTATGAACGCATACATATAAGTTTAAACCAAAACCCCAGTCTCATACTATCCGCACTTGCAGTTCTATGGCGTCTAGAGGATCTGGCCGCGGCCGAGGCGCTGGTAGAGGTGGGCGACAGCCCAAAGCACAAATCCCAAGCCTGGAGGTCTGGCGAACAAGCGTAAAGTTTTGATCCAACAAGCCTCGGGTAATTGATCCATTTTTGTTTTGTAATTGATTTACGTGTCCCTTTTATTGTTAGGTTTCTAGGATGTTTTTCAACCCGTGTATTTTCTCAGGTCGTGTGTCTCGTGTATTGTCTACCTTTCATATTGTTTCGTGTGTCATTTCTAACGCTTTTACTACCTTGTTTTTGTGTGTTTTTGTTATAATCTTCTCCTTTACTCCGATATGTTTAAAGTTGGAACAATTCTCCATTTTGTATAATGTAGACCGTGTAAGTCTTTACTTCTGTATTCTCCAGTTCTTTTGACAAGTCTTTTTTGTAGCCTAGTATGTCTCTTATAAAAGAGAAGTGTCTCAGAGGTCCCCTCTTAAGAACGGCTTTCGGCCACGATTTATAATTATGAGTGGTTTTGGTTGTCTCTCGCTACTTTCCCCGTGTACAATTTATGTTTTTGAAAGTAAAGGCGTCTATGAAAAACGCTTCCGGGTAGCGATTTCATTACTCACCACATGATTGTAACTTTTCGGGATCTTCTAAAAATGTGAAAAGAAAAGCAAAGCTGCAAGCAGAGGTCCGGGGACATCCGCACGAAAAAAACCAAGAACGGATGAAGATGTATCGATTCAGATTTGGCTGCGTTGTAGACCATTGACGATACGACCGAAATAATGAAGGCTCGTGTAGAGCCTCCATGTCCGAAGAAGATCTACCGAGGGCTCGAATGGTATGTGGAGATCTTCAAGACTAGCGGAAAGACAGCGGTCGATTTTCATGTCTAGAGTTAAGGAAACAGATCAAATGAAGAAACAAGGTATTTCGATCACATGCGAAGAACGGGGCCGATTCTTCTTGTTCGTATTACTTGAAGCGGTCAGAAAAATAAAAAGTATTGAAGAAGTTAAATTATTTGCAGTTGCTAGTTCCTTTAAAGAGACTCCGCCCTAAGAGCGGATGAGGCCCGCAGATAACCTCTTCAAATTTATCTGGTCGTGGTGATCTATTGACACCAAAAAAAAATATGTCAAGGTCTCTCAGCTGTGAGAAGAGCAATCAGTACAAGGCCGTCAGCTAGTCTGTACCTACAAGCTTTAAAGGAGAAGGAAGATGCAAGTTCTAGAGCCAGGGAAACACCAGACGTTCTAGGCATTACAGATATGACTAGTGATGATGACAAGGCGAGACAGTTAGAGGCCATGAGCAAACTCAAGAAATATCTTCGACAAGTATCCATGGGCCTTAGCTTCACGCGATCCTATCCATGTCGACATGGCTTTTCAGTCCACGAAGGCTATGTTTGTCAGCAGAAGATTTGACAAGCAGCACGCAATGGAAATAGTCGACAGCATGATAGAAAACCCAGGACAGGTGCCAATGCCGGCAGATGTGGTGCCTTTTGATATGAAGACGAAGAAGGTGTTGATGTGGAATAAACTTGAAGATTTAACTGGCAACCTCGATATTCACTTCATGATAATAGATGGCCAAAGATTCGAGGCCTTGAAGGTTTTGATCATCAAGCACAAAAACCGGAAATCGGTTATTCTATAGATCAGATTCAAATCGTAAATTGCCGATTCCTCGGTGGCTCCACAACAAAGCAGCAGTAATTAGCCAAATCGCCATAAATGAATGACATGGGAAAGACATTCCTCTGCAAAAGGTATTTTATGTTCCACACATAGCGTTCCAAATCGCCAGCGGCGGCGTTTTTAATCACGTATTCACAAAGAAACGCCGGCGCGATTTCTTCATATGGCTCGCGATTTTCTAAAATCGTGATTAGCAAAACGCCACCGCGCTGGCTTGCTTTATGTTGTTATTTGTGTGACGGATTGACAAGAAACGGCGCCGGGCGAATTCTTCATCATGAAGAAATGGCGGCCAGCGGCGTTTCTTGTAAATACGTGATTAACTAAAACGCCACCTGGCGGCGTTTTATATTGTTATTTTCACGACTGTTTATTTTTTATCTAACGGCCCATATTTTGCAAAACCGTATGTGGGAGCGATTTGCGCACGCCAGAACCAATGGATCGAATATGGAAAACCAATGCCGACCCGGACAAAGGGCAATCTAAGAGTGCCGAATTCAAATTACTAGAAAGGACACTGTGCCAAACCATAATACAGGACAAGAACAAGGCCACTAGATCAAAGAAGAAAAAAGGGGATGCACAAGCTGGCACAGAAGAGCAAACGGTGCCAAAAGATGCCTGCAAGATTGTTTTTTCTTCTGACCAGGTATGGGAAAAGTGGAACGAATTTTGGGACGCCTATTCGGAAAAGAAGTTGCCAGATTCGTATGGCGGTTTCCCCCAAGATACGTCTATTTTTGATATAGGTATCACAGAAATGAGAAAGGCACAAGGATTGGATGATGCAGAATTAATCTCTGTTCTAGATAGTTGCATCAGAAAGGAAGTTATCTACAAGAAAACGTCTGCAGCAAAGCACTTGACATCTTTCGAAGATGCATGCGAATCGATAAAGAATATGAAAGTCCTGAAAAAAGCTGTTGGTGAAGAACTGCAAAGGCTCTCAGGAGACATGATGTTATCAGAGATAGGCTTAATGCAAAAGTACAACGTATCTAATGATGACATTAAGAAATATGTATTTTGGTCAAAAAGATTTTGTGAAGCGAAAAAAGGCTAAGAATGTGGCAACTCTTAAGGGGATTCACACGAAAGTAAGCGTCGACCTAAAAAAAGAAAAGTTGCTTTGGTGAAGAAGGCGGGCAGTGACGCTAGTCTCCTTTTTTCTATAAGGTGTCCACCGGGTTATAAGTGTGCCATGCCGAGGTAGGTGAAGGGCCAACCGACATCACTCTATTTGTTCTTGATAGCCGCGGGCACGAGATGGACTGGGATGATTCTGACACCTTCTTCAACACATGCGGTGGTTTGACGACCGAGATGCATTATACTATCGCGGATTGCCACTCACTCCGACATTTCCTACGCATATGCACTAGCTGCCGCAAATGATGTCGAATGCATTAAAGTGATGAGGCAAGCAGCGGTGATGATAGATGAAAACAAAGATAGTGAGTTTAGTACCGAAAGTAAGATCTCACATGTGCTAGTCCTTATGATAGCCATTATGGATGATAAAGAATATGAAAGACTCAAGGGGAAACCGGAAGGTGAGAAGATTGCTTGGCGGTGCTATTGGCTAGATGAACCCCTATTGAAGAATGTTTTTATGTCGAATCCAATTGCGAAGACAAAGGGAAAGGGACCGCAGATGTGGATGTGTGGACGGGACGAAGAGGAAGAGGAAGAGGAAGAAGAAAACTGGGTCGACCCTGTCCTTAATTCACCAATCAAGTATGAGCTACTGACGGCGCATAAGGGGAGGCTGAATAAGTCTGGGTTTTCTTTGGCCCTTTCGAAGTTTTTCGATTGAAGCCTTCGCCCGCTAGAGTCTACGTGTTGGGAGTTTCATGTTGAGGTTATGTGGTGAGGGAAGCTCAAGCTAGCTAGGAAATGCCAAAGTGTGGTCTCTGATGGTCAAGCCAAGGACTTCCTCGATATTTTTTTCGAGAAAGTGCTAGAGGTGGCACCTAGGGGTCCGCTAGGTAGTGCAAAAAATAAAGCTTCCAGCTCTAAGTCCAAATTTTACCCGCAGATCCGGGTCAGCAGAGGGGAAGAAATGAGAAAGCATATAGAGGGCATAAAGAAGAATATCGACAAGCAACAGCTTAACTATGCGGCCGAGAGCGTGCCTATCCTTCCAATCACATTGGAAAATCCGACAGAAGTGGATGTAGGTAACGCAAACGAAGAAGACAAAATCCTAGATGATACAGTGGATTCGGAAAGCTCGAGTCAGGTTAGCATAAAGAGTAATGAAGTATCAACCATAGTTCAAACACTAAGTGATGTGGTCGCCACTTCGGCAGTAATCAAGACACCGGAGAGTAAGCTCATCATTGCGGATGTTGAACAGGAACCAGAAAGGTATGTTATTCAAACAGAAATGAAAATCGCGCCAGGCGCGATTTCAATTCTTCAAACAGAATTGAAAATCGCGCCAGGCGCGATTTCAATTATTCCAACAGAATTGAAAATCGCGCCAAGCGCGATTTCAATTTTCTTTTTCCTTGTCTCACAAGTGTGTGCTTTATTATTACAGACCTAATCCAGTTTCCTCCAAAATTCTGGTGTTCGATTTGAATGGAGTGCTCTGCAAAACGTTACCTAAAGCACAATTTCCTTTATCTGAAGGAGATGTTAGACCAAGCTTTCTTTTTATTTCGTTGTGCAATTTGGTCGTCGATGGAGAATAGAAATATACGGTGAAGTTTTGAGAGTAGTTCCCGAAGTTACATAGAGATTGGGCATCCTGTTTGGGATCGAGCAAATGTAAGTCATTCAATAACCCAAAGGATCCTACAGGTAAAAAAAATATTTGTGAAATGCTTGGCGACATGATGGATGACTTGGGCGTTCAGGAGAAGGAAGACATCATTATAGTTGATGATGACGCCTTGAAGTGTTGCTTCAATCAGTCACAGTCACTAAATCCACCATCCTATCATCCTGAGGATTTTGACAAAGATGACTTCCTGCTTCGTTTTGTCAGTATCTTGCACGAAATAGCTACAGGAAAAACGGTCGAAGAGATACAAACACTATACCCGCAACTTAATCGGACAGGGGAAATTGACAGGGACCTAGAGAAGATCGTTCTAGAAAGGGAACTTTTTTGATATATATATATATGTATACAGGAAATACACTTTCCAAAAAGTTTTGAATATGAAATATACTTTACACCAACCTCTTTCGAATATATATTGTGTTCTTATATCAGCATTATTGGTTCTGTGTACGTATTGTTCTTTTATATTACGTGTATGGTTTGCTATACTTGCAATAATTTGTATGTATATACCGTCAATAATTTAGGTGTCTATAAATACGTATGCATGAAATTGGCAAACCATCGGCCGGCTTCATATACGCTTGTTATTATGGCACATTCTATTACGCCGGATGAACCACGCAGACCTCTGCGGTGCCGCGAGCTAGAAATAGAACCGTGGACTGGCTTGATGTCGTTGCTATGAATCCCGTCCGCTTCTATCCTGATCCCTTTGATGTTGTAATCCATCTTATATGGAATCCAGAGCATGGTTTGTTCATGATCGAAAGGATCTCAGCACCGCCTGCAGCGCCTGTCGACGATGATTCGGATTAGTTTTTAAAGTTTATGTTCCACTATAATACGTTATTTATGGGAATAAAATCGCGCCACGCGCGATTTGACCCTTCAAAATCTCTGTTCTGTAGCAACTTGCTTGCTGTTATTTATTCGTAAAACACTACAATTTCAATGTTTAGATTTCGTTGTCGTCGGTGATTGTACGAATTAATAAGCAATTTCCTACTTTTTATATTGCCAACATTCTTTCATAATATGGGTCATTTGGACCGAATATTTGGATGCCCTTGCATTTCAACATAAAATGCATCTTCCTAGCCCGAAAATGAACTCAGTGCAAAAGTGTGGTTAATTCAATATAATGGTCAATAAATAGCTTATACGGCGCGATTTTGGAATAGACATAATCCCAATTTAATTGAATGATGGTTGTATCCACTTTAGTTGCCAGCATATTTTCTCTATCAATGCTCATATTCTTCATTCTAAAAGGAGGTCCATAACATCTGACTTTTCTTGAACTACAGAGGTGGCAATCACCTGATGTGATGCGCAGTCTTGATAGTGCATTATTACAAGCGACAACAGCTCTTGAGAATTATTTGAGCAGTCTGCTAAAATCAATGTTATCTGCCATGGTAAGAATTTATCTGGAAGTCATTCATCTTCTTTATTCTACAAGAAGAATTATCTAGAACATCTAGCTTTTCTTGAACTACAGGAATTTGATAGACACAATTATGGTTTCTGTTATATACTGTATCAACTCAAACATGGTTAGCGCCAAATGACATGATCATATTCACAACTGTGTATGTTCTCCTCGAAAAAGGCAACACAAGTAAAAATAGAAGCTGCCCCCTTTTCTTAAAACATGCAATTCAATACAGGGTAGGAACAGAATTGAACTCCATACCTGAAAAACATTGATGAAGAGCCCCGAGAAGAAGAACAGGATGTGTTTTAGCTCTCTCTTCTTTGAGTAGATCTTTTCTAAGTGTCTTTTATGGTGTTGTTTTTATGATGGGGCAGTTTTCAATGGTCAATAATCTTGGGGGGGCCATCATTGCAGGCTATGCTCAATGCAGAGACTTCAAGCTTGCAGCGCAATGCCTTAAGGACATGCACAAAGCACTTATTTTGCTGCTGTCTTACATTATATTGAAAGCATGCTCTTCCCTTTCAGCCTCTTTTATCCTGCTTGTAGTACCTTACTATTTACACATGATACTGTGCACAAGATTTCAAACCTTGACTACCAAGTTATGAATGGAAGTCCTTCCAATTCTTCAAATTTTTTTTTTTTTTGAAGGACGACAAACTTTATTGAAACTCCAAGCCAAAAGCAAAATACAAATGCAGAGGCGGGAATAAAGTCTCGGAGGATAATCATGATCCACCGAGTAGAACCACCAGCCTATGCATAAGACAACACACTCAAATAGGACTCAAATATCAACTGTCGCTTGGCAGGAGCAAGCAAGAGCAATGGTAAGCCTTAACAATTCTAGCTTGTGCGTCCTGGAGGACAACTGCAGGAGGAATATCCAAACCACGAAAGATAGAGGCGGTCTTAAGGCTTCGGATGGACCACAAAAACCATCGATGCTAAATGAAATGCTTGGCTCGCAGCTTATTCCAAGTAACCTGGGATAGACAGCCAGAAGCACTTTGTCGACTTGTCAATGTCACATGAAAAGAGAAAGCGACCAAGACCAAAGCAGCCGGAGATGGACACATAAAAGAAACAATGCTCAATGGTCTCATCCCTTTGTTTGCACAAGGCGAGTCGCGACACTCGAGGATCAAATTTGTGGACAAGCACGTTCACACGAGGGCATCCGTGAAGAATCGCCACCAAAGCACGACCACCTTAGGATGGAGTAGTTTATCCCAAGCCCAAGTCCACATCGTCTCCAATTAGGAGGTGAAAGTCGAAGGGACCACCTAGTGGATGGCGGAAGGATATCACTATTGACAAGCAGCCTATACATAGAATTCACAAGCCTATGCTCATGAATACTCTGGTGAGAAACCCACATGCACCCTTCAATAGCCTCTGGAGCAACCAATGGCAGAGTACTAGCAACCTTTTGCCAAATAGGTCTGTCCCATCGAGACAATGAGAATTTTGTTTGAAAGATTTGCCATGTCGCTAACTGGCCAGAATCATACCATGCCGCAACTGTCAAGATTCCTGCTAACCTCCAGCGCCGTTGAGTTAATGGATGAACCGAGGCACAAAGTGGAAGGTTATTTTCCACAGGTATCCACCAACAAGGGGCGCTCAACTGATGACATGCAACAAGATCAATCCGAAATAGGGTCCGTATTGTCTCCCATGACTCCAGCAAGCCTTTCCAAAAAGGAGAGGCATTAGGAAAAGGGCATAGCTGATAAAAGAGACTCCAAGGAAGAAGCGGTTTTAATGAAGCTTTCCCAAAAGGAACACAATGTGCAAGTGACTTCCAATCCTTCAATGCCAAATTATGAATGGAAGTATCCGTGATTTTATGATGCATTTGATGCAAATTAACACCTTCATGCTTCCACTTCTTACATGATGAGTATGCTTCATGTTTAAGAGATGCCAATATGGAACAAGAAGTATGTTCCATTTATGCTGGGAAATGAAGTAGCAATACATGAGATGTTTGTACTTGGGTCCCATAGGCCAGTTGGTCTCCGTGGACGATAAAATCATATTCTATTCTATTCTATTCTAATTCGTCCTATCTCTTATATACTTGGAACTACGACTTCCACCTCAGTGGAGCAGATGTAAATCCGCCCATAAAAGGCCAAAATCCGACTCTAATCAGAGCCTCCCATGCTGAGATTGATCTACTAAGCTATCTTGGTTCATGGCAGGTCTATCAGACCTGTTGCATTCAATTTTGGCCAAGAGTTTTCTCATTGGTCCATTACCAACCACTAAGGGCATGCCACATAAGCACATTAAAACATTAATATATGGTTAATTTACCTTGAAATACACTCAATTCAATGGTTTCGATGATATGATATAATCTCATGACACTCAGCATGGAATACAAATTTCAAGATAACATTAATTTTCTATGAACGTAGCCTACAAATGCTACTCATTTTTCAAATTTCATGTGATTTCATAAAAAATTGATGCATCAATGAGCAAATCATAATTTCAATCCTTGAGAGACCCAGTCAGGTCCCTAAGGAAATTCTAAAAAACAGACATCCAGGAACCATTTCATATCCATGATATTTGAAATAGAATAAGAATGTGAAGGTACTATTATTTTTCAATAGAAATATATACTAAGTACTACACGTCTTGCTAAATGGATTTCATTTTTTCAAAAAATGGAGTACTACTATGAATTTTCAAAATTTTGACCCTCGGGGGACCTAACTGGGTCCATAAAGAACTTCTGAACTTCAAACTTTTAGGAATTATTTCTCGAAAATTCTACCATAGATTTTCCTAATTCTTCTTGCGATAGATTTCTCATATCATGATTTACAAGATGGAAGAATTAGAATTCCTAGGAAAAATCATTTTTGCAAAATAATGTGAGAAATGTTAAAGACTTTGAGAATAAACTTGACCCCTTTGCATTCGGCTCCACATTATGTTTGGTAATAGAAGCTTTCTATATTTTTCATAAATTTTTTCTTTTATGTACACTCATGGAGGACAACATATTGTGAGTATGTAGACAAATTCTTTATCTCGGAGCTATAATAGAATTTCAAAAAAAGTGTACGAATGAACCCATTTGGGTTCATCAAGGGACAACTCTAGTATTAAAGGATGCCTACATGTTAATTATTATGTGACTTACCAATGTCTATGTGTGAGTTACCCTACCATTTTTAACCACCTTTTAGTTTTGGAGGCCACCAACACCTTAGAATGTCTTCATTGAGTCTCCATTAATATTTAACACGACAACAGAGATCTACCTGATTGGCCAACATGCCTTTTCAGCCCGTACGATGACGTGCTATTCAGTTACCATAGGGTTCCCCTTATGCATCTTTGTGAGGTACAAAAAAGAAATTAACTTAAGACAAAGAAAACCCCATTGCGATGACGGCCTACTGTTCAAGCTAATTAGTAAGGAGCAACCCCCATCCAGGCCCAAAACCCATTGACTATCATCGGATGCACAAAAAAAAGAAAGAAAAAAAAGAGAGGAAGGGGAGGATAATGAAAAGAATATCATCGCGGTGACAGCCTAGTGATAAAGCCCTTGGTAATGGGCAATCCCCACTCAGGCTCAAAACCCACTGGCTCTCATTGAATGCACACAACAGAAAAAGAACCAAAAAAAAAAAAGTCCATTGCGGTGACATCCTAGTGGTAAAGCCATTGGTAATAGGCGATCCCCACCCAGGCCCAAGACCTATTGACTATAAAGGACGGACAAACAATAGTGGAAAACCCATGGTGGTCGACTATCAAGCACCTATCTATCCTACGGGCACAAGACACGAGGCAATAATGTAGGTTCAACTCCTGCATGTTTTCAAGCCGTCTGCTCGAATTGATACATCAAGTAGTCCTAACATTTCTAACCCATAGATGAGCAAAATTAGAAGGGTTAGGACGTTAATAATGAGTCTAACTGCACGTGTTTAAACAAAAAGAAATGGTCAGAAGTTAGTTCTCTAATTGTAAATTTCGCACCATTGAACATTATAGTGGATTTAATTGAACATGTTAGGAACGTTATAATGGATTCAGTTAAGCAGGCTAGGAACCAAAAAAATGTTCGCGGCGTCCTTGGCCGACGCAATAATAGATAGATATTATAGGATGTCCATGTTACATTGCAAATTATGTTAAAAGCTTAGCTAAATTGCTGAATATGTAAAACTATTATGGCAAATTTTTCTTCATTTTTTACACTCCCCATTCACATGTTCATGATCAATTCAGTGGTTCACCTTAATACTTCTCATTCCCATGTTCACATTCTCATGTTCAAGATGACTAGAAGTGGATGGAGATCTGTTAGTACGTGGAACAACCACATAAAGGAATATATAGGAAATGGGTTGAAGCAAGTAGCCGTTGGGCATGCATTTACAACATATTTTACCTTTGATTTTTCTATAAAGAATGGTTCTAGCTTTGAAGACTGTTGCTCACTTGATCTAGGCACATTCTAGGAAATTCGTAAGCCAAGGTTGAAAATACAGAAGATTGTGCTATCTATTTTGTTGACCATGGAATGCTGGGACATTTTTTACTAAAATGTTGATTAACTCTTTGGTCCCTCCATAAGATAATAGTCCCAAGCTTGTCGAACTTCTTCCCGCCATCACGTGGTGCACGCCGTTAATTGAGCCTAGCTGCTAGAAATCTTCCAGAAGTTTTCTTTAGAATTTATGCAATGGTAGCATGTCTCCAGATCTGAAGGTTGCCTGTTGGATTCATGTCAGGTTCAAAGAAGACACGGCGGCCAAACCTGCCTAACTAAAAATTTGGCCAGCACAATCTTAGCAGTTTATATCAGTAACTTAAAATATGGAGAGTCATCTACGAATTTTTAAGAAGCTAAAAGATCGAGCAAAAGATGGAAAACTTTCATTGATCTTGTCATCTTCTCTGAAATGAACCATGACAGTCATTTAGTTTTGTAATGACATGCGAAGTCAGTGCAAGTTACCATACAAGCTGCTGCCCACCAGTTTGATCCAAGCAAGGTTTCACATGCAGCTGAATCCATGCTTCATGCTCACTGCTCATGTTAAATCCTCTGCAATCTGGGTTTTTTGGGAAATGGGTGCACGGCTCAGCAGATTGGCCCCTGTAACAAGCAGACGATTCATCCTTTTCCAAATCTCCCCTGATGTTCAGAACGTAAGGCTTCGCTCCTGCCAGCCCATGAGCAACATACCCAAACGTAGAATACGCACTCACTGCAATATGATCGCTCAAGCTCAGCAGCCACATCTCTGCCAGAGCAGCCCTGTTTTGGTCCAAATCAGAGTCCCTTTGAAATCCCTGGCTTGATGCAGTGTGGATCTTCACCAATTTTCCTCCTCCTGCCGGATGATTTATATACAGGCTCTTCAGGGACTCATAATACCTCCCCTGCAGTGATGCAACTAACACAGAAATTCTCGTCCCATCCTCCCTGTTTGCATTTGAAAAATGCTCCAACAAAGTCATATTCTCTGCCAGCTCTGCTGCAGGTAAGATTTCATTTGTTGTGAAACAATCAATCATTCTCTTGTATGCCATATCATCAAATGCTGCTTCATTTCCCCGACCGTGAAGCCTGATTTGGGCCCCAACTCTTGATTCTGAAGGGGTTAAGTAATTCAAATAAACCCTCAGGATGATCCCCCATACGTCATTTCTTGGAAGAATTAGACGCCTAGCTAGATAAGTAAAAATGGGCACTCCATCTTGAAGCAGATTATTCAGTTTTTGCCATATCATGGGCATGGCGAGCATGCTTGTTACGTAGAATTGATTGCTTTCCCATCCGACCCATTTCAATGTTGCAAGCTTCATCTGCCCTTCTCTGCAGAAAAATTTCTGATCATTACCATACATTACATGCCACAAACGCAACCAGATGAAACTGCTATTAAAATCTGGCTCCATCAGCCCTGCCATGGATGGGCTGCTGCTGTTGAACATTTGATCAAAAGGAAAATCAAGAGGTAGCAACCACGAAGATCTGGGAAAAGGCTCACAAATTAGATTTGCTAGATGCTTTCTTGAATCAACTAGCAGGACTCTGTCAGTGGCCATGGCATAGACGAAGGAAGAAATAAGAGACATTATTCTGTTCCCCAGGCCTACAGCCGCTTCAGTGTAGATCAAAAACTTGCAGTCTTGATCTTGTGAATCCTCTTGCAGAAAATGCATGGTCCAATTTGCAATGTTACTGGTGCATCTGTAGTGCAGATCTGTATAGTTCTTCCATGCCTCTTCCCAAACCTGAGCTTCTGGTAAGATCTGCCATGATTTGGCATAGAAACTGTGCCCTGTTCTACTCAAACAAGCAGAGTCTACTTGGGGGTTTTGCAGCAAAAAACCTTTGTAAAAATCACCACTTAATTCTAATGTAGATCTTTCAAATAACTTGGTGGATTGAGATAGTAAAGACTTGCTACTTTTCAATGTGAATGATATACAGATGAAAGACGAGATAAACAAGACGAAAACCCATCTTTGCCAAGAACGTAAACTTTGGCGAGAAACACCATCTTCAGTCATCACGTACCTCCCTATGCTTACCAGATGAATTGGTATATTTCCTTAGACCATAACTTGACTCAAGTTTCGGGAGTTGGAGTACAAAATAAATATATATAAATGCTATGCACATAACTTAACATGCCACAATCAGGTGCATGATCTGCGGGATACAAGTTAGCATAATCGTTAAGTCATAGTTGACATTTCTATGCCTAACCTCCTACATCAAGCAAGAATTGGCATCAAGCTTTATTGCAAGATTTGGTAAAAGAGAGATAAACGCAACTCTCGGTCTCACTCACTGGACGAAGATATTGAATAAGATATTGAAGATTGCTCCAATATCGAGATGACTAACTGATAACACGAGCTTGTGCTTATTGCCAAGGGACAAGTTTCTAAATAAATCCTATTAGTGCCCCTAATGCTGAATAGACACATTCGTAGCAGCATTACATTGGGTGAACCTATTGACAAGACTCTATTTCACTATGCACACGCAGAAAGGCATTTGGAACATCATGGAGTCAATGCCCCTGCCTCAACTTAGGCATCCATCATATGCTGCCCTTTCTCAAAACTTTCTCTGGAACAGGGAGGCGCAGCTATGGCACAATGCAAACTGGTTTTCGTTACTTCAGAGGAGTTGCTTGTTTGATATCGCACATTCACATGACTGCTGAAAGTTTGAGCAATATATGTAGAGATGCAGGTGTGGAAGAAGCTGTCCAGGCTGTGAAGATTATGTAGAACAATGTATCCTTCTAAGCAGAGAAAATTCTTACCATCTTTTGCAGAATTGCGAGAAGGGTAAAAATTTAAAATGTGGCAGCCAAGTGCAGCGTATAATGGGCTTGAATACAATTGTTGTTCCGGTGATCATCTCATTTGGCTATTTACTTGCCATGAAACGTTAGTTGAAACAAACCAAGTCTTTGAACATATGGAAAAACCAAGTATGTACTCTTGGACTGGTTTCATTTTAGCAAATGCCAAGCTTGGACAAGGCCAGAAAGCCATGGAACTGTCCCCCGTAATGCTAGTCTCAGGCATGAAAACCAATAACTACATACACGTTACTCTTCTCCCAGCATGTGCACTTACAAATGAACCTTTGTGATGGTCGGAACATTCATCTTATGATCTCACAAAATGATCAACAGTTAGATGTTGTTTTAGGAACTATAATGTTGGATATGTATGCCAAATGTCGAAGTCTCAAGAAGCATTTGAAGCCTTTGACAAATTAAAAGGCAAGAATGTGGTATCCTGAAACGCCATGATTTCAGGTTGTGTGCACCAAGGGAAAAATATTCTAGCCTTACATTGTTACCAGTAGATGCTACAAGAAAGTATTCAACCAAAAGAAATAACATTCTTGAGTACCTTGAAGGCGTGCACCAGCATAGGATCAAAAGAGCATGGTAATCTCATGCATGACAAGATTATAGAAAGCAGATTGCAATCAGATGCATCTGTGGGGCCTACTCTTTAATGAAAGGGCTTTGTCATTCATGGACATTGTGATATAGCACTCAAATGTTTTGAGAAGCTGCAACAAGAAGGCATAGGACTGGATGAAATTACACTTTTGAGCACATTGATGGCTTGTTCTGCTGTAACAATGGGAAGGTTGATTCATGATATTATAATTAGAAGCAGATTTCGTTTACAGCAATGGGAAGGTTGATTCATGATATTATAATTAGAAGCACATTTCGTTTACAGCAATGGGAAGGTTGATTCATGATATTATAATTAGAAGCAGATTTTGTTTACAGCAATGGGAAGGTTGATTCATGATATTATAATTCGAAGCAGATTTCGTTTAAGTATTGTTACGACAATGCTCTAACAGATATGTATATGAAATGTGGAACCCTTAAGGATGCATATAGAGTCTTCAATTGCTTGCATAGCCGTGATGAAGCATCATGGACTATAATACTCGCAGGTTATGTTCAAAATGATGAGAACCTTATTTGCCTAGTATAGTTTGAAAAGATGCAAGGTGTAAACTCATTCAACATTACTATTTAAGCATTGTGAGGGCATTTGATGGCCTTCATCTGCTAGGGAAGGGAAGGTTCATCCATCAAAGTATTCTAGAAAATAAGTTACACTCTGAACTTATGTTGGGAACCATGTTGATTAAGCTTAAAAGGGGAAGAAAGTGTCTTTTGGAGATTGCCCAATCGAGATGTTATTACGTGGGAGCTATGATTGCAGGATATGTGCAGTGCATCAATACCTATTGGCTCTAGAGTATTTTAGAAAAATGCAAGAAAATGGAATACGGCCAATAGAGCTGATTTTTGTAAGTGCCTTGAAAGCATATGCAGGTACCGGATCACTAGAGCAGGCATCTGTTCTATTAAAGATGCTTTCTTGGACATAAGCTTCTTCTCTATGAGTCCAAACCCATATCATTGCCAGCTGGATTATCAGAGCTCCTGCTGATCTTCCTCCTTAGAGACTTTTCGCCATGTGCTTCAGCGAGGCTTCTTAAGCCGATCACTGGAATGGAAGCTTATGAACGGCCATCAAGATTCGCCTAACTTTTGCCTAAGATCTTCAAGCATTTGCTTGATCTATCAGTGCAAATAAAGTTTTCTGGCAATAGGAGGAATAAATTGCATACAACACAGGATGCTTGAGATGGGCTTAACCTAGAGGCCGAAGCTTTGCAAAGGACAGATCAAGATCAAGTATTTGGTTCTCAAAAATAATCACCACAACAGCAGATACCATCCTTGAACTGATGTATGCGATATGCATCCTTTAGTATAATCTCCCGCCTTTTGATCTTTGATATGACCTTTGCGGCACTATGGCAGTCTGCACAGACTCGAAGGTTCTTTGAGGCACGAATTGTAGTGCCTTGAGGTGTACTGATTAGCCCAAATGCTATTGCAAGTTTCTCACAATGTCCATACAATGCATTTTCCTTATCCTCATCTGACATAGCCCCCAGAACCAGGTCTAAATGTGGTGAATAACCCTCCTCCTTCATTTGCTTGTTTAGCATCCGTAACATGGAATAAATCTCATTACTTTGCTTGTGTCTTCTATCTCCAACAATGAATTCATGCACTTCATTATCAACTTCAATCCATGCTTTTCCTGGTTTCTTCCATGCACATGAAGATCTCCTGAGGTTATCTACCTTCTCAGCATCTCCCTGCATGTGTGAATCAGCATAGATGTTCGACATAAGAATATAACCAGCAGCATGTTGGTGATCCAAGCTAACAAGCTGTTCAAAGCATTTTTTACCTAGCTCTATGTTCCCATATATCCTACAAGCTGCAAGCAAAGACATCCATCCAAAGAAATTGGGTTGGAAATGTGTAAGAAGTTTGTTTGCCTCGCTCAAATATCCTGCACGCCCAAGAAGGTCAACAACACAGTTGTAGTGGGAAACAGTGGGCAGCATATTAAATTTTTCTCTCATGAGTCTCAAGTATTCACAGCCTTTCCATATTAATCCAGCATGGCTGCATGCTGCTAAAAGACTGAGGAAAACAACATGATCTGGCCTAATGCCTTGCTTCTGCATCTTGTCAAGACACTGTTCGGCAAGAATAACATTGCCATTTTGTGCATGACCAGCAATCATTGCACTCCATGAAGATACGTCATGCTTTGGCAACTGGTTCAATATTTTGGCTGCATCCTCTATGTAACCACATTTAGCATATGTATCTATTATTGAACTTCTAGTACCAACATCGGATTCAAATCCACATTTGACTACTTGTTGATGCACTAACCTAGCCTGTTGTATTGCTCCTAAATAGGCACAAGCTTTTAAAACGTTCATAAAAGCGACACGGTCTGGCTTAATTCCTTGCTGTTGCATTTTCTGAAAGAGTTCCAAAGCAAGAAGACCATGTCCATGTAGCACATATCCATCAATCATCACACTCCAGAGTACCACATCTTGACTTTGCAACATGTTGAACACCTCAAGGGCATCTTCCAGCCTACCCCATTTGGCATATATGTCAACCAGGGTGCTACCAATGACCAGGTCTTCCTTGAGGCTGCCTCTACAGATACAACCATGAATACGTTTTCCCTGCTCTATCGCTCCTACAGCACAACATGCTTTCAAGATGCTTGAAAAAGTTTCTTTATCTGGATGTAAACCTTCAGGTTGCATATTCTCAAAAAGTCGTAAGGCTGAAACACAATGGCCATGCTGGATATATGCTGAAATCATTGCATTGCAGGATACAACATCTTTATTTTGCAAACTTTCAAAAACTTTACATGCTTCCTCTAAACTCCCACATTTTCCATACATGTCAATCAAGGTGTTTGAAATTGAAATAGCCGATTCCAAAGCATTTCCTATAATCTGATCATGCAGCAATCTCCCTTGCTCTAACACAGTAGCAACTGAACATGCATTAAGACAAGCATTATATATGTACTTATCACTCTCTGAACATGAAAGTTGCATCGTCTTGTACAAATCAAGTGCCTTTCCAGCTTCTCCAAGCTTCGCATTTGCAGAAATAATTGCACTCCAGGTATATACGGTCGGTTCTAAAACTTTGTTAAACACTTCATTGGCTTCTAACAAGCTTCCAGAAGAAGCAAAAATCCGTAAGAGATAATCCGCTAAGAAGGCACTTGAATCCAGTCCATGCTGGGTCATTAGGCATCGGGCTTTCTTACTGCCCCCCAGATCTTTCTTTCTTGTGCATTCCTTTAAAATACTAAAGATTGTGCGCTTGGATACATGAACCCATTGCTGTTCCATAAATCACAAATCCATCTAACAGACACCCCTATTCATTCTTGATTATTACAAAATAAAACTTCTGTGCAATTTCATCAAGCAAATGGAGTCAACATAGCATATACCTACCTTGGAGAAAGGGAAGCATCTTTTGACAAACGGTTTTGAAGAACTGGACGTCGAACGAGGACGCCAAAACATGCCTTGCAAATCGTAAGAACCATCTCTCAAGACCAACAGGGGCAATTCCATTCCTGCAGCAGGAAACTATGGATCTCCAAAAAAATCAGTTCAGTCGTGTTGGAACCAGGCAGGTACTCTGTTTTTGAAAGTTTTTCTTTCCTTTGCAAATTCCCGTCCAAAAACTGCTTTTATCTTGGAGAAAATGGTTGCTACGGAGGACATACATGAGGGTGTAGGAACGGGTTTTCTTTTTTATTGCATGCCTAAAGCCTGCTTATTACTGTAATTCTGCTCCCATATTTGGCCTAAAGCCTGCTTACTGTAATTCTGCTCCCATATCAAATAGGGAGCTTACACGTGGCATACTTTCTTTCCCTGAAAGTTGCGTTAGTTGTCATTGAGAAAATGTTTATTAAGTGTACTTTTCTTTTTAGTGTGCAAAGTAGAATCATTGCAGAATGTAGAGTAAAAAAATGTAAGGTAATAACTTAGATTTTGAAAGTAAAAGCATTACACAGTTGAGTAAAAACAGTAGGCTAACAATAAAATTTTTCTATTTAACTTCAGATCAAAAAAAGGTTTACACCCAGCCAGAGTTTACAGACAAAAAACTACTACTTCCAGTCACATGTTTCAGCCAGAGTTTACACAATCAAGATTTTCCAAACTTCAGTTCAACTGCCATTGTCACTTCCACTAATGCGTTTCACAATATTTGCAATGTTCAAGCTGCCACCACCAGGAAGGATAATTTAGTTGTTTAAAGTGCCATCTGAAATATTAGTGGTGCCAACATCAAGGCTCAAATTGAAAGCCTTTCTCAACCGTTGATTGTTGCCAGCAATCCCTTCAAGAGATATTGTGTCAAAAAATGGATCATCAAGTTTTGCAGCAGGTCGACTGATAATATTTTGATTTTCTTTTGCACAACTATTACTTACCAACTCAACACTTTTTGGAACCAAGTTCAAAGTGGCATCTTTATCCACATTCAGACCATCACCCACAACATCCTGTTTAAGACCATCACATGAGACATTCTAAATCTCTCAACTCATAGAAACTAGAAAAGAAACTAGAAAACAAATAGAAACTAACAACAAAAATTACATGTAGTATGACCAGAAACAACCGAATGACAATTTAGCACATTTCCAGCATTTTGTCTTGCATCATATGCAGCCAATTCTTCCTTATAAACATCATCGACTACGTGATCCATCTCCATCTGCTTTGAATAGTTGTCCAATGATTGGCATGGCAGCTTTAGACTTAATTTTAGATGTCTTGTCATACCTGCAAACAACTAACAAATTGATACTAGTAACAAACAATAATTAGAAATTCTACTAACTACTAACAGAAAAAAAATAAACCGCTAAAATACTTTTTATACGACTCGGGATCCCTATGGCCAGTGATGTTCATCGCAACATCAATGGGAACATTAGCATGTGCAAGACGACCAACAACTGGTCCTACCAGATTTTCCAGAAAATTTTCCCTCTATACCAATTGTGTTCAACATGCATTTCGTCCAAGACGCTAAAACTCTAGCACCAACTCTATGCTTCTTATTGTACGACACCTAGAAATCAAACAAAACAAAATAGAAAACAAAGTTATTTATGACTAATGTTTAAGTTGTCAGAAACTTATAGTGCTTTTAGGACAGTTGATACACTGCATAAAGACAAAATTAGATCCCTGTTCATCTGCTCCATAACATGGAAGATGCCTCAAAAGGCACTTGAAAGTTAATACTACATCATCTTCAAAGCATTGTACAGGTAATCTAAAAGATTCTTCCTGGTACTTCTTCATAGAAACATCATAGTTCTTACTCAGACGCTCACTATATTCAAGACACTCTTTATCCTCAACAACCAAGACTTGAAAGCCAGTAACCACAAGCTTATATAGCTCATCTCTACCTCTGATCGCAAAGCGAGACACACAATAATACATGAATCTCCTTTGCAGCCCTCTATTACTAAAGATAGAATGTTCAATATCACATAGCAGAGCTACCTCATCACTAAAAGACACTTCATCATCTTTCTTCCTCTTTCCACATATACCAGAGTCAATCTAGGCCTTCTCATAGAAGCTAAAAAAGCCGTTCTAGCATTAGAAAAAATAGGTAATTTAAAAGGTAATCGAACATTCTACATGATCCATTAGCTCTGGGACTCGCTGATCTTTCAAAACTAAAATGCAACATTAGAATCTGACTAAGACTCGCTGCAACAACTCAAAACCCGAACATCTACCACAGAAACCTTGATCTTCACCACTTTTATTAGCACAAAAGGCACCCGATCTTCTAAATCTTGAAGTTGTTATTGAAAAATGAAGGCGCTAATAAAAGAAACAAGGCGCTAGCTCATGAACAAGCCCAGAAACAAGTCTGGGACACGGCGGGAGAGGAAACAAGAAGATATGAGACTCTGGAGCTATGGCTGAACTGCCATAGCCGCTGACTCGAAAGGAGGAAGAATAGTGATGTCGCAAGTATTTTATTCACTGACGTGGCAGAATTACAAGTCAGCAGCCTTCATGTTATGCCAAAGGCCCCTTGGGCAACATTCAGGGCTGTCAAGTGTGCCTCCGTGCTCCGCGCGTCAGCACACTTTCCAGCCTTGAATGTTGCTCAAGGGGCCTTTCCCCTATACACGATGAATTTTTGGAGCCTTAAACTTTTGTGCTTCTTGAAAGTGGATGTATTGAGGATCATGGATGCAATTAGCACTTCTTGAAAGAGAACTTTATCTTTGAAAAGCTTCGTCTTCTAGATTTGTTGGTATGCTAACATAGGATCTTCTATGTCTTTGTTGTGCATACTGCTTGAAGACATGGAGTATTGGTCTTTGTTTTTTGCACATAGCGCGGTTGGGATTAGGGTGGAAGTTTTTGATATTTAGCAGTAGTAGTTTTAATGTCATGATGTGGAAGAGTACTTGTGGAAGTTTTTGATATTTCACATTCACCCACCCATTCATCACATAGCACATGAAGACTACATAGCACATGGAGACTTGGTCTTTGTTTTATGCACATAGCACGGGGTTAGGGTGGAAGTTTTTGATATTTAGTAGTAGTAGTTTTAACGTCATATCACATTCACCCACCCACCCACTCATCACACACCACAGGCGATGAGACTTGCGACTCATCCACTTCTTCGCCTAATGGTAGCCAATGGGTTTTGAACCTTGGTGGGGTATACACATACCTAAAGGCCTAATCACTGGACCACCACCACAATTGTCTACTAATATTGACGTCTTATAGAAAGACCATCTCATGTAAGATGATATATTACAAATGTTTTCAATGAAAAATGTACTAGAGTGATTTATAGTTGGTAATCAATGGATTTGATCCATTTGATCATCTTTAGTGTATCCCACACCACCTTGGGATAGCCAAATTCATGCGCATTCTAGTGGCCTGGCAGGGCATCCAAATGTTGCTGGATGTTAGCCAAGGTGTAAGAAAAGAGGTCCATATCGTTTTTGCTGGCTTTTCTCGAAAGTTTCTGAACCACCATTTACTGAACATAATATTTCTCTCCAATTGGAGTTTTAGACTAATCTTCTTGTTGGATCTTAAAAGGTCAACATTCAAGTCTTTTCACTGATTGCAATCTTGTCTTGGTTTCTACTATCTACTCAATCACGTAGATCTATTCGAGAAAGAAATTACTCCACCACATCCGATCTTCTTCTAAGAAGTACTTAAAGCCTGAGGAAATTCCATTTTCAATGGTTTTTAAGGATGACTCTGGGGTACTTTTTTTCTGCTTGGACTCCTTAGGATTTTTTAGAGGAAGTTGCTCAGCACGTTCTATGAAGGAAGTGTCTGGAATATATTTAAGGAAGCGTAATCCCTCTGGTGGACTCCAGTCTTTAGTTGTGGTATACTTCTTCCCCTGTAAGAAACTTTGGCCATCCTTCAAGTAGAACTTGATGTGATGTTGAAAGGTGAGATCATTCAATTTGTTCACAGCTTGTTCTCTGTCTGAACGTTGAGAGAAAATAAACTCTCTGAAAACAGCAGTCTCTTTAAGAAGACCGATCACTGGAGTGGGAGTGTAAGAATCTTTAATAATTCAAACTAAAGTAGGAAGAGAGAAAGCCTTCTTCCTTCTGAGGCGCACAGAAAATCTGCTGAACATTTGGTCAATTTGATCATGAGTGTGGCCTACAAGTAAGAAACCCAGCTTCACTTTTCTAAAGATCCCTAGCTCCACTAATATGGCATAGTACGCAAAGAGTGTTTGATTCTTGTTCTCCCTTGTAGTATTGTCAAGTTGCAGGTAAAGCACTGGTGGTAATTGCTCTTGCTCGCACAGGACCTTGTTAAGAATTGTAATTGTGAGGTTCGGGTCACCATGCAAGTTTGGATACGTCAAAAATACTTTGCACTTTAGACTTCCTTTGAAGATCATAGCTCCTACAAGGTGGACCTTAACAAAACATTCCTCTGGCACATCTTTAGGAATGTTCAAGAAATGCGGTAGAGTAGTTTTTTTTTTGGTCCATTCCATCAATCACAACAGACATATATTGCAGTGGACGTTCAAGAGCTTTTTTTCTGTGTTTGGCAAGCTTTCTTCTCTCTGCTGCTTGTTGTTCACGATGTCTGGCAAGGTTGTGTTGCACAATATCTGTAGAAGAAATCAGGTCAAAGCATTTTCTTTAAAACAAGTGAGAGATTGGAGAACATGAGCTTACTTCTTTCGACCTCTGTCTTTGCAGTTTCTCGTTGACTCTTTAATTCTGCACACCTTGAGCAAACAGACATTCTATGTCTCCTGGGAATTTTCACTAAACCGAATTCACTTTTCCACAGTCTGGTGAAGTGTGAGCAAGAGATGTGCTGAAGCTGAGTGCAAGTCTCTTTGTACTCATTAAAAACATCTTTTTTGGTGATGTTATCAGTTAAATGATACATGTTGCTGTTAGGCAGCTTCTCACATGTTTCTCTAAAATATTTCTCCATTCATGACACAGCAGCAAGGGCATGCATGGTTACAACTCTTCTTGGTCCACAATGATCATCAATTGCTGGATTTTTGTCCTTTCTTTTGTGTATTCTGGACATTCTGGTGGACCGTAAACGGTGGACAACCATAAAGCATTTCTGGCAAACTTCTTGACGGTTAATGTAGTGCAAGAGGGTGTTGCGGTCTGGTCTTACATGATAGGCCAAGTAGGCATTCTGGTCAGCCAATGTCATTGAACTGTAGTTGTCTCTAATTGCTCGTAATTTAGCCATGTTAAATTTGTTGATGCAACCCAATGAGCAGCATTTACTTCTTAAAAGTCTTTTCATTTTATGCTCGTCCATAAGGTTTCTTCTTCTTACAGAGGAGCATGCTCTCAAACCATAATCCACCTTGAATTTCTTGGTGGACTGGCTAGAGAATGTGTAATCTCATTGCACTTCGTTGGTGTCTTCATCTTCTGAAGAGAGTTCTACTCTGGGGGTGACCTCCTCTACCCTTAGTTGTGTGCTTGTAGAGGAGAACAAACCACGTGAAGCTGTACCCGGATAAGGCAGAGGCACAGTGTTGAATGAAGGAGATGGGCCACCATATGATGTGCCAGCGAAAGTTGTTGTAGCTTCTTCACAAGGAGTTCGTTCAAACATGTCTCTTATAATGTGTCACCATGGTTGTGTGAAGAGGAGTAGATGTTGCAAGGTCGTCTTCATTGTAGTGAAATCGTGGTGGGAGAAGCTATGGTGAATCTCGCAGTCTTCAGAACGTGTTGTATTCCTTGTTTGTGTAAGTGAAGATGGAGAAACTACAAATGGCTGAGGTAGTCTGTTTCGAAAAATTCTCTGAGGTCGAGCATTTATAGTGTCGGGGGATGGTACAAATGGTGGTGGAAGATTGCTACGTGCAAAAGGTGAGGGTTGGAAAGGTGGTGGCAGCCGGTTTCCTACTGGACTTGGAGAGGGTTGGAAAGGTGGTGGCAGTCTACTAGTTACTGGACTCGGAGTGTCTTCGAGGAGCAACAAAGACCTTGTCGAGGTAGGTGTTGAAGAAGCGTCTCCATCTTGTGTTCCATCTGAAGTAGAGGTACTTGGGCAAACAAATGGTGGTGGAAGTTTGTTCACGAAGCGGTTAACCATGTTAAACAACTGCAAAAAATTGTGGACTTGTTACTAACTTACAAGTCGATTGGACTAATGATATTCGAGAATACAAATGCTATTCCGGAATACTAATTTGTGTGCAGCATTTGCTGTGTGTGTGCACAGATACTATTCCAGAATACACTTTGCCAGAGTGTTTGGACAAGACGTATTCCGCATGACATAGAAAAACACAACTGACAGTGGCCTACCTTTAAAAAGGAAAATTGAGCGCCTCAGATGCGTATTCCGCTTCCAGAGATTTAGTCGCCAGCCCGAGCGCCTTCCGATCTATATTGATTTACTGTATTCCGATTTACATAGCGAAAATAATGGACAGGTAAGCAATTAAAGTACATAGTACGTCTTTCGTGTGTTTCCTGATTTGCTTTTGTAAGCCAAGTGTATTCCAGAATACACTTTGAGCTTCTGCCGAAGTCCAAAGTGTATTCCGGAATACACTTTGCTCACTGGCGGAGTGCAAAGTGTATTCCGGAATACACTTTGCCCTTCAGGCGAAGTGCAAAGTGTATTCCGGAATACACTTTGCCATTCAGGCGAAGAGCAAAGTGTATTCTGGGGGCAAAGTGTATTCCGGAATACACTTTGCACTCCGCCAGTGAGCAAAGTGTATTCCAGAATACACTTTGCACTTCGGCAGAAGCTCAAAGTGTATTCTGGAATACACTTGGCTTATCTTCTTGAAAACACTTGTTTTTTTGCACTTAAACATACCACTTTTTAGCTGAAACAGACCATTTTTTAGGTTGAATGTACCACTTTTTAGTCCAATTAAGGCATAAAAAATTAAGTTAGAGCGATAATATTTGTGCTTGTTTTCTTGTCTTTTGTTGGCCTTTAGGGCACAAGATTAGTAAATCTTATTCTGGAATATAGCTTTCGTCTCATTTTCTGTCTTAACATTGTTGTTTTAAACGTTTCAGTGGCAGGGAAGAAGGAAGCAAAAGGGCACCAAAAAAATCTCTGAAGATTAGCCGTCCACACCCGCAGAAGCACACCGCTGACACGGACGAGCCTGCTGTTTACGAAAACTTTCAAACGTAATGGTTCGTTACCAGGGGTGCATACGGAAAATACAGCACACTGACGTTTCTACATGTCTGTAAAAGTGCTGGGAACAAAAGGTACGCCGACACCGAGTTCGTTAACCTAGGGATTATAAAAGAGGTCTCCGAGGTTGCCGGACAAGGAGGTCAGGTGGGAGGGCTATCCTTCAAAACCTCCCAAGGCTTCATTGTTGTAGACATCGCATTCTTTAGAATTGTCAGTGTGCAACCACAGGCATTGTACAAATTCTTTTCTCACTACCGGACCAAACGTAGCCTGTGTTCACTAATTAGACAGGTTTGTTCTAGTACAAGCGAGGACTTTCCTGTCAGTGAGTCTGAGAAATCAGATGCAGGTAGATCAGGATCATCACCTTCTCCTAGTACTTCCGGGAGTTCATCAGATGGAGGGTCCCAAGAACAAGAAGAGGATGTTCCCCCAGTGTCGCCAAAGAAACTTAGCAGGCCAAGAGCCACCATAGCCGCTAAGGAACCAAAAAAACGGAAGGTACAGCAGCTTGAAGTGGCAGAAATCCCTGAGGAACAACCAAAAACGAAGAAGGGAAAGGGCAAGACACCTGGGGTGGCCATTAAAGAAAAAAAGGTGGACAAGACCTCAGAGAGGATGGAAGAAATTAATCAGAACAAGTATGTGCAAGGTGTATGCCTGTAACTTCCATGAGGTTGCCACCGAAGAATGAAGATGGCGAGCGCCCCCTTCAGGTTCGCAAAATCTATGCTGACCACTTAAGAAATCTGAAGGACAGAATAAGGAGCAATCCCAATGCCCATGTTGCTCCAATTGTTGTTCTTGTTGACAGATCCCAGTGCATGGACCCCAAGGACTACGACAGAGAAAAAGCAGACACCTACATGCACTATGTCCTTGGGGGAAACCACAGTTTCAAAGCAAGGAGGCAGTTGTACAAGGAGAAACACAATCCAAGATATCTCTCTGTGCTCTGCGCTGTTTACTGTGGCCTGACAGACGAAGAAGCCAAAATCGTTGCCAACACGCACAATGCTGACAACGAATATAAGCTTAAAATGAGCTTCGTGGACAAAATCAGGTTCATGCACAGGGAATATGTAATATTTAAAGAAAAATATGGAGATGATTTGAAGAAACCACAATACTCTCTGGAACTGAAGGAAGCGTGTGCTGTGGAGTGTTGCCTTAAATACGACGAGGTTAACAAACGGCAGTCTCTAATACCACATGACAACTGGTTCCAACTAGCCTTTAGAGACGGCAGAGTAAGTTTCTTGTATTCTGGAATACACCTGCAACTTTCCCACTGACGTCGCTTTTTTCTTTGCAGATTTGGGACCTCCAAAACGAAATCTTCACCATGTTCGAGCATGGTGATTTGAAAAGCAAAGGAAAGGTCTCGGAAAAGAAAAAAGGATCCGACGTCCCCAAAAAGGAAATGACTATAACTGTTTGGCGAGAAATGCAGGGCTTCACAGATATGGATATACTAGAAAGGCTACTGCAAAAGGTTGTTGATAAGAAGTTTACACTAGAAGAAATGTCCAAGGAGCTCCACAAGTAAGAATGCCACTTTTGGTTTTTTGTTTGTTAGGAAGAAGTGTTTTCTGAAATACACTGTGGCTCACACACGAAAGACAAAGTGTATTCCGGAATACACTTTGGCCCAGTCGAAGGAGAAAAAGTGTATTCCGGAATACACTTTGGCCCTCACGTAAGAGACAAAGTGTATTCCAGAATACAGTTTGGCCCTCAAGCAAGAGACAAAGTGTATTCCGGAATACACTTTGCCTTACAGTTCGGGAATACACTTTATCTTACAGTCTTTAAATGATTCATTCTTGTTGCTTTTTGTTTTAGTTTTGCTCCTTCTAACGTTCGTATTATATTACAGCCAGAAAAATGTCATCACATGTCAAACATTCTTAATGGAGCAGTTAAATGTCGACAGCTGCGAAAGATGCAAAGAGCTTTACCCTATCGCAACCTCGGACGACAGGATTATCCAATATACGCCAAATTTTGAAGGCTGGGTATGTTGAATTGTTTTTCATATTGTTGTTCTTCGTGTTACTAAGATGTTTCTTTTTGCAGAGCAAAAAGAAAAACAAGGACCTGCCGGAGGGCTTCATGCATCTGGTCAGGACAACGCGAGAAGAGAGGACGCTGGCGGACAGGCGTGTTTTGGACAATGAGCCCTCCGATTACGAACGGTTTACAATGTACGATCAAAATAACCTGTTCTGTATAGTACACGGTGATTGCACCAAACTAGCCGAATCAATAAAGCCCTAGGCGGTATAAAGCAAATTACCACGGCAAAACATTGAAGGCTGGTTGTATTTCACTCAAGCATGCAATCCGGCCTTGTGGAAGCCAGCTTTAAAAATCATTTTGTTCGCGGGCGCAAGAAGTCAAGGTTATGAAAATCTGGTTTGGTAAGCACTTATTCTCGGAATACACAAGTCGTTTTGTTTTCATTACCTTCTTGTTTTCGTAATTACGGTACCGTAGCATTTTAAAATTCTTGTTAGGAGTTTCTATTAGAATCACGTTTCTTTTGGTCGCGTACTTAAATCCTTTTTTATTTCTTTGTTCCTCGTGTATAAAACAAATATTAATTACCATGGTGGAGGCCCGCGATCGCCGAGTAAGGTCGAATATCTCCATGTGGCTTATTGGAGTTTCGATGGAAAACGCACAATGGAACACTTCAACACGCCTTGCGAACTTTTCAAACGTGTTGGAGTTTCCAACCGTGTTTTGAAGGTCGCAGGACCCTAGTGCACAAGGAAGAATAGTGAATCACTACCAGAAGCCACAGAAGCTGATTAACCATCTTCTGGACATGTTTTCACGTCCAGGAGATTGGGTGCTCGACGCATTTTCTGGCTCTGGTACAACTATTGCTTGTGCACTTAAGAAGGGCGAAATTGTGTGGTGTTGACATTGATAAAGAGGTGCATAGTTCATCAAGATGAGACTTTTCGCCTTACCAACTCTACCAGATGAGAATCAAGAGTTGGGGGCAAAGTCTAATTCTGATTTTGCTAAGATGACATCTTCGAGAGATACTGACCTCCTTTTACAAGCTCTTTGGAAGACGAAGCTACATTTGCAGAGCTGAAAGAAGTTGCTCTAGCTACAATACGGGCGACCACCAACACACGAAAAAAGCCTAAGTCACCAGAGAAAGGTGAAACGATAGAGACTGATCAAGCTGAGAGCAGCAAGAAGAATGAAGAAGACTTTAATTTAGATCTCTGACGGATTTTTGTTGTGGCTACTGATTAACATCTATTATTTATTGCCATTATTGGCCATTATTGATATAACACAAAAACAGCAATGAAATTATTGTTATTATGTTTACTAAATTTGTGTTTTTTGTACATCCACCTCTACAGAATTACGTGCTCATGTCTCAATTCTGCTATTTTCACGTGCTTAACTCCAAAAAACCAAAGTCGTGTCCAAAGAATACCCCAAAAATAGGCCCAAAAAAAATTGATACTCTTGAAACTTTAAACCTCTCTTAAAAAAGTCTAATTTTTGAAGTGACGTGTTTTTTCTAAAGGAATCTTTGAAACGGGAGTGCTGCAACACTCCCGTTTAATTTGCAACAATGATTGCCACTACAGGAGCAAAACATCATTGTAGATATTTGTTCTATATGCTCCTATCATTTGCCTAACAAGACTTGTTATCAAGCAGTAGATTTAGAGCTAAGAAAGAACCATGATGAGACATCATGTCAAGTAGCAGAGGAGGGAGCCATATCCACAATATTTGAGGTGTCTAAGTAGTTTTGGCAAATGGATCATACTTTCTTAACCAACAGTAAACATAGTGTGATTAGGAGTGGGTTCTTCATGATATTTTCTGAAACTCTTGACTATGATATGCTTTGTAGTAATGTCCCCCTTTTTTTTGGCCCAAATACATGTTTCCCTCATTATTTTGTTTTGGTTATCTTAGTTTCTCATCGCTAGGTCATCCAACAGGGGTACTGTGCTTTTTTTTAGGACAAGGATGGATTTACTTCAGACAATTTGTGTAACGGGAATATGAAAGGTGACCACTTTGATGTTGACCATGGAGAAAGTATCATGTTATTGTTGTGGGCATGGCTTGCTATTAGATTTGGGATGAATGCCAAAGCCATATGGTTTGAAAGGTGATGAATTGCAAAGTAAAACCCATGCTCTGCAAAAATAGACTATTATTTGAATAGCAAGGGTAAGATGTGACCTATATGCAGTAGTAAGTACACAAACACAGATGCATGTCACAAGAAGGTAAATGAACCCAATTGCACAAATTGCACAGAAGCAGAATTGCAGGTAATATCAATAAATCATTTGTTTAGATGGCTAAGCAATACCATGAATGAATTCAAGGTCTAAACTTTTCCCTTCGCGGATGGAACCCCTGTCTCTTTTCGAGTTTGGGGTCAAATCTTTCATACCACAAAGAGAAGTTGCGCTTACGCAAAGTTGATTGTCATGATAGGATCAAAACATCATTGCAGGTTTTGCTCTATATGCTCCTATCATTTGCCTGTTTTATCCAAATCATGTCTAACAAGACTTACTATAAAGCCAGCAGATTTGGAGCTAAGAAATAACCGAGAAGACATCATGTCAAATAGCTTAAGAGAGGAGCTATACCTCTGATTTAACTAATATCTTTTCGAGTAGTTTTGGCAACCATTGTTTGGGAAATGGGTCATGTTTTCTTTACCAATGGCAAGCATAGTGTGATTAAGAGTAGATTCTTCATGATGTTTTTTGAAACCGTGACTATGATATGCTCGTAGTATTGGATGTGGGCAAAGTTTCGATCTTGCTATAATTGTGGGCATGGCTTGATCTATCAGATTTGGGATGGATGTCAAAGCCAAATAGGTTGGATGAGGTGATGAATTGCAAAAATAAAATCCATGCTCACAAAAAAATGCTTAGAGTCCCTTCACCTTACGCTTTTTGGACAAGACAAAAGTTGTCTCGTGTCCAATGTGACCTCGAAAGCATGCCAAATGGCTCTAAGAATAGAATGTGTCTTGCCTCCAAACATGACCAAATTGAGCATACTAAAGATGTGCTAAAGGCGATTTGCTTACAGACCATATCTTGCCTTCAAGAGCATAGTAAAATGGTGACCCATTCCCATTGGCTTCGATGTGGTGATGTTGATAGAATATTCTTACGGTGGATATTATCTTCACTCTGAGAGTGATATTGAGGAAGCATTTTCATGCAGTACCTTTGAACAACTTCCGTTGGAACTTGTTGATCAGAGATAGCACAATATGAGAAACGAAAAATTGGGCAAGCCATTAAGTTAGAAAATGCCTTTGCTTACACTTATCTTTGAGTGGATTTCTAGGGCTCCTTGTTCTCTTTCAAAATAGCATTGTAAACAAGATTTCTAAGGGCTACGCTTTGTTGCATTAGGGAAGAGGCAATGCTTCCAAAGGCTTTATTATGATGTAAAGACTGTCAAGGACATTCTCATGATGTAAAGACTGGCAAGGATATTTAGTAATTCAAGAACATTCTCATCACTTAAAGAGCAGGTAGCTAAGGTTGACAATCTTCTCAGTAAATAGCAGTCAGCTTGGACATGTTCTTGTGTTGTCATATGAGCAAGACAACTGCAGCTCACACAGATCCTCCAGGAATGGGAATGTTGTATTATTATATTGAAAGGAGATTTGTTAACGGATAGAAATTGTCATGGAATCATATTGACTAATTTATTCTAGCGCCATACTTTTATAACTTCACTGCCCAAGAGAAAGGGACTGTGCAGAAAACAAAGTTGTCACTTTTTCCAGCTTCCAACGACCATTTGTGAATAAGTTATCTTCTTAATTGTGCCTTTGGATGTTGGAAGTCGATTCTCAACTGACTCGAGTGGGATATTTACCTCATTAAACTGAATATGCTTATGATGTTTCAGTTTCTTACCATAGTTTTTTATTTATTAACTAAAAGTTTAAGTGCAATTGTTCATCTTTGGCATGCAGTTTTTGTCGAAGCACTTTCTATGGCCTTTCATTAGGGATTTTTTGAGATCATAAAAAGGCCTTCTAAGAATTGTTGACTAAGCTATATGAACTACCAATCAGAAAACAATATTGGTAATCCAGTCAGCAAAACAGTTATAACTAACTCAATGGATCACATTTTCTAGCATAAGTGTTGATAGAAAAGTCCAAATGAGCTCTTGTTTGGTGCAATAGATAGATCTCATTGAGATCTTTCTAACCTTGGGTGGGTTGCATATCTTTTAGCCCTGTAGGAGAGTAAAAAATGGTAAAAACCATAGTTTTTGGAGTTTTGACAATCATAAGTGGTTAAAATATGTGCAAAGCGCCTAATGTTGGAAAGATCTCAACGAGATCTATCTATTGCACTAAACGAGAGCTCATTTGGACTTTTCTATCAACAGTTATGCAAGAAACTGTGATTCAGTGAGTTAGTTATAACAGTTTTGCTGACTGGACCCGTCAGGCTCTGATTTCTGATTGGTAGTTCATTTGTCTTCATTTAGCTTAGTTGGCATGTTTTGAAGGCCCTTTTTTAATCTCAAAAAAACCCTAATGTTGGCATTGAAAACATACGCCAGAAATCTTTCTTTGATACCCATAGAAGAAATTATTTCTATGAATTGCATGTGCCCAGATCCCACAAGTAGTTGTATGACTCCAAAAAGGGCACCGCAGTTGTAGCAGTTGGAGCAGATACAACAATGTGGCTTGCACTTCAACCTTCTCCTCAATTAAGATCTGGAAAATTTTTTGTGAAGTGAAATGAAATGAAATTGAAGTAAGTAGTCTTTTGAAGCTTTAAAGAATTTTGTTTATTGAATCAAACCATTGAATTGGATTGATTAGCTATTACAAAGCACCAGGAGCTCCATTCCATCCCTCCACACAACGAAGCAAAGGAGCAACTATTTTGCCATCACACAATGCCACGAACACCTTGTTTATTTCTTCCCCAGGAGATGTCTTCTGTGTGCCACTCAACAGCCTTGTTCCGGCCTCCTTTCTCACAAATTCGTACAAGAACCAAGTCCTACACTCTTCAATTCTGTTAGGCAGAGCATGAACGCCCTTGTCATATTTCTCCCTTGCTGCAGGAGTCTCCTCTATGAGCTCCCTCGCTAATTCTTGCTCAAAGTTTTGAATTTTGGCAAAGAGAGAAGCATCTGCTGCTGTTTTTGCATTCTTCAATCCAAACTGGACCAAAACCTTTCTGAGCTCCTGGATGAGAGGATAGGAAGCATTGGCAGCATCATCAATGTAGCTAAACACATGCTGATGATCCACAATTCGGAGATTGCTCTAATAAGACAAGGAAAACAAGATTAAGCATAATCAAGTATAATTCGTGCCCATACTTTGCTTCCCAATGATGAACTAGAAAAGGAAAAGAAAAGAGAAATTAATCTTGTGCCAAGAGAGACATGTTACCGACTCCCTGCTCTGTTATAAATAATCACATTGCACGATTTCCTTGCGTAAATTGATAAGAGAATTTAGTTAACCAAGAGAAAAAAACTACAAAATCAAGATGGAAAGGCTTCGAATCACTTAGATAGATCCATTTAAAAGTACAAGAGGCTGCCTTAATAAACAAACCCTTCAAATGCTTGACTAAACAAAATGCCAACAGCCAAGCTGGCAGTCTGCTAATAGCACTAATAACACCTACTAAGTGCTGAACGTGCACATACAGTTCAGGTTGAAGTTTCAGCATTCTGGAGAGTATGATTGCCACATCATCATGATTCCACTCACCTTAACCGTGTATTATCGCCATGAAGCAGTGGAGTTTTGCACTTGCAAAGGTTTAAAGAACTGTCATATGGGCACTATTCAAGATCAACTTAACCAGGGTCCAATTTCTCCTGTGCACAATGATACCAATTTCTCATGTGCACAATGATACCATACCTGTTGCATGCAGGGGAAAACTTTGATCGTCATACCTGGGAAGCACTTCTTGTTACCAACCAGGTCTCCTTATAGACACATTCAGATCCAAGGCTCAATGGACAGATTGAGGTTTAAAGCAACCAAAATGTTCAACATTAGTAATAACTTGAAGTTTAGAGTGTGGCAAATTCTTCCATATCAGGTTTAAAGCAAACCGTACTTACAACCTTTTCTGTATCTGTGACATTCCAGCACAGTATACGCCCCAGGACGTATACTATACTGCCTCGTCATGCGTACACGCCACCCCGACTGACGTGTACGCCAACGTGTAGCTAGGTTAGTAGCCCTAGGGAGCAACGTGCAAGGAATGTGCATTTATTAATGTGCACATTAAACAATGTGCACATTCACTTAGGTGCACATTTTCCCATATGGCCACTTCATGCCAAGTGGGCCACACCCATAGGTGCAATTAATGTGCACATTTTCCAATGTACACATTCATTAATGTGCACACATTTCCATGTGGGCACATTTGGCCACCTAGCCCTTAAAGGCAAGTGGGCCCATTTCCAATTATCCCACATGCCAAAAGGGGATAATTGGAAACCCTAGCCAACCCCCTTGTCTATTTAGGGTGGAAAACCCTAACTTGCCCAATTTCGTTTCTAGGGTTTTAGAACTCTGTTTTGGCTGCCTCAACAGCCAAAACCCCTCCCAGACGCTGCCTGAGAGAATTGCAGCATTAGTTTCCCTTGATTCAAGCGTTCCAGCAGGATGGTCGAGCTCAGGTCAAGAGGAGCCACTCAAGGATCAGGTATTTGGCCAATTAGATAGTCTAAACCCTATTTCAGTCATAGAATCAGTAGGTTTAGCCTATTAAATTGCCCATAGCAGCCTTCTAGATCTCTAGTTACCAGCCTCTAACTAAAGAACCTAACTCTATGATGTAGATTAGATATAGTTCTTTAGTTCTGCTGTGATGTATATGGATGATGTATCTCTATGAACTCCTTGTATTGGGAAGGGGGGTAGAGACCTAAAGCTTGGTAGTAGATGCTCCTAGAGTAGCCTCTCTAGCACACTATAGATTCGGCCTGTGTACAAGAGCCACACCGGGTTGTGGGTGAAGGGGCCAGACTGGCTAAGAAGGAGGTTCATGTCCTGACTCTTGAACGATCCCTCTGGTGTGTAAAGCCTACCAGGGATCATTGTGATTAGGTCTGATGGCTTGCCACTGCGTGTGGGCAAGGCATGGGCTCGACACCCGTGAAGTGGTGTTCACTTTCCAGTGGGTTCAGTCGAATAAGGGCAGTGGCCCTCTAATCACCTTGAGTCAGCATGTAGATCTCTGGAGGGAGAGATCCCTACCTGCCCCATCGGAACTGGGAGGATGAACCCAGGAATAGCCCTTTTGGCTATGCATCCGGCGGGCTACAGTCAGGTCCCAACACTTTTCAGCCTACTCTGCAAAGTGTGCACAGGAGGGGCGGATGGAGTGGACAACCCTATGCCATGTTCATATGCCAGCCAAATCCATTGCCATGAATTCTGTCTGCAACAAACTCTGGAGGCCCAAGCCGTCAGTCATCCCCTTGAGTCTGAGCCTTGGGTAGGACTCCCCGTATGTATTGTGCTCACCTTGTTTATGCAGATGTGATGGGCCACCCTTCGAGGTGGATATGTGCTTATGTTATATACTGACATGTATGTTTACGCTTCCGCAGCTAGGTAGGCCCTGAGGGAGACGGGGTAAAATGACCCCTTCACTCTTCCCACTGGAACCTGTCATGTGGTTGCAGTGTCATGTGGAGGGCCCTGTATCGGCACGGAGCTGGTATGGGGGATGAACTCCTGTTTGTATACGATGAGGGCACCGTATACGAGTAGGGGACGTCACAGTGGTATCAGAGCTATGTTCTTGGAGACCAAGAGCAAAGCACTGGCCATGTTCCCAGTAGTACTAACTTGATAGGATCCTAAACCTCGAAAAATGGGAAAAAAAAATTTCTCATTTTTTTAGTTTTGCTAAGCTAGTAACAGTTAAAATAAATGAAAACATAAAAATATTAAGAACTGGTGAGCCAACATCCAAAAAGTAGGGTGGTCTCACACGTCGCGCCAGGACAGGAAATGAGATTTCCATTTTCGGGCTGGGCGCAACGTGTGAGACATTCAGCTTAGACACACCAAAAAGTTGTAAATTACAGTAAAATAACTTGATAATTCTAATTTTAAGCTAAGAATCAGTAGAATTAGCATGTTACATGTTCAAAAAGTACAAAATTCAGTAGTGGGTCCCACCATGTCTCACACGTCACGCCAGGACAGGAAATGACTTTTTCATTTTCGGGCTGGGCGCAACGTGTGAGACCTTGCTTAATTAGGTGTTTTAGATGTTTTAGGCAACCCAAAAAGGTAGTTTAAAAGTTGACCTAAAAATTGGCCCCTATAAATAGACCTAGACCCCTCCCATTTTTGCGTTCTTCCTTAGAACTTTGCTCGTGTTTGCCAAGGCGATCTTTTGGCGCTTAGCTCCGATCGACAAACCACCAAATGATGGCCCGCACAAAACAGACTGCAAGGAAGACTAGCCGAAGCGGATCCCCCAGCGCCAGTGGTTCTGGCCTCTTTCAGAGAGTCCTTCGAGAACGCCTTCTCGAATCCTCTTCGAACGAAGATGCAGGATCGGATCGGAGCGACCATACGGAGCTCATAGAGGACGACCGGCCGGACATCATGCACCAAATTCTCGAGGAGATCGCAGAGGAGGAGGGAAGGAGTAGGGAGCAGCGGGAGCAGACAGGGCAGTCAACAGCCCAGGAGCAACCCCAGGCTGAGACCCACCTACAGGAGGAGCAAGGGAGAGAAGAGCAGCGGCAGCCGACTCTTAGCCCCACGGAAGAAGCAGATCTTGCGCGCTTCATCAGCAAGTACGAAGCCAAAGAGCGCCGCCGGGAGCAGAGGACGAAGAGTCGGGAAGACGACCCGACCACAGCTAGCGAGCCCAAGAAGAGGAAGGCCAAAGCCATTAAGGCAGGCAAAAGGAAGGTCGTGAGGGTCGGTAAGCGAGGAACGGGGATCAACATCAACGAACCATCAGGCGAAGAGACCCCGCCTTCTACCGACGACTCGGACGAAGACTACGTGCCCGACACAGAAGGAGCGAGCTCGTCAAAACCCCCGCCTGTAGAGAAGGAAGTGCCCCAACAGGTAGCACAGGAGCAGGAGGAGGCTGGACAGGTGGCGAAGCCCCCACCCTTCCCGACGTGGGATAGGGTCAAAGCCCCACGGCCACAACGGGAGGCATATGTGATAGACCATGTCAAGGTCTATCAGAAGAGAATCAAGGAGCACAACACCTACATGGAGAAGTGGGAGGCATACAATGCCTACTACCAGGAGCATCGGGTGAGGGCAGTCGAAGGAGGAGTACCCCCGAAGCAGACTCTGAAGCCACCCCCACCAAAGCCCAAGCCTCCAAGAGCACCAGGAAAGAAGCGGGCCGGCAGGAAGAAGCTGGAGAACAGAGCCCTCAAGGAAATCCGGCACTTCCAGAGAAGCTATGGACTTTTGATTCCCCGAGCACCATTTCAACGTTTGGTCCGCGAAGTTATGCAAGAGTACAACACGGACATGCGCGTGACCGACGAGATGCTGTTGTGCTTACAGGAGGCAGCTGAAGCAAAAATAGTGCAGCATTTTGAAGATTCAACGGCTTGCACAGTACACGCAAAGAGGGTCACCCTCATGAAGCAGGACATGCATCTGGCCTCACACATCAAGGGAGAACGCCCTTGAGATTTTGTAAATAACCAAAATTTTTGTTAATATAAAGAATTTTCTGGGGAAATAACGTGTTTGAGCTAACTTAATTAAGTCAAGTTAGGGAATTCTAGCTTTTATTTTAGTTAAATTGGAGTTTTTGAGCAAGTTGAGACGATGTCTCACACGTCGCGCCAGGACAGGAAATGAGATTCTCATTTTCGGGCTGGGCGCAACGTGTGAGACCATGCCCAAAAGTGCCCAAAACTGCTCCAAGTCGACCAAATAAGGGGTCAATTCTGCCTAACTCGACGAGTTTAGTAGAATTACAGCCTTACATCACCCAAATTGATCAAGTTTAGCCCATTTTGGACCCATGTCTCACACGTAGCGCCAGGACAGAAAATGAACTTTTCATTATCGGTCTGGGCGCAACGTGTGAGACCTCGTACAATTCTTCACCATGCCATACCTAAACGATTTCCAAACTGCTGCAATAGGTTCATCAGTCCATTCTAACATGCTCAAACCCTAGAAGTAGTCTTCAAATTTGCCATTGCACCCCCTTATAGTGTAGAATCACCCAATCCCAGCAAAATTTAGGTCATTCAAAAATTAGGGTTTCCCCCTTTTCTATAAATAGGTCCCCCATTTTTTCATTTAGCACCCTGCAAGTTTGCTCTCCACTGCTTAGGCGATCTTCCAGCTCCCTGAGGCGCTTCTGCATCCGTTTGATACTCTCTTCTTCGCTAGATCAATGGCCACTGCTGACTTCGGGCGATGGTACAGCGCCAGTGCCCATGCTGCCGAGGCGGATGTCAACGACATCTTCCAAGTCTTTGGGAAAGAAATTGATATCCAAGCTACGCTAAATGCAACCCCAGCATATAGGCAAGTGCTAGCAGAATTTCAAGCTAGGGTAGGACCCTCCCTTGTTCAGGTCCCCCCTTGTATAGGATACTTCGTTCCTCGCCCATCCCTTCAAGCAGCCTTGGGTGATGTCCCCAACATCGCCAAGTACTTAACCAACAAGGCGCAGAGACTGCCTGACTACATGGTCTTGACAGCCAACAGGACCAAGTATTTCTCCTACACCGCCGCCCTAGTTATTTTCTTATCCCATCACAAATAAAACCCGATGGGAGCAACCTCTATCCCTCCGATGGAGGTGGACCCCATAGCAGTGCAAGAGGAAGAGCAGATGCTTTTGCAGTATCAGCAGGAACAAGAAGCAAGAGAAGACGAAGAGGAGTCGGACGACGAGGAATACACTTTCGACTCGGGACGAAGAACGGCATGGCGGAGGAGGAGCTGATCAACCGGCGAGCCGCAGATCATCGAGTTGCTCCCCCCACTTGGGCTAGGCATCACAAGCCTAGCCCCTATCATCATCGACGGAGAGGAGTATCTACTCCTCAGCGACATTCAGAACCTTCCCGAATGCAGGGAGAGGGAGCTCAGATTGGATAAACTGCTCCACCAACTGCGGCAGACCGACATGGACGACTTCATCGTCCGAGGAGCCTCGGACTTTCCGCTTCAAGTGAGGGAAGCCGATACCTACACAGGAGAAGCAACTTCCGATATCCAGGCCTACATCAGCATCAGGCAAATGATGGACGAGCGGGAGCTGCCAACGGAGGAGGAGTTCCTCGCCCTCCAAGAACAGATGGGGATCCGTGGAAAGACCACGAGCATCCTAACGGCGGGAACCGACACCACCCGGCAAGAGGAGGCGGGGAATCGACCTGAGGAGAGTCGACTCCACAATTGAAGACTACCGGGAGCTCACCGAGATAGAGGTCGATGAGTATGCAGGGCGACATAGAGCAGGAGGCCAAGCAAGTGGAGAAACTTCGGCGACACACAACGACAGGTCGCTCAGATACTACTTGCCGCTGCTGCTGGATGGAAGAGTAGCGGTAATTCACCGCAAGTTCAGTCCCAGAGGGGAGGAAGGAGTGTTCATGCTGATTGCACTCTCGGGCTTCGGCAGGCATGCTCGCATAGCGGCAAATGTCGACTATGCTGTCCTGGTCAAGAGAGCAATGGCACTCGACCTCTTCGACTTCGCCATACCCCATCGACGCCGCGAGATTACGGTGACCGCGGCCCTCACATCCGAACCGCAGGTGGAAGAGTCGGGCGAGAGCCTTGCGTGGTGGCTCGCCGTAAGCCGCCATCGGAACTTGGGTCACCAAGAGGGAACGCCCAAGTTAAGAAGTTCCTTGAGGACAACCCGTCCTACTGGAGATTTCAAGACTAGTTAGACTCTTGATCCCGGAGACTTTTTGTACTAAAATATTATATATATGAATATAATCTCTGTTGCACTTTAAATGTTTTGTTGATGTATTTTTGCCCCACAACTATACCAACAAACATAAACAATGTAAGAGAACAAGGAAAACTAACCATATAGCCATGAATCACTTGTGTATGCAGCTAGAGGCCTAAGCGCAGGGGAACGACAACTGCGAGAACTTATAGAAGAACAGACCTCGCCCAGACCACCCCCGGCAAGGAACCTATTTGAAGAAATGGAACCCATGACCCCAGAGGAGGAGATATCCCAGATGAGGACGGGACCTCAGAATAGCGGGCAGAAGCAGCAGTATTTCCAGGATAAAGGCAAGGCGACAGGAAGCTATAGCCCTAGGGCAGCCAGCCCAGGTCCAGCTAGAGCCCCATATGGTGGCAACCAGGGGAAACAGCAGGAGAAGAAGCAGGTGTCCTTCAAGGACAAGCAGGAGGGGTTAAACTACTCCAAAGCAGTGCGATCCTTTTTGCAGGCGATGCCCAAGGAAAAGAGACAGGAGTGCATAGAAAAGCAGCTTTGCTTCAGGTGCTTCCAGCCAGGCCATAGGACAGCAAACTGCCCCTACGTCATGAGTGCAGCACTAGCGGAGTTGGGAGATTGGGACATCCTGTCTGACGATGATGGCGAGGAAGCCCGCGACTACATTCAGGGTGAGTGTCATATCTTTGCCGCAATAGATACAGAGCAAGCAGAGAGCCAGTACAAAGTAATTTCCACAGTAGGGAAGGCCAAGACCAAGTCCTTCATAGTCTTGATAGACTCAGGAAGTAGCCATAACTTTGCGTCCCCCAGAATGGTTCAAATGTTGAAGTTGAAACCACTAAAGTCAAAGCCAAGGCCCGTTGTCTTAGCAAGTGGAGCAGTGAGGCAGACGGCAGGCAAGAGAATCAACTTCGACATCGACTTGCCAGGGATTAATATCCAGATGGGGGCATAAGTAATGGGCATTGGCAAGTACGACTTGATCATAGGAATGGAGTACCTTGGGCCAGCAGGGGCCATTATCGACTGTGGAAAGCGGAAGGTGACCTTCCCAACGCCCGACGGCAAGATCATCGAAATCACAGGTAAAGAAGTTGTTCCCATCATGCAGTGCATGTCTTCTAAGCGGTTGTTCAAGTGCATCAAGAGCGAGCAGGTGGCATACATCTTCAAGCTTGAGATTGATGAGCCAGAATCAGAGAAAAGCAAAGAAGACAGGGTGCTCAGCAAGTTGCCGAAGCAAATAGCTCAGCTGATCACGGAGTTCCATGATCTCTTTCCAGACGAGATCAAGCAGCTTCCTCCTTATAGGGGAGTCGAGTGCGAGATAGCACTCGAACCGGGAACAAAGCCAACAAGCAAGGCTCCATATAGAATGACAACGCAGGAGTTGTCGGAGCTAAAAGAAGATTGCGGGGGAGCCGCTTGACCTAGGTTTCATTAGACCTAGTGTCTCGCCATTTGGAGCGCCCATTCTCTTTGTAAAGAAGAAGGATGGCAGTTTAAGGATGTGCATAGACTATAGGCAGTTGAATAAGCACACCATTAAGAACAAATATGCGCTCCCCAGCTCAGATGACTTGATGGATCAGCTCCAAGGTGCAAAGGTCTTCTCCAAAATCGACTTAAGGTCAGGCTATCATCAGATCCGGATAAAGGAAGAAGATATCCATAAGACCGCCTTGTAACCAGGTATGGACATTATGAGTTCACGGTAATGCCTTTCGCTTATCGAATGCCCATAACGTTCATGAGGCTCATGAACGACATCTTCAAGGAGTTTTTAGACACCTTTGTGATCGTTTTCTTTGATGACATTTTGGTGTATAGCGGATCCCTTGAAGAGCACGCATACAACACTTTGAGAAGTCTTTGGAGAAGTTGAAGAGGCACCGGTTATGCGCCAAGTTGTCGGCGCCACTGCCGCAACGTGAGAAGGTGGAGTATCTCGGTCATGTGATCTCAGCAGAAGGAATCTCGACGGATGCATCTCTGCAAAGATTGAAGCCGTCATTCAGTGGCCGGCGCCGAAGAATGTGCATGAAGTCAGAAGTTTTCTCGGCCTAGCAGGGTACTACAGGAAATTCGTGAAGAACTTTGCTAAGATAGCAGCCCCGTTAATGACTTGACGAGGGGCGAGAAAGTGAAAGATTGGGCAGAGCACCGACACAAGAAAGCCCGCTGTGGTTTGAATTGTTGAAGGAAGCTTTAACAACCGCCCCAGTTTTAACCTCGCGGACCGGAGAAAGACAAGCTCAGAAAGCAACCGACGCGGTGAGTAAGATAGCTACTGGGCAAGTGCTCATGCAAGAAGAGCGTGTGGTAGCATATGATTCCGGGAAGATGAACGACGCTTAAACGCGCTTACCCACCCACGACCAAGAATTGCTTGGCGCTTTGTCGTGGCATTAAGAATTTGGAGGCACTATCTTTTGGGAAGGAAGTTCCAGTTGGATACAGACCACCAGAGCCTCTAATATGTATTCACGCAACCACACCTCAACCTGAGGCAGAGAAGGTGGATGGAGTTCCTTGAAGAGTATGACTTTGATATAGTCTACAAGCCAGGGAAGCTCAATGTGGTAGCGGATGCGCTTTCAAGGCATCCCCTGACAACTAGAGTGCATTGCAATGCAATTTCGACGCTCTCCAGCGACTTTGGTAAGAAGATCGAAGAGTCCTTGCCAACGGATGTGGATTTCAAGGAAGTATGGGCAAGCCTCTCTAGGGAGGCTAGAACAGATAAGGAGCGGGAAGCCTTTAAACATTATAAGAAGGAAGGCAACCTGTTATACCATAAGAACAAGTTGTGCGTACCCGGATCATCAGGGGTAAGGAAATTGATCCTCCACGACACGCACAACAACCCAATAGCTGGCCATGCGGGATTCATGAAAACATATTTCAAAGTACGCAGCAGCTATTATTGGCCAGGAATGAAGAAGCAGGTAGCTCGCTACATCAAGGAATGCCAGCTATGTCAGCAGACAAAGGCGGAACAGCTCCGAATTCCAGGGGCCTTAGAGCCATTAGCGGTGCCAAACGCTAAGTGGGAAGTAATCAGCATGGATTTTATCACAGGGCTCCCAAGGACAGTAAGAGGGAAGGATGCCTTGATGGTAGTGGTCGACAAGTTGTCGAAGATGGCACATTTCGTGCCTTGCAGGACCACAGATACAGTATGGATACAGCAAAGCTCTTCACCAAAGAGATCTTCAGGCTTCATGGCATGCCAAGGGAGATTATATCCGACAGGGATCCCAAGTTCATGAACGCCTTTTGGCAAGACCTCTTTGCGACAATCCAGACGAAGCTATCCATGAGCACGGCGTATCATCCTCAGACGGATGGCCAAAACGGAGCGGACCAACAGGATTTTAGAGGACATGCTACGAAACTATGTCTGGAATAAGCAAGGTATGTGGGAAGAATTTATTCACTTGGTGGAGTTTGCATACAATAGCACCAAGCAGGAATCATCCCAAATGTCGCCATTTATGATCAATTACGGCTATCAGTGCCTAACTCCAGACACTTGGCACAACCCCGTGTCAAAAGTGGAAGTTTCACAGCAGATGTTGGCCGATATGCAGCAGCTTGTGGAAGAAGTTCGAGGATATCTGCTAGCAGCAAGAAGTCGACAGAAGAGCATCGCCGACAAGCATCGAACAGTCAGTTGGAAATGATGTATGGCTCAAGATCAAGGTGAAGCAGGCAAAGCTCAGGATCGGGAATTGCAAGAAGCTTGCTCCAAGGTGGGCTGGACCTTTCAGAATAGTCAAGAGGGTAGGCAATCAATCCTACAAGCTAGACTTGCCAGCACACCTAAAGATTCATAAAGTCTTCCACGTAAGTTTGTTGAAGAAGCATACTCCCAATCCAGACGAAGTCTTGGACACTCCAACGTTGTTGGAAATGACGGAGGAGCAGCTGGAAATAGTTCCAGAATTGATTCTTGATAAAGCTTTCAAGAAAACGAGAAGATCAGAATTCCTCCAGTATTTGGTCAAGTGGAAACACTTGCCAGTGGAAGACGCGACATGGGTACTCAAGAAAGATTTAGTAAAGCAGTACCCACAGTTTATGGAGCAATGGGACGGCAAGGTCATCTCCGAAGAAATCGGCTCAGGCATGTCGATTTGTGTAGGTTAATTCTTGTGTAGTTAAGATTAATCTACGCATGCAACCTATACTTGGTATGGGTCGCATGCGTTGTTACCGATGATGGGTCCACTACGGTGATCTCTAGGGCGTGGTGTAATGTCAATGTAGGCATGACAGCATTTCCGCTTGGGCGAGTGGAAGGTAGATTAGAAAGTCTACTTCTGTCCCACGGAAGTAGACGACCTCGAGAGAAAGGAGGTCATGAAGGAATGCACTGATAGGAAAAGCACCTCTAGCCCCATATATGCTTTGATAGGAGGAATCAGGCCTTCACGCCCCATATACGGGAAGGACCTATCCTCCACGCTGGGCAACTAGGGTGTAGGCATGAGCGGCATATAGGCATATAGGCGCTGTCTCCACGGCCATAATGGAAGATTCACCCTCTTCCTACGCCGGGAGATTAGCCATGCATCCATGTAGATAGGTGGGGTGGTCACCATATAACCAAAATTTTATTAATAATTAAATGATACTAACGTAGTGTCGACCTGCAGGCCAATAGAGCGCTCCGGAGGGCAAGGAGGTCGAGCTACGAAGACTTGCAACACAAATTTTGTTGGAATGTGTTGCAAGGAATGAAGAGTACCTCGGACGTTAATTTTAATTTTGATAAACTTAATTGTCATGTTAAGTGAATTATTGAGTAACCTGTTTTAATGATGTTATGAATTGATAAGTTATTTCATAATATAACAGAGTGATAACGTCTTAAAAATATTACCTTAAGGTAATCTTAATAAATGTGTAAGTATTATAGTAGTTATCGTATGTATCAGGTTGATTGCAGGTTAGGATGATCCCAAGGCGGGGAGACCCACGATGCTGCGGACAGCATCATTTCAAGGTGGGGAGAATGTGACGTTCCACCACAGTATACGCCCCAGGACGTATACTGTACTGCCTCGTCACGCGTACACGCCACCCCGACTGACGTGTACGCCAACGTGTAGCTAGGTTAGTAGCCCTAGGGAGCAACGCGCAAGGAATGTGCATTTATTAATGTGCACATTAAACAATGTGCACATTCACTTAGGTGCACATTTTCCCATATGGCCACTTCATGCCAAGTGGGCCACACCCATAGGTGCAATTAATGCGCACATTTTCCAATGTACACATTCATTAATGTGCACACATTTCCATGTGGGCACATTTGGCTACCTAGCCCTTAAAGGCAAGTGGGCCCATTTCCAATTATCCCACATGCCAAAAGGGGATAATTGGAAACCCTAGCCAACCCCCTTGTCTATTTAGGGTGGAAAACCCTAACTTGCCCAATTTCGTTTCTAGGGTTTTAGAACTCTGTTTTGGCTGCCTCAACAGCCAAAACCGCCTCCCAGACACTGCCTGAGAGAATTGCAGCATTAGTTTCCCTTGATTCAAGCGTTCCAGCAGGATGGTCGAGCTCAGGTCAGGAGGAGCCACTCAAGGATCAGGTATTTGGCCAATTAGATAGTCTAAACCCTATTTCAGTCATAGAATCAGTAGGTTTAGCCTATTAAATTGCCCATAGCAGCCTTCTAGATCTCTAGTTACCAGCCTCTAACTAAAGAACCTAACTCTATGATGTAGATTAGATATAGTTCTTTAGTTCTGCTGTGATGTATATGGATGATGTATCTCTATGAACTCCCTACCTGCCCCATCGGAACTGGGAGGATGAACCCAGGAATAGCCCTTTTGGCTATGCATCCGGCGGGCTACAGGTCCCAACACTTTTCAGCCTACTCTGCAAAGTGTGCACAGGAGGGGCGGATGGAGTGGACAACCCTATGCCATATTCATATACCAGCCAAATCCATTGCCATGAATTCTGTCTGCAACGAACTCTGGAGACCCAAGCCGTCAGTCATCCCCTTGAGTCTGAGCCTTGGGTAGGACTCCCCGTATGTATTGTGCTCACCTTGTTTATGCAGATGTGATGGGCCACCCTTCGAGGTGGATATGTGCTTATGTTATATACTGACATGTATGTTTACGCTTCCGCAGCTAGGTAGGCCCTGAGGGAGACGGGGTAAAATGACCCCTTCACTCTTCCCACTGGAACCCGTCATGGTTGCAGTGTCATGTGGAGGGCCCTGTATCGGCACGGAGCTGGTATGGGGGATGAACTCCTGTTTGTATACGATGAGGGCACCGTATACGAGTAGGGGATGTCACAGTATCTATTATGAAGTAGCATGAAAACAAAATCATGAAAAGCCAGAAAAGCTAAGGAGAATGCCAGATAGCTCCAAAAGATATTGTTCCAAGAAGATTAAGATCTAGGATGCAGATCACTACTGTCTGTTTTGTTGTTATTGCTGAAGAAATAGCGTATCTATTTGGTCTCATAGACACTAGGGTCTTTCGTAGATTTTAATAATTACTTTATTTCTTTCTTTCCCTTCATCCAAAGTGTCCTGGAGATTAGTTAAGGACCCTTCTCTTATTCGTGTCTGATGAATCCAAATCAGGAGGTCAGCATCATGGCACGAGGCATTGACGATTTACTTCCCATCACTGTAGACAACAGTAGTTGGAGCCTCTCCAACTACGTCCATTCATCTCCTTTAAGATTAGGTGTCTAAACTTGCATGCCAGCCAAAGCATCTGGCTTGACCAATTTTCATGATAAAGATGCCCCATCATGAAGCAATCCTTCATTGGAGGTGATAATGATAATAAACGGAAGTCAGATACTCTTTTTGGACCATCTCATCTGATCTCAAAAGGGGTAACCATGAAAGTGCCTAGAAGAAGAAAGCAAACCGTAAAGGAAAAACATAAGCAATCCTTTAAAAGAGAAAACAACTCTGACATCATCTTATGCTTCCAGCCTATGAATGCTTCAGAGCAGTCTCCTACTGAAATTGAGAATGAAAATCATATAGGAAAAAATACTAGAAAACAATGTACGGCTGGAATGAAACATGATCATAAATTGATCATAAAATGGGGTTACTTCTGTGCCTTCCCTCTCTTGCTTTACTTTTTTGTCTTATCATGTGGAAAAAGAGAAGGATTAGGTAGGAACTAAGTTGAATGACTTGGCCTCCTCGTCTGGACATGCGCATAAACCTTCATTAGTGTTGGAAGATTGTCTATGTCAAGAAAATCTAGTAGTAACTTATGAAACAAAGCATGGGGTCAATCAGACAAGGAGCAGATAGTTAACCACCTGAGTGCATCTACAAATATCTCCGGTGCAACTTTGACTGTCCCATAACCATATTCCATAAATTTCTTTGGCTTACAAAATTTTTATTATTTTCTAAGTGCTACCATTCTTGTAGGCTTGTGATGGTATAATCTAGCAGTAATTTGTAAGCTATTTACTGTGCAGGTACTGCAAATGTTCATGGAACTACACCAGAAACAAGGGTTTCTCCTGCATCTGCAGCATTGAAGAGTTGTATTGTTGACACACTTATGCATTTGATTGCTGCTGCCAATTCATTTCCTTTGACACTGCAATGCATGTTTGAATGTTTATGTGGTAAATGTTTTCTTTGTTCAGTTGTGAAAGGTTTGCTATTTCAATCATTATTCGCAAATGGTAGAACTTAGAACAGCTACATGTTTGTCCAATTTAATGTCACACCTACTTACATAGAGTAGAATACAAGGCCCAGGTAATGTAACAAGGCTAGATAACTACCATAAAGGTTTCCTTTAATCTTAATCCTCTGGTTTTGTTGTTCTCAGCAGTTCTTGAAGCATGTGAAGATAAAGAAGAAGATAATATCCATTCTTGAACACTTTTCAATTGCTTTCAGTGTCCAATTATATAGGCTTATGCTCAGTGGGGAATATAGACATGCCCCAAGCTTCACAAAACCTAGTGTGAGTAAATAGTCTTTTGAAGCTTTAAAGAATTTTGTTTATTGAATCAAATCATTGAATTGGATTGATTAGCTATTACAAAGCACCAGGAGCTCCGTTCCATCCCTCCACACAACGAAGCAAAGGAGCAACTATTTTGCCATCACACAATGCCATGAACACCTTGTTTATTTCTTCCCGGAGATGTCTTACATTGTGTGCCACTCAACGACCTTGTTCCGGCCTCCTTTCTCACAAATTCATACAAGAACCAAGTCCTACACTCTTCAATTACATTAGTAGAGCATGAATGCCCTTGTCATATTTCTCCCTCATTTGCTGGGGAATCTCCTCTGTGAGCTCCCTCGCCAATTCTTGCTCAAAGTTTTGAATTTTGGCAAAGAGAGAAGCATCTGCTGCTGTTGGTTTTGCATTCTTCAATCCAAACCGGACGAGAACCTTCCGAGCTCCCTGGATGAGAGGATAGGAAGCATTGGCAAGCATCATCGATGTAGCTAAACACATGCCGATGGTCCACAATTCGGTGAAGATCCTTATCGCGAGAATCGAGAGGAGACAGTTCCCTGTTTCATCCACCAAAAGGGTCTTCTTTGCCACTCGCCCCACGATCGCTTGCTTGATGAGACCGCATAATCTCTTCAAGGTGTCGCAGATCGACTGCCTGGCAAAGGGCGACGAGGAAAGTGGAGCTCATGAGCTTCAAGATCTCAACAGCCTCTTCGGTCTTCCTAGCAGAGATCAAGCCAAGAGAATTTACATCCTGATTATGCTGCTCTGCACTCTGCACATGATTTGTGATGGGATTTGCAAGGAATTGGAGCTCGGAGGTGTAAGAAGCCATGACAATTTCGGCCCCTTTCATGCCATAATCTAAGCTCGGATTAGGACCTCCGCTGAGATTTGAAGGCAATCCATTGTTGTAGTAATCGTTGACAAGCTCTGAGAATTGGGCGAACATGAGCTTCCCAATTGCAGCAATGGCCAGACGGGTGTTATCCATAGAAACCCCAATTGGGGTGCCTTGAAAATTTCCTCCATGAAGGGCTTTATCTCTTCATGAAGGGTTTTGCAAATTAGCCGAATTGCTGTCTTTAATGCTAAACAATACAAAACCATGAATTCTGGGTGTCACATCCTACAAAAAGTAGGACGGATTGTGCTACTTAGAACTCCCAGAGTTTCCCTCAACCGCGAGTTCCCAGAACTCCCCACGCACAACCGTTATTGATCCCCAGGATCAGCCTAAACCCCAGCTCCAGAAGTTCTATCACTAGAACTAATACTGCAGTAGTAGTATTGCTCAATACTAGAGCAAACGCAAGATCAATGGGCAATTTTCCCAAGCAACAACAGAAAGTTGGGAACAATCCCAACAGGGTCGAAATGGTCCCTGGGCAGCACAAAAAAAAGGAACACCACTACAAAAATAGGTAGAAATGGGAAAAAAGTGACATTATGCTCTGCCTTTTTACGGAGCAGAAACGTCACTTTTGTGCCATTTATGACGTTTGTGCTCCCCAAATGACATAAAACTGACATTTATGCTCTGCAAATGGTGGAGCAGAAACATCACTTTCGTGCCATTTCTACCTATTTTTGTAGTAGTGGATCAAGACTAAAACCCACAAGAACAAAGGCTATGGGCTTGAATCAGAACTCCTCCAAGCTGCTCCAAGATCGCTATGGCCCTTCTTGAATTCGACTCAATCTCTTATATAAGAGAACAATCGCTAAGAATAGGCCAAGAAAAGGCCCCAGCATTTTCTCCAGATCAAAATAGCCAGCCTATTGCTGGTTCCGACCTCTTTTTCAGCAGATCTGGCCGACCTGTATCAGGTCGCGATGAGGGAAGGGTATTTTCCCTTTTAAAACCTTCCAACATGTGGGGTTCTGCCACTTGGACCCCCAACTTCAATGGTTTCACATTAAAAGGTTCTATATTATTATAGCATTTATATTACAAGAAATTTATCGCGGCGGCCAAGGCCGCCGCGAACATTTCTTTTGCCCTGCGAGGGCAAAAAGGAAAGGATCTCAAATATAGACCTACGAAATTAAATTAAATGCGTCTAAGTTGAAGAAGCCTAACCTCCATATTTTCTCCAAAAAAAAACTCAAAAGCAATGCAAAAGGATCTCAACTATTCCATCTATTGCATCCTTATCAACATTTTGCAAATGGATGTCATATAAAACACCTGCCAAAGTTTGCACATATAGCATGTCCACTCTTGTTTTAAGTCCAATTACATCTAGAACGATTGGACTTGCTATTAAAATCGATAGGATATATATTAGTGCTTTTGGAGTTTGTGGCAGCATGAACTAGATCGGACTATTGTAGAAGGATCCAGTCCTTTGAGCTCTTGAATGCACAAGAACTATAACCATTTGAAGGCTCAGGGCTCCACTTGGCTGGACGGTGTTGGCTGGGTCAAAACTAAGAGGAAGACCCCCCTTTATATGCATCGCAACAGAGGCATTTATGAAACCATTTATGTGAGGGTCATGGTGAGGATGATATCAGGCCGATTAAATATGGAGGGTTCTATATGAGGAATTCGGGTTACAACTGCAAGGCGTTGTGAATGATCTTGTTCAGCTGGGCCCTTCCTGTCCTATGTTTTTTTTCTTGTAACAGGGGCGGGATTTTGGGTTTTTGGCAATACACGACTATTTTCTTATTTTTTCAGGGTATCTTTAGATCCGGAAGAGAAGAAATGGTTACAATGAAAAGATGTGCGGACTAAAATGTGGGCAGGATCATACAATCGAGGTTCAAAGAAAATTTGCTGCATCATTGAGTTGCAGATTTTTATGCCATTCCTTTCCTTTTACCTTGGTTTCCCTGCGAGAATCAGGTATTCAGACCATTTTTCTCTGAAACCTGAGGTCCATTTTTCTGCGACACAGGATTAAGCAGTTGGAGCTAATGCAGGAGCCAGCAACCTTTCCATAACGGCATAAGCATAACGGTTTTTAATTCGAAAGATTAATTCAATTTTGGGTTGGCCCTGCATTCTGGTCTTAAGATGCATGCAGGACATTTGCTTCCTACCATTCCTGCAGATGGGCATCCCGTTCTAAGTGTTGAGGATGATCTTGCACCTCTTGGTGTGGATCGATGATGTGGCATGCCCTTTGGGCTGAATGGTCATCTCTCCAAGAGACACATCTCTATGATCAGACACACCTCTTCATAATCCATCCTATAAATGTACAAGCCAAGGCTGGGGCTATTCCAGTCACTCAGATCAATATATGCTTCCGCTATTCATATCTTTTGTCATGGTATCAGAGCCTCAGGCTTGAAGTCTTGGGCATACAAGGAGATCCAGCAAGGGACGAAATCAAATCAGAAGAAATGTAAGAGAGCCGAGATCTTCAAAACCTGGGAGGGCTGCGATTTGCTTGAAGAATCACTGCCAATCGTTGTAGAAAAAGAAGTGGAATGCCGCAGTTCCAGAAACGGCACAATTCCTCCTTTCTCAACAATTTTTGGATGTATGCTAAAAACAGTTGATTTATTTTGGTAACATCTAGATATTTTGTCACTAAAATAATTGGCATATTAAACAATTAAATATCATTGGAAACCATGGATACTCTATCCAAGGGTAAATATGTTGTAATCGAAAAATTCAACGGCGAAAACTTCCACACTTGGCAAGTCAAGATGAAGTTCCATCTAATCGAGAAAGATTTATTTGGAGTCGTCGACGGTTCTGAGAAGAAACCAAGTGATGCTGCCGAGCTTGTGAAATGGGAATTAAAGAATAAGAAAGCTATGGCCATGATTGGATTGGGATTAGGAGACTCGCAAATTCACCATGTGGATTTCTCCAAATCTGCAAGAGATATCTGGAATGCTCTCGACCAAATCTTTGGAGCGCAAATTAAGCATTCAAAGGTACTTCTAAAGAGAAAACTATTTGAAATTCGAATGGATGAAGGAGAAAGCCTTGCTGAACATCTAAACGAGTTAAGATCCATTCTAAATCAATTAGCCGGGATCAACGCAAGAGTAGAGGAAGATGATGCGAAAGCAATCTTATTTCAAAGTCTTCCACCTTCTTTCGGTAATGTTGTAACCACTCTCCAGATTGTAGAACATCTTACTTTTGAGCAGATTATTGCCTCTTTATTGGAAGAAGAGCGCAAATTGCGAAAGCAAGATCTTTCCTCTGTGGCAATGTTTGCTAAGGGAAAGGATAAACAAGGAGAAAGTGAAGAACAAAATGATGGCACTAGCAATATGGCAGAAAGAAAACCAGGAAAATGCCGCTATTGTGGAAAAGCTGGCCATTGGGCACGAGATTGTCGAAAGAAGAAAAATGATGAATCAAAATCTAAAGAACCTGAACACAAGAGCTTTACTGCTATAATTGAAGATGACGAAGACTTAGGTTTCTAGAACTAAGGTCTATGAATGCAGATAAGAAGAAGTCACTAAAGGGTGATTGGGACTCCAAGCAGACAATCACCGGACTGGGAGACAAGTTGATTGGAAGAATCAACAATCTTATCTGGTCATTAGGTCTTAGGTCATATATTAGATATGCTATATTATAGAGATGCTAGATCATGGGAGGGTGTTGAGCATGATCTTGCACCTCTTGGTGTGGATCGATGATGTGGCATGCCCTTTGGGCTGAATGGTCATCTCTCCAAGAGACACATCTCTATGATCAGACACACCTCTTCATAATCCATCCTATAAATGTACAAGCCAAGGCTGGGGCTATTCCAGTCACTCAGATCAATATATGCTTCCGCTATTCATATCTTTTGTCACTAAGTACCGGAATATTGATAGCTTAGCACTAATTAGCATCAAGAGGCCGGCTTTGCCAAAATCCCAATTGCAGAACATACTGTCTGGGTGCATCATGCCGGGTTTCGAAATATATCTAGAATGATAGATATATCTACTTCTAATTTCTAGTAATCATCAAGGAAACCCAGCGATTTTTTGGCACCAAACTGGAGGATTGAAGCAATCTTCTATTGGAGGAAGATACAGTCGCATTTTTCAAAACCCCAACCAATTTCTCTGGCTTAAGGTCCATTGGCAAAATATAAAAACCAAAGCAAAGGTTCAATTCCGCTCATTTCTTTCATTACTTGGCCAGAGGCGGCAAGTCCTTGGACTAGTACAGAGCCGGACTTAATCAAACGTATCTCTATATAATCAAGGACAGGAAGCGTAATCTTGCAACGGATTTCCAAATTTCAAGCTTCAAAGGAAAGCTTCAAATCAACCTTGACAAAATAATTATCTCGTTCAAGGATTATCTTGCCCAGTGGCTTTGCTGCTCTGTGTAGATGCGTTTGCAGAGTAAGCTCGTAGCAGTCCTTAACACACTGCCCCTCAAGTTTATAGTGATCCAACGGTTCAGATCAATCTTGATCAGTGTGTTACTGGAGCTATAACACACTGCTACTCCATAACACCCTAGGATGTTATGAAATGAATGGATCCAGATCGATTTTGATAATGATCGGATGGCCCAAAACTCTCGGGGCAGTGTGTTAAGGGCGATAATGCAGTATATTTCGGGTGTTACTTCAAAAAAAAAATTTTGGGCCATCAAAATGGCTAAGCGCAGCGCCACGGCGCGACACCCTCGCCATTTGATGGCCCTCAATTTTTTTTTCAAGAACACCCCTCTATTGCATGTTATCTACTCCATGCTTCTAGAGCGACTCAAAGAGGATGCTAAGGGCTCAGATTGAACTCCCATCGCCATTAGAAAATTTGTGCAAAAGCTCCACGAAGCACAGCCATGGCCTGCTTGACGACCTCTTAGAGCTTGAGAAGAAGAGATGAGGGCATAACCTTTCCATAAACGGCAATTTAAGAATAGAAGCGGCCGCAAGAGCTCTGGGCTCTTAAATATACATGAATGCAAGATTGGGTGGTTTAGCTGCTACCGGACAAATTCTGGCTAGCGATACAGCTAGAACACCTGTAGCACGAAGAAACAAATACCTTCCTCCAGTGGCGGCATCCACTTCGATGGCTATGGCGGTGCAAATTGTGTGGTTTAGCTGCTACCAGAATGTCGACATCCGCTTCCATCTTGAGCTATGGCGTCCAAGATTCCCGTGAGCATCAACACGTGGCGCATGAAGGCAGACTTAGATTGCGGCGCAGAAAAAATAGAGGGGAACAAAAACAAAGGAAAATGACAAACTGAATTATATATGAAGTGAAAATGTCAAGCTAAGATACGAAATACATGCCATTTGAAAAATAACCCAACACTGCCCCTAGGTAGTTATGGCCACTTGGAACATTCCCAGGCCACGCAGTGGCATTCCCAAGGCCAACTCGTCGTCCCAAGGTTTGCAAGCGCGACTTGCTCTTGGACCGTAACACTGGATCTAAACCTCCTCATTCGTGATTGGAATCCTCTTGGTCTCTTTCGAGTTTGAGAATGCACTGGATTATTTCGGGCTAGATCATTCATGCAATAAAGACAAGACCTAAGCGACTTGTTCTGAGTTTTTGTATTTGCAGGCATTTAGCCCCTTTACCACATAAATGATATGCAAAATGATTGCCACTACTGGAGCAAAACATTCTATATGCTCCTATCATTTGCCTAACAAGACTTGTTATCAAGCAGTAGCTTTGGAGCTAAGAAAGAGCCGTAGAAGACATCATGTCAAGGAGGGAGCCATATCCACAATATTTGAGGTGTCTAAGTAGTTTTGGCAAATGGATTATACTTTCTTAACCAACCGTAAACATAGTGTGATTACGAGTGGGTTTTTCATGATGTTTTATGAAACTCTTGACTATGAAATGCTTTGTAGTAATGTCCCCCTTTTTTTTTTGCTTAAATACATGTTTCCCTCATTATTTTGTTTTGGTTATCTTCATTTCTCATGGCTAGGCCATCCAGCAGGGGCACTATGCTTTTTTTTTTGGGACAAGGATGGATTTACTTCTGACAATTTGTGTAAGGGGAATTGGTGAAAGTATCATGTTATTGTTGTGGGCATGGCTTGCTATTAGATTTGGGATGAATGCTAAAACCATATGGTTTGAACGAGGTGATGAATTGCAAAGTAAAACCCATGCTCTGCATGGGTTCGCCCAAGCGAACCCAGGAAATTCGCCCAAGCGAACCCAGGGATTTGCCCAGGCGAACCCGCCATGTCGACGTGGCGCTGCCGTGGCACTACCCACCGGGTTCGCTTAAGCGAACTCCAACCACGGTTAAGCGAACCGTGCGAACTGGCGAGGGGCGGATCGTAATTGCGCAGGTACGGCCTGCCAGAACCCCACCGGGTTCGCTTGGGCAAACCCCTGCCGCGCCTGCTGCCCTGCCCCATCAGTGCGCCTGCCGCCCTGCCCCTGCCGTGCACCTGCCACCCACCCACTTTTGGGTTCGCTTAGGCGAACCCGGCGGAGGCCGCTGCTGATGCGACCTGTTGATGCGACCTGCGACTGCCGATCTAACCCGCCTCCAGCTTAACCCTGGTTCGGGTTCGCTTGGGCGAACCCGGTGGGTAGCGCCACCTCAGCGCCACGTCAACAGATCGGGTTCGCTTGAGCGAATCCATGGGGTTCGCTTGGGCGAACCCGCTTGGCGGTTTGACCCAATTTTGGGAGCCAATAAAGTGGGCGATTCTATGGGGCGGCGAGGATTACATGGAGCTGTTTTCCTGGAAATAGGTTTTTATTATCTTGATGGTTGCAATTTTGCTTTCGGACAATCCATCCAGGCCATATTCCAAATCCAGCCTTCCGCCTATGCCAGAAAATCAGACTGTCTGGAGTTGTGTTTGTCCAATATGGCATCTAAACGTGGCCGTGTACATTTAGCTTGTTTTGCTGCTATTTGGATATCACAGATTTGTTGCCCATGTCGTGTTTTTTCAGTTGCATCTAGATTTCAAGGTAGAGAAGCATAGGATTCATTCAAAAAAAAAATCGTTGCATGTAGGTTTCTGGGCTAATGGTCAGATCGTTTGGATGTGGTAATGCTCAGAATGATTAGAGTGCTTTCCAAGGTATTTTCCACTGGTTTTGCTACAGCTCAGATCGATTGGATCTGGTAATATTCAAAACAACTGGTCAGAACGACCAACTAATTGGCATGCCTGGCAACATAAATAATCAGGTTTTCTAATCTCTTAAGAGATCTTTCGATTTGTCTAAATCATAATTAGTCATCATTATAGCCTACTGTAAACAACTTCCCTGATTTCTTATGCTTGCATGAATCTCTAGTTGTCCTAGGCTCTTTCATGTTTTTGCTAACTTCTTTATACAAATGAAAAATGCTGAAGACTTGGATCCATCCAGGACAAAGTGTATGATACAGAATGGGTATTAGAGATCTCTCTTTAATAAGTCTACATGATCAGAATGTTACAGTTTTCTTTTCTTGTATTCCATTTTGGAGACATCTAACATCTTCTTTCAAAGTAGTGGGAATGCTAATTGATTACAATGTAACACCTCTTGCAATAGAACATAGAAAGCGTTTGGGAGATCTAAAGAAGGTTAGATTACTTAAGGTGCCCGTACGCACCTCACCTATTGATTTATCATGCCTGTCATGCTCGTTTTGTTCTTGTTTTGCATCTCTGGTGCTATTTTCTTTGCTCCAGTTATACTTCTAGTTGGACTTGGATTGTATGGTTACGGTTTTGCATTACTTTCTACCAAGTACTTGATAGTGCTTGCAACTACCATAATGGTTTCCTTTAATCCTCTGGTTTTGTTGTTCTCAGCAGTTCTTGAAGCATGTGAAGATAAAGAAGAAGATAATATCCATTCTTGAACACTTTTCAATTGCTTTCAGTGTCCAATTATTTAGGCTTATGCTCAGTGCGGCATATAGACGTGCCCCAAGCTTCACAAAAGCTAGTGTGAGTAAGTAGGCTAGTCTTTTGAAGCTTTAAAAAATTTTGTTTATTGAATCAAATCGTTGAATTGGATTGATAGGCTATTACAAAGCCCCGGGAGCTCCGTTCCATCCCTCCACACAACGAAGCAAAGGAGCAACTATTTTGCCATCACACAATGCCATGAACACCTTGTTTATTTCTTCTCCAGGAGATGTCTTCTGTGTGCCACTCAACAGCCTTGTTCCGGCCTCCTTTCTCACAAATTCGTACAAGAACCAAGTCCTACACTCTTCAATTCTGTTAGGCAGAGCATGAATGCCCTTGTCATATTTCTCCCTTGCTGCAGGAATCTCCTCTGTGAGCTCCCTCGCCAATTCTTGCTCAAAGTTTTGAATGTTGGCAAAGAGAGAAGCATCTGCTGCTGTTGCTTTTGCATTCTTTAATCCAAACTGGACCAAAACCTTTCTAAGCTCCTGGATGAGAGGATAGGAAGCATTGGTAGCATCATCGATGTAGCTAAACACATGCTGATGGTCCACAATTCGGAGAAGATCCTTCTCGCAGAATCTGAGAGGAAAGTTGGTAGGAAAGTTTTGCTAGTGGGTTATTTTTATTGCTTCAATATGGTTTACCTGTATACCATCAGTTTATTCTCTCTAAACTTCATTGATGAAGGCTTCGTTTGCCACTTTGGGAGATTCATGTAGCTCATAATACAATATATAATCTGCTATAGGGACAGTTAGCGCAAGGGTAATGGAGTCAATTTAGAAGACACAACACTAATCAAGTGCTTGTTTGATATGTTTCAAGGTAAAGCACGAACAGCATAAGGCCACAAAAGAACGTAGAGAATAACAGAATGTGCCTGGTTTGACCTTTTGCTCTAATAAGACAAGGAAAACAAGATTAAGCATAATCAAGTATAATTCGTGCCCATACTTTGCTTCCCAATGATGAACTAGAAAAGGAAAAGAAAAGAGAAATTAATCTTGTGCCAAGAGAGACATGTTACCGACTCCCTGCTCTGTTATAAATAATCACATTGCACGATTTCCTTGCGTAAATTGATAAGAGAATTTAGTTAACCAAGAGAAAAAAACTACAAAATCAAGATGGAAAGGCTTAGATTCACTCAGATAGATCCATTTAAAAGTACAAGAGGCTGCCTTAATAAACAAACCCTTCAAATGCTTGACTGAACAAAATGCCAACAGCCAAGCTGGCAGTCTGCTAATAGCACTAATAACACCTACTAAGTGCTGAACGTGCACATACAGTTCAGGTTGAAGTTTCAGCATTCTGGAGAGTATGATTGCCACATCATCATGATTCCACTTAGAGCTAAGTCTGACATTCCTCGTTGAGCCATAAATGATAATGATTTCACCTTAACCATGTATTATCGCCATGAAGCAGTGGAGTTTTGCACTTGCAAAGGTTTAAAGAACTGTCATATGGGCACTATTCAAGATCAACTTAGCCAGGGTCCAATTTCTCATGTGCACAATGATACCAATTTCTCATGTGCACAATGATACCATACCTGTTGCATGCAGGAGAAAACTTTGATCGTCATACCTGAGAAGCACTTCTTGTTACCAACTAGGTCTCCTTATAGACACATTCAGATCCAAGGCTCAATGAACAGATTGAGGTTTAAAACTTAAAGTACTCTCATTTCTTTGAGCAACCAAAATGTTCAACATTAGTAATAACTTGAAGTTTAGAGTGTGGCAAATTCTTCCATATCAGGTTTAAAGCAAACAGTACTTACAACCTTTTCTGTATCTGTTATGAAGTAGCATGAAAACGAAATCATGAAAAGCCAGAAAAGCTAAGGAGAAAGCCAGATAGCTCCAAAAGATATTGTTCCAAGAAGATTAAGATCTAGGATGCAGATCACTACTGTCTGTTTTGTTGCTATTGCTGAAGAAATAGCGTATAGACACTAGGGTCTTTCGTAGATTTTAATAATTACTTTATTTCTTTCTTTCCCTTCATCCAAAGTGTCCTGGAGATCAGTTAAGGACCCTTCTCTTATTCGTGTCTGATGAATCCAAATCAGGAGGTCAGCATCATGGCACGAGGCATTGACGATTTACTTCCCATCACTGTAGACAACAGTAGTTGGAGCCTCTCCAACTACGTCCATTCATCTCCTTTAAGATTAAGTGTCTAAACTTGCATGCCAGCCAAAGCATCTGGCTTGACCAATTTTCATGATAAAGATGCCCCATCATGAAGCAATCCTTCATTGGAGGTGATAATGATAATAAACGGAAGTCAGATCCTCTTCTTGGACCATCTCATCTGATCTCGAAAGGGGTAACCATGAAAGTATCTAGAAGAAGAAAGCAAACAGTAAAGGAAAAACATAAGCAGTCCTTTAAAAGAGAAAACAACTCTGACATCATCTTATGCTTTCAGCCTATGAATGCTTCAAAGCAGTTTCCTGCTGAAATTGAGAATGAAAATCATATAAACAATGTACGGCTGGAATGAAACATGATCATAAATTGATCATAAAGTGGGGTTACTTCTGTGCCTTCCCTCTCTTGCCTTACTTTTTTTGTCTTATCATGTGGAAAAAGAGAAGGATTAGGTAGGAACTAAGTTGAATGACCTGGCCTCCTCGTCTGGACATGCGCATAGACCTTCATTGGTGTTGGAAGATTGTCTATGTCAAGAAAATCTAGTAGTAACTTATGAAACAAAGCATGGGGTCAATCAGACAAGGAGCAGATAGTTAACCACCTGAGTGCATCTACAAATATCTCCAGTGCAACTTTGACTATCCCATAACCATATTCCATAAATTTCTTTGGCCTACAAAATTTTTATTATTTTCTAAGTGCTACCATTCTTGTAGGCTTGTGATGGTATAATCTAGCAGTAATTGGTAAGCTATTTACTGTGCAGGTACTGCAAATGTTCATGGAACTACACCAGAAACAAGGGTTTCTCCTGCATCTGCAGCATTGAAGAGTTGTATTGTTGACACACTTATGCATTCGATTGCTGCTGCTGCCAATTCATTTCCTTTGACACTGCAATGCATGTTTGAATCTTTATGTGGTAAATGTTTTCTTTGTTCAGCTGTGAAAGGTTTGCTATTTCAATCATTATTTGCAAATGGTAGAACTTAGAACAGCTACATGTTTGTCCAATTTAATGTCACACCTACTTACATAGAGTAGAATACAAGGCCTAGGTAATGTAACAAGGCTAGATAACTACCATAAAGGTTTCCTTTAATCTTAATCCTCTGGTTTTGTTGTTCTCAGCAGTCCTTGAAGCATGTGAAGATAAAGAAGAAGATAATATCCATTCTTGAACACTTTTCAATTGCTTTCAGTGTCCAATTATATAGGCTTATGCTCAGTGGGGCATATGCCCCGAGCTTCACAAAACCTAGTGTGAGTAAATAGTCTTTTGAAGCTTTAAAATTTTCTGTTTATTGAATCAAATTGTTTAATTGGATTGATAGGCTATTACAAAGCACCAGGAGCTCCGTTCCATCCCTCCACACAACGAAGCAAAGGAGCAACTATTTTGCCATCACACAATGCCATGAACACCTTGTTTATTTCTTCCCCAGGAGATGTCTTCTGTGTGCCACTCAACAGCCTTGTTCCGGCCTCCTTTCTCACAAATTCGTACAAGAACCAAGTCCTACACTCTTCAATTTTGTTAGAAGAGCATGAATGCCCTTGTCATATTTCTCCCTTGCTGCAGGAATCTCCTCTGTCAGCTCCCTCTCCAGTTCTTGCTCAAAGTTTTCAATTTTGGCAAAGAGAGAAGCATCTGCTGCTGCTGTTTCTGCATTCTTCAATCCAAATTGGACCAGAACCTTTCTGAGCTCCTGGATGAGAGGATAGGAAGAATTGGCAGCATCATCGATGTAGCTAAACACATGTTGATGGTCCACAATTCGGAGAAGATCCTTCTCGCAGAATCTGAGAGGAGACAGTTCCCCTGTTTCATCCACCAAAAGGGTCTTCTTTGCCACTCTGGCCACGATCTGCTTGACAGTAGACTGCAGGGCGACGAGGAAAGTGGAGCTCATAAGCTTCAAGATCTCAACAACCTCCTCGGTCTTCCAGGCAGAGATCAAGCCAAGAGAATTTACATCCTGATTATGCTGCTCTGCGCTCTGCACATGATTCGTGACGGGATTTGCAAGGAATTGGAGCTCGGAGGTGTAAGAAGCCATGACAATTTCGGCCCCTTTCATGCCATAATGTAAGCTCGTATTAGGACCTCCGCTGAGATTTGAAGGCAATCCATTGTTGTAGTAATCGTTGACAAGCTCTGAGAATTGGGCGAACATGAGCTTCCCAATTGCAGCAATGGCCAGATGGGTGTTATCCATAGAAACCCCAATTGGGGTGCCTTGAAAATTTCCTCCATGAAGGGCTTTATCTCTGCTCACGTCAATGATTGGGTTATCATTGACCGAATTGATCTCCCTCTCAATTGAATGTGTAGCAGCTCTGATCACTTCGATTTGGGGACCCAGCCACTGTGGCGAAGTTCTAAGAGCATACCTGTCCTGTTTGGGTTTGCTGAGCGGGTCTGTTTCGTGCAATTTTGCAGCGGCTTTCATGTAAGAGCTGCCGTCTAGCACAAATTCCTGAATTGCAGCAGCTTCGATCTGCCCAGGGTGATGCTTCAATCTGTGGGTGAGAGGATCAGTGTATTCGGGCTTGCCTTGCATTACTTCACAAAAGAACGCAGAGATTACTTCGGCCAAAACAGCCAAAATGTTGGCATCGTAGCAGACTATGGAAGCCAGAGCTGCTCCAACAGACGTGCCATTTACAAGAGCAAGTCCTTCCTTGGGTTGCAGCACAAACGGCTCTTCAATTCCGGCGAGCTTCAAAGCTTCTTCTGCACCAAAAAATTCTCCTTCCTTTCTCATGGCCTTGGAATTGGGGCGGGCTGTTAAAAGTCCTGCTATGTAAGACAGAGGAACCAAATCACCGGAAGCAGTGATTGTCCCTCTGAGAGGAAGCAGAGGAGTAATTCCGGCATTGAGGAGCTTGCACATAGAATCCAAAATCTTCCATCTGATGCCGGAATAGCCCTGCAACAGAGTATTGGTCCGCACCAACATTGCTGCTCTGGCCGTAGAACAGGGCAGAGTATTTGCATTGCCCTTTCCAAACACTCCGGCATTCAAAAATCTGATCAATTCCTTCTGAAGCTCCACCCCTTGATTAGTCCGGCGGTGAGATGTGGCTCCAAATCCGGTGGTGACTCCATATGTATCAGTGCCCTTCATCACATTGTTGAGAACCCAATTGGAGCTCTCATCCACCCTTTCCTTTGCAATTTCTTCATCCAGACTGACCTTCACGTCTGATCTTCTGGCTACTGCTGCAACTTGTGCCACAGTTAGAGTTTGGCCTCTGATCCAAACCTCTGGCGAACTTGAATACTCCTCCACCATATCCTTCACTTCTTCAAAGTGGGCTTTTTTAGTGTATTCAACAGATTTGGCCCAATTGAGGGGGTCTTCGACCCTGGCATTTTTGCACAAACCAACAGAAGCGAGATCTTGAGGATAAGCCATAGCCGAGCAGAATAGAAGGAATCAGATGCTGTTGTATTGGATTGGCTATGGCGTATCAGACCTCTTAGCGGTTTGCTGTTGATTTGGTGTTGAACTTCAAATGTCTCTTGTTATTTATACAGATGCCAAAGAGCACGTGCCTTTTAAGACCAGAGGTTGGAATTGCAATTTTCTACCATGTGCTATTCCAAATCAAGAGACCATTTCTATTAAGACCATTGTTGTGGATTGACCACTCATGGACAATATGACCATTTTAACCTTGAAAAATAATTGGGATTTGATATAGGCTATTGAATTGTCATTATAAGAAAACGTGCTTCTTTAGGGTATTTCTTGGTGCTTTCCTTACATGTGAATGTTGAATGATATAAAGCACTTGCCAAGGATTTCTAGCAGGTCTCGAGATGAAGGGGATATGGAAAGAACAGTTCTTTTGTTCGACTTAGTGCAAATTGCCACCTTGTGTATAAGATAGTCCATGCAAAAGTATATGATGTTAAAGATACCACTGGAAAGCAGAAATATAATTTATCACGTTGTATAGCACAATGAGGAACTACTTCAACAAGTCAATCAATAGGTGTACGCTAACATAGGTTCTTCAGATAGCAAGTGGAGATGTCTAACTGTTGTTGAGAGTTAATGAATTGCATCTATGACAAACTTGTTTGTATGTGGGAATGGAGGTTAACCTCCATTCCCATTATTGCAAGTGGGGTCCCATGGCTGGCGTTAGCCCGGAGCGGCTCACCTGCAAAACCGGGAATGGAGGACCAACCTCCATTCCTCTAGAAAATTGAAATAAGGGAGCTTAGAAGTTTTGTCTGCGAAATAGGGAAGCTCTGAGTGCCTGCAAAATAGGGAAGATTTGCCTGAGAAATAGAAGATTTGAGAAATAGGGGAGCTTTGCCTGCAAAATCTTTGAAGCTCTGCCTGCGAAGAATACAAGGCTCTGAGAAGAAATCGGGCGAAGATCTTTGAAGCCAAGAACCAGCTGAGAAGCCAAGATGAATATCTATATATTTTATATACATACATGCATGCACAAGCAATAAAAGAGGGCAATATGGTTATGCACATCGAGAGAGAAATGAAATGAGATATTTTGTATTATGTCTTTGTACAATGGCAAGCCCATGGAATGTTGATGTTGCAGAGCTACATTGACAATAGAGAAAAAATGGAAATTCTTGAAAATACATATCAGAGATGAGAAATTAATTTTGCCATCATTCCGTTAATCCATCCATGCTGGAAATGCTAGAACGTGTACTCTTAAGAAAGGTTAGGACTCTAAGGTTTATGAGGAACAAGGACATCTAGACATTCTGACCTAGAAGGAGCTACTTAGTCATTTAATATAAATTATTGTGTAACTCCCAAAATCTTCAATTTTGTCTCTGCACAAGCTATTCCATCCTTACTATTCATTGCAGATCAGTGCTCTAATGTATTTTTAGCCTTTGGATCTGGAAATATTCCAGAGCATATGCCTCCTCGGGCCATCCTAGCCCTACATCTAAGCGTGAGATAGGATCAAACGCTTAGGTGGCTCTACTTTTTAGGGGTTTGACAACCATTGCCAACAATTTCAATACAGAATTGACTCTGAAATAGAAATAACTTGCTAAACATAGCATGCTATCCCTTAAAGTTAGGTGAATCTTGCAAATCCAGCCACAACAAAGGCCATACTGCTATTTGCAACAGGCCTCTACAATCCCGGATGCATGCTTCCTTGTTTTGATGCGACACTACAACACCTACATTGACTGTTACAGAATTGAATAGCACTATTGCTTATGATTGTTCCATACCTGGGAAGATGAGGTCACAATTCAAGAGCACACCACCTGCAAGTAGAATCAAGACACAGGCTGGGGGGATTCAAACCCTCTATGCATAACACAGCTCCAAGCAGCCTGCCCCCTGCGCAAAGCGCAGCTCCAAGGAGTGTGCCCGCCCATAAAGGACAAGGGACTATTGCCCATGCAAATAAACAAATACACCTCTGTATTTCACTTCTTACCCATCCAATCGACATGCTTATGCATTAACTTTAAATAACCAATTCTGTAGTGCAAGAATCAGTAAAGGTTAACATGTATGTGACATGTATATTTGTCTTCTCATCCATACCACATCATGATTTGCCTTGTTCCTACTCCTAGCACCATCACAAGTTCTACCCATTTGTATATCCTACAATTTATATTCTCATAAAAAAAAGAGGAGTGGTAGACCCACAACATTTAGGCTACTTTTCTATTGCCTCCATACCCTAGAAAACCAAAGGCTTATTATATGCATGCCACCAGAATAATCTGCTCCTACTCTAATCTGCAACAGAGTTCTACAAAAAATGCAGAGGTTTCTATACTTGTACCAAATACATACTGCCATACAACAATAACCTGCTCCAGAACTAAACTACGAATGGTAGTTCTCCATAAGCTCAGCAAAAAATAAAACATGGAAGATTGAAAGGGGTAGACGACATAAAAAATGAAAGGCAGTTTTTGCTCTACCAAATCGGCCTCCCCTTTTCTTTCCGCTTCAGCCACACTACAAAAGACCTACGAAACCTTATCTCAGAAAACCTAAAAAAAAAAAATCATAAAGACTCCTGAGAGCCTTACTTTCGTACGAATTTTTCTATAACACCCCATAAACCACTAAAACCTTATGTATTAAACATATGGTTTCATCAATTGGCAAACATTATGTCAACATTGGCAGATATTGTTTTCTTTATCAAGCTTCATCTTCTAATAGAACCACTCGTAATCAAGTAGAATAAACCATATGTACTAATTTAAGAACTCATTTACTGGAGTGCTTAACTTACCGAGATCATTTTAGTGCCTCATAAAAAAGAATAGGATCAAATTGTTTTGTGTCATTGTTGAGTCTCTTTTGCAACTAACTTTGCCATAAATACTTTCCATACTAATGAGATTTACTGTCGCTTCTACAAGATTAGAAGGTAAATACAGTTCTTTTTTTTTTTTTTGGAAGAACTGTGTCATCAATATATTAAAAGAATGGTAATGTTACAAAGCAAGTGAGGAGGAAGGAGAACTGCCCCAAAGAGACAGCGATACCCCGCCACTCCACAACAAACTCACAGAAAAACTGCAACTCTACTGCTGTACAAACCGACCATCACCATCTACAACACCCAAGAAGTCCCGCCAAATGGCAAACTTCCGCTCTACTACTCCGGGGTAAATACAGTTCTTGAACTACTAGGTGATTATTTTATTGAATTAGTTTGTCCTACTTGGCACGAGTCCTCTTTAGTTGCCCACTTCCATTTCTTTCTCATAAGCCTGCGTGCATCTTTTCCCTCTCCATTTTTTGAGCGTCAAAGTTCCACGTTTTGTGTTTCCCGCTTGCTTGAGGCCACCACCACGATATCGCGCCCATCGGAAGGAGGAGACAAAGCGGTACCTTGCCGTGCACCGGGGGATGTTCGCCTGTTGGACACTCATCCTCGAACCAGCACCGAGAGTGCTTGAAGGCCAGCCCGGCCCTACAGGGGACATCACACCCAGGCGGTGGGGGCGATACTTGCGGCGACTCTATGACCCACCCGGGGCCGCGTCGCCCATACCCCCCCCACGGGATGGCCCCCCATTGGTTCTCGGCGGAGGAGGATGTTGTGGAGGGCCTTGCAGCGGGCTGGCTAATGGGAAGGCGGTGACCTCGGCGGTATGCGGGCGAGTTACTCAAATGGACAGGGGCAGCGGGGGTGCCGATCCTCACTACCATGTTCAGCGAGCATTGCACGAAGGTTTCCCCGACAATGGACCACAAGCAAGGTTGTCCCCATTCACAAGTAAGGCGACCCCCTTTGTCCGGCCAATTACGGACGATCATGTCGGTTCGGATTTGCCAAACCGTTGGTGGCATTCTCGGCGGCAGATTGACCCGGCCCGGGCAGAGGCGGCGAGGTGTCGCGAGCCCTCACACAAGCGGGCTTTAGACCCAGCCACTCAGCGATTGACCATATCTTTACACTCACGGGCGATTGAAGGCGGCGAAACCATCGGCAGGACTTGTATTGCTGCTTTGTGGACTTCCACGAAGGCTTTTGATCACGGTCCCGGGGAAAAGGCGTGGGCTAGGCTGCGTCAACTAGGGCTGCCGTACAATGCGAGAATGCCATATACTGGGTGTATGAGAGTTGTTTTGGCGGGGATCGGCCCGGCGGGCCAAGTATTCACCCGTGATATCGAGGTCCGGTGGCTGGCCCCTCTCACCAACACTTTTTGCCTCTACATTGACCGGTTAGAGCCCCGGCTTCGCGAGCATGGGGAATGGCACCACGGCTTTTGCACCGGCCGGCTCATCTATGCGGGGACGATGTTGACTTTCTAGCCCACACCCGAAGCTATGCGGTCTCATTTGGATGCCCTAGACACACATTACGCGGGCCTCTGACGGACATGCGCGTGAATCGGCCCAAGACGGGGGTGGTCTCATATCCTCTTCCGCCACCCCACCCCTCCCCGCACTCACATATCGAGGGGCGACTGTGGAATTCATGCCCACTCAAGGAAAGTACCTAGGGGGTGGAGTTCCCCTCCTCGCGCTCTGTTGGGAGGCGTCCATCCGCTTGCGGGTGAATGTAGGCCGGAAGCGCTTTATGCCATGAACAACGATCACCGGCAGAGCTCTATGATTGGGGCCATCGGTCACATCTGTTTGGTTTGGTCGAACTGTCCTTCAATGCGGGGTAGAGGTTTGGGGCCCGGTCTTCTCTTTGGCGACTGGAATGACTTGGAGCAGGTGCGAGAAGGCATTTTTGGCACGGGCACTTGGGGTGAAACCTTCGGTCCCCTATCAAATTCTGCTTCTGAGCTGGATTCTTGCCGCTTCAATGGCCCTTGATAGACACATCGTCTATTTTGAGAAAGTGGTTAATATGGGTGATGCTCGGCTCCCGCTTTTGGCTTATCTTTGTGGCAATGGGCCGCTGGCCGAGAGATCGATGGTTCGCCCGGATGGAGCGTCGAGAACACGGATGTGTGCAGTGGACCGCAGGCCGATCGTGGCGACTGCGGGAATACGGGCGCTTGCTTCCTTGGCAAGCTCTGGGACCCGGCGTTCTAGAGCAGGTCAAAGCGGCCCATTACAAGGAGCACATCAACCCCGCGTTGGCGGGGCCCGCAGCTCTACCGCATTCCCAACTGCCCACGAAAAGCTTGAGACTCATTGCCTCCATTTCGCCGAGGTGCCCACCATCTCGCGATCGAGGTGGCAGGGTGGATTGAGGAGCCCGCCCGAGCGGGCTGCGGTAGTGCTATCAAGCGGGTGCCATTGAGGATGAGTCTCACACTTTCGAGTTGCCCGAGATTGATCGGTCCGGGCGGATCATCGTTCCTTTAGTGCGGCCGGACTTGCCCCTACATTTCTTTGATGAACACCGCCGTCGATGCGTGCTCTAGGGTCATTACATGCGGGAGGTCTTGGATCGCGAGCCCACCTTTGCCCGGCACCGCGGCTGATCGATCGGGCACTATGGGTCTGGTACATGAGTGTATATATTTGTGTGTTTTTGCATTTTAGTATATTGGAGCGGTTTTTGTCACGGGCTGATTCGCCCGCGTTTTTCCCTCGAAACCCCCTTGGTGGGTTTTTTAATCCGGGTGGTAATCCACTTGCTGCGCTTTTGTATTGGATCCCATAGACCGATTGGTCTCCGTGGACGATAAAAATACCTTCCTTCCTTCCTTCCTTCCTTCCTTCAGCCATGGCTCCAAAAGCTAGGGCTGCCAATCTAGGCAAAAGACTTGATGCTGAAATTTCTGATGGATTAGGAACTTCAGATGTTATAGCAGTAGGAGAAAATGAGGACCTAAAGCTATAAAGAGTAGCTTGGATGCAAAGATTTCTAGTCTGAATGGTGCAAAGGTAGAGGATTTTACTGCCTTGGAATGTAAGATCCTCTACTTTGGGTCCATGTAGGAGGAGATTCAAAGGAAAAGCAAGAGCACCAAATTTGAAATTTATTCATAATATTAAGCAGTATGACATTAAGCAGTATGATTTCTCACCAAAGATTTATGATAATTAAACTTGAACTCAGTAGTATAAGGCATCCTTCCCGGTATACTAAACCTTTCTATATTTGAACTTACTTAATATATATCATAATATTGTATGCATGGATAGGACCTATTGTTTGCTTCAGGCCTGCACGCAAATGATCTTTTCTATAATGCTAATTTACAGGTAAGGATGATAAAAACTTCGACCATCTCAAGGGAAGAGGTTGAACCCAATAAACAATGTAATTGAGTGTCATAGAACTCTTTAAAAATCTAAAGTATGAGACCCTCACCTGTACAGTTTGTCAGAAGTCTTATTGCTGCAACGGTTTTTCCCTCGAAAACCCTTCAGGGCGGGGTTTTTTTAACCCGGTCAGTAATCTTGCAGAAATGAAATATTAACACTGGATAAAACCCTCATGGGCATCTCTTTGAAAACCAATAGGAACATTGCTGAGATAGAGACACAAAAATATACCACTAGGAGAACTGAAATCTAGGAGGGTGTAAATATGGTAATGCTACCCAAAAAGCACTGTCCAGACAAGTGCTGTAAGTGCTTTAGGTGCTTTAACCTCGAGTGCTTTTTCGTTCAACGACATCGTTTGATGATTACTCCAGAAATAGAACGGATCATCCCGTGGAGGTAGGGATCGATGACATGGATGATCCCGCGCGAATTGGGAGATGAATTTTCATGTTTGGCGGGATTTCTAGGTGGCCGGATTCTTGGAGGGAAATTCTTGGTTGTCATTCTTTCGAAGATTTCCTGTAACGAGATTTTCCTGGCTGTCTTCAATTCCAATCCAATTCAATCTTTGATCTGTTCTCATGGCTGATAATTCACTTGCAATTCTCAATCCGAATGCCAATCCCAATTCTAATTCCGAGAGCATTGCTGATCAGGAAAGGAGAATTTATCTGGATTTTGAAGCCAAGAGGAAGAAAGAATCCAGAAAGAGATTGAAACTAAAGGAAAAAAAAACATTGCACCAAATGAGAAGAAGAGAAAACATTTTTCGATTGATAGAAGGTTGCAAGAGCCATCAAAAGAGCTAAGCCCGACTCTTTTAATCACATTGTGAGGAATGTTTCAGGATTTAGACAAAGGGAGAATTCTTCAAAGACTTTTTGAAGAAAAAATACACATTTACCATTGCAAGGAGAATTACTAGATCCCAAGAACCCGGGCTGTAATGCATACCATGATTTCCAATGTCCGAGAGAGACAACGAGGCCCAAAAATGCAAAGAAAAGCGATATTTTGCAAGCAAGAAAGAGCACTCTACAAATGGCAGCCTGTTCGGGCCCAGGGATCAATCAATCTGCAATTTCAAGGGTTCTATCTATTCCACGAAAAACTGTTGCCATGGCATTTAGAAGACAATTTTTTTTGCAGAATCTGAAGCTGGCCCCTGGTCAATGTTTGGAAGGAAGAGAAGAAAAGATGCCTTCACAGCTGAAGAAATAGCCACAGTCAGGAAGTATTGGGATGAAAATACCAGAGTATCACCTTATAAGAAGCATGTGAGGAAGCATTTGAATGATAAAGGTGAGAAAATTGATCATCCTATTCATCTGCTAGAGATGACACAGGTATAGTTTCGACCATACTTTTGAATGCTTTCTTTCTTTCTTTTTGTTTAGAAAGTAACTAAATTTTTTCATTGTGCAGGTTCAACTATATCTTGGTTTCAAAAAGGAACATCCAGATATGAAGATGTCCCAGCAGGCTTTCGAGAAACTGAAACCAAGCTACATTAGAAAATTAAAAGAAAGGGAGACCTGTTGCTGCCAATACCATTTGCATTTAGAATTTGTAAGGCAGGCCATCAATAATATGAGGACAGATCCTCATGGTGTTCACAAGGAATGTAAATGTAAGTGCAAAGTTTGTGGTGGTCGATTGGTCTGTATGGCCAAGGAGAACACCATTAAATCAACTAGTGATTATTGGAGAATGGTGGTGTGCCAAAAGGATGAAAGTGAAGAGTGGCATAAGCACGTGTGTTTGATGCAGACTTGTACAAAGTGTGGGTTAAAGAAGTAAGTATGGTTTCCTTTTGCTTGTACATTACTTTTAAGTAGTATCTAATCTAAACCTGTTTCCTGTCTGATAGTCTTGGTCATCTTTTCCTCAACAGAGTTATCTTGTCCAGGTTGTATGTGAGTGTCCCTGCTTGATAGGAATGCTCAGCTTCACTCAAACACAGGAAAAGATTGAGTGTTCATGCTGCAGATTTATGTTCTCTGAAATTTCAAAGTCTGCTACCTTGAAATAACTAAATCTGTAACTAAATCACATTGTGCCTTGCTTTTATTTGAAGCACTAAGGTTTGCGGTATTCTACAGAGTTGTCGAGTCTAATCCGGTGATAGAATTCCAAAATTATCCTATTAGAGTGATGTGCAAAATCTTGGATTCTGCCGAAGGGACATTGACCAATTCTTGACCCGGTCAATGTGATCAATTTCAACAAGCTCGATGCAAGACTTCATCGGTGAATCCACATATTCTCAGCCCCTTTGAGTTCATGCCAAGATTAAAATCATTTGCAAAACCATTAGGTTTCGGGCTGTAAGGAGTCTTAGAGTCTAGGACTTTTTTTTTTTCTTGAATTGGGAAAGTTTTCAGAATCGATACATCCGCCATTATTGTTTTTGTATTGCAGGTTGCCAACATGTCCTAAAAGAGAGGAACAAGCAAAGTCTATCAATGTCCAATGGAAAGTATTTGAAAAGGTACTAACTATCAAATTCAAGCATATTACTTTTTAGGAGTTGAGCTAATCATTTGACATTGAACCGACAAAGAAGAAGTCCAAAGAAAGAATCTTGCCAAGCTATCTAAGAAACCCGCAAAGGTTACTAGATTGGCCTACAAGACCAGGCAAGTCCTTTTTGAATTTAATGAGCATGCAAAAAGACTATGAAGTCTTTTGTTCCACATAATTATAAAGCTCATTGGCAAGCTAAGGAATTCAAGAAATGCTTGGCAACCATACCCGGATGATACTATTGTTTACGTCATAGACTTTGCAGAAAATTACGGATTTAAGATCCAACGGGGAAGCTCAATCCTGTCATTGGCATCTTGATCAGGTGTCAATTCTAGTGCATATTACTTACTGAGGAGGATGAAGAAAGAAGAAGAAGAAGAAAGAAGGAAGAGAGAGGAAGAGAGCTTGAACAAGAAGAACAAGGACTCGGCCAAGGAGAAGAGAAAACAAACTCTCAAAGGTATTGTGAAGGAGACTCATTTCTATATTAGTGATGACAAAACACATGACACGTAATTTGTCCAACATTGTCTACAAATGCATCTTGATTGGTTGCAAAGTATTGGAGTTGAATATAAGAAACATGTATTTTGGAGTGATGGTGTTTTCTCTTCACAGTTCAAGTCTTCAAGACCATTCCATTTTCTTGGTAGATTTTATGGGAGAAAGGGTAAGGATCTCCTATGGAATTTTTTTTGCTAGCTCACATGGCAAAGGTGAGCATGATGGTGCCGGGTGCGATTATAAAGAGGGTACTAACTCAAGAGCAAATGAAGTACAATGGATGCAAACTGCAGTGTGCACATGAGGTTGTTAATTTTCTCCAATTGTACTTTCAAAATCATCCATCTGATAATGATATCAAAAGGTATTATTCCCTTTTTTTTGTTGTTTTTAGACAGTGCTGAATTCTGCTGTCCAGCACTTAAAGCACTTACATCACTTGATGTTACAGGTTATTCTGGGAGGTGGAGTCTTCAAACATTGACAGATCTGAAAGAATTGAATGCCATACCTTGAAGGGAACAACAAAGATTCACTGCATCAGGCCATGTGACAAGGAAAACTCTTTGAAGGTAGCTTATAGACCATTGTAACCATCATTCAATTAAATTGGGATTATGTCTTAATTTTGGGATAAATTTTATATTGCACTTTTTTAGTAACTTTGTTAAATTCACTTTTTTAGTAACTTTGTTGCCCTTAGACTAGAATAGACGTTAACATATAATCACACACGGGAATATAAACTCACACCTTAACTTCAAATTACAAAATCATATATCATGGAACTCAAGTAGTACACAACTTTTATTAACTGTAGAAAAGATACATAGTAATTGTTTTTCATTTTTCCACTAGCATCCCCAAGGATATGAGAACCTTATTCCTTACATCCTGAGGTATTGTAACTCTCACTGTTTTACTAGGAATAGTTTTTGGAGTCCACGAGTACAATACGGTTTCAATGTCTAGCCAAAGATCAGGATCACTTGGATTTCTCCTCCACCTCTTTGTCCAACAATCTGAATATCTTTCTTTATCTCGGTGACATTACTCAACTGATGTCTTTGGACACCACCATTCCACAGCGCACCTTATTGAAGTTAACATCACCTTCTTCTTTGCAAATATCCGAGATAGTCCATCCCAACCACACTGGATAGGTCTCTAGATCTGCTGGTTTTACTACTATAAATTGGTTGCACTCCACGTCAGTAGAAGGTTCATAAGAATCCATGCCTAGATATTTTGGCCTATCCTTCTTAGGACCAACATAGTGTTTATCAGATTGAGGAGGAGCATATGCCTTCACAATGCTACTAATGGTACCATCATCTTCACAAGACCCGCTAATGTTTTCCACTTACTTTTAGGGAACCACCCTTCTTTCAGCTCTTCAGAGGATGTGTCTACCTCATCCAACAAGTTGATCACCTTCTTCCAATAATCTATCAATGCACGATTAGTGTCATCTGAATTAGTTTGCCAATGCTTGATGTAGTCATTGATGCCATCCTTAGTCAATCCCAATTGCTTGACTTCTTCAGTTGGTTTTAGAGCTTTTGGTTGACCAGGAGGTATCATAGGCTTGCCATTTGCATCCCTGCGCCAAATTTCTGCCCCACCTCTCCAAATCTCCTCTGAAGGTCTCATTTTCCATTGCATGATTGGAATCCCTTCTCTCACCCAAAAAGTGAATTGAAGAGGTCTAGAATGACCTTCCATGTCGAGAGCATAACCATCCACAAAACTCTTCCAATCAGGCACTTCTTCTATGATAGATCCTATAGGAGATGGATTTGTACATCCATGAAATATTTCCAATAGCCTGGGAAAGTTGGTAACCTGTCTTTGTCTCAATACATGACTATATTTTCCAAACAATGCATCCACATCCTCATGAGTATGTCCCGGCATTAGGAACCCCAAATTGACTCTTTCAAAAATACCCACGGTTTGTTAAGTAGGATAGGAAAGAAAACATCCACTGTTCTTATTTTGACCAAGCACAATTATCTAGTTGCAAGAGGCTTTTCAAGGCAGATCTCGAGGTTTAGCACGAGATGTTGAAGCTCCAACATGTTCATTAGGTCCATTCCTCCTAAATCTTGCCTTGCTAAACTTTTCAATACTATTAGGGGTTCCATCCAACAATGCACTATGTAGTGCCTGGCTAGCTGTAGGATCCTGTAGGTGACCATTGTAACCCTTCTCATAGTTTCTTAAACACCTCATGATACTCCCAATGTGAAAATCTGGACCATCACTCCACAACTCTAAACCTGAAATGGCCATAATAGGTGCGAGATCGCCCATGCAATGTTGCCCCAGCCATTGAAATCTGCAAAGGGTATGATCTTCCACATGACTTAGGAATGTACTTGAATTGTGGAAGACAAGTCTTCTGTTGGTCCATTTTATCATGTATAATACATAGATAGTTATTAGGAGGTCCTCCACATCCAATAAGTTGATCTACATGATAGTTGATCTGTCATATGGTCCTTCATATGTTTCCTTATCTTTGCCCTTAGACTTGGTTGCACAGTCTTATCTAGTGTCTCCTTCAGCTTAGCACATAAATTGCACTTGGCAAAGTTGTTTGAAGTTGCTATGGTCACATGCTTGAAATGCTTATTCCATAGCCTACTAAAACTGGGCTGGGATATAGAGGCCACTCCAAGTTCCCGAAGCAATGCATTTATTTCCTCTAATATGCTCTTCTGGGTACAATGGGATGGCAATCTCTTTTCAACAATAACTCTACCCTGTTCATCCTTCTTACTCTTATGTGGCATGTTTTCTACATTGAAATCCACATATCTTTCAAATATTTGCTTTGCAGCTATAGTTCTTGAGGTAGGCCTTACTGGCCCGGTGTTCCCATGCAATGCAATTTTACTACCATTTTCATGTCTCTTTTGCCAGTTGTGCCAAGAAGAGGTTGGAATTCCATGTATAGCCATCCATGCTTTTGAACATATCCACTTTCCATTCAATGGGAATCTTTTCTTCTTTGATCTTTCATCCTGAATTGCATAGCCAAATATGGTGTACATGAAATTCCTCCTGCTATCACACTTATGTTCCTGATATGTAGCTCTTGCTCCCACCAACTCCTCTATTGTGAACATTCTAACACAAGAAAAACAACAACATTCACCTCCTCTAACCTTCATCATAGCTTCAGGAGAACAATCATAATCTGACTTGCATCTTTTGGTGGGATAATGTTTGAAAGTTGGAAGTGGCCTCTTGCTACACTGTGTGAACATTGTTGACAATGGTTCTACATCTAAAGGAAACGTGTAGTTCCCCTCCAGTTGAATACTGTCCCTAGGCCATGCAACAATAGTTGGAACCTCTAGTTGCTTCACACAAGCTAGGCATTCTTGTTTGCTGAACCCTTTTCCTTCCAATTGTCATATAATTTTGAGATTGCCACACCTAACTTTGTCCTCCCCTAATCTTTCATCATTCTTTGCATTGATAGGATCTGCTAGAACAATAATCCCTTCTCTCCCTCTTGCCTCTCATTTGTTGCATCGTGCGAGGATCTTGACCTTTTTAGTTTTCCAATCGACCCGAGTATAAAGTACAATTTCCTTTCCTTTGCCATCATCCTTTTCATTTGAGGTCTTTTCCTTTCCTTTGCCATCATCAACATCATTTGAGGTATTTTCCTTTCCTTGGACATCATGTTCATTAGTTGGGAATTTCTCCTTGCCTTGATTAGCATCATTGGGGGCTTTTTTTTAGCATTTTGCATGCCATTGACCTAGAATGCATAAAAATATATAGTAAGTTAGCATATCCAAATAACCTCTAACTAACATGTTCATAAATGAAAGCCTCGTATGTCTTATTCTATTTGATCATTCTATTTATATAATGGGATTCCCCAAGTTATTTTCCTCAACATTATATAAAAATAAAACCCTCTACTTATAACCTTCAAACTTGTATCCTATAATAACCTTAGAAACAACTTTTAAGGTTATTATAGGTTTGCAGGTTTAAGGTTAAGAAGTTTATTATAGGTTAGAAAATTTAAGGTTGGAAAGTTATTGTAGGTTAAAAGTTTTAAGGTTAGACTTATAACTTAACTTATAACTTAACTATTAACTTAAACTTAACTATTAACTTATAACTTAGACTTTTAAACTTATAACTTAGACTTTTTAACTTATAACTTAACTTAGACTTTTTAACTTATACTTTTTAACTTAGACTTTTTAACTTAACTTAGACTTTATAACTTAGACTTTTTAACTTATAACTTAGACTTTTTAACTTATAACTTAACTATTAACTTATAACTTAACTATTAACTTATAACTTAGACTTTTAAACTTATAACTTAACTATTAACTTAAAACTATTTTAAAAACTTATAAGTCATAACTTTTAAACTTAATAACCCTTAAAACAATTGTCCTTAAAACAATTAACCCTTGTAATAAATTTTCGCGGAAGTTATAATGGCGCGGTACGAAATTTTAAAAGCAGTTATTATTTCAAGTTAGCCTTCCTTTTCAAACTTTTATCTCACACTTTCGAACATTAGCGCTTCTGCTTCCAATTTCGGTATTCCAGGCGCTTCTGCTTTCTCGGCTTCTATCTGCTTCTCGGCATCATCAATCTACCTTCAATCTATCTTCTCTGCTTTCTGGGCATCAATCTATCTGCTGCATGACCTAAGGAATCAATCTATCTGCTGCATGACCTAAGGAATCGTCAATCTATCTTTCTCGGCTTCAATCTGCTTTCGACTTTTTATCTGTTTTCGAGCTTTCGAGCTTTTATCTGTTTTTAAGCTCTATCGGCTTCTATCTGCTTCTCGGCTCTATCGGCTTCTATCTGTTTCTCGGCTTCTATCTGCTTCTCGGCTTCTATATGCTTTAGGGTTTTCGGCTCAAAGGTTTTTTCGGCTCAAAGGTTTGTAGGCTCTATACAATGTCTTTGGTTTTTTTGGGTTTTCGGCTCTCTACAATCTCTCTGACTTTGAATAACTTTGGTTTTTTGTGTTAAAGCTTCTCGGCTTCTCGGCTATTATTTTTTCTCGGCTTCTTAAGGCTAAAATCATCTGCTATTGGCTTCTCGAATCAAATCAACTTTGATTTTCGATCTTTTGGTTTCGGCCAGAAGGAAAAGGCTCAATTCTCAGGTACAGAACACAATTAGGTTAGTATTTCCTGTTATATACATAAAGTAGTTATTTTACATAAAGCAGTTCCTCACAGGATTGGTTCTGTGATCTTGCCTATATGATCTGCTCCTATTCTATTTCACTAGGTCTTCCTCTATCTGTTCTAATTAATGATCTAAAATAATGAAGTAAATAATGATCTATGATCTATCTGCTCTATGATCTATGATCTATCTGCTCTATGATCTATGATCTATCTGCTGTATGATCTATCTGCTAATTCTCCTGTATCTGCTCTTATTATATTTCACTAGCTCTTCCTCTATCTGCTCTAAATAATGAACTAAAACAATGAACTAAATATTGAACTAAACAAGGACTATTATTGTTATATATCTGCTCTAACCCAAATTACCCAAATTCTGCATTCTGTTAGAATAATATGTTGGAATGGGAGAAATCGCGCTTGGCGCATTTCTATTTTTGGGTTACGTTTTTCCACTAGATTAATCAAAGCTCGGCTCGGCTTTTCTTTTCATACGGCTCTATACAAATCGCGCCAGGCGCGTTTGAAATAGATATTTGAAAAACACAAAGCGCCCCTGGCGCGTTTTGAAATATGTATGTTCAGAATAGTTTTATGGGGAGAGTAATATATTATTTGCTAATTACTTAATTTCTCTCCTTCTAGTGCCATGGATTTTCCTTATGCATGGACACTGGCTGCTTCTAGATCAAATACACTTCCCCTGGACGACCATCAACTCTGGACCCTGTACAAGATATTACTTGATTGTGCTGTTCAAAACGTTCAAAGAGAGTTGGAGAATCCAAAGAGAAGCGATCATGTATCAGGGGCCATGGGAACACTTTCATCGCATCTATGGACATATCCGACTCCTCATGCTCTTAGTAAGGCTCATGCCAACAAATAAGTACGAGGATTTGATTTATAGTATCAGGGATCGATACAACACTCTGGTTTGGAGACTCGACATCCGCAGGGAAGATGAGGATCCTGTCATATCAGGGTGGTTCAGATGGGACTTCTTGCGGAATTGGGCCGATGAAGTAGGCATGTGTGACATATTGTAGAGATAGAAAGAATTCGCGCCTGGCGCATTTTTTGCAGAAGAAATGTACATATACTTTTTTGGAATATGAATACAAACTCGCGCCTGGCGCAATTTTGCACTATACTTTTCTGTCATTAGTTTATTATTATTTTTTATATGCAATGTCGAAAACATTGAATCCTGTGATGCCCTCCAGCCAGTATGACCAACCCCAAGAAACTACATATTTTCATTAATGTGTAGTTTCATGGGGTTGATAAGACTGGCTAAAGACCATCACATAATTCAAAATTCACAACATCACGCAGATGTTATGATTTATTCTATTTTTTTTGAATATCCAAATATACATACCTTTTTCAGACGTTCTTTTGGCCATGCTACAAATGTGCCCACGCTTTCACCAACTGTATCGCCACCGGGATGTCTTCTTGGAAGAGCCTCATCTTCATAATTGCAGTTTATAATGGAAATCTTACAGAAACTGTTTCCAAGAGGAACACCATGACACATAGAACTTGGATTCAGATCTTCGATTTTACACAATCCTACTCGGCGCATCAAGTTTGCTATTAAAAGATAGCATTCTTCTCCGACACTGATAAAGAACCAGAATGCATTGTAAAAAATAGAGGACAAAAAGTAGAGAACAAGAGAATGCATTCGGAATGGAATCACACTCACCATAGTTCAGCAGGCATCGAATGGGATCGAACGGATCTTGGGCGCTCTGATAGTCGATTGTTCTTGGGCGCTCTGATAGTAGGAATGATCTTGGGCGCTCTGATAGTAGGTGGCCGATTAGGTGGTAGTAGATTGCCACATATGCGTTTCTTGAAATTAATAATTAATTGGTATCTTGAAATTGCACTAAAAAGAAAAACACAATTTAAATTTGTAAATGAGCGGGACAGGCGGTTAATTAAGGCGGTATAAATTTAAAAGGACGCGAATTTGAATTTACGGTTGTTAATCTGACGGCCTAGATTATGAATGCATACATATAAGTTCAAACCAAAACCCCAGTCTCATACTATCCGCACTTGCAGTTCTATGGCGTCTAGAGGATCTGGCAGCCGCGGCCGAGGCGCTGGTAGAGGTGGGCGACAGCCCAAAGCACAAATGCCAAGCCTGGAGGTTTCTGAACAAGCAGAAAGCACAAATCCAGCAAGCGCCTCAGGTAATTGATCTGTTTTTGGTCTGTAATTGATTTCTGTGTCCCTCTGTGTAATAATAGAGTTATTAACCGAGAAGAAGCATGTGTCCTCTAGTATTTGAGTTCATATGTCCTAAACATGTGTGCTTAATGTGTGGCTAAACAGTATTCAGTAGTTAGTTGTGGTTTTTATAGTTTGTAGTGTAATTCAACTCTTTAAGTTGTGGTGTTTATAGTTATTTGTGTCAAGACATTACATTAGTTCCTATATCTTGAGATGTAGAATCTACAATTGAAGTTGTATTTTTTATAGTTAGTTGTGTCCTTAGCATTTGAAGTAAATGAACTTGCTCTGTATTCTTTTCAAATCGCAAAGCGTTCTTGTTAGTTCAATAAGCAAATGAACTTGCTCTATACTCTTTCCAAATCGCGCCAGTAGCGTTTTCTTGCAAACCATCGTGATTAAAAACCACGTGATTAAACCATGTCTTTGTAATTTTTGGGATCACAAAAGCCGATCAAAAGGAGAACCAAGCAAAGGCGAGACCTCTTCAGCCCGAAAAAGCCAAGGACGGATGAAGATGTTGTTCATTACATGGACCACTGCAAAGATGTATTGACGTTAGAAGATACATCCGGAATAATAAAGGCTCAGGTAGAACCTCCATGTCCAGAAGAAGATCTTATAGAGGGGTCAGAATGGTATGTGGAGATATTCAAAACTGGTGAGAAGACAGACCTCATATTCATGTCAAGGGTAAGAGAGACCGATCAAATGAAGAAGGGGAATTCTTATTACATGGCACTGGGACGATTCTTTCTGTTCTCTGCTAGTTGAAGTCGGCCAAAAACATAAGAAGAGCCTAAAGAAGATCAATCGATGCAGTGCTAGCTCTTTTAAAGAGACTGCATTAAGATCAGACGACATGGCCGATAACCTCTTCAAATTTGGCTGGACAGTTGGCGAGCCATTGACTCCTAAAAGAATATGCGAGGGGCTTACAGCTGTTCGAAGAGCCATTAGCACGAGGCCCTCGGGCAGTGTCTACTTACAGGCAGTGAAGGATAAGGAAGAAGCAAGCTCTAAAGGCAGGGAAACCACAGAAGCGACAGCAGGCCTAACAAGTGACGATGACAAGGTCAGGCAGTTGGAGGCGATGAGCAAACTCAAAAAATATGCTGACAAGTATCCACTGGGCCTGAACTTCACCCATCCAGTCCACGTGGATAGGCTTTTTAGGTCCACTAAAGCCATTTATATCAGCAGAAGGTATGACAAGCAGCACTCCTTGGAGATAGTGAACAGCATGATCGAAAATCCAGGGCAAGTGCCAATGCCTGCAGATGTAGTGCCGTACGATACCAGAACGAGGAAGATATTCATGTGGAGCAAGCTGGAGGACTTCATCGACAATCCTGACATACATTTTATGATAATAGATGGCCAGCATTCAATAGAGGCCCAGAAGGTTCTGTTCAGGAAGGCACAACATAGTGGGCATCAGTTGTTCTATAAACTCTATTCTGTAAGAAACTGCCGGTTCCTGAGCGGCTCAACAACACCTGCCGAGCTAGCCGAAATAAGCGCACTCCTGAATGACATGGGAAAAACATTCTTATACAAAAGGTAATTTTCTTCCCTTAGGCCTAGTTTTCGTATTTGCAAATCGCGCCAGGCGCGATTTCATATTAGAGGGCAAATCGCGTCAGGCGCGATTTGCCCACTCTAAAGAACAAACGCTTCTTGGTTTGGTAGTTGTTTCTCGTCAAACAAGTAAATCGTGCCTGGCGCGATTTCATATCAGAATGCTAAACGCCTCACGCGGGAGTTGCCATCCTTAGGAGAAAAGGCTTTCTGTCTCCTCAGGCTAGCCAATTATCGCGTGAGGCGTTTAGCATTCTGATATGAAATCGCGCCAGGCGCGATTTACTTGTTTGACGAGAAACGGCTACCAAACCAGGAAGCGTTTTCTCTTTAGAGTAGGCAAATCGCGCCTGGCGCGATTTGCTTTCTAATATGAAATCGCGCCTGGCGCGATTTTAAACTGTAAGGATTTATTTTATTCACGATTATGATGTTAACAAGGTTACTCCTTGCAGTCCCTATGTAGAGCAACCCGGCATGCCCGAAACGATGGATTGAATATGGGAAGCCAATGCCAACTGGACAGGGGCGGTCCAAAAGCGGCTGAATTCAAGTTCTTTGGAGAGGACACTTAGTCGACGATAATCTGGGACAAAACAAGAGCACCAGATCAAAGAAAAAAAAAGGAGATGAAAAGGGTGATGCTTCCGAGGAACCAACTGCGCCCAAGGATGCCTGCAAGATAGTTTTTGCTTCAGATGCAGTATGAGAGAAATGGAATGAATTCTGGGATGCCTACATCGAGAAGAAGTTGCCAGATTCACAAGGAAGATTTCCTCCTGTTGACACATCAATTTTTGATTTACATATAACAGAGATGAGGAAGGCTCAGGGATTGGACGATCAAGAGCTGATCTCAGTTCTGGATAGGTTAATCAGAAAGGAAATTCTTTACAAGAAAACCTCGGCAGCAAAGTCTATGGAATCATTTGAAGAAGCATGCGACGAGCTGAAAAATATTAGAGTGCTCAAAAAGGCAGTTGGTGAGGAATTACAAAGGCTTACAGGAGAGTGGTCGTTGTCGGAGTTAGGACTCATGCAAAAGTATAATGTCTCCAACGACGACCTAAAGAAATATGTATTTTGGTCCAAGGACTTTGTCAAGCAGCAGAAGTTGAAGAACGTGGCAAAGATCAGTGGGATTCACACTAAAGTTGCATCCGACTTGAAACGAAAAGTCGCGTTGGTGAAGAAGACCCCGGAGACGGAAACCACTTTTTTTTATCAAGTGTGCACAGGTTTCAAGTGTGCCTTGCCAGAAGTGGGTGCAGGTCCCCATGATATCACACTCTTCGTTCTTGATAGCCGAGACACCAGATGGTCGCTTGATGACTATAATACGTTCTTCCACATATGCAATGGTTTCACGACGGAGATGAACTACACAATTGTCACTATATGTCCCTCCGACATGTCCTATGCATATGCTCTAACTGCTGCAAATGACTTAGAATGCGTGAAAGTCATACGACAGGCGATCCTCATAGATGAAACCAGGGACAGTGACTTCAGCACAGCAAGTAAAATTTCTCATGTGCTTATAATTATGATAGCCATGATGGATGATAAGGAATATGAAAGGCTCAAGGGAAAACCAGACGGAGACAAACTAGCATGGCAGTGCTATCAGTTAGATGAACGCATAATCAGAAACGTCTTCTATCTGGAGCAAGAAGACAAGGGGAAGTCTGTCAAGGTCGTGGAAGAGTTAGAGGAAGAAGAGGAAGAGGAGGATGAAAACAAGGAGGACCCAATTCTTGTGGGCCACATTAAGTATGAGCTCCTAACTTCACATAAGGGTAAGCTAAACAAGAACGGGTTCTCTATGGAACTTTCCCAGTACCTCATTGAAGCATTTCGTCCATTGGGAACAACTTGCTGGGAACTTCACGTTGGAGGTTACATCGGTAGAGAAGCTTTGAAGTTAGCAAGGAAATGTCAGAGCGTCGTCTCCGATGATCGAGCCAGAAATTTCTTGGACCTCTTCTTTGAGAAAGTACTAGAGGAAGCACCTAGGGGACCAATCGGCAGTGCAAAAAACACAGCTTCTACCTCTAAGGCTGAAATACCTCCAGATTTGCTTAAGGAACGGGAGAATATGAGAAAGCTATTGATTGGCGAAAACATCATGGATGAAACCGAAGAGCAGGCAGAGCACCAAGTACCTATCGACACCCCTGTGAACCTCCTTGTGAACATCCCTGACGATCAAGATAACATGGATCAAGATAATAAGGATGATGATAATAACAATAATGATGATGAAGCAGACTCCAAATCTGAAAACACTAGCCAGGTTAGCGTAAAGAGTAATGAACTATCAAGCATAGTTCACACTGTACAGATCTCAACTGATGTGGTTGGTGCTTCTATCAGAGCGGAGACAATTCAGAATAAGGATGCAACGGAGGAAGACACGCCGGGGAATGAAGAAGACGAAAGGTATCGTAACAATGTTTTTTTTTTATATCCATGCATTTTATAAACTACAAGCATCTAGAAATCGCGCCTGGCGCGATTTAGAGTTTCCTAGATTTCATAATTTTTAATTTATGTTGACAATCATCATTCATGAAATCGCGCCTGGCGCGTTTTCGTTTTCCATTTCTTTTATCTCATACGTTATTGTGATTTGGCTTCCTCAAAAGTACTGGTCTTTGATTTGAATGGTGTGCTATGTAGAATGTTACCTAAAGCCCAGTTTGAAAAGTCATGGTATGCGCAACAACCATTTGAGACACGTACCAAATATGTTTACCCACGCCCTTATCTGAAGGAGATGTTGGACCAGGCCTTCAGTCTGTTTCGTTGTGCAATTTGGTCGTCAATGGAGCTTAGAAATATACAGGATGTTTTGAAAGTAGTGCCTGAGCTAAATAGAGATTGGGCGTCCATCTGGGATCAAAGCAAATGTGCTTCATTCACGAACCCTAAAGAACCGACAGGTAAAAAGATATTTGTGAAATGCTTGCGCAACATGATGGATGCCCTAGATGTTGAGAATAAGGAAGGCATAATCATTGTGGATGATGACGCTCTAAAGTGTTGCTTCAATCAGTCACAGTCATTGAATCCGCCATCCTATCATCCTGCAGATTTTGACAAAGACGACTTTCTGCTTCGTTTTGTTAGTGTCTTGCATGAAATAGCTTCAGGAAAAACGGTTGAAGAGATACAAACAATATACCCGCATCTTGATCGGACAGGGGAAATTGACAGGGACCTTGAGAAAATCGTTCTAGAAAGGGAACTTTTTTGATATATATGTATACAGGAAATACACTTTCCAAAAAATTTTGAATATGAAATATACTTTACACGAAAGGTTTTGAATATATACTGTGTTATTATATCAGCATTATTGGTTCTGTGTACGTATTGCTTTTTTATATTATGTGTATGGTTTGCTATACTTGCAATAATTTGTATGTATATACCGTCAATAATTTAGGTGCGTATAAATAGGTATGCCTGAAATTGGCAAACCATCGGCTTCGGTCTCCGCCTTCTGCCTGGTATTATGGCACATTCTATTACCTGCAAGATGAACCATGCGGACCTCTGCAGGTGCCGCGAGCTAGAAATAGAACTTCAGGACTGGCTTGATGTCGTTGCTATGAATCCCGTCTGCTTCTATCCTGATCCCTTTGATGTTGTAATCCATCTTATGTGGAATCCAGAGCATGGTTTATTCATGATCGACAGGATCTCAGGACTAGTCTTATCTAGTGTCTCCTTCAGCTTAGCACATAAATTGCACTTGGCAAAGTTGTTTGAAGTTGCTATGGTCACATGCTTGAAATGCTTATTCCATAGCCTACTAAAACTGGGCTGGGATATAGAGGCCACTCCAAGTTCCCGAAGCAATGCATTTATTTCCTCTAATATGCTCTTCTGGGTACAATGGGATGGCAATCTCTTTTCAACAATAACTCTACCCTGTTCATCCTTCTTACTCTTATGTGGCATGTTTTCTGCATTGAAATCCACATATCTTTCAAATATTTCCTTTGCAGCTATAGTTCTTGAGGTAGGCCTTACCAGGCCAGTGTTTCCATGCAATGCAATTTTACTACCATTTTCATGTCTTGTGTCAAGAAGAGGTTGGAATTCCATGTATAGCCATCCATGCTTTTGAACATATCCACTTTCCATTCAATGGAAATCTTTTCTTCTTTGATCTTTCATCCTGAATTGCATAGCCAAATATGGTGTACATGAAATTCCTCCTGCTATCACACTTATGTTCCTGATATGTAGCTCTTGCTCCCACCAACTCCTCTATTGTGAACATTCTAACACAAGAAAAACAACAACATTCACCTCCTCTAACCTTCATCATAGCTTCAGGAGAACAATCATAATCTGACTTGCATCTTTTGGTGGGATAATGTTTGAAAGTTGGAAGTGGCCTCTTGCTACACTGTGTGAACATTGTTGACAATGGTTCTACATCTAAAGGAAACGTGTAGTTCCCCTCCAGTTGAATACTGTCCCTAGGCCATGCAACAATAGTTGGAACCTCTAGTTGCTTCACACAAGCTAGGCATTCTTGTTTGCCTGAACCCTTTTCCTTCCAATTGTCATATAATTTTGAGATTGCCACACCTAACCTGTCCTCCCCTAATCTTTCATCATTCACTACATTGATAGGATTTGCTAGAACAATAATCCCTTCTCCTACTACCTCTCTGTTGCATGCATGCAGGATCTTGACCTTTTTAGTTTTCCAATCGACCCGAGTATAAAGTACAATTTCCTTTCCTTTGCCATCATCCTTTTCATTTGAGGTCTTTTCCTTTCCTTTGCCATCATCAACATCATTTGGAGTCTTTTCCTTTCCTTTGCCATCATCAACATCATTTGAGGTATTTTCCTTTCCTTGGACATCATGTTCATTAGTTGGGAATTTCTCCTTGCCTTGATTAGCATCATTGGGGGCTTTTTTTTACTATTTTGCATGCCATTGACCTAGAATGCATAAAAATATATAGTAAGTTAGCATATCCAAATAACCTCTAACTAACATGTTCATAAATGAAAGCCTCGTATGTCTTATTCTATTTGATCATTCTATTTATATAATGGGATTCCCCAAATTATTTTCCTCAACATTATATAAAAATAAAACCCTCTACTTATAACCTTCAAACTTGTATCCTATAATAACCTTAGAAACAACTTTTAAGGTTATTATAGGTTTGCAGGTTTAAGGTTAAGAAGTTTATTATAGGTTAGAAAATTTAAGGTTGGAAAGTTATTGTAGGTTAAAAGTTTTAAGGTTAGACTTATAACTTAACTTATAACTTAACTATTAACTTAAACTTAACTATTAACTTATAACTTAGACTTTTAAACTTATAACTTAGACTTTTTAACTTATAACTTAACTTAGACTTTTTAACTTATACTTTTTAACTTAGACTTTTTAACTTAACTTAGACTTTATAACTTAGACTTTTTAACTTATAACTTAGACTTTTTAACTTATAACTTAACTATTAACTTATAACTTAGACTTTTAAACTTATAACTTAACTATTAACTTGTATCCGGAATAATAAGTTAAAGGGATTAACTTGTTATATATATATATACTTGCAGCATGTATCCGGAATAATAAAGGCTCAGGTAGAACCTCCATGTCCAGAAGAAGATCTTATAGAGGGGTCAGAATGGTATGTGGAGATATTCAAAACTGGTGAGAAGACAGACCTCATATTCATGTCAAGGGTAAGAGAGACTGATCAAATGAAGAAGCAGGGAATTCTTATTACATGCGAAGTACAGGACGATTCTTTCTGTTCTCTGCTAGTTGAAGTCGGCCAAAAACATAAGAAGAGCCTAAAGAAGATCAATCGATGCAGTGCTAGCTCTTTTAAAGAGACTGCATTAAGATCAGACGACATGGCCGATAACCTCTTCAAATTTGGCTGGACAGTTGGCGAGCCATTGACTCCTAAAAGAATATGCGAGGGGCTTACAGCTGTTCGACGAGCCATTAGCACGAGGCCCTCGGGCAGTGTCTACTTACAGGCAGTGAAGGATAAGGAAGAAGCAAGCTCTAAAGGCAGGGAAACCACAGAAGCGACAGCAGGCCTAACAAGTGACGATGACAAGGTCAGGCAGTTGGAGGCGATGAGCAAACTCAAAAAATATGCTGACAAGTATCCACTGGGCCTGAACTTCACCCATCCAGTCCACGTGGATAGGCTTTTTAGGTCCACTAAAGCCATTTATATCAGCAGAAGGTATGACAAGCAGCACTCCTTGGAGATAGTGAACAGCATGATCGAAAATCCAGGGCAAGTGCCAATGCCTGCAGATGTAGTGCCGTACAATACCAGAACGAGGAAGATATTCATGTGGAGCAAGCTGGAGGACTTCATCGACAATCCTGACATACATTTTATGATAATAGATGGCCAGCATTCAATAGAGGCCCAGAAGGTTCTGATCAGGAAGGCACAGCATAGTGGGCATCAGTTGTTCTATAAACTCTATTACGAAGAAAGCTGCCGGTTCTGGCGGCTCAACAACACCCGGCCGAGCTAGCGAAATAAAAGCACTCTGAATGACATGGGAAAAACATTCTTATACAAAAGGTAATTTTTCTTCCCTTAGGCCTAGTTTTTCATTATTTGCAAATCGGCGCCGGTAGCGATTTCATATTAGAAGGGCAAATCGCGCCCGGTAGCGATTTGCCCACTCTAAGAACAAGCGCTTCCTGGTTTGGTAGTTGTTTCTCGTCAAACAAATAAATGGCGCTGTAGCGATTTCATATCGAATGCTAAGCGCCTCAGCGGGAGTTGCCATCCTTAGGAGAAAAGGCTTTCCGTCTCTCCTCGGGCTAGCCAATTATCGCGTGGCGTTTAGCATTCGATATGAAATCGCCCGGCCATTTATTTGTTTGACGAAACGGCTACCAAACCGAAGTTTCTCTTTAGAGTAGGCAAATCGCGCCTGGCGCGATTTGCTTTCTAATATGAAATCGCGCCTGGCGCGATTTTAAACTGTAAGGATTTATTTTATTCACGATTATGATGTTAACAAGGTTACTCCTTGCAGTCCCTATGTAGAGCAACTTCGGCATGCTCGGAACCAGTGGATTGAATATGGGAAGCCAATGCCAACCGGGCGGGGCCCGGTCAAAAGCGAATTCAAGTTCTTTGGAGAGGACACTTAGTCAGACGATAATACAGGACAAAAACAAGAGCACCAGATCAAAGAAAAAAAAAGGAGATGAAAAGGGTGATGCTTCCGAGGAACCAACTGCGCCCAAGGATGCTTGCAAGATAGTTTTTGCTTCAGATGCAGTATGGGAGAAATGGAATGAATTCTGGGATGCCTACATCGAGAAGAAGTTGCCAGATTCACAAGGAAGATTTCCTCCTGTTGACACATCAATTTTTGATTTACATACAACAGAGATGAGGAAGGCTCAGGGATTGGACGATCAAGAGCTGATCTCAGTTCTGGATAGGTTAATCAGAAAGGAAATTCTTTACAAGAAAACCTCGGCAGCAAAGTCTATGGAATCATTTGAAGAAGCATGCGACGAGCTGAAAAATATTAGAGTGCTCAAAAAGGCAGTTGGTGAGGAATTACAAAGGCTTACAGGAGAGTGGTCGTTGTCGGAGTTAGGACTCATGCAAAAGTATAATGTCTCCAACGACGACCTAAAGAAATATGTATTTTGGTCCAAGGACTTTGTCAAGCAGCAGAAGTTGAAGAACGTGGCAAAGATCAGTGGGATTCACACTAAAGTTGCATCCGACTTGAAACGAAAAGTCGCGTTGGTGAAGAAGACCGGAGGCGGAAACCATTTTTTTTTTTTTATCAAGTGTGCATGGGTTTCAAGTGTGCCTTGCCGAAGTGGGTGCAGGTCCCCATGATATCACACTCTTCGTTCTTGATAGCCGAGACACGGATGGTCGCTTGATGACTATAATACGTTCTTCCACATATGCAATGGTTTCACGACGGAGATGAACTACACAATTGTCACTATATGTCCCTCCGACATGTCCTATGCATATGCTCTAACTGCTGCAAATGACTTAGAATGCGTGAAAGTCATACGACAGGCGATCCTCATAGATGAAACCGAGGGGACTTGAAAGACAACGGCAAGTAAAATTTCTCATGTGCTTATAATTATGATAGCCATGATGGATGATAAGGAATATGAAAGGCTCAAGGGAAAACCAGACGGAGACAAACTAGCATGGCAGTGCTATCAGTTAGATGAACGCATAATCAGAAACGTCTTCTATCTGGAGCAAGAAGACAAGGGGAAGTCTGTCAAGGTCGTGGAAGAGTTAGAGGAAGAAGAGGAAGAGGAGGATGAAAACGAGGAGGACCCAATTCTTGTGGGCCACATTAAGTATGAGCTCCTAACTTCACATAAGGGTAAGCTAAACAAGAACGGGTTCTCGATGGAACTTTCCCAGTACCTCATTGAAGCATTTTGTCCATTGGGAACAACTTGCTGGGAACTTCACGTTGGAGGTTACATCGGTAGAGAAGCTTTGAAGTTAGCAAGGAAATGTCAGAGCGTCGTCTCCGATGATCGAGCCAGAAATTTCTTGGACCTCTTCTTTGAGAAAGTACTAGAGGAAGCACCTAGGGGACCAATCGGCAGTGCAAAAAACACAGCTTCTACCTCTAAGGCTGAAATGCCTCCAGATTTGCTTAAGGAACGGGAGAATATGAGAAAGCTATTGATTGGCGGAAACATCATGGATGAAACCGAAGAGCAGGCAGAGCACCAAGTACCTATCGACACCCCTGTGAACCTCCTTGTGAACATCCCTGACGATCAAGATAACATGGATCAAGATAATAAGGATGATGATAATAACAATAATGATGATGAAGCAGACTCCAAATCTGAAAACACTAGCCAGGTTAGCGTAAAGAGTAATGAACTATCAAGCATAGTTCACACTGTACAGATCTCAACTGATGTGGTTGGTGCTTCTATCAGAGCGGAGACAATTCAGAATAAGGATGCAACGGAGGAAGACACGCCGGGGAATGAAGAAGACGAAAGGTATCGTAACAATGTTTTTTTTTTTATATCCATGCATTTTATAAACTACAAGCATCTAGAAATCGCGCCTGGCGCGATTTAGAGTTTCCTAGATTTCATAATTTTTAATTTATGTTGACAATCATCATTCATGAAATCGCGCCTGGCGCGTTTTCGTTTTCCATTTCTTTTATCTCATACGTTATTGTTCTCCTTGCAGAAATGATTTGGCTTCCTCAAAAGTACTGGTCTTTGACTTGAATGGTGTGCTATGTAGAATGTTACCTAAAGCCCAGTTTGAAAAGTCATGGTATGCGCAACAACCATTTGAGACCGCATTACCAAATATGTTTACCCGCCCTTATCCCGAAGGAGATGTTGGACCAGGCCTTGATCACGTTTTCGTTGTGCAATTTGGTCGTCAATGGAGCTTAGAAATATACGAGGATGTTTTGAAAGTAGTGCACGAGCTAAATAGAGATTGAAGCGTCCATCCGGGATCAAAGCAAATGTGCTTCATTCACGAACCCTAAAGAACAAGCGGGTAAAAGCGATATTTGTGAAATGCTTGCGCAACATGATGGATGCCCTAGATGTTGAGAATAAGGAAGGCATAATCATTGTGGATGATGACGCTCTAAAGTGTTGCTTCAATCAGTCCACAGTCATTGAATCCGCCATCCTATCATCCCCTGATTTTGACAAAGGCGACTTTACGCCGTTTTGTTAGTGTCTTGCATGAAATAGCTTCGGGGAAAAACGGTTGAAGAGATACAAACAATATACCCGCATATTGATCCGGACGGGGAAATTGACAGGGACCTTGAGAAAATCGTTCTAGAAAGGGAACTTTTTTGATATATATGTATACAGGAAATACACTTTCCAAAAAATTTTGAATATGAAATATACTTTACACGAAAGGTTTTGAATATATACTGTGTTATTATATCAGCATTATTGGTTCTGTGTACGTATTGCCTTTTTATATTATGTGTATGGTTTGCTATACTTGCAATAATTTGTATGTATATACCGTCAATAATTTAGGTGCGTATAAATAGGTATGCCTGAAATTGGCAAACCATCGGCTTCGGTCTCCGCCTTCTGCCTGGTATTATGGCACATTCTATTACCTGCAAGATGAACCATGCGGACCTCTGCAGGTGCCGCGAGCTAGAAATAGAACCGGGGATGGCTTGATGTCGTTGCTATGAATCCGGCCCGCTTCTATCCACGATCCCTTTGATGTTGTAATCCATCTTATGTGGAATCCAGAGCATGGTTTATTCATGATCGACAGGATCTCAGGACTAGTCTTATCTAGTGTCTCCTTCAGCTTAGCACATAAATTGCACTTGGCAAAGTTGTTTGAAGTTGCTATGGTCACATGCTTGAAATGCTTATTCCATAGCCTACTAAAACTGGGCTGGGATATAGAGGCCACTCCAAGTTCCCGAAGCAATGCATTTATTTCCTCTAATATGCTCTTCTGGGTACAATGGGATGGCAATCTCTTTTCAACAATAACTCTACCCTGTTCATCCTTCTTACTCTTATGTGGCATGTTTTACGCATTGAAATCCACATATCTTTCAAATATTTCCTTTGCGGCTATAGTTCTTGAGGTAGGCCTTACGGGCCGGTGTTCCCATGCAATGCAATTTTACTACCATTTTCATGTCTCTTTTGCCAGTTGTGCCAAGAAGAGGTTGGAATTCCATGTATAGCCATCCATGCTTTTGAACATATCCACTTTCCATTCAATGGGAATCTTTTCTTCTTTGATCTTTCATCACGAATTGCATAGCCAAATATGGTGTACATGAAATTCCTCCTGCTATCACACTTATGTTCCTGATATGTAGCTCTTGCTCCCACCAACTCCTCTATTGTGAACATTCTAACACAAGAAAAACAACAACATTCACCTCCTCTAACCTTCATCATAGCTTCGGAGGAGAACAATCATAATCGACTTGCATCTTTTGGTGGGATAATGTTTGAAAGTTGGAAGTGGCCTCTTGCTACTTGTGTGAACATTGTTGACAATGGTTCTACATCTAAAGGAAGCGTGTAGTTCCCCTCCGGTTGAATCTTCGTCCCTAGGCCATGCAACAATAGTTGGAACCTCTAGTTGCTTCACACAAGCTAGGCATTCTTGTTTGCCTGAACCCTTTTCCTTCTAATTGTCATATAATTTTGAGATTGCCACACCTAACCTGTCCTCCCCTAATCTTTCATCATTCACTGCATTGATAGGATCTGCTAGAACAATAATCCCTTCTCCTACTGCCTCTCTGTTGCATGCATGCAGGATCTTGACCTTTTTATTTTTCCAATCGACCCGAGTATAAAGTACAATTTCCTTTCCTTTGCCATCATCCTTTTCATTTGAGGTCTTTTCCTTTCCTTTGCCATCATCAACATCATTTGGAGTCTTTTCCTTTCCTTTGCCATCATCAACATCATTTGAGGTATTTTCCTTTCCTTGGACATCATGTTCATTAGTTGGGAATTTCTCCTTGCCTTGATTAGCATCATTGGGGGCTTTTATTTAGCATTTTGCATGCCATTGACCTAGAATGCATAAAAATATATAGTAAGTTAGCATATCCAAATAACCTCTAACTAACATGTTCATAAATGAAAGCCTCGTATGTCTTATTCTATTTGATCATTCTATTTATATAATGGGATTCCCCAAGTTATTTTCCTCAACATTATATAAAAATAAAACCCTCTACTTATAACCTTCAAACTTGTATCCTATAATAACCTTAGAAACAACTTTTAAGGTTATTATAGGTTTGCAGGTCTAAGGTTAAGAAGTTTATTATAGGTTAGAAAATTTAAGGTTGGAAAGTTATTGTAGGTTAAAAGTTTTAAGGTTAGACTTATAACTTAACTTATAACTTAACTATTAACTTAACCTTAACTATTAACTTATAACTTAGACTTTTAAACTTATAACTTAGACTTTTTAACTTATAACTTAACTTAGACTTTTTAACTTATAACTTAACTATTAACTTATAACTTAACTACTAACTTATAACTTAGACTTTTAAACTTATAACTTAACTATTAACTTAAAACTATTTTAAAAACTTATAAGTCATAACTTTTAAACTTAATAACCCTTAAAACAATTGTCCTTAAAACAATTAACCCTTGTAATAAATTTTCAAGGAAGTTTATAATGGGCTGTATCAATTTAAATTTTAAAAGCAGTTATTATTTCAAGTTAGCCTTCCTTTTCAAACTTTTATCTCACACTTTCGAACATTAGCGCTTCTGCTTCCAATTTCGGTATTCCAGGGGCTTCTGCTTTCTCGGCTTCTATCTGCTTCTTGGCATCATCAATCTACCTTCAATCTATCTTCTCTGCTTTCTGGGCATCAATCTATCTGCTGCATGACCTAAGGAATCAATCTATCTATCTGCGCATGACCTAAGGAATCGTCAATCTATCTTTCTAAAATGCTTCCCGACTTTTATCCGTTTCGAGCTTCGAGCTTTTATCTACGTTTTAAGCTCTATCGGCTTCTATCTGCTTCTCGGCTCTATCGGCTTCTATCTGTTTCTCGGCTTCTATCTGCTTCTCGGCTTCTATCTGCTTTAGGGTTTTCGGCTCAAAGGTTTGTAGGCTCTATACAATGTCTTTGGTTTTTTTGGGTTTTCGGCTCTCTACAATCTCTCTGACTTTGAATAACTTTGGTTTTTTGTGTTAAAGCTTCTCGGCTTCTCGGCTATTGTTTTTTCTCGGCTTCTTAAGGCTAAAATCATCTGCTATTGGCTTCTCGAATCAAATCAACTTTGATTTTCGATCTTTTGGTTTCGGCTAGAAGGAAAAGGCTCAATTCTCAGGCAATGTTGTTAAGTACGTCAAAATCCGTACCTTTAAAAAACGTTTCTTAAGATTTTTTGAAGATTTTTAAAATTTTTGGAAAAAATCTTTAAAAACGTATTTCATATAAAATACGTTAAAAATCCTTAAAATCCTTAAAAATCCTTAAAAATCCTTAAAAATCTTTAAAAATCCTTAGACTGTGATTTTGTTTATCCAAATATATGATATTCCTTAACTTATTTATCCTTGTATATGAAATTCTTATGTTTCTTAACCTCCATAATAATGTTTTTCTGAACTTTCTTAAGAGTTGCATGGCAAAACAACTATGATATCTTTGTACTTGAACTTAATAGTTTCTAGTAGCAGCATAAACTTCTGATTTACTTATTGGCATGGTATGTCTTGTAACTTGTAGCAAAATGTGCATTTTAACCGTAGCAAATATATCCAATAAAGCAGTGCAAAGAATGTGCAGTTTTTTTTCCCTTTTTTTTTTGGCCGTACCAAATCATAAAAATCCTTTAAAAAACGTGAGGATTTTTATGAAGGTACTTTAAAAATAAAAAACGGGTTTTTTAACAACATTGTTCTCAGGTACAGAACACAATTAGGTTAGTATTTCCTGTTATATACATAAAGTAGTTACTTTACATAAAGCAGTTCCTCACAGGATTGGTTCTGTGATCTTGCCTATATGATCTGCTCCTATTCTATTTCACTAGGTCTTCCTCTATCTGTTCTAATTAATGAAAATAATGAAGTAAATAATGATTTGTGATCTATCTGCTCTATGATCTATGATCTATCTGCTGTATGATATATCTGCTAATTCTCCTGTATCTGCTCTTATTATATTTCACTAGCTCTTCCTCTATCTGCTCTAAATAATGAACTAAAACAATGAACTAAATATTGAACTAAACAAGGACTATTATTGTTATATATCTGCTCTAACCCAAATTACCCAAATTCTGCATTCTGCATTCTGTTAGAATAATATGTTGGAATGGGAGAAATCGCGCTTGGCGCATTTCTATTTTTGGGTTACGTTTTTCCACTAGATTAATCAAAGCTCGGCTCGGCTTTTCTTTTCATACGGCTCTATACAAATCGCGCCAGGCGCGTTTGAAATAGATATTTGAAAAACACAAAGCGCGCCTGGCGCGTTTTGAAATATGTATGTTCAGAATAGTTTTATGGGGAGAGTAATATATTATTTGCTAATTACTTAATTTCTCTCCTTCTAGTGCCATGGATTTTCCTTATGCATGGACACTGGCTGCTTCTAGATCAAATACACTTCCCCTGGACGACCATCAACTCTGGACCCTGTACAAGATATTACTTGATTGTGCTGTTCAAAACGTTCAAAGAGAGTTGGAGAATCCAAAGCGATCTGTCGATCGGGGCCATGGGAACACTTTCATTGCATCTATGGACATATCCGACTCCTCATGCTCTTAGTAAGGCTCATGCCAACAAGTAAGTACGAGGATTTGATTTATAGTATCAGGGATCGATACAACACTCTGGTTTGGAGACTCGACATCCGCAGGGAAGATGAGGATCCTGTCATATCAGGGTGGTTCAGATGGGACTTCTTGCGGAATTGGGCCGATGAAGTAGGCCTGTGTGACATATTGTAGAGATAGAAAGAATTCGCGCCTGGCGCATTTTTTGCAGAAGAAATGTACATATACTTTTTTGGAATATGAATACAAACTCGCGCCTGGCGCAATTTTGCACTATACTTTTCTGTCATTAGTTTATTATTATTTTTTATATGCAATGTCGAAAACATTGAATCCTGTGATGCCCTCCAGCCAGTATGACCAACCCCAAGAAACTACATATTTTCATTAATGTGTAGTTTCATGGGGTTGATAAGACTGGCTAAAGACCATCACAAAATTCAAAATTCACAACATCACGCAGATGTTATGATTTATTCTATTTTTTTTTGAATATCCAAATATACATACCTTTTTCAGACGTTCTTTTGGCCATGCTACAAATGTGCCCACGCTTTCACCAACTGTATCGCCACCGGGATGTCTTCTTGGAAGAGCCTCATCTTCATAATTGCAGTTTATAATGGAAATCTTACAGAAACTGTTTCCAAGAGGAACACCATGACACATAGAACTTGGATTCAGATCTTGATTTTACACAATCCTACTTTCGGTAGCATCAAGTTTCTTTGTTAAAAGATAGCATTCTTCTCAGAATAATCGATAAAGAACGAATGCATTGTAAAAAAAATAGAGGACAAAAAGTAGAGAACAAGAGAATGCATTCGAGGAATGGAATCACACTCACCATAGTTCATGAGGCATCGAATGGGATCGAAGCGGATCTTGGCGCTCGATAGTCGATTGTTCTTGGCGCCTCGATAGTAGGTGGCCGATTAGGTGGTAGTAGATTGCCACATATGCGTTTCTTGAAATTAATAATTAATTGGTATCTTGAAATTGCACTAAAAAGAAAAACACAATTTAAATTTGTAAATGGCGGACAGGCGGTTAATTAAAGCGGTATAAATTTAAAAGGGACGCGAATTTGAATTCTGATTTGTTAATCGGCGGCCTAGATTATGAACGCATACATATAAGTTCAAACCAAAACCCCAGTCTCATACTATCCGCACTTGCAGTTCTATGGCGTCTAGAGGATCTGGCGGCATGGCCGAGGCGGCCGGTAGAGGTGGGCGGCGACTAAAGCACAAATGCCAAGCACGGAGGTTTTACGAACAAGCGTAAAGCACAAATCCGACAAAGCGCCTCAGGCAATTGATCTGTTTTTGGTCTGTAATTGATTTCTGTGTCCCTCTGTGTAATAATAGAGTTATTAACCGAGAAGAAGCATGTGTCCTCTAGTATTTGAGTTCATATGTCCTAAACATGTGTGCTTAATGTGTGGCTAAACAGTATTCAGCAGTTAGTTGTGGTTTTTATAGTTTGTAGTGTAATTCAACTCTTTAAGTTGTGGTGTTTATAGTTATTTGTGTCAAGACATTACATTAGTTTCTATATCTTGAGATGTAGAATCTACAATTGAAGTTGTATTTTTTATAGTTAGTTGTGTCCTTAGCATTTGAAGTAAATGAACTTGCTCGTATTCTTTTCAAAAGCAGCGCCAATGGCGTTCTTGTTAGTTCAATAAGCAAATGAACTTGCTCTATACTCTTTCAAATCGCGCCCGGTAGCGTTTTTCTTACAAACCATCGTGATTAAACCCGTGATTAAACCATGTTTGTAATTTTACAGGATCACAAAAGCCGATCAAAGGAGAACCAAGCAAAGGCGAGACCTCTTCACCCGAGAAAAAGCCAAGGACAGATGAAGATGTTCTTTATTCTGAGACTGCGGCATGTATTGGCGTTAGAAGATACATCAGGAATAATAAAGGCTCAGGTAGAACCTCCATGTCGGAAGAAGATCTTATAGAGGGGGTGAGAATGGTATGTGGAGATATTCAAAGCGGTGAGAAGACGGACCTCATATTCATGTCAAGGGTAAGAGAGACCGATCAAATGAAGAAGCGGGGAATTCTTATTACATCGCGAGAAGTCTACAGGCGATTCTTTACGTTTCTCGCTAGTTGAAGTCGGCCAAAAACATAAGAAGAGCCTAAAGAAGATCAATCGATGCAAGTGCTAGCTCTTTTAAAGAGGCGCATTAAGATCGGGGCGACATGGCCGATAACCTCTTCAAATTTGGCTGGACAGTTGGCGAGCCATTGACTCCTAAAAGAATATGCGAGGGGCTTACAGCTGTTCGAAGAGCCATTAGCACGAGGCCCTCGGGCAGTGTCTACTTACAGGCAGTGAAGGATAAGGAAGAAGCAAGCTCTAAAGGCAGGGAAACCACAGAAGTGACAGCAGGCCTAACAAGTGACGATGACAAGGTCGAGGCGGTTGGGCGATGAGCAAACTCAAAAATATCGACAAGTATCCATCGGGCTGAACTTCACCCATCCGGTCCGTGGATAGGCTTTTTAGGTCCACTAAAGCCATTTATATCAGCAGAAGGTATGACAAGCAGCACTCCTTGGAGATAGTGAACAGCATGATCGAAAATCCAGGGCAAGTGCCAATGCCTGCAGATGTAGTGCCGTACGATACCAGAACGAGGAAGATATTCATGTGGAGCAAGCTGGAGGACTTCATCGACAATCCTGACATACATTTTATGATAATAGATGGCCAGCATTCAATAGAGGCCCGAAGGTTCGTCGGGGAAGGCCTGACATATTGGGCATCGGTTGTTCTATAAACTCTATTACGTAAAAGCTGCCCGGGTTCTGGCGGCTCAACAACACCTGCCGAGCTAGCCGAAATAAGCGCACTCCTGAATGACATGGGAAAAACATTCTTATACAAAAGGTAATTTTCTTCCCTTAGGCCTAGTTTTCGTATTTACAAATCGCGCCAGGCGCGATTTCATATTAGAGGGCAAATCGCACCAGGTGCGATTTGCCCACTCTAAAGAACAAACGCTTCCTGGTTTGGTAGTTGTTTCTCGTCAAACAAGTAAATCGCGCCTGGCGCGATTTCATATCAGAATGCTAAACGCTTCACGCGGGAGTTGCCATCCTTAGGAGAAAAGGCTTTCCGTCTCCTCAGGCTAGCCAATTATCGCGTGAGGCGTTTAGCAGTCTGATATGAAATCGCGCTCAGCGCCGAGCGCTTGTTTGACGAGAAACGGCTACCAAACCAGGAAGCGTTTTCTCTTTAGAGTAGGCAAATCGCGCCTGGCGCGATTTGCTTTCTAATATGAAATCGCGTCTGGCGCGATTTTAAACTGTAAGGATTTATTTTATTCACGATTATGATGTTAACAAGGTTACTCCTTGCAGTCCCTATGTAGAGCAACTTCGGCATGCTCGGAACCAGTGGATTGAATATGGGAAGCCAATGCCAACCGCAGGGCGGGGGCCGGTCCAAAAGCGCGAATTCAAGTTCTTTGGAGAGGACACTTAGTCGGGCGATAATCTGGGACAAAAACAAGAGCACCGGATCAAAAAAAAAAAAAGGGGATGAAAAGGGTGATGCTTAGAGGAACAAACTGCGCCCAAGGATGCCACGCAAGATAGTTTTGCTTCAGGATGCAAGATTATGGGAGAAATGGAATGAATGCGGGATGCCTACATCGAGAAGAAGTTGCCAGATTCACAAGGAAGATTTCCTCCTGTTGACACATCAATTTTTGATTTACATACAACAGAGATGAGGAAGGCTCAGGGATTGGATGATCAAGAGCTGATCTCAGTTCTGGATAGGTTAATCAGAAAGGAAATTCTTTACAAGAAAACCTCGGCAGCAAAGTCTATGGAATCATTTGAAGAAGCATGCGACGAGCTGAAAAATATTAGAGTGCTCAAAAAGGCAGTTGGTGAGGAATTACAAAGGCTTACAGGAGAGTGGTCGTTGTCGGAGTTAGGACTCATGCAAAAGTATAATGTCTCCAACGACGACCTAAAGAAATATGTATTTTGGTCCAAGGACTTTGTCAAGCAGCAGAAGTTGAAGAACGTGGCAAAGGTCAGTGGGATTCACACTAAAGTTGCATCCGACTTGAAACGAAAAGTCGCGTTGGTGAAGAAGACCCCGGAGATGGAAACCACTTTTTTTTATCAAGTGTGCACAGGTTTCAAGTGTGCCTTGCCAGAAGTGGGTGCAGGTCCCCATGATATCACACTCTTCGTTCTTGATAGCGAGACACCGGATGGTCGCTGATGACTATAATCACGTTCTTCCACATATGCAATGGTTTCACGACGGAGATGAACTACACAATTGTCACTATATGTCCCTCCGACATATCCTATGCATATGCTCTAACTGCTGCAAATGACTTAGAATGCGTGAAAGTCATACGACAGGCGATCCTCATAGATGAAACCAGGGACAGTGACTTCAGCACAGCAAGTAAAATTTCTCATGTGCTTATAATTATGATAGCCATGATGGATGATAAGGAATATGAAAGGCTCAAGGGAAAACCAGACGGAGACAAACTAGCATGGCAATGCTATCAGTTAGATGAACGCATAATCAGAAACGTCTTCTATCTGGAGCAAGAAGACAAGGGGAAGTCTGTCAAGGTCGTGGAAGAGTTAGAGGAAGAAGAGGAAGAGGAGGATGAAAACGAGGAGGACCCAATTCTTGTGGGCCACATTAAGTATGAGCTCCTAACTTCACATAAGGGTAAGCTAAACAAGAACGGGTTCTCTATGGAACTTTCCCAGTACCTCATTGAAGCATTTTGTCCATTGGGAACAACTTGCTGGGAACTTCACGTTGGAGGTTACATCGGTAGAGAAGCTTTGAAGTTAGCAAGGAAATGTCAGAGCGTCGTCTCAGATGATCGAGCCAGAAATTTCTTGGACCTCTTCTTTGAGAAAGTACTAGAGGAAGCACCTAGGGGACCAATCGGCAGTGCAAAAAACACAGCTTCTACCTCTAAGGCTGAAATACCTCCAGATTTGCTTAAGGAACGGGAGAATATGAGAAAGCTATTGATTGGCGGAAACATCATGGATGGCCGAAGAAGCGGAAGAGCACCAAGTACCTATCGACACCCCTGTGAACCTCCTTGTGAACATCCCTGACGATCAAGATAACATGGATCAAGATAATAAGGATGATGATAATAACAATAATGATGATGAAGCAGACTCCAAATCTGAAAACACTATCCAGGTTAGCGTAAAGAGTAATGAACTATCAAGCATAGTTCACACTGTACAGATCTCAACTGATGTGGTTGGTGCTTCTATCAGAGCGGAGACAATTCAGAATAAGGATGCAATGGAGGAAGACACGCCGGGGAATGAAGAAGACGAAAGGTATCGTAACAATGTTTTTTTTTTATATCCATGCATTTTATAAACTACAAGCATCTAGAAATCGCGCCTGGCGCGATTTAGAGTTTCCTAGATTTCATAATTTTTAATTTATGTTGACAATCATCATTCATGAAATCGCGCCTGGCGCGTTTTCGTTTTCCATTTCTTTTATCTCATACGTTATTGTTCTCCTTGCAGAAATGATTTGGCTTCCTCAAAAGTACTGTTCTTTGATTTGAATGGTGTGCTATGTAGAACGTTACCTAAAGCCCAGTTTGAAAAGTCATGGTATGCGCAACAACCATTTGAGACACGTACCAAATATGTTTACCCGCGCCCTTATCTGAAGGAGATGTTGGACCAGGCCTTCAGTCTGTTTCGTTGTGCAATTTGGTCGTCAATGGAGCTTAGAAATATCTGAGGATGTTTTGAAAGTAGTGCACGAGCTAAATAGAGATTGGCGTCCATCACGGGATCAAAGCAAATGTGCTTCATTCACGAACCCTAAAGAACCGACAGGTAAAAAGATATTTGTGAAATGCTTGCGCAACATGATGGATGCCCTAGGTGTTGAGGATAAGGAAGGCATAATCATTGTGGATGATGGCGCTCTAAAGTGTTGCTTCAATCAGTCCATGATCATTGAATCCGCCATCCTATCATCCTGCAGATTTTGACAAAGGCGACTTTTCGCCGTTTTGTTAGTGTCTTGCATGAAATAGCCGGGGAAAAGCGGTTGAAGAGATACAAACAATATACCCCGCATCTTGATCGGACGAGGGAAATTGACGGGGACCTTGAGAAAATCGTTCTAGAAAGGGAACTTTTTGATATATATGTATCTGAGGAAATACACTTTCCAAAAAATTTTGAATATGAAATATACTTTACACGAAAGGTTTTGAATATATACTGTGTTATTATATCAGCATTATTGGTTCTGTGTACGTATTGCCTTTTTATATTATGTGTATGGTTTGCTATACTTGCAATAATTTGTATGTATATACCAATCAATAATTTAGGTGCGTATAAATAGGTATGCACGAAATTGGCAAACCATCGGCCGGTCTCATATACACTTTGGTATTATGGCACATTCTATTACGCAAGATGAACCATGCGGACCTCTGCGGTGCATGAGCTAGAAATAGAACTCGGGACTGGCTTGATGTCGTTGCTATGAATCCGATCCGCTTCTATCCTGATCCCTTTGATGTTGTAATCCATCTTATGTGGAATCGAACATGGTTTATTCATGATCGGCGGGATCTCGGGACCGCTGCTTGGCCCTATCGGACGATGAATCGATTAGTTTGTTAAGTTTATGTTCTATTATAATGCGTTAATTATGGCCGGTTCAAATCGGCGCCGCAGCCGCGATTTGAACCATTTAAAATTTCTGTTTCAGTAGCAACTTGCTTGTTTGTTATTTATTCGTAAAGCATGACAATTTCAAAGTTTACATTTCGTTGTCGTTGTGAATGCACGAATTTATAAGCAATTTCGTACTTTTTCTATTGCCAACATTCTGTCATAATATGGGTCATTTGCATCGAATATTTGAATGCCTTTGCATTTCAACATAAAATGCATCTTCCTGGCCCGAAAATGAACACAGTGCAAAAGTGTGGTTAATTCAATATAATGGTCAATTAAAGGCTTATACGGCGCGATTTTGGAATAGACATAATCCCAATTTAATTGAATGATGGTTTTGTCATGCTTTTGCAACTATTGCATTCAATTCAAGTGGGATAAATGTGTGTATGTGAGTCGAATTGGTGATTGGGAGAACAGTGAGTTGAGGTTAAAGGAGCCTAGGAATACAGGTGACAACATTGAAAATGAAGAAGAGGCCGAGTTTGATATTGAGGAAGAAGAAGAGGATGAAGATGATGTAATGAGTTCCATGATAGAAGTGGGGGATAATTTTGCTGTAAATGCTGAAGAAGGTAATGAAGAAGGGGTAGATTTTTATGTGCTTAGGTGCACTGAAGCAAAGAATACTTTGCTAGAAAATTATAAGGATGGATGGGGGAATGTGTTTGGGGTAGAAGAAGTTATTGTCTCGGGACTTTATTACAAACAAATTCCAGGTAGTCTAAATATTGAGTGATGGAGGACAAACTGAGGCAAGTGTTTATAGCCATCTTGTAAGGCATCAAAGTTTGACATGTATACGGATGAAGATGACTCTAACATGTATACCATGGATGAAGACACTTGCCAACAAATCATGAGTAGTATTCCAACTACCTCATAGAAGGTAATGGATGAAGTATAATGGATGCAAACTGCGGGGATCACAAGGTATTTTCCCCTTTTTTAGTTGTTTTTAGGCATGTTCGATAAGTGCTTTGCCCAAAGCACTTAAAGCACTTACAAACACTTATTGTTCTGAGGTTTTTTCGGGAGTTTTTTACGCTTGCCAGATCATGAGTAGCCTTCCAACTACCTCATAGAAGGTAATGGATGAAGTGTAATGGATGCAAACCGCAGGATCAAAAGGTATTTTTCCTTTTTTTTAGTTGTCTTTAGCATGTTACGAATTCCTGCGCCACAAAGACTTAAAGCACTTAAAGCACTTACAAAGACTTATTGTTCTGAGGCTTTTACGGGAGGTAGAGTCTTCAAAATTTGACTGTACTGGGAGGTTAATTCCTGAATTCTGATGCTTGGAGGTTGATGAAGGGATTGGAGGAGATTTGAACAAGAATTGTTGGCGAAGTTGACAGAATTCTTCAAGGCTGGGAGAATTCTCTGTTTCAATTGCCCTTTGTTGTTTTCTCCTGCCCATTCGCCAGTCTTAATGGCAAATTCTTTAAACCCGAAAATGCATTCAGAATTCTTTTAACCTAGAAGCCGCTCATCTCCGCCTTGATCTACCCGGTCTCTCCGCTTGGATCCATCTCACAGAGTCGCTTTTGTCAAGAAAAATGGCCGAGCTTGATTATTTCTCCTTTTATCCTCCTGCTTGGGATAATTTAACCAAAGACCCGGGCCCAGATGGTGTGTTGCCAGTTCTGGATGATCGAGGAGTTCTTGTACACAGGGGTCCCCACAGGCCGAGGTATGTGATCAAGACAAATGCTACATTTGCTCGTGAATTGGATTCCCTTAAAAGGCAGTGGCCTCCTACTGCTAGGCTTTTCAAACAATACCTAGAAAGCTGCAAAAAAACTTTGGACACAGGTTGTGACTTTGCAGAGGCAAGGCTGTTTGCACAGCTCTAGAAATCTGGAAGTGGGTTAGTTGCTAGTTCTTCAGGAACTGGTAAAGGCAAAGGAAAGAGACTTTTTGAGAATCTTCTAGCAGATATAGATCATGTCTTGAAGGAAAGTGATAAGAGCAGGTACAATTTAAGGGGCCGAGTTGTGCCAGAGAAGGAGAAAAAATGGGCAGTTGAATTTTGTCAAGCAACTTACCGGTTAAGCGATCTTTGTACTACTTCATAGAAAGGAACAACCCTCTCATGACTTACGCCGGTTTGATCATTCTGAGAATGCTATTACTATCATAGAGGGCCGGATGCTTATGGTAATTTGATTACGCTAAATATGGCAACCTGCAATCGAGTACCTCATTGGCGGTGTTGAATGGTGGAATCGACCAAGCGGTGACAATAATCCGGCTGATTTCTTTGAAGACTTCAAGTACTTAGACACCTATCAATTTTGAGTAGGCCATCCATCTTCATCCTTTTTGTAATTTTGCTCCAATTTTGTAATTTTGCGGGGCTCGGATGTCTTTTAAATTCGAACTGCGGGCTATTGTGTTATTAATGTGAAAAATTTCTTTTTTTCAATTATCATGCACCACAAAGATTTGATTCTTGTTCACATTTGTTCTCAAACATTTGATTACTTTTCAAATTAGTTCTACATATCTTGCTTTTATTGAGTCCAAAATTCCCAAAGACGACATGTGCGCAAAAAATTGACTTCGCCAGGGGACATTGACCAAATTTTGACCTGGTCGGTGTCATCAATATGAACAAGGTCCGATGCAATACTTGATCCAAATTCAATCCACATCTTCTCAACTCCTTTGAGTTCCTGCCAAGATTAAAATCATTTGCAAAAGGTTTGGGTTGTGGTTGTAAGGAGTCTTATAGTCTAAACTATTTTTTCTTGAATTGGGAAAGCATAACATCTGCACAGTTAACTTTGCAATTTCAAGAAAATTCATACGAGAACACATAATGAAAGAGAATGAAGATATATTACATTGCAAGATGGTACAAAATTCTTGTGTAGTTACAAAATGGAGGCAAATCTGCACTCTCATAGTATCTGTACAAAATGGAGGCATATCTGCACTCACATAGTTACATGCCTCTGTGTAATAAAATTGAGGCAATTTACAAAGTTTATACCAGGATCAGGAATCTAAAAACTTCTATAGATGAACCAACTGGTCTGCACTGAAGACATTTCGATGTGCATCAACTAACCACTGAATCTGGCCCTTGCAGTATGCTTTGACCAGCAGTTTCTTATCTGCTCCAATGTCCTGCTGGAATAATTCTTCAAGAACACCCAGGGAAATACTTGTATAACATTCTGCTCTAGTGTTATTCTTCAGTACAGCTAAAGTATCTTCAGCATGTGACACCTGTCTAAGTATTGGAAGCAAATAAACATCCAGAATTTCATCAGTTGGCTGACAGGTGAAAGTAGGCACCATGATGGAAGTAAATGGTGGGGACAGAAATGTCTTGTAAACCTCATCATCGCAATAATTACATTTTACGCCATACTCGAGGGAAATTTGCATATACCTTATGGAGTGGCTTCATAAAAATAGGATTAGAAGACTCCAAAGGATACTTGAAAGGCATCTCATCACGTAAACTACGGTCCCAAATGAAGATGAATTTGTCTTTCTTAGCGGGGACATAGGACATCAAGCACCTCATGAACATTAAATCTGTTCATAGAGGACCAAATGGCTAAGTCATACAAGAAGATGCTTCCTCCAAGAAAGCATGTACTCCCGGCCTGAATACAACTACTTTGTTAGTTGTTGATGATTTTAATAATTGAGGGTTTATCTTTTTAAGATCATCCCTCAATTGATTGCTTCTTCTAAAGGTCTTCACGAGAACGCCATTAAGATCTAGAATCAGCAATCTCTTTTGCCTAATAACAATTGGCAGTGCAGTGGAACTTGAAGCTACATTTACACTTTGTACTTCAGTGGACCTAACATTCACAACATTAATCAAGTGAATACACACCCAAATTCAAGTACAAATATTGAGATTAAATTAAAAAAGCACAAGACCTGGAAGTTAATTGGGATACATTTAAGTCCTCATCACTTTGGAGTACTTGGTCACTCCTAATTTAAGAATTCAAATTAAACAATCAGGAATGAATTATTCTGCTCAAGGGGATGTTGTTATTCCCCCTCATGGATTCAATCATTGCTGCAAGTTTTGTACCTTTATCTTGTACAGATAGTGCTGCAGCTTGTACATTTGGTGCAGGTTCTAGTATTGGCTGCTCTTCATGAACTTCTTTTGAACTTTCAAACCCTGCACCTGCAATATCAGCAAGGGTTGAGTTTATGTTGTCCATGACATCCTTCTCAACCTCTTCTTCATTGCCTTGCAAGTTCTGTTGCCCTGCATCATTCCCATCATTCTTTTGACCTCTCCCTCTCAAAGGATACTTTCTAGTAACCTTGGCTTTGGTCTGAACAGCTGCTTTGGCCTTGCCACCTCCTTTCTTTTTGCTAGTCTCTTCTTTATTCAATGTCTTCTTTTCCTTCCCTGTCTTCTTCACAACCACATCAGCTTTTTCTTCTTGATCTTGCTTCTGCTTCTTCCTGGTTGGAGTGTCTAAGACATACTCAATCTCCTCATCTGAAGCAGCCTTTGTTTCTTCCTGAAATTTACTGCCACTTCTTATCAGAATCATCCCTGACATGTCTCAACCTTCTTCTCTTCGTGCTAGTAGAAGGGGACTTCAATTGGTCAGATTGCACATCTACTACATCTTCAATTGCCGACACGTATTTGATCCCAAATCTGATTTCTGAAACTTAGGATCAAAGGAAGCAACCCGCTCAATCGCAAGCAGGAATGCTCAAGCCAAGCTCAACATAAAGGTCTTCAGGAACTAGGCATTCACATTTCAAACATTTGCCTTCCTTTAACAAGGCAGCACACATCATATGATATTCATGTGAGCAATCAAGAATTAAAGAAAGCTTGTACTTATCAGGAAATCCCAAACCACAAGCATTACAAAAATTTTGTAAAAAACCTGGAAGATTTCTCTTGATGGTGTTGATGCGAGAAAGTTGAATTCTTGATGTCTCCTAGACTGCCCAAGGTTTTTGCATATTCCTTGGTCGCCTTTGATGTCACCATCCGGTTGAATTAATTCTCGCCTCCAAATTTCCCTTCTTCAAAATCAGATCTCGGATCTCAGTGCATAATAATGACTCCATGGACTCTGCAAAGATACTCCTCAAACATTAACTTTCTCTCCAACTCCTTTATTTCCTGTTCTACTTCCCGTGTCATGAACATGCCCCTCTTTTCAACAAGCGGTGATTTCAATTGTTCCATGTTTGTGTCTTTTTCGGTTAGCCTTTTAAAAATTTTGTCATTTGACTTTTTCTTAATTTGCCGGGCTAACAACTATATCCCGCATTTCTTTTTCCATCCGAAGTTTTCTTGATCATAAGTTTTTCCAGATTCTCTGTCACTACTATGCAGATTCGGTTTCAAGTTTGTCCGATCAAGTTTACTACTTGCTACCTCTTTTGCTAAAACCGAGGCTTTGAATCAATTTCTTGTTTCTCTTTAAAACCACGAACTCGGCCTGCATATGCTGTAAACCATAACACATTGCACCATATGCAGCCCAATTGATTTGATGGCCTTGGGATCTTCAAGACCTTCTTGGCAATTTTTCCCAAGCAAATGCAAGGGCAAATTGCTTTCGACTTCATTGTTTGAAACCCCATCGGATAAAGAATCCTTAACAAACTGTCCAATTTGGCCTTGGATGTGGCTGAATAGCGGCAACTTTAGTGCCGACCGACTTGGAATTGAGGGGTTCTTGCCAAACCGATTCCCATTGTTCTTGTGTAACATTATTTGCCGACCAATTGAATACGCTCGAGGTCGCAAACCATGGTTTGAAAGGCCGTGTATCCTTTTGAAATCCTCAGCTGTAACTGCCTCCTCTACCATTGTAATCGATTCACGAATGTAAGTTCCGGATAATTGATCTATGATGTGAGCGGGAGAAAAACAGAGCAAAAGAAACACAAATTGGGATAAAAAAAAAGGAAGGTGCCTGGAAGCTAGGTGCATGCGGGAACCGAGGTCGAGATTGTGGGAGGTATAACTACGGGTTGCTAAGTGCTTGGAAGTGCTTTAGGTGCTAAGTGCTTTCGCGTTTTTTTGGGTAGCATTACCATATTTACACCCGTTTATGCTCTGCCTAATAGAATTGAAGAGTGCCGGACTTGGTTCTTGTACGAATTTGTGAGAAAGGAGGCCAAAACAAGGCTGTTGAGCGGCACACAGAAGACATCTCTTGGGGAAGAAATAAACAAGGTGTTCATGGCATAGTGTAATGGCAAAATAGTTGCTCCTTTGCTTCGTTGTGTGGAGGGATGGAACGGAGCTCCTGGTGCTTTGTAATAGCCTATCAATCCAATTCAACAATTTGATTCAATAAACAAAAAATTTTAAAGCTTCAAAAGACTAGCCTACTTACTCACACTAGGTTTTGTGAACTATTAATAATGCCAATTGTATTCAAATAAACTAGAAACTAATTCTACCCTAGCGTTGGGGAAACCTTTTCCCTTCTATCGAAAAATTTCCTATAGTTTTCTCACCCAATCGAAATTTATAAGTTTGAATCGGATCGTTCCTGTGAACAAAATTCACAACCGGATCCCATTTTACCAACACAAAGAGGACTCAAAGTATATTACAACCAATTCACTACAATTATTCACCAAGCACTCAATAGCTATAATATCAAATTAAAATAAAATCAAAATGCTATATTGAAGGAAATAATGATACTTAAGAATACAAACGGGTAAAAGCATGTTAGGGTGTACCACTTTTGGAACCTGCAAAAGTACATACACTAGGTACTTCTGAACTGGGTACTTTCTCATTTTTCTTTTCATTAAAACTAATACAAAAATCCAAAATAAAAGTCAAGGACATGGTAATATTCAAAGTTAAGGTAAAGATAATGCTATCGGAGACCAATATATATAAAAAAAGTTCTAAAACATACCTTATATTGAGATATTATACAGGTACCCAGTACCCATTCCTGGCTACCTTTTTAGGTACCTTTTTAGTCACTAAATAATACTTTTTAAGGGACACCCTAACATGCTTTTACCCAAACCTATATTATAATGTTTTGGCTTGTGTCCATTGTGCATCGCGCCCTAAATCTGACGGCTAAGACTTGATGTGGCAATCCGAGGGCTGGGAAGACACGTCAAAAAAAAACACTGTCCAGCGATGCCCGGATTGAAGCATGCCCTTGCCAAAAACCCAAGCCATGCTGCCTGTTCTGGAGATGGTTGGCAATGGCGGCCAAGCCCAAACCCAATTTGATGCCTTGCTGCCTGTTCTAGAGATGGACACTGCCCTTTTTTATGAAGGATCTTCTTTATGCAAAGATTTACTATACATGATATGGAATTCATGTACATTTTCTATGACAAGAAGGGGTTAAGATTAAGGAATTTGGCCAGTAAGCATACCAGAGTGTTTAAATTTTGATCTGAGCCGCCTTAAGAATGACATTAGTGGCAGCAGGATGATAGTTTTCTGTTTTGTTTGAGGCTAGTAGCATCATATGGAAGTGATGTTTGCTACAGATGAAACGGGATCTAAGGCTTGGAAAAATGAAAGTATTGTCCAGGGATACCCGGATTGATGCATGCCCTTGCCAGATGCAAGAGCAGCACTACACGAATATTTGCCCCTCAATCTTTGCGCTGGATCTAGGTTGTGGGCTATGTGTTCACTGTAAAACTCAGACATCACCATGATATCAAACATGGCTTCACTTCCTTAGCTGCAAACATGATAATTCACTTATTCAAGGCACCATCATAAGCATGCCTCTGCATTATGACCAGTTTGCCCTCTAAAAGATTGACATGTAGAAATATATGAGCATATGGCGGCTCTACAAGCAATCATGGCTCCTTGAAGTAGCATGGCGAACTACCTTGCTAAGCCAGTGGTTTCTTAACTAAAAGGTAGACTGTTTTCCTGCTCTTTATGGCAGTTTTTGTTAAACGTTAAGGTAAATTTATTTAGGTTTGATCATGCTAATTCAAGGTGGGAGCACTTATATCGCAAATAACTCTAATGCCCTATTTTCAGTAGCAACAATATGGTATTAGACATGGCTTGACTTCTTTGGCTGCATGTTTGTAAATATATATGGTTGAATGGTTCATGATCTTTGTTAGAGACATGCATTGCTTTGTCAGTGTTAGAGATCATATGCAGGCCATGATAGGAACTTTCTCTCCAGACCTACGTTTTCCACTGCATTTGTTGTTGGCTACAACTCCCCATTAAACTCATAAGCTTATGAGAAGAGATTATAGCCACGGCTGAGAAATATGTTGTAAGTATCTATTCTTATTTTGTATTGATATTCTTGTTGTGCTTTATAGATGCTTGGCTCATGTGTAGTTGTCGCTCTATGAACTTATGATACAGAGATTAGTCTAGGCTTTAGACTTAGGTAGAATATGTTATGAAATAGGTAGCTCTGTCATAAAAATATGTGTAAGTTGGTTTCAGGTCTTGCAGCTAAAGGTGGATTTGCTTAGCTGCGTGTCTTGCATGTCTTTTCAGCTATGATAAGCTAGGGTATGTTGCGTGGCATGGAATAATTTAAGGGCTAAACTTAGCTATTTAGCGATTTTTCAGCACATTTTCAAAAAATTTTGGCTAAAGTAAATGGAAAAAATTGGAAAAATAAAAATAATTTTAGCTTAACTTTTTCCGGGACTGCACCAACCGCGGAGCTCTTTAGCCAAACGCTAGAAAGTAAGAAAGTGAAATTTTGTATTGTTTAGCCAAACCATAGAAACTTTTAGAATGAATTTTGGGCTAGTGTAGCTAACATCATTCTAGTTTATATGAAATATATGAATAGTTGTTTAGTTTCTAGCATTATGAATTAATTTGAGTCCTAGGCTTTGCTAATTAGCATTATGCTAAAATGTTTTCACATAGAAAATGACTAAAATAAGTGGAAACAATTGAAAAAAAGTATATTAATTTGGCTTAATATATTTTGTTGGCCGCAACATAGAAATTTTTGGGATGATGTTTGGGTTAGTTTAGCTAAACGCTAGAAACTATGAGAGGAAAAACGTGTAGAGTTTAGCTAAACCACAGAAAGTTTTGGGCTTAATATCAAGCAAGTTTAGCTAAAGTCATTCTAGCTAATCAGAAATATGCGATTAGTAATTTATTCCCTGTTGCGTGGCAGTTTTTTAATCCTTTTAACCTGGGGTCTTACCACTGGAATGATGGCCAAATAGAGCTCTGTGTGGTGTGGTTTTGCTCCTTAAAAGCAGATGCCCTTGTTCTTGATGCATGAACCTTGTTCGCCCAATTCTCAGAGCTTGTCAACGATTACTACAACAATGGATTGCCTTCAAATCTCAGCAGAAGACCTAATCCCAGCTTAGACTATGGCATGAAAGGAGTCGAAATTGCCATGGCTTCTTACACCTCCGAGCTCCAATTCCTTGCAAACCCGGTCACGAATCATGTGCAAAGTGCAGAGCAACATAATCAAGATGTAAATTCTCTTGGCTTAATCTCTGCTAGGAAGACCGAAGAGGCTGTTGAGATCTTGAAGCTCATGAGCTCCACTTTCCTCGTCGCCCTTTGCCAGGCAGTCGATCTGCGACATCTTGAAGAGATTATGCAGTCTACTGTCAAGCAGATTGTGGCTAGAGTTGCAAAAAAAAGACCCTTTTGGTAACAGGGGAACTGTCTCCTCTCATATTCTGCGAGAAGGATCTTCTCCAAATTGTGGACCATCAGCATGTGTTTAGCTACATTGATGATGCTGCCAATGCTTCCTATCCTCTCATCCAGGAGCTCAGAAAGGTTCTAGTCCAGTTTGAATTGAAGAATGCAAAAACAGCATCAGATGCTTCCCTCTTTGCCAAAATTCAAAACTTTGAGCAAGAATTGGCGAGGGAGCTGACAAAGGAGATTCCTGAAGCAAGGGAGAAATATGACAAGGGCATTCATGCTCTGCCTAATAGAATTAAAGAGTGTCGGACTTGGCTCTTGTACGAATTTGTGAGAAAGGAGGCTGGAACAAATTTCTTGCACGAAATTTGTATGCAATGCTGTGTAATTTTTTGGGTAGTTTCGCACTCCCTAAAAAGAACTTTAGATGGTACACCCTAGCATGCTTTCACCCCTGTCAAGAATGTTTATGATCTATTATAATTAGGTTTGTCTGAACAACTTCTTGTTTCCCGGTCCTTGGGCCTCAATTTGGCTGATGATTATCTAGAGTTGGACTCCTAGATTTCAGTTCTCCTAATGGTATATTTTTGTGTCTCTATCTCAGCAATGTTCCTATTGGTTTTCAAAGAGATGCCCATGAGGGTTTTATCCATTGTTAATCTTTCATTTCTGCAAGATTACTGACCGGGTTAGAAAAACCCCGCCCTGAAGGGTTTTCGAGGAAAAAATCGTGGCAGCAATAAGACTTCTGACAAACTGTACAAGTGAGGGTCTCATACTTTAGATTTTTAAAGAGTTCTATGACACTCAATTACATTGTTTATTGGGTTCAACCTCTTCCCTTGAGATGGTCGAAGTTTTTATCATCCTTACCTGTAAATTAGCATTATAGAAAAGATCATTTGCGTGCAGGCCTGAAGCAAACAATAGGTCCTATCCATGCATACAATATTATGATATATATTAAGTAAATTCAAATATAGAAAGGTTTAGTATACCGGGAAGGATGCCTTATACTACTGAGTTCAAGTTTAATTATCATAAATCTTTGCTGAGAAATCATGCTGCTTAATGTCATACTGCTTAATATTATAAATACATTTCAAATTTGGTGCTCTTGCTTTCCTTTGAATCTCCTCCTACATGGACCCAAAGTAGAGGATCTTACATTCCAAGGCAGTAAGATCCTCTACTTTTGCACCATTCAGACTAGAAATCTTTGCATCCAAGTGACTCTTTATAGCTTTGGGTCCTCATTTTCTCCTACTGCTATAACATCTGAAGTTCCTAATCCATCAGAAATTTCAGCAGCAAGTCTTTTGCCTAGATTGGCAGCTCTAGCTTTTGGAGCCATGGCTGAAGGAAGGAAGGAAGGTATTTTTATCGTCCACGGAGACCAATCGGTCTATGTGACCCAATACAAAACCGCAGCAAGCGGATTACTACCCGGATTAAACCCCCCCCGAAGGGTTTTCGAGGGAAAAACCGTGGCAGCAATCAGCCTGCTGACAAACTGTTCCAATATACGAAATGCAAAAACATACCAATATATACACTCATGTACAGGTACCCATAGTGCACGATCGGTGGCGACCAACCGGGAACAAAAGGTGGGCTCGCAGAATCCGATTACCTCACGCATATACGACCCTAGAAACGCATCTTGGCGGTGTGTTCATCGGCAAATGTAGGGGCAAGTCCGCCGTGCTAAAGGAGCGTATCGGCCCGGATCCGACCGAATCTGTGCAACTCACGGAAAGTGTGAGACTCATCCTCAATGGCACCCGTTTGACAAAGAGCCGCGAGCTTTGTCTGGCGGGGCTCCCAATCCACCTGCCGATCTCGATCTCGCGGAGATGGTGGGCACCTGCGGCGGAAATAGAGGCAATGAGTGCGCTTTTCGGGGCGGTTGGGAATGCGGTAGAGCTGCGGGCCCAGAGCCAAGCGGGGTTGATGTGCTCCTTGTAATGGGCGTTTTGACCTGCTTCTAGAGCGTTGGGGTCCCGAGCTTGCCAAGGAAGCAAGCATCCGGGTATTCCACAGGCGTCATGATCGGCCTTTGTGTCCACCGGCACACATACATTGCTCTACCGCGTTCCATCTGGCGAACCAGCGATCTCGGCTGCGGGCCCATTGCCATAGCATAAGCCAAAAGCGGAGCCAGAGCATCACCCATATTAACCACTTTCTGAAAATAGACGATATGTCTATCAAGGGCTGCCTGGCGGCAAGAATCCGATTTCTGTAGAGAGAAACCGATAGGGGATGAAGGTTTCACCCAAGTGCCCGTGCCAAAAATGCCTTACGCTTTTTGCTCCAAGTCATTCCGTGTCGCCAAAGAGACGACCGGCCCCAAACATCTACCCCATGAAGGGACGGGCTCGACCGGTTTTCAAAGCAGATGTGATTTGATGGCCCCAATCATAGAGCTCACGCACGGTGGCTTGTTGTTTACGCATGGTATAAAACGCTTTCCGGCCTGCTTTGTCACCCATAGCGGATGGGCGTCTCCCAACAGGCGAGGAGGGGAACTCCACCCCTAGGTACTTTCGTGGGTGGGCGTGACCTCCACAGTCGCCCCTCGATATGTGAGTGCGGGGAGGGGTGGGGTGGCGTGAAGAGGATATGAGAACCACCGGTCTTGGCAGATTCACGCCGCATGTCGTAGCTCCCGAGAATGTGTCTAGGGCATCAAATGAGACCGCATAGCCGGGGTGTGGGCGGAAGGTCAACATCGTCCGCATAGATGAGTTGGCGGGTGCAAAAGGCGTATGCCATTCCCCATGCTCGATGAAGCCGGGGCTCTAAGCTGGTCAATGTAGAGGCCAAAAGTGTTGGTGAGAGGGGCCAGCCCTGCCGCGGACCTCGATACTCGGGTGAATACTTGGCCCGTCGGTGCATCACGCCAAAACAACTCTCATCTGACTGTATATGGCATTACGCGCAGGGCAGCGGCGGCCCTAGTTGACGATCTAGCCTGACTTTTCAGGGGGACCGTATCAAAAGCCCGTGAAGTCCACAAAGCGACAATACAAGTCCTGCCGATGGTTTCGGCTGTCTTCAATCAGTGCCCGTAGTGTAAAGATATGGTCAATCGTTGAGTGGCGGGGTCTAAAGCCTGCTTGTGTGAGGGCTCGCACACCCGCTGCCTCTGCCCAGCGGGTCAACTGCTGCTCGAGAATGCCAGCCAACAGTTTGGCAAATACTGAACTGACATGATCGTCCTGTAATTGGCCGGACAGTGGGGGTCGCCCGCCTTGTGAATGGGGACAACCTTGCTTGTGGTCCATTGTCGGGGGAAACCTTCCTGCAATGCTTTGTTGAACATGGTAGTGAGGATCGGCACCATTAGAGGAAATTTGAGATCTCATTTCATCCCCATAAGAATCCTCCAATGGAATGGCTACCCTCTATTAACTGCAATTAATGCAGCACCAACAACTTCATTGTTGTTGTTTTTCCCCATAACTTTTGATCCACTTGTCAAAATGTTGCGGCGTTTGTTGCATTAGATGCGGAATGAAAAGATCTTTCCAATGATATATGGTTATGATGTATTTCAATATGGTCAGATGCGTTAACCTTAAAAAAATATAATTTTTTGCTTATTTCTTATATATTTGTATCGTAAAAGATGTATGAATGGGTTATCACTAGATAGATCTTGTGAAGACGAACCCATCGCTACAAAAAGTTTTTGAATCGGAGTTCTGGATCAAAAGTTATAATGAAATTTGATACTACAGAAGTTAGTTGCAACTGCATTAATTACAGGCTGCCACATAATACTGGAATAAGATATACTGGAGCTCTTCTCTTATTGGACAGTTTAAAAAGCTGACATGGCATTTTAAGCATCCCTTAATGGGACAAAATGTGATCTCGTTTTTCCTCTAATGCAGCGGCTGCCCTGTCCATTTGAGTAACTCGGCCTGCATACCGTCGAGGTCAGCTGCCTTCCCATTAGCCAGCCGTTGCAAGGCCCTCCACAACATCCTCCTCCGCGAGAACCAATGGGGGGCCATCCTGTGGGGGTATGGGCGTACGCGTCCCTGGTGGGTCATAGAGCTGCTGCAAGTACTGCTCCCACTGCCCGGGTGTGATGTCCCCTGTAGGCTGGGCTGGCCTTCGAAGCACTCTGCGCGAAAAGGTTCGAGGATGAGTGTCCAACAGGCCGAACATCTCCCCCTGGTGCCTGGCAAGGTACCGCGCCTTTGTCTCCTTCAGATGGGCGCGATACTGTGTGGTGGCCTGCAAGCGGGGAAACACAAAACGTGGAACTTTGACGCTCAAAAAATGGAGAGGGAAAAGATGCACGCAGGCTTATGAGAAAGAAATGGAAGTGGGCAACTAAAGAGGACTCGTGCCAAGTAGGACAAACTAATTCAATAAAATAATCACCTAGTAGTTCAAGAACTGTATTTACCCCGGAGTAGTAGAGCGGAAGTTTGCCATTTGGCGGGACTTCTTCGGTGTTGTAGATGGTGATGGTCGGTTTGTACAGCAGTAGAGTTGCAGTTTTTCTGTGAGTTTGTTGTGGAGTGGCGGGGTATCGCTGTCTCTTTGGGGCAGTTCTCCTTCCTCCTCACTTGCTATGTAACATTACCATTCTTTTAATATATTGATGACACAGTTCTTCCAAAAAAAAAAAAAAGAACTGTATTTACCTTCTAATCTTGTAGAAGCGACAGTAAATCTCATTAGTATGGAAAGTATTTATGGCAAAGTTAGTTGCATCATAAACCTTAGAGTCCTAACCTTTCTTAAGAGTACACGTTCTAGCATTTCCAGCATGGATGGATTAACGGAATGATGGCAAAATTAATTTCTCATCTCTGATATGTATTTTCAAGAATTTCCATTTTTTCTCTATTGTCAATGTAGCTCTGCAACATCAACATTCCATGGGCTTGCCATTGTACAAAGACATAATACAAAATATCTCATTTCATTTCTCTCTCGATGTGCATAACCATATTGCCCTCTTTTATTGCTTGTGCATGCATGTATGTATATAAAATATATAGATATTCATCTTGGCTTCTCACCTGGTTCTTGGCTTCAAAGATCTTGCCCGATTTCTTTCGAGCCTTGTATTCTTAGCGGTGAGCTTCAAAGATTTTTGCAGGCAAAGCTCCCCTATTTCTCAAATCTTCTATTTCTCAGGCAAATCTTCCCTATTTTGCAGGGCACTCAGAGCTTCCCTATTTTCTTGAGACAAAACTTCTAAGCTCCCTTATTTCAATTTTCTAGCGGAATGGAGGTTGGTCCTCCATTCCCGGTTTTGCAGGTGAGCCGCTCCGGGCTAACGCCAGCCATGGGACCCCACTTGCAATAATGGGAATGGAGGTTAACCTCCATTCCCACATACAAACAAGTTTGTCATAGATGCAATTCATTAACTCTCAACAACAGTTAGACATCTCCACTTGCTATCTGAAGAACCTATGTTAGCGTACACCTATTGATTGACTTGTTGAAGTAGTTCCTCATTGTGCTATACAACGTGATAAATTATATTTCTGCTTTCCAGTGGTATCTTTAACATCATATACTTTTGCATGGACTATCTTATACACAAGGTGGCAATTTGCACTAAGTCGAACAAAAGAACTGTTCTTTCCATATCCCCTTCATCTCGAGACCTGCTAGAAATCCTTGGCAAGTGCTTTATATCATTCAACATTCACATGTAAGGAAAGCACCAAGAAATACCCTAAAGAAGCACGTTTTCTTATAATGACAATTCAATAGCCTATATCAAATCCCAATTATTTTTCAAGGTTAAAATGGTCATATTGTCCATGAGTGGTCAATCCACAACAATGGTCTTAATAGAAATGGTCTCTTGATTTGGAATAGCACATGGTAGAAAATTGCAATTCCAACCTCTGGTCTTAAAAGGCACGTGCTCTTTGGCATCTGTATAAATAACAAGAGACATTTGAAGTTCAACACCAAATCAACAGCAAACCGCTAAGAGGTCTGATACGCCATAGCCAATCCAATACAACAGCATCTGATTCCTTCTATTCTGCTCGGCTATGGCTTATCCTCAAGATCTCGCTTCTGTTGGTTTGTGCAAAATGCCAGGGTCGAAGACCCCCTCAAATGGGCCAAATCTGTTGAATACAAAAAAAAAAAAAAGCCCACTTTGAAGAAGTGAAGGATATGGTGGAGGAGTATTCAAGTTCGCCAGAGGTTTGGATCAGAGGCCAAACTCTAACTGTGGCACAAGTTGCAGCAGTAGCCAGAAGATCAGACGTGAAGGTCAGTCTGGATGAAGAAATTGCAAAGGAAAGGGTGGATGAGAGCTCCAATTGGGTTCTCAACAATGTGATGAAGGGCACTGATACATATGGAGTCACCACCGGATTTGGAGCCACATCTCACCGCCGGACTAATCAAGGGGTGGAGCTTCAGAAGGAATTGATCAGATTTTTGAATGCCGGAGTGTTTGGAAAGGGCAATGCAAATACTCTGCCCTGTTCTACGGCCAGAGCAGCAATGTTGGTGCGGACCAATACTCTGTTGCAGGGCTATTCCGGCATCAGATGGAAGATTTTAGATTCTATGTGCAAGCTCCTCAATGCCGGAATTACTCCTCTGCTTCCTCTCAGAGGCACAATCACTGCTTCCGGTGATCTGGTTCCCCTGTCTTACATAGCAGGCCTTTTAACAGCTCGCCCCAATTCCAAGGCCATGAGAAAGGAAGGAGAATTTTTTGGTGCAGAAGAAGCTTTGAAGCTCGCCGGAATTGAAGAGCCGTTTGTGCTGCAACCCAAGGAAGGACTTGCTCTTGTAAATGGCACGTCTGTTGGAGCAGCTCTGGCATCCATAGTCTGCTACGATGCCAACATTTTGGCTGTTTTAGCCGAAGTAATCTCTGCGTTCTTTTGTGAAGTAATGCAAGGGAAGCCGGAATACACTGATCCTCTCACCCACAGATTGAAGCATCACCCTGGGCAGATCGAAGCTGCTGCAATTCAGGAATTTGTGTTAGACGGCAGCTCTTACATGAAAGCCGCTGCAAAATTGCACGAAACAGACCCCCTCAGCAAACCCAAACAGGACAGGTATGCTCTTAGAACTTCGCCACAGTGGCTTGGTCCCCAAATCGAAGTAATCAGAGCTGCTACACATTCAATTGAGAGGGAGATCAATTCCGTCAATGATAACCCAATCATTGACGTGAGCAGAGATAAGGCCCTTCATGGAGGAAATTTTCAAGGCACCCCAATTGGGGTTTCTATGGATAACGCCCGTCTGGCCATAGCTGCAATTGGGAAGCTCATGTTCGCCCAATTCTCAGAGCTTGTCAACGATTACTACAACAATGGATTGCCTTCAAATCTCAGCGGAGGACCTAATCCCAGCTTAGATTATGGCATGAAAGGGGCCGAAATTGCCATGGCATCTTACACCTCCGAGCTCCAATTCCTTGCAAATCCCGTCACGAATCATGTGCAGAGTGCAGAGCAGCATAATCAGGATGTAAATTCTCTTGGCTTGATCTCTGCCTGGAAGACCGAGGAGGCTGTTGAGATCTTGAAGCTTATGAGCTCCACTTTTCTCGTCGCCCTTTGCCAGGCAGTCGATTTGTGACACCATGAAGAGATTATGCAGTCTACTGTCAAGCAGATCGTGGCCAGAGTGGCAAAGAAGACCCTTTTGGTGGATGAAACAGGGGAACTGTCTCCTCTCAGATTCTGCGAGAAGGATCTTCTCCGAATTGTGGACCATCAACATGTGTTTAGCTACATCGATGATGCTGCCAATTCTTCCTATCCTCTCATCCAGGAGCTCAGAAAGGTTCTGGTCCAATTTGGATTGAAGAATGCAGAAACAGCAGCAGCAGATGCTTCTCTCTTTGCCAAAATTCAAAACTTTGAGCAAGAATTGGCGAGGGAGCTCACAGAGGAGATTCCTGCAGCAAGGGAGAAATATGACAAGGGCATTCATGCTCTGCCTAACAGAATTGAAGAGTGTAGGACTTGGTTCTTGTACGAATTTGTGAGAAAGGAGGCCGGAACAAGGCTGTTGAGTGGCACACAGAAGACATCTCCTGGAGAAGAAATAAACAAGGTGTTCATGGCATTGTGTGATGGCAAAATAGTTGCTCCTTTGCTTCGTTGTGTGGAGGGATGGAACGGAGCTCCTGGGGTTTTGTAATAGCCTATCAATCCAATTCAACAATTTGATTCAATAAACCAAAAATTTTAAAGCTTCAAAAGACTATTTACTCACACTAGGTTTTGTGAAGCTCGGGGCATATGCCCCACTGAGCATAAGCCTATATAATTGGACACTGAAAGCAATTGAAAAGTGTTCAAGAATGGATATTATCTTCTTCTTTATCTTCACATGCTTCAAGGACTGCTGAGAACAACAAAACCAGAGGATTAAGATTAAAGGAAACCTTTATGGTAGTTATCTAGCCTTGTTACATTACCTAGGCCTTGTATTCTACTCTATGTAAGTAGGTGTGACATTAAATTGGACAAACATGTAGCTGTTCTAAGTTCTACCATTTGCAAATAATGATTGAAATAGCAAACCTTTCACAGCTGAACAAAGAAAACATTTACCACATAAAGATTCAAACATGCATTGCAGTGTCAAAGGAAATGAATTGGCAGCAAGCAGCAATCGAATGCATAAGTGTGTCAACAATACAACTCTTCAATCTTGCAGATGCGGGGAGAAACCTTTGTTTTGGTGTAGTTCCATGAACATTTTTGTACAGTTATAAAAATAAATAGCTTACCAATTATTTGCTAGATTATACCATCACAAGCCTACAAGAATGGTAGCACTTAGAAAATAATAAAAATTTTGTAGGCCAAAGAAATTTATGGAATATGGTTATGGGATAGTCAAAGTTGCTTTTGGAGATATTTGTAGATATTCGGGTGGTTAACTAGCTCGCTCCTTGTCCGATTGACCCCATGCTTTGTTTCATAAGTTACTACTAGATTTTCTTGACATAGACAATCTTCCAACACCAATGAAGGTCTATCAAAAATGTCAATGAAAACGAGGAGGCCAGGTCATTCAACTTAGTTCCTACCTAATCCTTCTCTTTTTCCACATGATAAGACAAAAAAAGTAAGGCAAGAGAGGGAAGGCACAGAAGTAACCCCACTTTATGATCAATTTATGATCATGTTTCATTCAATTGTACATTGTTTATATGATTTTCATTCTCAATTTTTGTAGAAACCGCTTTGAAGCATTCATATTTTTGAAAGCATAAGATGATGTCAGAGTTGTTTTCTCTTTAAGGACTGCTTATGTTTTTCCTTTACTGTTTGCTTTCTTCTTCTAGATACTTTCATGGTTACCCCTTTCGAGATCAGATGAGATGGTCCAAGAAGAGGATCTGACTTCCGTTTATTATCATTATCACCTCCAATGAAGGATTGCTTCATGATGGGGCATCTTTATCATGAAAATTGGTCAAGCCAGATGCTTTGGCTGGCATGCAAGTTTAGACACCTAATCTTAAAGGAGATGAATGGACGTAGTTGAGAGGCTCCAACCGCATTTGTCTCTGATGATGGGAAGTAAATCGTCAATGCCTCGTGCCATGATGTTGACCTCCTGATTTGGATTCATCAGACACGAATAAGAGAAGGGTCCTTAACTGATCTCCAGGACACTTTGGATGAAGGGAGAGAAAGAAATAAAGTAATTATTAAAATCTACGAAAGACCCTAGTGTCTATGAGACCAAATAGATACGCTATTTCTTCAGCAATAGCAACAAAACAGACAGTAGTGATCTGCATCCTAGATCTTAATCTTCTTGGAACAATATCTTTTGGAGCTATCTGGCCTTCTCCTTAGCTTTTCTGGCTTTTCATGATTTCGTTTTCATGCTACTTTCAAATGAATCGTAAAAGGTTGTAAGTACTGTTTGCTTTAAACCTGATATGGAAGAATTTGCCACACTCTAAACTTCAAGTTATTACTAATGTTGAACACTTTGGTTGCTCAAAGAAATGAGAGTACTTTATGGCCTATGCCAAGTTTTAAACCTCAATCTGTCCATTGAGCCTTGGATCTGAATGTGTCTATAAGGAGACCTGGTTGGTAACAAGAAGTGCTTCTCAGATATGACGATCAAAGTTTTCTCCTGCATGCAACAGGTATGGTATCATTGTGCACATGAATGGCTCAAGGAGGAATGTCAGACTGTATCAAAGAAAGATTTCTGGCGTATGTATTCAATGCCAAAAAGGCCATAGAAAGTGCTTCGACAAAAACTGCATGCCAAAGATGAACAATTGCACTTAAACTTGTAGTTAATAAATAAAGAACTATGGTAAGAAACTGAAACATCATAAGCATATTCAGTTTAATGAGGTAAATATCCCATTCGAGTCAGTTGAGAATCGACTTCCAACATCCAAAGGCACAATTAAGAAGATAACTTATTCACAAATGGTCGTTGGAAGCTGGAAAAAGTGACAATTTTGTTTTCTGCACAGTCCCTTTCTCTTGGGCAGTGAAGTTATAAAAGTATGGCGCCAGAATAAATTAATCAATATGATTCCATGACAATTTCTATCCGTTAACAAATCTCCTTTCAATACAATAATACAACATTCCCATTCCTGGAGGATCTGTGTGAGCTGCAGTTGTCTTGCTCATATGACAACACAAGAACATGTCCAAGCTGACTGCTATTTACTGAGAAGATTGTCAACCTTAGCTACCTGCTCTTTAAGTGATGAGAATGTTCTTGAATTACTAAATATCCTTTTGGTCTTTACATCATGAGAATGTCCTTGCCGATCTTTACATCATAATAAAGCCTTTGGAAATTGCCCCTTCCCTAATGCAACAAAGCGTAGCCCTTAGAAATCTTGTTTACGATGCTATTTTGAAAGAGAACAAGGAGCCCTAGAAGTCCACTCAAAGATAAGTGTAAGCAAAGGCATTTTCTAACTTAATGGCTTGCCCAATTTTCCGTTTCTCATATTGTGCTATCTCTCGATCAACAAGTTCCAACGGAAGTTGTTCAAAGGTCTTGCATGAAAATGCTTCCTCAATATCACTCTCGTGAGTGAAGATAATATCCACCGTAAGAATATTCTATCAACATCACCACATCGAAGCCAATGGGAATGGGTCACCATTTTACTATGCTCTTGAAGGCAAGATATGGCTGTAGCAAATCAGTCTTTAGCACATCTTTAGTATGCTCAATTTGGTCATGTTTGGAGGCAAGACACTTTCTATTCTTAGAGCCATTTGGCATGAGTTTGGGCTGAAAAAGGGTCACATTGGACACACGAGACAACTTTTGTCTTGTCCAAAAAGGAAGGTGAAGGGACTCGAGCATCTTTTTTGAGCATGGATTTTATTTCGCAATTCATCACCTCATCCAACCTATTTGGCTTTGACATCCATCCCAAATCTGATAGATCAAGCCATGCCCACAATTATAGCAAGATCGAAACTTTGCCCACATCCAATACTACAGAGCATATTATAGTCACGGATTTCAAAAAACATCATGAAGAATCTACTCTTAATCACACTATGCTTGCCGTTGGTAAAGAACACATGATCCATTTCCCAAACAATGGTTGCCAAAACTACTCGAGAAAGATACTCGTTAAATCTTTGTAGATATACTCTCTCTCCGCTATTTGACATGATGTCTTCTCGCAATTATTTCTTAGCTCCAAATGGGTCATGGCTTTATAGTAAGTCTTGTTAGACATGATTTGGATAAAATGGGGCAAATGATTGGTTCCGAGGATCCGCACGATAGGAGCATACAGAGCAAAACCTGCAGTGATGTTTTGATCCTATCATGACAATCAACTTTGCGTAACGCAACTTCTCTTTGTTGTATGAAAGATCGACCCCAAACTCGAAAGAGAGATCAGAGGGTTCCATATCCACGAAGGGAAAAGTTTAGACCTTGAATTCATGGTATTGTTTAGCCATCTAAACAAATGCTTTATTGATATTACCTGCAATTCTGCTTCTGTGCAATTTGTGCAATTGGGTTCATTTACCTTCTTGTGACATGCATCTGTGTTTGTGTACTTACTCCTAGTTCGCGATATAGGTCACACCTTACCCTTGCTATTTAAATAATAGTCTATTTTTGCATAGCATGGGTTTTACTTTTGAGTTCATCACCTCGTTCAAACCATATGGCTTTGGCATTCATCCCAAATCTAATAGCAAGCCATGCCCACAACAGTAACATGATACTTTCTCCATGAAATAGCAAACCTTTCACAGCTGAACAAAGAAAACATTTACCACACTAAAGATTCAAACATGCATTGCGATTGTCAAAGGAAATGAATTGGCGTGCAAAGAATCGAATGCATAAGTGTGTCAACAATACAACTCTTCAATCTGCAGATGCGAAGAAACCCTTGTTTTACGGTGTAGTTCCATGAACATTTCGCGATTTGCACGCGCGGTAAATAGCTTACCAATTCTTTGCTAGATTATACCATCACAAGCCTACAAGAATGGTAGCACTTAGAAAATAATAAAAATTTTGTAGGCCAAAGAAATTTATGGAATATGGTTATGGGATAGTCAAAGTTGCTTCGAGATATTTGTAGATGCACTTTCGGTGGTTAACTATCTGCTCCTTGTCTGATTGACCCCATGTTTTGTTTCATAAGTTACTACTAGATTTTCTTGACATAGACAATCTTCCAACACCAATGAAGGTCTATGCGCATGTCCAGACGAGGAGGCCAGGTCATTCAACTTAGTTCCTACCTAATCCTTCTCTTTTTCCACATGATAAGACAAAAAAAGTAAGGCAAGAGAGGGAAGGCACAGAAGTAACCCCACTTTATGATCAATTTATGATCACGTTTCATTCCAGCCGTACATTGTTTATATGATTTTCATTCTCAATTTCAGTAGGAGACTGCTCTGAAGCATTCATAGGCTGGAAGCATAAGATGATGTCAGAGTTGTTTTCTCTTTTAAAGGACTGCTTATGTTTTTCCTTTACTGTTTGCTTTCTTCTTCTAGGCACTTTCATGGTTACCCCTTTTGAGATCAGATGAGATGGTCCAAGAAGAGTATCTGACTTCCGTTTATTACCATTATCACCTCCAATGAGCTCAGAAAGGTTCTGGTCCAGTTTGGATTGAAGAATGCAAAAACAGCAGCAGATGCTTCTCTCTTTGCCAAAATTCAAAACTTTGAGCAAGAATTGGCGAGGGAGCTGACAGAGGAGATTCTTGCAGCAAGGGAGAAATATGACAAGGGCATTCATGCTCATGCCCAATAGAATTGAAGAGAATGGGACTTGGTTCATGCAATTTTTGAGAAAGGAGGCGGAACAAAGGTGCGGGCAAGATATCTGGGGGAAGAAATAAACAAGGTGTTTATGGCATTGTGTGATGGCAAAATTGTTGCTCCTTTTGCTTCGTTGTGTGGAGGGATAGAACGGAGCTCACGGGGTTTTGTAATAGCCTATCAATCCAATTCAACAATTTGATTCAATAAACAAAAAATTTTAAAGCTTCAAAAAAGACTATTTACTCACACTAGGTTTTGTGAAGCTTGGGGCATGTCTATATGCCCGACCGAGCATAAGCCTATATAATTGGACACCGAAAGCAATTGAAAAGTGTTCAAGAATGGATATTATCTTCTTCTTTATCTTCACATGCTTCAAGAGAAGCTGAGAACAACAAAACCGGAGGATTAAGATTAAAGGAAACCTTTATGGTAGATATCTAGCCTTGTTACATTACACGGGCCTTGTATTCTACTCTATGTAAGTAGGTGTGACATTAAATTGGACAAACATGTAGCTGTTCTAAGTTCTACCATTTGCGAATAATGATTGAAATAGCAAACCTTTCACAACTGAACAAAGAAAACATTTACCACATAAACATTCAAACATGCATTGCGGTGTCAAAGGAAATGAATTGGCGACAAAGAATCGAATGCATAAGTGTGTCAACAATACAACTCTTTAATTTGCAGATGCGGGAGAAACCCTTGTTTCGGGTGTAGTTCCATGAACATTTGCATTACACCGCGACAAGAAATAGCTTACAAATGACCGCTAGATTATACCATCACAAGCCTACAAGAATGGTAGCACTTAGAAAATAATAAAAATTTTGTAAGCCAAAGAAATTTATGGAATATGGTTATGGGACAGTCAAAGTTGCACCGGAGATATTTGTAGATGCACTCAGGTGGTTAACTATCTGCTCCTTGTCTGATTGACCCCATGCTTTGTTTCATAAGTTACTACTAGATTTCCTTGACATTGACAATCTTCCAACACTAATGAAGGTCTATGCGCATGTCCAGACGAGGAGGCCAAGTCATTCAACTTAGTTCCTACCTAATCCTTCTCTTTTTCCACATGATAAGACAAAAAAGTAAAGCAAGAGAGGGAAGGCACAGAAGTAACCCCACTTTATGATCAATTTATGATCATGTTTCATTCCAGCCGTACATTGTTTTCTAGTATTTTTTCCTATATGATTTTCATTCTCAATTTGGTAGAGGAGCGCTCTGAAGCATTCATAATTTTGGAAGCATAAGATGATGTCGAGTTGTTTTCTTTTTAAAGGATCGCTTATGTTTTTCCTTTACTGTTTGCTTTCTTCTTCTAGGCACTTTCATGGTTACCCCTTTTGAGATCAGATGAGATGGTCCAAGAAGAGTATCTGACTTCCGTTTATTATCATTATCACCTCCAATGAAGGATTGCTTCATGATGGGGCATCTTTATCATGAAAATTGGTCAAGCCAGATGCTTTGGCTGGCATGCAAGTTTAGACACCTAATCTTAAAGGAGATGAATGGACGTAGTTGGAGAGGCTCCAACTACTGTTGTCTACAGTGATGGGAAGTAAATCGTCAATGCCTCGTGCCATGATGCTGACCTCCTGATTTGGATTCATCAGACACGAATAAGAGAAGGGTCCTTAACTGATCTCCAGGACACTTTGGATGAAGGGAAAGAAAGAAATAAAGTAATTATTAAAATCTACGAAAGACCCTAGTGTCTATGAGACCAAATAGATACGCTATTTCTTCAAAGAATAACAACAAAAAATGCGGTAGTGATGCATCCTAGATCTTAATCTTCTTGGAACAATATCTTTTGGAGCTATCGGCATTCTCCTTAGCTTTTTACGGCTTTTCATGATTTCGTTTTCATGCTACTTCATAATAGATCTGAGAAAAGGTTGTGGTACTGATTTGCTTTAAACCTGATATGGAAGAATTTGCCACACTCTAAACTTCAAGTTATTACTAATGTTGAACATTTTGGTTGCTTTAAACCTCAATCTGTCCATTGAGCCTTGGATCTGAATGTGTCTATAAGGAGACCTGGTTGGTAACAAGAAGTGCTTCCCAGGTATGACGATCAAAGTTTCCCCTGCATGCAACAGGTATGGTATCATTGTGCACATGAGAAATTGGTATCATTGTGCACAGGAGAAATTGGACCCTGGTTAAGTTGATCTTGAATAGTGCCCATATGACAGTTCTTTAAACCTTTGCAAGTGCAAAACTCCACTGCTTCATGGCGATAATACACGGTTAAGGTGAGTGGAATCATGATGATGTGGCAATCATACTCTCCAGAATGCTAAAACTTCAACCTGAACTGTATGTGCACGTTCAGCACTTAGTAGGTGTTATTAGTGCTATTAGCAGACTGCCAGCTTGGCTGTTGGCATTTTGTTTAGTCAAGCATTTGAAGGGTTTGTTTATTAAGGCAGCCTCTTCTACTTTTAAATGGATCTATCTGAGTGATTCGAAGCCTTTCCATCTTGATTTTGTAGTTTTTTCTCTTGGTTAACTAAATTCTCTTATCAATTTACGCAAGGAAATCGTGCAATGTGATTATTTATAACAGAGCAGGGAGTCGGTAACATGTCTCTCTTGGCACAAGATTAATTTCTCTTTTCTTTTCCTTTTCTAGTTCATCATTGGGAAGCAAAGTATGGGCACGAATTATACTTGATTATGCTTAATCTTGTTTTCCTTGTCTTATTAGAGCAATCTCCGTCAGCATGTGTTTAGCTACATCGATGATGCTGCCAATGCTTCCTATCCTCTCATCCAGGAGCTCAGAAAGGTTCTGGTCCAGTTTGGATTGAAGAATGCAAAAACAGCAGCAGATGCTTCTCTCTTTGCCAAAATTCAAAACTTTGAGCAAGAATTGGCGAGGGAGCTCACAGAGGAGATTCCTGCAGCAAGGGAGAAATATGACAAGGGCATTCATGCGCTGCCTAATAGAATTGAAGAGTGCCGGACTTGGTTCTTGTATGAATTTGTGAGAAAGGAGGCTGGAACAAGGCTGTTGAGCGGCACACAAAAGACATCTCCTGGGGAAGAAATAAACAAGGTGTTCATGGCATTGTGTGATGGCAAAATAGTTGCTCCTTTGCTTCGTTGCGTGGAGGGATGGTACGGAGCTCCTGGTGCTTTGTAATAGCCTATCAATCCAATTCAACAATTTGATTCAATAAACAAAAATTTTTAAAGCTTCAAAAGACTACTTACTTCAATTTCATTTCACTTCACAAAAATTTTCCCAGATCTTAATTGATGAGACGGTTGAAGTGCAAGCCACACTGTTGTATCTGCTCCAACTGCTACAGGGTGCCCTTTTTGGAGTCATACAACTACTTGTGGGATCTGGGCACATGCAATTCATAGAAATAATTTCTTCTATGGGTATCAAAGAAAGATTTCTTGCGTATGTATTCAATGCCAAAAAGGCCATAGAAAGTGCTTCGACAAAAACTGCATGCCAAAGATGAACAATTGCACTTAAACTTGTAGTTAATAAATAAAAAACTATGGTAAGAAACTGAAACATCATAAGCATATTCAGTTTAATGAGGTAAATATCCCATTCGAGTCAGTTGAGAATCGACTTCCAACATCCAAAGGCACAATTAAGAAGATAACTTATTCACAAATGGTCGTTGGAAGCTGGAAAAAGTGACAACTTTGTTTTCTGCACAGTCCCTTTCTCTTGGGCAGTGAAGTTATAAAAGTATGGCGCCAGAATAAATTAATCAATATGATTCCATGACAATTTCTATCCGTTAACAAATCTCCTTTCAATACAATAATACAACATTCCCATTCCTGGAGGATCTGTGTGAGCTGCAGTTGTCTTGCTCATATGACAACACAAGAACATGTCCAAGCTGACTGCTATTTACTGAGAAGATTGTCAACCTTAGCTACCTGCTCTTTAAGTGATGAGAATGTTCTTGAATTACTAAATATCCTTGACAGTCTTTACATCATGAGAATGTCCTTGACAGTCTTTACATCATAATAAAGCCTTTGGAAATTGCCCCTTCCCTAATGCAACAAAGCGTAGCCCTTAGAAATCTTGTTTACGATGCTATTTTGAAAGAGAACAAGGAGCCCTAGAAGTCCACTCAAAGATAAGCGTAAGCAAAGGCATTTTCTAACTTAATGGCTTGCCCAATTTTCCGTTTCTCATATTGTGCTATCTCTGATCAACAAGTTCCAACGGAAGTTGTTCAAAGGTACTGCATGAAAATGCTTCCTCAATATCACTCTCAGAGTGAAGATAATATCCACCGTAAGAATATTCTATCAACATCACCACATCGAAGCCAATGGGAATGGGTCACCATTTTACTATGCTCTTGAAGGCAAGATATGGCTGTAGCAAATCAGTCTTTAGCACATCTTTAGTATGCTCAATTTGGTCATGTTTGGAGGCAAGACACTTTCTATTCTTAGAGCCATTTGGCATGCTCAGCGTGGTCACATTGGACACGAGACAACTTTTGTCTTGTCCAAAAAGCAGAAGGTGAAGGGACTCTGAGCATCTTTTCAGAGCATGGATTTTATTTCTGCAATTCATCACCTCATCCAACCTATTTGGCTTTGACATCCATCCCAAATCTGATAGATCAAGCCATGCCCACAATTATAGCAAGATCGAAACTTTGCCCACATCCAATACTACAGAGCATATTATAGTCACGGATTTCAAAAAACATCATGAAGAATCTACTCTTAATCACACTATGCTTGCCGTTGGTAAAGAACACATGATCCATTTCCCAAACAATGGTTGCCAAAACTACTCAGAAAGATACTCGTTAAATACTGTAGATATACTCCTCTCTCCGCTATTTGACATGATGTCTTCTGCAATTATTTCTTAGCTCCAAATCTGCTGGCTTTATAGTAAGTCTTGTTAGACATGATTTGGATAAAACAGGGCAAATGATAGGAGCATACAGAGCAAAAACCTGCAGTGATGTTTTGATCCTATCATGACAATCAACTTTGCAGAACGCAACTTCTCTTTGTTGTATGAAAGATCTGACCCCAAACTCGAAAGAGACAGAGGGTTCCAGTCACGAAGGGAAAAGTTTAGACCTTGAATTCATGGTATTGTTTAGCCATCTAAACAAATGCTTTATTGATATTACCTGCAATTCTGCTTCTGTGCAATTTGTGCAATTGGGTTCATTTACCTTCTTGTGACATGCATCTGTGTTTGTGTACTTACTACTGCATATAGGTCACACCTTACCCTTGCTATTTAAATAATAGTCTATTTTTGCATAGCATGGGTTTTACTTTGCAGTTCATCACCTCGTTCAAACCATATGGCTTTGGCATTCATCCCAAATCTAATAGCAAGCCATGCCCACAACAGTAACATGATACTTTCTCCATGAAATAGCAAACCTTTCACAGCTGAACAAAGAAAACATTTACCACATAAAGATTCAAACATGCATTGCAGTGTCAAAGGAAATGAATTGGCGGCGGCAAAGAAAGAATCGAATGCATAAGTGTGTCAACAATACAACTCTTCAATCTTTGCGGATGCGAGAAGAAACCCTTGTTTCTGGTGTAGTTCCATGAACATTTGCAGTACCTGCACAGTAAATAGCTTACCAATTACTGCTAGATTATACCATCACAAGCCTACAAGAATGGTAGCACTTAGAAAATAATAAAAATTTTGTAGGCCAAAGAAATTTATGGAATATGGTTATGGGATAGTCAAAGTTGCACTGGAGATATTTGTAGATGCACTCAGGTGGTTAACTATCTGCTCCTTGTCTGATTGACCCCATGTTTTGTTTCATAAGTTACTACTAGATTTTCTTGACATAGACAATCTTCCAACACCAATGAAGGTCTATCGCATGTCCGGGACGAGGAGGCCAGGTCATTCAACTTAGTTCCTACCTAATCCTTCTCTTTTTCCACATGATAAGACAAAAAAAGTAAGGCAAGAGAGGGAAGGCACAGAAGTAACCCCACTTTATGATCAATTTATGATCACGTTTCATTCCAGCCGTACATTGTTTATATGATTTTCATTCTCAATTTCAGTAGGAGACTGCTCTGAAGCATTCATAGGCTGGAAGCATAAGATGATGTCAGAGTTGTTTTCTCTTTTAAAGGACTGCTTATGTTTTTCCTTTACTGTTTGCTTTCTTCTTCTAGGCACTTTCATGGTTACCCCTTTTGAGATCAGATGAGATGGTCCAAGAAGAGTATCTGACTTCCGTTTATTACCATTATCACCTCCAATGAGCTCAGAAAGGTTCTGGTCCAGTTTGGATTGAAGAATGCAAAAACAGCAGCAGATGCTTCTCTCTTTGCCAAAATTCAAAACTTTGAGCAAGAATTGGCGAGGGGAGATTGACAGGAGATTCTTGCAAAAAAGGGAGAAATATGACAAGGGCATTCATGCTCTGCCCAATAGAATTGAAGAGTGCCGGACTTGGTTCTTGTACGAATTTGTGAGAAAGGAGGCCGGAACAAGGCTGTTGAGCGGCACACAGAAGATATCTCCTGGGGAAGAAATAAACAAGGTGTTTATGGCATTGTGTGATGGCAAAATTGTTGCTCCTTTGCTTCGTTGTGTGGAGGGATAGAACGGAGCTCCTGGGGTTTTGTAATAGCCTATCAATCCAATTCAACAATTTGATTCAATAAACCAAAAATTTTAAAGCTTCAAAAGACTATTTACTCACACTAGGTTTTGTGAAGCTTGGGGCATGTCTATATGCCCGACTGAGCATAAGCCTATATAATTGGACACTGAAAGCAATTGAAAAGTGTTCAAGAATGGATATTATCTTCTTCTTTATCTTCACATGCTTCAAGAACTGCTGAGAACAACAAAACCAGAGGATTAAGATTAAAGGAAACCTTTATGGTAGATATCTAGCCTTGTTACATTACCTGGGCCTTGTATTCTACTCTATGTAAGTAGGTGTGACATTAAATTGGACAAACATGTAGCTGTTCTAAGTTCTACCATTTGCGAATAATGATTGAAATAGCAAACCTTTCACAACTGAACAAAGAAAACATTTACCACATAAACATTCAAACATGCATTGCAGTGTCAAAGGAAATGAATTGGCAGCAGCAATCGAATGCATAAGTGTGTCAACAATACAACTCTTTAATGCTGCAGATGCAGGAGAAACCCTTGTTTCTGGTGTAGTTCCATGAACATTTGCAGTACCTGCACAGTAAATAGCTTACAAATGACTGCTAGATTATACCATCACAAGCCTACAAGAATGGTAGCACTTAGAAAATAATAAAAATTTTGTAAGCCAAAGAAATTTATGGAATATGGTTATGGGACAGTCAAAGTTGCACCGGAGATATTTGTAGATGCACTCAGGTGGTTAACTATCTGCTCCTTGTCTGATTGACCCCATGCTTTGTTTCATAAGTTACTACTAGATTTCCTTGACATTGACAATCTTCCAACACTAATGAAGGTCTATGCGCATGTCCAGACGAGGAGGCCAAGTCATTCAACTTAGTTCCTACCTAATCCTTCTCTTTTTCCACATGATAAGACAAAAAAGTAAAGCAAGAGAGGGAAGGCACAGAAGTAACCCCACTTTATGATCAATTTATGATCATGTTTCATTCAACCGTTACATTGTTTTCTAGTATTTTTTCCTATATGATTTTCATTCTCAATTTCAAGAGGGACGCCGCCTCGAAGCATTCATATATTTTGGAAGCATAAGATGATGTCGAGTTGTTTTCTCTTTTAAAGGACTGCTTATGTTTTTCCTTTACTGTTTGCTTTCTTCTTCTAGGCACTTTCATGGTTACCCCTTTTGAGATCAGATGAGATGGTCCAAGAAGAGTATCTGACTTCCGTTTATTATCATTATCACCTCCAATGAAGGATTGCTTCATGACGGGGCATCTTTATCATGAAAATTGGTCAAGTCAGATGCTTTTGGGCATGCAAGTTTAGACACCTAATCTTAAAGGAGATGAATGGGCGTAGTTGGAGAGGCTCCAACCATTGTTGTGTCTCTGATGATGGGAAGTAAATCGTCAATGCCTCGTGCCATGATGCTGACCTCCTGATTTGGATTCATCAGACACGAATAAGAGAAGGGTCCTTAACTAATCTCCAGGACACTTTGGATGAAGGGAAAGAAAGAAATAAAGTAATTATTAAAATCTACGAAAGACCCTAGTGTCTATGAGACCAAATAGATACGCTATTTCTTCAGCAATAACAACAAAACAGACAGTAGTGATCTGCATCCTAGATCTTAATCTTCTTGGAACAATATCTTTTGGAGCTATCTGGCATTCTCCTTAGCTTTTCTGGCTTTTCATGATTTCGTTTTCATGCTACTTCATAATAGATACAGAAAAGGTTGTAAGTACGATTTGCTTTAAACCTGATATGGAAGAATTTGCCACACTCTAAACTTCAAGTTATTACTAATGTTGAACATTTTGGTTGCTTTAAACCTCAATCTGTCCATTGAGCCTTGGATCTGAATGTGTCTATAAGGAGACCTGGTTGGTAACAAGAAGTGCTTCCCAGGTATGACGATCAAAGTTTTCCCCTGCATGCAACAGGTATGGTATCATTGTGCACATGAGAAATTGGTATCATTGTGCACAGGAGAAATTGGACCCTGGTTAAGTTGATCTTGAATAGTGCCCATATGACAGTTCTTTAAACCTTTGCAAGTGCAAAACTCCACTGCTTCATGGCGATAATACACGGTTAAGGTGAGTGGAATCATGATGATGTGGCAATCATACTCTCCAGAATGCTAAAACTTCAACCTGAACTGTATGTGCACGTTCAGCACTTAGTAGGTGTTATTAGTGCTATTAGCAGACTGCCAGCTTGGCTGTTGGCATTTTGTTTAGTCAAGCATTTGAAGGGTTTGTTTATTAAGGCAGCCTCTTCTACTTTTAAATGGATCTATCTGAGTGATTCGAAGCCTTTCCATCTTGATTTTGTAGTTTTTTCTCTTGGTTAACTAAATTCTCTTATCAATTTACGCAAGGAAATCGTGCAATGTGATTATTTATAACAGAGCAGGGAGTCGGTAACATGTCTCTCTTGGCACAAGATTAATTTCTCTTTTCTTTTCCTTTTCTAGTTCATCATTGGGAAGCAAAGTATGGGCACGAATTATACTTGATTATGCTTAATCTTGTTTTCCTTGTCTTATTAGAGCAATCTCCGTCAGCATGTGTTTAGCTACATTGATGATGCTGCCAATGCTTCCTATCCTCTCATCCAGGAGCTCAGAAAGGTTTTGGTCCAGTTTGGATTGAAGAATGCAAAAACAGCAACAGATACTTCTCTCTTTGCCAAAATTCAAAACTTTGAGCAAGAATTAGCGAGGGAGCTCATAGAGGAGACTCCTGTAGCAAGGGAGAAATATGACAAGGGCGTTCATGCTCTGCCTAACAGAATTGAAGAGTGTAGGACTTGGTTCTTGTACGAATTTGTGAGAAAGGAGGCCGGAACAAGGCTGTTGAGTGGCACACAGAAGACATCTCCTGGGGAAGAAATAAACAAGGTGTTCGTGGCATTGTGTGATGGCAAAATAGTTGCTCCTTTGCTTCGTTGTGTGGAGGGATGGAATGGAGCTCCTGGTGCTTTGTAATAGCTAATCAATCCAATTCAATGGTTTGATTCAATAAACAAAATTCTTTAAAGCTTCAAAAGACTACTTACTTCAATTTCATTTCACTTCACAAAAAATTTTCCAGATCTTAATTGAGGAGAAGGTTAAAGTGCAAGCCACATTGTTGTATCTGCTCCAACTGCTACAACTGCTACAACTGTGGTGCCCTTTTTGGAGTCATACAACTACTTGTGGGATCTGGGCACATGCAATTCATAGAAATAATTTCTTCTATGGGTATCAAAGAAAGATTTCTGGCGTATGTATTCAATGCCAAAAGGCCATAGAAAGTGCTTCGACAAAAACTGCATGCCAAAGATGAACAATTGCACTTAAACTTTTAGTTAATAAATAAAAAACTATGGTAAGAAACTGAAACATCATAAGCATATTCAGTTTAATGAGGTAAATATCCCACTCGAGTCAGTTGAGAATCGACTTCCAACATCCAAAGGCACAATTAAGAAGATAACTTATTCACAAATGGTCGTTGGAAGCTGGAAAAAGTGACAACTTTGTTTTCTGCACAGTCCCTTTCTCTTGGGCAGTGAAGTTATAAAAGTATGGCGCCAGAATAAATTAATCAATATGATTCCATGACAATTTCTATCCGTTAACAAATCTCCTTTCAATACAATAATACAACATTCCCATTCCTGGAGGATCTGTGTGAGCTGCAGTTGTCTTGCTCATATGACAACACAAGAACATGTCCAAGCTGACTGCTATTTACTGAGAAGATTGTCAACCTTAGCTACCTGCTCTTTAAGTGATGAGAATGTTCTTGAATTACTAAATATCCTTGACAGTCTTTACATCATGAGAATGTCCTTGACAGTCTTTACATCATAATAAAGCCTTTGGAAGCATTGCCCCTTCCCTAATGCAACAAAGCGTAGCCCTTAGAAATCTTGTTTACGATGCTATTTTGAAAGAGAACAAGGAGCCCTAGAAGTCCACTCAAAGATAAGTGTAAGCAAAGGCATTTTCTAACTTAATGGCTTGCCCAATTTTCCGTTTCTCATATTGTGCTATCTCTGATCAACAAGTTCCAACGGAAGTTGTTCAAAGGTACTGCATGAAAATGCTTCCTCAATATCACTCTCAGAGTGAAGATAATATCCACCGTAAGAATATTCTATCAACATCACCACATCGAAGCCAATGGGAATGGGTCACCATTTTACTATGCTCTTGAAGGCAAGATATGGCTATAGCAAATCAGTCTTTAGCACATCTTTAGTATGCTC